>CM038144.1:107684026-108284026 GCA_021437245.1 Aegilops speltoides | reverse complement strand
GGAGGCACTTGCTTGTGTGGGTCCCTACTGTCAGCCTCTCCACTTACATCCCTCTTCCGATGGTTGTTGTTTGTTGACCATGTTGACCACGCCGCGCCAAGAGCACAAACGCGATGGATGAGCGCGGGGCCCAGGAAGGGAACAACCCAGAGCCGGCGAAGCCACAATAGCGGATGCCCACGCTGAGGGGACTATGAGGGCTGAGTGGTCGACTGCGGGGTGTCGCTGAAGTCGCCGGAAAATAACAGGATGTGTGGGTGGGTAGAGGGATGGCCTGGCGGCATCACAACCGGCTACGGGAGGAGGTAGCAGGCAGTCTCACCGGCGCTGGTTTGGGCGCTGGAGCAGAAAGATCAGAGATTGAGGAAGCACGACGGCCGTTGGATGGACATCCAACAGTCACTGCTCTGTGTTGACTAAGTTGACAAAGCCTTGCATACGCGTAAAAAAAATTAGGACACCGTGATCGTCAACCTAGTAGGCCCACAAGTCAGCCTCCAAATCTGTGGAAAACAACATACAGCCCATTAGCCATTATTTTACATAATTTACAGCCCATTTACAAATTCTTAAGGATACTTTGAAGCCCATACTCTTTTTATTAGCATTACAGACCATATTCTGGGCACTGCTAAAAAAATCAACGAAATTTTGCATATTTCGATGGGGTTTGAACTCTTTTAATCATGAAATTTTTAGTCACGTTAAAAATAGTTTGTAAAAAATTATATCAAAATAAAATTAAAAAGAATCTCCGCAAAAAAATGAATGAAATTTAAAATCTTGATTAGCAAGATGCCTGTGCGTTGCATGGAACATCAAGATGCATTTGTATGAGTAGTTTATCTTGTGTAGAATAGAATGAACGAGGGAAGGCCTTATCTGCAAATGTGGAGCGGAGTGCGGGTGAATTGTCATAGTTTCCTTCCTATCCATTAGATATAGATCAGACGGCCTATATTGCAGGATGGCAGGCACACCATCATCACCAACTCTGCTTTTTATAAGAGTAGAGAAATCCAGAAAAAACGATATTTGAATGTAATTGCCGGTTGGCTTTGGTTTAAAAATTTACAGCCCATTTCTTACTACTTATAGCCCATTTTCTAGGGAAGCCCATTTCTTGCTATTTACATCCCTCCTCGTCTTGAAAGATTTGTAGCCTAGCAGGGCTAAGAAAAGCAAGTAGGCCTCGGTTTGGTATTCTCCAAAAAAACTGGGCTAACCATTTTCAGAAAGAAAAAAGATATCAACTGGGCTCATCATGTGCTTAAATAAAAGAGTAAGCATGGGCTAGACGGGCCATAGCCCCCACACAGCGCGTAGTTGAGCTCCGTCTCTAAAACTAAAAAAACAACTGGGTGAGTTGCTGAGTCCCTGGTGTTATCCACTCATTGTGTAATTTTCTCGTTTATTGACTACATTGACGATGGTGTGGGACCTAATTGTCAAACAATTAGGGGGAAGTATTTTTTTGCTTGTAATAACGAGGCACCTGCTTGCGTAATGGAATGAACCTGGTGGGTCCCTACTGTCAGCCTCTCCACGTACAGTCATCTGCTAATTCCTCTCAGTTGTTGACCATGTTGACAACGCAAGACGGCGGTGTGCATAGCAAGCAAACCAAGGTGGATAGTGATGGCGAGGCCTCGGACGAGAACGAATAGGAGTCGTGGAAGATGCAACAGTGTAGTGGTAGGCGGAGGGGAGTACGAGGGCAACAACATGTAACTCAAGCTTACAAACGGTACAAAAATCCCAAGGATTAATTATTCATAAAATTTAGACAAAGCCCAGATTGAACATGGCAATAACATCTAACCCAACCACTATTTTTCGCAGTCACAAACAAATGGATCGTTCTGATCCATAAAATCAACATCATGTGCAAAAACAATTATTTCAGGATGACTACAAGTTGTTGTAAACAGAAGCCAAGCACATTCAGAAGCCCATTTGTCCACCTGAAACTTCTTTTTTTGCTGTTCAACATATCCGTCCGTGAGAAATCTCTTGTTGAAAAACTTAAGCCTCATGGATAATACTAACTTGGCATTCAACAAGAAGAATGTGACAAAGCTTATGTTTGTCTGGTTGGATTCATATCCTTCCATCGTTATTGTCCTCAAACGAATGTCATGAGAACTGAGAAAATCCTGGTGCTTATTATGCCACCGATTGGTTATATGTTTTTCTCCATGTGTTAGTGCCTAAGTAGACATGAAGATTGCAAACAGTTAAGGTCTGAAAAAAGAGTATGTCGAAAGAGCGACAGTTGAACGGTTAATTCTAGTACAATATATACGGGCTTTCAATGTGCATGAAATCATCACCTTTATATATAAATTCTCCAGACATCGAAAGCATTGCAGCAAGCCAATAATTACGTTCAGATCATAACTAAACATTTCGATATATAAGATCTTGATAGAATCTAGCAGCACTGATAGGCTATCCATGGACGAACTCTTCATTGAGCATATAACATAATATTAGTACCCAAATTGTACTCCAAGATGATATAAAACATATGCGCACAAATGAAAAATGTAGCTTATGATTACAAATGTGTAGATGATAATATAGGGTACCTGAAAAGGTGAGGAGCCAAACACCAACTTGTTGTGATCATTAAACGGATCATGAATTACACACAAAGTCTCCAGTTTGGGCGCAGAGACGACAGTTATTTGCGAAGGTTTATAAAAGTAATTAAGGAGCAACCTTCGAAGTGAAGGAGCATCTTTGATGATGAGCTGCTGTCCTTCAGAAAAATTGCAATGCTTTTAAGGTGCAGTGACTTTATTTGGATATAACTGATAGGGATTCCTATTCCCAAAACAATCAGCAAGCACTCCATGGCAGGGCAACTAGGGTGGATGATGTTGTGCAGTGAGTCCTCTAACAGATAAACCACCACAAGCGAAAGTTTTTTAGTAGTGGGAGTCGAAGCATTTGTACCAGATCGTCTAGCAGATGGCACCGGGCGAAGTTGGTGGTGTGGAGAGTGGAGGGAAACCACGATATGGATAATGGTGGTGTGGGCACAAATTCTTGGTGTTCAGTTCGTGCTATGAAACTTTCGTGCAGGGTGAGTCCTCAAACTGTTGGATTTTTTCGAATTCATGGGATGTCAGCCAAGCGTCCACCGTGCAGGGTATGGACAGCAGGTAGCATGTCAGGATGCAGAGGCGTTGAACGGGGCCCCGCTGGTTAGAGGAGACGATGAATCTGAGGAGATCAGATTCAGTAAGGATAGATATCTAACGATAGTCAAGATTGAGAGGCGCTCAGGGCGCCACCGAGTTGAGAGGACTTGTGTGCGGTAGCAATCCTTGGTGGGGAGAAGCGAGATGATCTCCGCAAGGATGTTGTCCAGGAGATCGCTAATGCGGTTCATCGAAGATTCTACGGGTTCCTCAGATCCGGGTGGGGGGCTCACCGCTTCTCCCCGCGTTGCTGGGTGCGGAATCTACAACCGGCGTCACCGCTGGCGTGAGCCTCATCTTCTTGGCGCTGGGGCCAGTCGACTCCATTTTCCTTGCGGGCATTGTGTGAGCTCATGGGTTTGAGCAGAGTAGCCAGAGACAAGCCTAGTGGCAGTGCGAGTGGGGAAGAAGGAGGGCTGGGGTTTTCTGTAGGAGCCGAAGAAGAGGAGCAAGCATTTTGTGTACGAGTGAGGAAGAAGGTGAGCACGGGTTTTCTGTATGAGTGAGGAAGATGGGGAGTGGGAGGAATTGGGGGGCGACGGAACCGGGAGAGTCCAACGAGCTGCAGTATAAGTGGAAGCGAGGAGGAAGGAGGGTTTTTCTGGGATCGCCCCCTCTTCAAGAAATATGGGCTTCTCCTCGCAAAAAAAATGAATGGGCTTTAAGATGGATAGGATTTTGTATTGGCCCAGTCAGTTGCCCGTGTTTCGTACTGGAGGGCCTTAACACTAGAGGCAGCCTATTAGAGACACTCTCCAGCTCTCCAGCTTATTGCCCATTCGAAAGAAAATAAGAGACGCCTCCAGCTTAATTATGGCTCCTCATCGGTCAACGTACGAATAAGCTTATTTCATCTTGCGTTGGACATTCTACCTAGTTAAGAATGTAGGAATACCTGGAGCACCGTGAGGTCAGCTGACAGCAGGTTCCACTAAAATTGAGGTTAGTGCTTCCGCTTGCACAAATAGACGCCATATGGAGATATACTACCCTGTTTGCACAAATATGTAACGAGGTTATTTAATCAGTGTCATTTTTTTTCTAGTGGCATATGATTAAGAATAGCATCTCATATGTTATCAATGGTATTACAGTGGCAGTATGAAAAAGTGCCATTATCTAAGAAGTGCCATCACATCAAATCAACACTGGCACTAGATTAACGGGGGCTTACATTAACATGCATAACAAATGCATTATGACTATGTGATGACAGATTGGGATTAGCACTTGATCAGTACGTATGTGCACGGTTAAAAGGAATGATCATTCTAACGAAGGGTGATACGAAAAGGAGAAACACATCGTCATGTCAACCATTGTACAATTAAATTTTTTGTAGTTCAATGGAGATGCAGCTATGTTACCGGTGTTAGAGTTTAGTGTAACGGCCCAAAACACTCTTTATGAGAAATAAAGCAAGACAGAAGCATTTCATAAGACGGTGGTGGCACTGATTCATTTTATCAATGGCAATAGATTGACAGCAACATTACTTAATAGCGACATTACATTAATAGTGGCGTTGTTTCATTTTACCTGTGATGTTAGATCAAGAGTAGCAGTAAGGGCATAGGGAGAGGGGAGGCACAAGCATGTTTTACATCCACCTAGGCATAAAGTGGTGAGGCAAAGGTGTTGCCGAGTGCGGCAAACATGCAAAGCATGTCTGGATTTGTGCATTTTTTGTTCTCGTCAGTGACCTTTCCTATGTGACCACAAGAAATCTAGACGTGCTCATTCTCTGTTGCATTGTCGACCCAACACCCCCACTTTCTATCCTTTTTTGACCAAGAGACCGGTCAGGACAGCATCTTTATTTCCCTTTCCAACCAAGAGATTGGTTCGTTAGCCAGTATCTGCAGTACCTTTTTTTCCTCTAATAGTAAAAATATAGGTGGTATTTGAGTGTTCGACAAGCCGACGGAGCTAGCTGCATGGAGAGCTTTGTAATATTAGAAGAATATGCACATGCAAGATGCAGCGATGTGGGGAGCAATCCTAACTTGATGAAAAAAAGGGATGCAGCAACATAGGGAGCTGGGCCATTAGAACAAGGCCGGTTCTAAAAAAAAGTTATACCTCCGGTCAACAGGATGTGGCAAGGCAGGCGGCGGGATCTGCCAACTCGACAGCGGGGAGCAAGGGTGAGGAGGACCTCCCACACTAACGCCAGGTCAGAGAAGATGGCGCGTCGGCTTCCTCCCTCGCCATCGGCGACCACCAGCGGAAGGTATCCAGCTGGATCTGTGTCAACGGAAGAGAAGAGAGAAAGAGAGAGACAAAAAGAGTGGACACCATGGTCTTGTTTAGATCTGGAGAGTGTGAGAGAGTAAGAAGAAGAGAACAACCCTAGCAAGCAAGTCCCGAAGTGGACTAGTGGAGTAGTAATTGTTTTTCCCTCCGTAGTGATCATTTTAAATTGAATACACGCGCAGCCATATTTTTTCATTTAACATACCAGTAAAAATAAACTCAATCAATAATCGCGCTACCACGTTCAGGTCGCACTTGGTATGGCTGACATTTGGTCCCAGACCCCACATTAAGTGGACGACTAGATGTCTCAAATTGTCACGTTACCTACCTTCTCATGTGCAAAGGCGCTCCACCGTCAGTGTACCCGGGTGTCGGTGTCAAAACCGGCGGATCTCGGGTAGGGGGTCCCGATCTGTGTGTTAAGGCTGATGGTAACAGGAAGCAAGGGACACAGATGTTTACCCAGGTTCGGGCCCTCTCAATGGAGGTAAAACCCTACTTCCTGCTTGATTAATATTGATGATATGGGTAGTACAAGAGTAGATCTACCACGAGATCTTAGAGGCTAAACCCTAGGAGCTAGCCTATGATGGTATGATTGTAATTGTGATCGGCCTTCTAAGGACCAACCTCTCCGGTTTATATAGACACCGGAGAGGGCTAGGGTTTACATGGAGTCGGTTACAAGGAAGGAAATATAATATCCGGATCGCCGAGCTTGCCTTCCATGACAAGGGAAGTCCCATCCGGACACGGGCCGAAGTCTTGACTCTTGTATCTTCATGCTTCAATAGTCCAGACGTGGTACACAGTCCGACTGTCCAGATACCCCCTAATCCAGGACTCCCTCAGTAGCCCCTGAACTAGGATTCAATGACGATGAGTCCGGCGCGCAGTATTGTTTTCGGCATTGCAAGGCGGGTTCCTCCTCCGAATTCTCCATAGTGGTTTATCGAACACATAGACCGTGTCCGGATCTGCAAGATGATCTTCGTATGGTATAGATCTGATTTGCTGGCAATCTCTTCGTGCGTCGTGCCCTTGCATCATGGCTCGGTCCAGTGTGAACTGACGTTTCCTTCCCCACAACAACTCATGTTACGAGGCAGTTTTATTGGCACATCCCGTCGAGGTAGAGATCGTGTCCCTTTTATTACGGGATTTTCCATCAATATGAGCGTGCGTAACCCCACGACAGCTGTTGGTATTACCCCGTGTGTTTTTAGATAAGCCTCAAACGGTCACACCAGGGACTCTTGATATTCACCCTCTTTATAAAGGGGTCGAGCCCTATGCCTCTTTTTTCACCTTCCTCGCACCCTCTCGCACCTCGAGTTCTAACACCCAAAACCTAAGCTCCACCCCTCCGAAATCCTCCAATATGTCTGGATCTGACCCTCAGGGCCGGTGGGTGGACTCCTCAATCGCAGAGAAGGACATCGCAAAGCTTAGGGAGGTCGGATACCTGACCGCCGATATCCAGCATAGGCTTCCTGTTCCGGGGCAGGTCATCCCTACGCTGGAGCCCAATGAGTGTGTCGTCTTTGTCCCACACTTCCTTCGTGGTTTGGATTTCACCCTCCATCCCTTCGTGAGGGGGCTCATGTTCTATTATGGGCTGGATTTTCATGATCTGGCTCTAGATGTTATCCTCCATATCTCGTCGTTCATTATCGTGTGCGAGGCCTTTCTCCATGTCACGCCACACTTCGGCTTATGGCTCAAGACCTTCAATGTGTAGCCGAAGATGATCGAGGGGTGACACGTGGAGTGCGGAGGTGCCATAATAAGCAGGAACGCCGACGCCCCATGGCCAGAGGGTTCTTTCCCAGAAGTATCTGATGTATGGCAACGGAGGTGGTTTTATGTCACGGCTCCCAGAGGCACAAAGTGGGTGGCTCCTCCCGAGTTTCGTTCAAGCCCTCTGCCACAGTTGGCATCTTGGACAGACGTAGGACGGAATTGGGGGCCCACTGGTGATGTACCAGTACTGCAGAATCGCATCCGGGAGCTTCTTGAGAGGGACATTAACCTCGTCAACATAATGCAAGCGATATTAATCCGGCGGATGTTGCCGTGCCAACGCCGGCCTCTCCGGATGTGGGAGTTCAATCCAGAGGATCCGCGGACTGTCAAGCACTTCTTCGGCTTGAAGCTCAGAGAGATGTGCAAATTATTCTTCGGACGGAAAGTAATGTGTCCGGACACCACCGAGGATGCGGGCCTAAGCTGTAATCGCCTAGATACCCAAGTAAGTAGCCTTGATACCGGACACCCTGTTTTGTATTTATCATGACTGTTTGCTCTAACAATCATCCGTGTCCAGGAATGGCTCAGCAGGGCGGAGAGAATCAGGCGTCCGGCACCGCTTCCCGAAGGCTCGCCCGCCCCTACCATGGCCAAGATGCTCGACCGGGTACTCAGCTGGATGCCCTCGGGGAAGGGCGACGGGAGGGATGAAAAATCCGAACCCCGCATGCTATGCATCCGAACCGGGGGAGTTGCTACCTCCCTCAAGGGGGATAGTCGGGGAGGAGAGGTTAAGGCCTCCTCCCCGCGCGGGAAGAAATGGGCCGCCTCTGAAGACCTGGAGATGGAGACGCCTAAACCTGGGAAGAAGGTGTCACCTAGGGGCTCTGCCGCGATGGGCATCCTCACCGCGTTACGCCCACCAACGGGCCAGCCCTCCAACGAGCCGTAAGTTACTCATTAACTTAAAGGTACTGTATTTCTCCTGGGTCAATGACCAGGATTCAACTTTTTGCAGTCCGGCTGGCAGCTCTTCTCAACAGGGATCGTCTTCGGGGGACCTTCCTCCGAAGATGATGGAGAGCGAGACCACACCTGCCTCTCCGAATCTGGGCGACACCGAGGTGTCGTCACGGAGGAGTCCGGATCTGCCAAGGCCAGAGGCCAATACGTCAGCCACCCTGAGTCCGGACGTACTGACGGGCTTACTGGAGCGAGCTGCGCTCACGGAGGAGCATCACTCATTAATGAGTGCGGTGCTCAAGAAGATTTCATCCGCTACAAGCGGTTTGAACAAAGCATTTACATGCCTTCTCAGAGGCTTTGAAGTATGTAATGAGGAATACACCATATAGATAGTAGCCCCTGAGACTCTGGTTGCTCGCCTTAGGCGGCAAATGGGGGATAATAAACCAAAGATTTATGCGGAAATGTGTTCAGGTACCTGTGGGTCCGGCCGCCGGCCCTTCCATTGAAGTTGCCAAACTAGCGAGGCAAATCGGGTCAATTGATGCCAATGTCACTCTGATGAATGAGCGGCTGGATAAATCACAAGGTATGTGTCCTGTCCTTCTATTGCATAGGAGAATATTAAGGTGGCAATTATTAATGTAATATGTTCGGACTACAGATGGTGCTGCTACCGTGGAGGCCCTGAGGGCAGAGCTTGCTCTAGCCAAGGAGCAAGCCCGAGTGAGCAATGCGGATGCCCTAAAGGCGGCCAAGGAATTGAGAGCCGAACAGGCTGCTCATCGCCGAAGCGAGGAAAAAATAGCTGAAATGGCTATTGAATTAAAAAATGCCATTGACCGGTATGAGCTCCTGAAGAAGGAGCATGAAGATAAATCGACTAACCTGAGCAAGGCACTAAATGCCACCAAGGAAATACGGACCGAGCTCAGGGGTGCGCGGGAGGAGCATCAAAAGGCGGTAAAATCGCGGTGGAGGCTCCTATTTCTTTGCGACGAAGTTCTTGATCAATCGCTCCCCTTGATGGGCCTGGAGCTCGCGGACGATATCGCGGACTGGCGAAGAATCTGGCTGATCTTGTGGAGTTCTTCAAAGATCAGGGTGAAAAGGAGGTGGAAAGCTTTTTGGTCGCAGTTCCATGCTCCCACTCGCCCGCTGCCGTTAAGTGATAAGATGGCTGCTGTGGCGGAGCTTCACAGGCTGTTCGGGCTTGCGATGCGGTCTGTAATAGATCATCTTTGGCCGAAGGAGCCTAAGCCGGACAACTACTTTGGTTTAGTGCAACAGTTCCTTGGGTCCATGCCTCGGATGGATGCCATGAGGCGGTCGGCATGCATAGAGGGTGCTCGGATGGCCCTTGCCCGCGTTAAAGCGTATTGGACGGATATGGATGCCTTTATGATAGCGTCTCAGGATCCGGTGGGGGGCCAATATCCGGCTGGGCACTACTTGGCGCGAGTCACAGAGAGGTGCCCGCTGATAGAAGCGCGATGCGAAGAATCTCTTATTCGAGTGATGATTCGAATCATTGTAAAAACAATGTTTATTTTGATTACAAGATTATATTTATAATGTTTGTATGAAAATATGATTTGTGTCCCCAATATGACGTTTATATATATATATATATATATATATATATATATATATATATATATATATATATATATATATATATATATATATATATATATATGTGTGTGTGTGTGGGTAATCCGAAGTTAGCGATCGTTGGCTTCAGCCCCCACGCATACAATGCGGGGGTGTTCGCGAAAAAATGTGCTTGGTCACTCTTTATCCAATGTCTTGGTCCGGCAAGGAGGTGATCGCACGTCGAACTAGGTAATCGGACTATATAGTTGTGACACTTTAAGCAGCGGGATTCTAACATTGGGGCTACTATGTAGCCCTGGTACCTCAGCGTGCATCCGAATCTGGTAGCGTATGTACTGGCGGGAAATGGCCCTTCGTTATGCGGAGGAATCCTAGAGATTCTGGTGAGTCATCGAGTGGTTGACTAGTCTCGCTGTATCATGATGGTCGGTTTTGACTTTCTCTCTTGAGGTGCTCATCTTGAATAACCAGGGCACAATCGCAGTAGTTCTCCTTTGGCCACCTTAGCCGATTATAACGGAACGTAAGGCGGCGAACCCAAGAGCCGGGCAAACCCAACATTTGACCAAAGACATGATTCAGAGCTGATGCATATAAGCCCAAACTCGTGGCGCCGAACACTCCTGAAGGTAATCGGACTTTATAAAGGATGATGAGCTCAAGAATGCCCATTCATTATAAACCATGTATTTCTAGGTGCATGCATTAATCTGTCGCGGCGAAATGCCAAAAACAGCAGTATCCTCTATGGATATGGAACCCATGGGATGGTTGAACAACAAGAGACAATAGAAAAGGTTTACACAGGGGCTTAATCTAAAAAGAAACCTGTTGAGCGGGGCCTGCTGACTGCGTCTGCGCCTTTGTCTCCGTTGTGCGCATCTGGAAGGGTATCGCTTGTGACGTTATGCTGCTGAAAAGGGAAACTCATGGAAGAGTGCAACGTAAGTATGCGATGGATAATAAAAATGTGAGATGCTGGCCTGCCCGTAAGGTTGAGCCAAAAATGGGGCTTTTATTATTAGCCCCTGGTATCCACTATAGGATTACATATACTGTGCCCTAGTTTAATGTGGGCTGCCGGACTCGCCTAACTGTGTCCGTGGTCTTAATGACCCGTTGTATTTTTGTTAGAGGCCGCTTATAGTTCGGCTGCTATGGCTGTCGTGTATTCCTCTGCGCGCGAAGAGCGCTCTGTAATTCCGCTAACGGTGATGACGCCACATGGACCGGACATCTTAAGTGTGAGGTATCCATAGTGCGGCAATGCGTTGAAGCGGGCGAAGGCCGTTCTTCCAAGCAATGCTTGATAGCTGCTTTGGAAAGGTGCGATGATGAAGGCTAGTTCTTTGCTTATGGAGTTGCCTGGAGGGCCTAATGTTACCTCCAGTGTGACAGAGCCCCTGTTGTAGGCTTCAACGCCTGGTATCACCCCTTCAAAGGTGGTGTGAATCTTGCTGATTCTGGATGAGTCTATCCCCATCCTGCGCACAGTGTCCTCATATACTAAATTGAGACTGCTGCCACCGTCCATGAGGACGTGAGTGAGATGGTATCCATCGATTATTGGGTCAAGCACCAAGGCATTTGATCCTTCGCGCCGAATACTAGTTCGGCCGTCCAGGCGATCGAAGGTGATCGAACAAGACATCCCGTATTTAGGTGTGGGTACGATGGGCTCTATATCGTGCACGCCTTTATGGGCGTGTTCGTGCCTTCCCAAGGATGTGCGAGTCGCATGGATCATGTTCACTGTTTTAACCTCTGGCGGGAATTTTTTCTGTCCCCTAGTGTTCGGCAGGCGAGGTTCATCCTCGTCTTCACTTGGTGTTTCCCTTCCCTTGTGTTTGGTGTTTAGTTTGCCCGCCTGCTTGAAGACCCAGCACTCTCTGTGCATGGGTTCGCAGGTTTGTCAGGGGTGCCATGAATTTGGCATAGTGTATCCAGAACTCTGTTCAGACCGAAGGTCCCTCTTTACTGCCTTTAGGTTGCTTATTTTGCTGGTTAGGTCGAGAGCCCTAGAATCCGGCATTAACCGTTGTGTTGTCCGGGCTCTCTACCTTGTTTTGACATTTGTTTTTATTACGCCGTGGCTTCCCGTTGCCATACCTTATTTCGGATGTGCTGGGGTCGCTGGTGCCTTTGCGGGCGAGCCAGCTATCTTCTCCCGCACAAAAGCGGGTCATAAGGCTTGTTAGGGCTGCCATTGTCCTTGGCTTTTCTTGGCCGAGGTGTCTGGCGAGCCACTCGTCACGGATGCTGTGTTTGAATGCCTCTAAGGCCTCGGCATCCGGACAGTCAACGATTTGATTCTTCTTGGTGAGGAATATGTTCTAAAGCTTGCGGGTGGACTCTCCGGGTTGTTGGATTATGTGACTTAAATCGTCAGCATCCGGAGGTCGAACATAAGTCCCTTGAAAATTGGCCCTGAAAGCGTCCTCTAGTTCTTCCCAGCTCCCGATTGAATTTTCGGGGAGGCTTTTCAACCAGTGTCGAGCTGGTCCCTTTAGTTTGAGGGGAAGGTATTTGATGGCGTGGAGGTCATCCCCACGAGCCATGTGTATGTGCAGGATAAACTCCTCGATCCAGACCCCTGGGTCTGTCGTTCCGTTGTATGCCTCTATGTTTATAGGTTTAAAGCCCTGTGGGAATTCATGGTCCAGTACTTCATCAGTAAAGCACAGGG
This sequence comes from Aegilops speltoides, assembly GCA_021437245.1. Lineage (NCBI taxonomy): Eukaryota > Viridiplantae > Streptophyta > Magnoliopsida > Poales > Poaceae > Aegilops > Aegilops speltoides. The sequence continues at coordinate 108,271,540 of CM038144.1, read as the reverse complement.
GGTGAGCAGCCCCTCTGTATCTGGACGCGCTTGGCCTGTCGTCGGCTGTTGTTGTGTTCAGCGTTTATTCCGGACTGGTGTTTGGTTGTCATAATTGTTTTGGCGACCACATTCCCCCGCCTAGCTGCTCACGTAGATCGTGGGCGTCTTCAGTAGTTGATTTATTGCGGTTATGAAGTGGTACTCCTGGCCTCCTGGTTGTGTTATTCTTTGGTGGAATGGCCTCGTCGTCGAATTTTGGCAGTAGCTTGCGTTTTGGGTAGCTCTTTGTATGGCGATCGTCACCATATCTTTCTTCAGTGTCTAGCACTTTGTTCCATCTGCGATTGAGCGTTTCCTGTGCGGCTTTAAGTCGTTGCTTCTGCTTCTTCAGACTTCTTGCTATGGCCATAAGCTTTCTGTGCAGGTTCTCTCATTCCACGCGCTCTTCCGGAATGATGAATGCGTCGTCGTCCGGACTGTCTTCTTGTCCTGGGGTGGTTTGATGAACTCGTCCCTCTGGATCGTTTTCTTCGGACATATTCTCCGAACTATGTTCGGCGTGACCTGGTTCGTCCTGCTCCATCGCTGGTTCTGTTTGGTCGTTGTTGCCTTCGGGGTTGGCCGGAATATCCATCCTTCTGGCGCTCTTGCTGATATTTTTGCCGTTGCTGGATTTGGAACGGCGTCTGCGTCGTTGCTTTGGTCTTTGTCCAGGGGTTTTATCTTCCGGGTTGTCACTGTCGTCTTCCTTGGGCGTATCCACCATGTATATGTCATGTGAGGAGGCGGGAATCCGGTACCCCGTAGATTCTGAGTCTTCTCCTGCATCGTTGTCTATACCGTCGATGCCTTTGGAGTCGAAATCAAGCACGTCGGTTAAATCATCAACCGTGGCTATGAAGTGGGTGGTGGGTGGGCAACGAATTGCCTCGTCGTCTGCTTCCCACTTAAGCCGGACATAGTTCGGCCCAGAGTCTCCTGACAAAGAGAGAGACTTCAATAAGTTCAGCATATCACCAAAGGGTGAGTGCTGGACAACTTCCGCCGCGATGAACTCCATCACCGGAGCCCAATCAGGCTCGGCGGGCTCGGGGGCGCGCGGACTGGAGCCTACAACCGGACACGAGTCTGGGTTTCCGGAGTCACCGGCTTCCTCAGAAGTGAGGCCTGTGTTCGGCTAAATCGACGAGGAGGGTACGGCCTCCGGGGCAGGGTCCAGCCCTCCGTCCTCAGGCGAAGCAACTTGCCCCTGATTTAGATCCGAGGCTTCTGACGGGGTGATATCCCGAGCAACGTCTGACAGCAGGTCCAAGCCATGCTCATCGTGACTATTCGGCGCTTCTGGCGCTGGCCTAAATCCGTCAAAGATCAAGTCTCCTCGGGTATCCGCCGTGTGGTTCAGGTTTCCGAACCCGATTTGAGGGCCAGGGGCATAGCTATCGATCTGCTCCAGGTGGCCAAGCGAATTGGCCCGCAGCGCGAAGCCGCCGAACACGAAGATCCGTCTGGGGAGGAAAGTCTCACCCTGGGCAGCGTCGTTGATGATGATTGAAGGAGTCATCGAGCTTGACAGCAACGACACAGAGGAACTCTCAATGAAAGCACCAATGTCGGTGTCAAAACCGGCGGATCTCAGGTAGGGGGTCCCGATCTGTGCATCAAGGCTGATGGTTACAGGAAGCAAGGGCCACAGATGTTTACCCAGGTTCGGGCCCTCTCGATGGAGGTAAAACCCTACTTCCTTCTTGATTAATATTGATGATATGGGTAGTACAAGAGTAGATCTACCACGAGATCGTAGAGGCTAAACCCTAGGAGCTAGCCTATGATGGTATGATTGTAATTGTGATCGGCCTTCCAAGGACAAACCTCTCCGGTTTATATAGACACCGGAGAGGGCTAGGGTTTACATGGAGTCGGTTAAAAGGAAGGAAATATAATATCCGGATCGCCAAGCTTGCCTTCCACGCCAAGGAAAGTCCCATCCGGACACGGGCCGAAGTCTTGAGTCTTGTATCTTCACGCTTCAATAGTCCGGACGTAGTACACAGTCCGGCTATCCGGATACCCCCTAATCCAGGACTCCCTCACCGGGTGTGTGCGTGAGGGGAGAGTGAAGTCTGATTTATAAACCTTGAGGTTGTAGAGCTAGTCGGAAACAAACCCTCACCTTTAAATCCTTGAAGTTTGTCCCCTGTCCTCTGTAATCCCTATCATTTTTGACCTTAAGGGCATGTGCGGTTGAAGGGTTTTAACAGGGATAACATGGATTGTGGGGGATTAAATCATGTATAAGCCAAATTCCCCTCCATCCTCTCCAAACCCCTTGGGAGGAGGTTGAACCGAACAAGGCCTAAGACTAACCACAGTGGGAGTAACTTAATTCCATATGGTATCATAATATGATACACAACCCTCTCTTTCTTCATTTAATTCTACGCCACCTCATCTAATTTGCCTAGTTGGCATGCATGATACTACTTATAATGCTCCCACTACAACCAGCCTGGTTGAATTAATATACCTAATCTAAATGGTCGCCGCCCGATCTCTTTGTCCTCCTCGAGCATCCGACTGAAGAGAATTGTGCAAGACACCAGTTGTTTTCGCCGGCGGCGCCTTGGCGGTGGCCTTCATGGGATACAATCGGCGGCGGCCTCCTGTGTTCTACTTCTCCTCGATGATGGCGGCGGGCGGGGACATGCTGGTCGTCACCTCGTCGACATCCGCATAGCCGTGTTACCTCGTCGACATCCATGGCGGCTTCTTTCTCTGCCTACATCGCGCGGCTACGCACGCGTTGATGGTGGGTGGCGCAGTCGCTGGCACTAGAGGCGTTGTATGACGCAACAGCGCCGAGGGAAGCAATGATGCCCATGCCGCCGTGCTCCCCGATAAGCCGGCGTGGAGCAAGTCGGCACTCTTCCACGAGCTATATTGGAGCGGCCAGCTGCCGAACCACGCATTGGCTTAGTGCTACAACTACCTTCGACGGGCTAGGCGAGGTAGGTGGAGCAGCGAGCTGCCTCGCTCGTAACTATCGGGCTAGGCAGGCCACCCAGACGGCCTTTATGCCGGAGAACTGCTCTTCCTGGTCATCGGATGCCGCCGAAAGAGTGGAGAAAATGGTGGAAGGAGGAGCTTGGCCGGCGTCCTGCTCCTGAACGGACGTGTGTGGCCAGAGTCGGTTTCTTGCATTCCAGGCGGCTTTAAATGTAGGTTTTTGAATGCGGCAAGGAGTCGGGTACAACTAGGAGTGCAGTGGGCGACACCCTCGACCGACCCGCCGCTTCAAATGGCGGACGCAGTGAGAAGTCACGTCCGCCCTGACCCCCTTGACCGTGGACCTTGACCGTGTAGGTCCGGCTTTGAGGACAACATTATGCTCTGACCTTGACGGTGTACACCTTGTGTCCAGATCTGAGACGCCACATGTACCAGATGAATGACTCCAAGTTCGACCACCGTGATGCTTAGGTGCGAGCCGAGGAACACTGTTGGAGAGACCCCCTCATAATTTTCCTACATTGGTCATTTGATTCATAGGATAGAATGCTATAGGATTTTTCCTATGAAATCATGTGTTAATTGGCAATCCAGCATCCACTCCAAGTGTTTTTTCACTTCCATTGTTTTTCCTGTGTCAAACACTCTGGATTTTTTTAGGGGAACACTGTGTTAATGCTATGGGATTCAAGTGGACATGCCACTCCAATCCTTTATTTTTCCTATTCCCGCGTTTTAAGTTCCTACGAAGAGAGTACTTGCTCTAAATGATGTGCTACTGCAAGAGCCGCCTATATAAATAAATCATGCTCTAAAAGGTGGACCAGCTTTGGCTATAGTACATACTCTACTAGGTTAGTAGGTGAGCTTGCGCTTGTCTCTTCGCTTCTTACAGAAGTCGAACAATATTGATAGTACTATAGTAGTTCTTCTGGCAATCTAACACCAAATGAACTGCTGCACGTCCACAGGTTGTAAGCAAAAGTTTCTCCTTCTGCTGCGAGCCACCGCACATGCGCGGGCTAGGGAGAAGGCGTAGTAAGCAAGATTCTCATCGTTCTGCGAGTTGACGGGACACATCAAAGTTATTTATTACTCTCTCCAAAAAGGGCCGACCATGTCGATGGCTACCATCCCGTGCTCCGTCATTGAGTACATGCACTATTCACATGCCATCGAGGAGAAAAAATATTGCATAGTACGTGCCATCGAAGTGCAGGACTCACCCACGCACTGCTTATCTCCATTTTCTTGCATGACACGTGCACCTTGATGCTAGATGTCTTGCGTGTTGGCAAAAGGATGAGCAAAGCTCACATCAGGAAGGAATATGAATAAATCTTGCTTGCTGCATATACATACGTGGCAGGACATGGTGTCCAATCACCATTTAGTTACTAATTTTGTGTTACCAAAGAATACACGTGGTTCATTTCTAAATTAAAGTAGTCAAAACCAGCATGGATGTAATCAGTCATCTTATTGTACTTGCTCTGAGCGAGGGAGAGGTTGTACTAGTAAGCAAAGCTTCTCCTCGTTTGTGAGTTGATGGGACACATCAAATGTAGTGTATTAGTCTCGAAAAAGGGATGACCATGTCCATGGCTACAATCCCGTGCTCCGTCATTCAGTGCGTGCACGATTCACGTTCAATTGAGAAAATAATGTTGCGTACGTGCCATCGAATAGAATAACTTAATTTATAAAAAATGCGCAACCGCATCATGATCGAACTTTGATTCGTCCATGCGTGGTTCCCATGAACAACTACTATACTCGCCAAATTATCAGATGAGCCACCTCTTCGTACAGAAATGAGCTCACCGTGTACCCGCGCGTGAGTATTAGGGAAAGAGGCAAAGAGTACCTACGTCGGTGCATGCACCTCTTCTCTTCGTGCTCGTATTCCTTTTTTTTGAGTGATTCGTGCACGTACTCCACCTACGTTCGTGGCCGTTGGTGAGTCTCTCCTACTATACTTAACTCCATTTTCTTGCATGGCACGTGGACCTGGATGCTGGATGTCCCACGTGTCGGCAAAACTTAGAAGAACTCTTTTCGACGACCGAGAAGGAGCAAGAAACCTCGTGGTGGAGCATCTAGACTCTTTAATATTTTTATTCGGCGATATAAAATCTACCCAATCTTCTCCGTCGTAGATCGGAAGAGTCTGAAACATGACAACCCAGTGTAGTAACATCACACATGGCCAACCCACGCTACCACCATATTTCATGGCCTTCGTGCGATACCTAGCTCTAGTAATCAACCAACCCTTATCGCTTCTCGCTCCTCGCCTCTCTCATAGTGCGGCGGGGCTGGCGATTTTGCCATCTATTGAGGTTGGTTAACTCATCACATGTTAGAGACATGCCAAGAGCATTCTTAAAAAATTACTGTACTCTATTGTTATGCCAAGAAGAGGAAGCGCTTTGACCAACGGACCAAACAAGACAGGCGTGTCGTGCCGTGAGTGGGTCCAGTTTCTCATTTTGAACTTGTTTGGTGTAGTAGTAACACTTGGTTTTAACTATTGATAAGATTTTATATAGGGCCTAATGTATTGTTCGAGGTTGCCTTTGACTATTGATAAGATTTTATACAATTTGAAAATTGTATCATTCGAAGATCCTTTCACGTACGAATTTGACGGTATGCTTTGAGCAACTTGCATGTCCTATACTGCTCCTGTTTGGATACTCCAACTTAGCTAGAGGTTAGACTAACTCATGACACACCCTGAACTAACTCTAGCCAAGGAGGTGTTTGGATAACAGTGTTAGATTGACAATACATGCACTTGATGGAGAGAGAAAAGTGATTTTTCAGCGGGCCCCATGAGAACTAGCTCCAATTAGCACCACTTGGCTGGTAGGATAGAGAGAAAAGTGATTTTTCAGTGGGCCCAATGAGAACTATCTTCAATTAGCACCTCTTGGGTGGGATAGTTTTTTTGGTGGGTTTGGTGCAACTTGCTCCTATTTAACCCTCATGTTTGGATACATTAGGGCTATTTGAGCCCCAACTAGCTCAAACTAACTCTAACCCACGGATCCAAACAGGGCCAAAGTTAGTCTTAGAAAACGCATTAAGCCCTATATACATGGACAGACTGAGTACATGATACTAGCAAACACTCACCATTAGTAGTTGTTTATTGGTTGGTTTAGATTTTTGATTCAGTTCCTATGCTGCTACCTTCCAATATTCGTGTGTGGTTGTTTCTAGAATAAAAAAGGAGGTAGTACTTACTGTGGGAAAGGTGAAGTGATGGTTGCTTCGTCCGAGCAACTTACTACTTTGTGAATATTGGAGTACTAAAAGTTTCAACGAAGAGAGAAATGATGGTTGCTTCGTCCAACCAACTTACTATGGCGAAGGTGGGGCTCTGTGATTTGACTGCTCACTAGTCATTATTACTGCCACGCAACAACCAGGGTGAATCTTCCCTGCAGTTGTGCACTCAATATTGCTGCATGGCAGGTGGAGCCGGATTAAGGATGTCCCACATGCCGACGAAACAAAGTTGAATTGTTTCTGGCATTGCTATCAATCCTTCAGGATTTGTTTATATGTACGCCTAATTTTCCAGCATAATGAAATTGTACCGTGATGCTATCAAGATTTCAACTTTGGTTCCCAGAGAAAAAAAAAGGTTTCTACTTAGGATTCATGTGTCCTCTTGCCTCATAATTGTCTCATTACAACATTCCATCAAATACAAATGAAACTACCATGGCCGCTAATGCATCTCAATGGTTCGCAGATCAGCGCCAATATTCACATCACTACTGAAGAGAAAGTTGTGAGAAGGTGTACAAATAAAGAAAAATATATAATTGATCGATGCTGTTCGCAGGCATTGCTCCATTTCGTAGGCACAATTTTCATTGGTTGGCAGCTAGTTTCACCCAGCTCTATCGCCAAAAAAGAGGTGTATGGAGGACATTACAATCCGATCATTTTGTGTAGCTCCACTAAAATCGAGTTGATCATCCCTATTTGCAAAGATATTCAGTCAGTGTAATTAAAATAATAGTGGAACTAGATGATGAAACATAACACACACAAATAGAAGCCGATCACCTCTGCGATCTCTCTTTAGGACTAACTACTTGTTGGAGAAGATTAGGCACAGAGCTGGGCGAGGAGGATAGAAAAACCAATCTCCCTTTCTGCAGTCCCATAGAAATTAAAAAACGTTGCCTGTGTGACATTATGGCGGAACTGCACAAAATACTCTTAAGAAAAAAGTGATTTGTGTAGTTCACCATAAGGTCGCAATAGCAACAAGGTGAAATGGATAGCCCTGTTTGCAAAAGGAGGTAGAAAGTAAAAAAATACTGCCCAATAACACGAGTTGAAGACACATATGCCGACAAAAAAGAAGCATATTCCATGTAATAAGGGAAAGATAGCAGCATGGTGGTTATCAAAAATGGTTTGAGGACGAGATAGAAAGATGGAGAGTACGCCAGCCGAGATACGTTTTAAGCAAACAATTAAAGAAGATCCACATGCAGGATTTTCCACATGCATCAACGTGGGAAGATGGGTAGTGGAGCAAGGCCGGATGAAGCTGTACCTGAGGGTCGTCGGGATGTAACTAGGAGGGCGCCGACGGCCGGGATCTGCCGATACTACGGCAGTGAGCAAGTGGCGAATGCCCTACCGCACCGGAGCTTGGTCAGAGAGAACAGCGGGTACCACAGATCGGGATGTGCTGCCTCAACACCGTCGAACAGAGAAACGACGCACATCCTCCCTTCCCGCCGATGGACGGGATGCCGCTGAATCGGTGACCGACGTTGAGAGAGAGAGGCCGCCACCACCGCCTTGTGTGAGATAGTGTGACGAGAGACAAACCCCAGCAGGTAGGCTCCATTGTATATAGTGGAGCGGATTTTTCTTTTTTCCCGACGACAATCGTATTATATTTTTGTATGTGCCATTGAGGAATATAACTTTATTTCATACTAACGCGTCAAGTCAAACTTTGTTCCGTCAACGCGTGGTACATGACCGTCCTTTGAGTAAACAACCACTACACGCGTCAAATTATCACGTGGGCTGCCTTTTCATACAGAAATGAACTGCACCATGTACCCGAGCGGGTGTGGCCGGGAACGAGATGTGAATACATGCGTCGTGCGTGCACCTCTTCTTTAGGTGCAGGTACGTACATGGGTGGGTGTGAGAGAGATGGTTTGTGTGAAACATAGGCAATGTGTCGATGATATCTCAAACAAAAAAACATAACATATGCAATGTGTGTGGGTGCACGATCGATAAAGAGTGCCATCGAATTTTTGTTTGCCCGCGTCAAAGATATAGGGCGGTTGGCCTACTGGAATTTAAGAGGGCAGAGGTGCAGTTTTTTGTGTGACATGGATACCTACCTACAATGTTCGACTATTGGTGTGTGGGGGGGGGGAGGGGGCGGAGACCTAACTATAGGGAGGTAGATCGACTAGTATATGTGTTGAGAATGAGAGAGACCTAGCTATGTATTGAGGAAGATCGGTCGGCATCCATGCATATGTGTAGCAGAGGAATAAGGTTGGGAGAAAGACAAAGGTAGAGTGTCGGAGGGTTGGTGCTAGAGTTGCTTCTTACAAATGGTGGTAGAGGCCTGCTAGACAAACAGAGGGTATGAGTGCAATATCAATAAGAGAGGGGATGTCTGTTTGTCTATGCACGTGCGTGTGAGAGGCGGGTCGAGAGGTATGCCAGGATGGTGAGGGGGACTATATGGTTGTAGTAAGCAGGCGTAACTACATAGGAAGATCAATCATCATGTGTCCAAGAAAGGGAGAGACATAACTAGTGAGGTAAGTCGATCGGTGCATGGGGAAAAGAATTATAGTCGACCTAGCTATATGTAGGGAGATCGGTACGTATACATGCATGCATGTGTTAGAAGCAAATAAGGTCTGGAGAGACAGACAGGGGGAGAGGGGTGCGGCTAGGAGGTGGTGCAAGAGGCCTACTATGTCGAGGGAGGAGGAGTGTGCGAGTATGGGATCTATGAAAAGAGGAGCGGGAGTGTGCACCTGCATGGAACCGTATTGGTCATAGGGGGCATGGACGGTGAGAAGAGAAGAGGGGAAGTGTGTGTTTGTGGTCGGAACACTTGGCTAGAGAGGTATGTCGACCGGTATGTGCCGGAAAGAAGGAGCCAGGGGCGCTGAGAAAGGGTGAGAGTGGGGCAGGCGTGTGCATGCACGATAGAAAGTTAGCGCTAGCTACAAAGAGAAGAGGATCGTGAAGGTGTAAAAGACGAACAGAGATCATAATTCATTATAAAAAAGTGGATGCGGATATCTCAAGAAGATATCCTAGTGTTTTAAACCGACGCATGCATGAATGAATATATATAATGGTGATACGCGTGGTGTGGTTATGAACATGTTATACTGCATATAATATATAGAACATTGATTATAATTTGGGATAATGCGTGTGGCTTTTGCAGCTCAGGGCTAAATACTTGTCATAATGTAGGAGGCGGGGCACTATACTTTTTGTGATAAACATGGTGTACGTATGGAACATGTTTTAGATTATGAATATCTAGTTAGTACATCAAATGTACTATTATTTGGAATCAACATCAAGGGTATTCAAAATTTTGAATTTGAGTTCATATAGTACACATAGTTCATATCTATCTCTAAAGTAATCATGTGGTGTGTTGTTAAGATAATACACGAATGATGGTTTAAGTTGGCAACAATCATGATTGTAGATTCTTATTCAAATAGAGAAACGAATTGGAATTTAGTTTGAATTGCAGCGGTAGTATAGACATCTGGAATACACTAAAATGTTGGTATGAGTAGGTTACATGCATTATACAGCGAGCGAAAAAAATTAATTGGACATAACTTGGATTTATAGCTTTGAATAGCATTTGTATAGTAAAACGGGACAAGACTCTTTGTGTGGTGCGAATAGTTTTATTTTTTTTCGTTATTTTCGTTGAGGGAAGTGCGAATTGATTTCGTACGTACAATATTACACGTTAGGCTTGTCCCTAAAATTCAACCCGCGCCTTGTTACATCCTGAAAATTCAGATACGTGCTCCCAAAACTCGCGCCTTTACAACCCGCGCCTAGCCATCCCAAAATTACAACGCGCGCGAAAACTCCCTCCAGCTGCCAAATCCCGACACGCAAAATCCCCCTTCTAACCCTGATCCGAAAGGGCCTCTAGTTGAAATCGGTGGGGGTACTTTTGTAACATACCCATCATTGTGGACAAGCATGTCCCTAAGTCATGGTTCCCCCCTGATATCGCCCCCTTTTTGCCATTCGAAATTCCAGGCCGCCATAACCTCTATGCTCCAGCCGCGAAACCCCACCCTCCTTTGTCAGCCACCTCACCACTGCCCAGCCGGAGCCTCTTCCCCTGATGATATCGTCCACCGCAACAGCTCGAAGACCCTCATCCACCTCCCCGGATGAGGACCCGTTGTCGGTCTTGTCATCCTGCCAGTTCAGCCGCCCCGTACTCCACCTCCAAGGAGCTGCTCCGACGATCACCTCGTCTATCATGGCTGCTCCATCCCCACAGCGCCGCCTTAACCTTCTCCACCGGAACCGCAGCATCCTCACTGACTCCTCGGATGAAACCGAGGCCTACTCGGCGCCACCAAAGAGGTTGTACACTCATCGCGTTGCACCTTCTCCTTAACTTGACCTCCTGGCACCGACGGTGCTCCATCCCGCACCCCCATGGCGCGGCTACCTAGAAGTCGGTGTCGTGGGTGATATCTCCACGACGGCTCTCCCCCAATGCGAGGCCCCTTCAACGGTGACGTCCATACCAGCCGGACCTGCTGCTGCTGCTCCGGCTCTCGCTCGCTTGCGCTGCTGCTCTGCTCTCCCCCGCGCTCGTGCTGCTACTCTACTCTCCTCCTCACTCGTGATGCTGCTCTGCTCTTGCTCTCGCTTGCGCTGTTGATGCTGGTACACGGGCTGCTTCAGCTACATGAGTTGCTGCTCTAGATCTAGTTCGCGCTGCTCCTCTAGGCGTTGCTGCTCCGACTGCTATTTGCTAATGTGTTCCCCATTGATCGCCTGCTGATTTAGGTCACTTTTTCTCTACTACTAGTGCATGAGCAGCCTAAACTACATGTCAAGTGCCTCTCTGCTACTAGTGCATTCAGTTTCAATAGTAACATTCAGATTCCATAGTAAATTTCAGTTTTGACAGTTAAGTTCAGAGTCAACAGTTTTTACCTCATCTGTAGTAATCAGGTGTTTTTTGGTGATGTAAATTTTGCATCTATCACTTTTTGGTAATGTATTTTACATCATCTATTGGAGATGCTATTAGACTACCACTTGAGATTAACGATGTCTGTCTTGTACTGCTTCAGCCTCGACGTCTTACGGCTTGCATTCCTCCAAGGAGCTGCTCCAACGACGGAACCATCCATCACAACAGCAGTGCCCTGGACGCCGTCCACAGACTCCTCAGATCTTCCTCCACACCTCCGACAGCCACCTCTGCCTCAACTTCTTCAGCGACAAACCCAATGATGCTGAGGTCGACACAGCTATGGCAAAGAGGTTGTACACTTGTCGCATCACTTATTACTCTACATTCATGTCGATCCATTAGGGCTATTTTGGTTCAAAGGAAAAACTTATGGAAAAACATAGCAATAGGAAATGTTCCTATGTCACTCTACTATTCAATTATTCATGTATTTGTTGAAAGGAATGGAGCAAAACATCCACCTAGACCTACTTTCCAAAATCCTATGCATGTAAACAAGACCAAGTGCATTAGTGGCAGCATAACATTCTAACTGTACACACTTTCATATGGTTTCACTTTAATTTGGCCATGTTTCTTTGCATTCCTCTGCTCTTCCAATACCTGTGAAGCAAACATCCAAGTTGATAGAAATCTTGTGTTTACAAATGCTATGTTTCCCACGTGCATTCCTATCCTATTCCGGAGTTTTTCTTATCCCCACATTTTTAGAATTCTACAAGCCAAAGGAGCCCGTACAGAATTACTTCAGTTACAGGTAGGTGTCAAAGAAAACTTTGTGAGGTTTGTCCTGCTCCTGTCGCCACATCGTCCACCTCACATATGCTGCCTCATCGACAGAAGCGTCCACCAAACCAGACATCATGACTCCTGACTGTCTTTCGTTGCATCAGATCTCCTTCCCTACCGCCGGCTGATATGTCTCCGTCGTATCTACTTTTCCAAACACGTTTGCCCTTGTTTTGGACTCTAACTTGTATGATTTGAATGGAACTAACCCGGACTGACGCTGTTTTCAGCAGAATTGCCATGATGTTGTTTTATGTGCAGAAAACAAAAGTTCTCGGAATGACCTGAAACTCCACGGAACATCTTAGAAAAAATAATAAAAAATCCTCGCCAAAGATGAAGACCAGGGGGGCCACACCGTGTCCACGAGGGTGCCCCCCTGGGCGCGCCCCCTACCTCGTGGGCCCCCTGGAGACCCTCGGACGCCAACTCCAACTCCATATATTGGCTTTCGGGGAGAAAAAAATAAGAGAGAAGAAATCATCGCGTTTTACGATACGGAGCCACCGCCAAGCCCTAATCTCTCTCGGGAGGGCTGATCTGGAGTCCGTTCGGGGCTCCGGAGAGGGGGATTCATCGCCGTCGTCATCATCAACCATCCTCCATCACCAATTTCATGATGCTCACCGCCGTGCGTGAGTAATTCCATCGTAGGCTTGCTGGACGGTGATGGGTTGGATGAGATTTATCATGTAATCGAGTTAGTTTTGTTAGGGTTTGATCCCTAGTATCCACTATGTTTTGAGATTGATGTTGCTATGACTTTGCTATGCTTAATGCTTGTCACTAGGGCCCGAGTGCCATGATTTCAGATCTGAACATATTATGTTTTCATGAATATATGTGTGTTCTTGATCCTATCTTGCAAGTCTATAGTCACCTACTATGTGTTATGATCCGGCAACCCCGAAGTGACAATAATCGGGACCACTCCCGGTGATGACCATAGTTTGAGGAGTTCATGTATTCACTATGTGCTAATGCTTTGTTCCGGTTCTCTATTAAAAGGAGGCCTTAATATCCCTTAGTTTCCAATAGACCCCGCTGCCACGGGAGGGTAGGACAAAAGATGTCATGCAAGTTCTTTTCCATAAGCACGTATGACTATATACGGAATACATGGCTACATTACATTGATGAATTGGACCTAGTTCTGTGTCACCCTATGCTATGACTGTTACACGGCGAACCGCATCCGGCATAATTATCCATCACTAATCCGGTGCCTACGAGTTTTCCATATACTGGTTTTCGCTTATTTACTTTTCCGTTGCTACTGTTACAATCACTACAAAATACCAAAAATATTACTTTTGCTGTCTTTACTTTTGTTACTGTTACCACCACTATCATATTAATTTGCTACTAAAACACTTTGCTGCAAATACTAAGTTTCTAGGTGTGTTTGAATTAGCAACTTAGCTGCTAATACTTGAGAATATTCTTTGGCTCCCCTTGTGTCGAATCAATAAATTTGGGTTGAATACTCTACCCTCGAAAACTGTTGCGATCCCCTATACTTGTGGGTTATCAAGACCTTTTTCTGGCTCCATTGCTGGGGAGCATAGCTCTATTCTTTGAGTCATTTGGGATTTATATCTGCTGGACACTATGAAGAACTTGAAAGACGCTAAGACTACAATTTATCCCTCAACTACGAGGGGAGGTAAGGAACTGCCATCTAGCTCTGCACTTGATTCACCCTCTATTATGAGTAAGCTAGCGACACCTAAACCTGCTTCTGCTATTCGTTCCGATATGTCGCATGTTATTGATGATGCCACTTCCGCTATGCAAGATACTTATGATGAAACTACTTCTATGCTTGATACTATTGTGCCCCTTGCTAAATTTCTTGATGAACAGATTTCTAGGTCTAGAGAAAGAGAAATTATTGAATCTAAATACGATGATGAGAGTGATGATGAGAATATGCCTGCTATTCCTGAGGGTTATCTTTTTGATGCGGAATCTTCTGCAACTATTTTTGCTTGCCAGGATAGATACAAACTTAAGAGGCTGCTAGTTAAATGGAGTAAAGAATCTCTTAGAGATAGATTGAAACCCGACCCATTCTTTTGCTACTTCACCTATCTGTGTTCCCGATAAGGATTATTATGAATTTTCTGTTGATCCAGATATAATTAATTTGGTTGAATCTGATCCTTTCTATGGCTATGAATCTGAAACTGTTGTGGCACATCTTACTAAGTTAAATGATATAGCCGCCCTGTTTACTAATGATGAGAGATCGCGCTACCTTTATTTACTCAAAATATTTCTGTTCTCATTAAAGGGTGATGCTAAGATATGGTTTAATTCTCTTGATCCTGGTTGTGTGCGTAGTCCCCAGGATATGATTTATTACTTCTCTGCTAAATATTTCCCTGCTCATAAGAAACAAGCTGCTTTGAGGGAAATATACAACTTCATGCAAATTAAAGAAGAGAGTCTCCCACAAGCTTGGGGGAGGCTTCTCAAGTTACTTAATGCTTTGCCTGATCATCCTCTTAAGAAACCTGAAATACTTGATTATAATGGACTAACTGATGCTTCCAGAGATTACCTGGATAGTTGTGCTAGTTCTCTTTTCAGGGAAAGAACACCGGATGAAGCTGAAATTCTATTGAATAATATGTTGACAAATGAAAATAATTGGGCACCTCCCGAGCCACCTCCCGAGCCAGCTCCAGAGCCAATTACTGAGCCTATTCCTAATCCAACTCCGAAAAAGAGAGGTGTTCTGTTTCTCAGTCCCAAAGAGATGCAAGAGGCAAAGAAATCTATGAAAGAAAAAGGTATTAAAGCTGAAGATGTTAAGAATTTACCTCCTATTGAAGAAATACATGGTCTAAATTTACCGCCTGTTGAAGAAGTATATGATCTCAATTCCTTATTCACTGAAGAACCTCCTGATCCCGATATCCCGACACAAGTAGTAAAGGTAAATTCTCTCTATAGATATGATAAAGCTGAAGTCCTCCTACTAAAATTGCTAGTCAGTGCTTGGATAAGTTTTATGACTTTATGTTTAAGCAAGATGACTTTAATGCTTATTTTGGTAGACAATTAAAACAGAATACCTTTATGATTAAACGCTTGGGTGATTTTATGGCTAATATTAGAGGTGAACTTAAACTTGTTAGTAAACATGCTTCTATGGTTACCACTCAAGTAGAACAAGTACTTAAAGCTCAGAAAGAAGTGCTTGATGAAATGAATAGTAAGAAAAATGATTATGCTGTTAGAGTGGCCACTAGAAATGGTAGAATGACTCAGGAACCTTTGTATCCTGAAGGCCACCCTAAGAGAACCGAGCAAGATTCTCAGAGAAATAATATTGATGTACCTAGTTCTTCTAAAAGGAAGAAAAAGAAAAATGATAGGACTTTGCAAACTTCTAGTGAACCTATTGCTGAACCACCTGAGAATCCAAATGATATCTCTATGTCTGATGCTGAAACACAATCTGGTAATGAACATGAACCTAGTGAAAATATTAATGATGATGTTCATGATGATGCTCAACCTAGTAATGATAATGATGTAGAAGCTGAACCTGCTGTTGATCTTGATAACCCACAATCAAAGAATCAACGTTATGATAAAAGAGACTTCATTGCTAGGAAACATGGTAAAGAAAGGGAACCATGGGTTCAGAAACCCATGCCTTTTCCTCCGAAACCATCCAAGAAAAAGGATGATGAGGATTTTGAGCGCTTTGCTGAAATGATTAGACCCATCTTTTTGCGTATGCGATTAACTGATGTGCTCAAAACAAATCCTTATACTAAGTATATGAAGGATATCATTACTAATAAAAGAAAGATACCAGAAGCTGAAATTTCCACCATGCATGCTAATTATACTTTTAAGGGTGGAATACCAAAGAAACTTGGAGATCCAGGAGTACATACTATACCATGCTCCATTAAGAGAAATTATGTTCAAACTGCTTTATGTGATCTTGAGCCGGTGTTAGTGTTATGCCTCTCTATTTATATCGTAGACTTGACTTGAATAAGTTGACACCTACTGAAATATCGTTGCAAATGAGTGATAAATCAACTGATATACCTGTCAGTATTTGTGAGGATGTGCCTGTTGTAGTTGCAAACGTTACTATTTTAAGGGACTTTGTTATTCTTGATATTCCCGAGGATGATAGTATGTCTATTATTCTTCGAAGACCTTTCCTTAATACTACAGGGGCTGTTATTGATTGCAACAAAGGCAATGTCACTTTTCATGTTAATGGTAATGAGCATACTGTACACTTTCCGAGGAAACAACCTCAAGTTTATAGCATCAATTCTATTGGAAAAATTACATCGATTATATTTGGAGGTTTTGAATTTCCTCTCCCTACTGTCAAGAAAAAGTATGATATTCTTATTGTTGGGGATTTTCATATCCCCGTTGAGGTAACTTAGTGTTATTCGAAATTTCTCCGGTTCCGTGTTATTCGGAATGAGTTTGTTAACAAGACTTGATCAACCTTGTTAGTGGGTTCATTTTGATGATCACGAGATGGATGAAACTAGAAGCACAACCTTCTGTACCCTCTTTATATTTTCTGTTATTTAGTAGAAATAAAGTAAAATAGTTTTTTTCATCTGCTTTCTGACTTATCCATGCGATATAAAATATCCGAAAATAAAAGTCCTCGAATGCCATGCCAATTTAATATGATTTTTTGGGAATATTTGAGGATTCTTGTGCAAAAATTACTGCGGGGAGCTGCCACAGCCACGAGGGTGGAGGCGCGCCCTACCCCCCTAGGCGCGCCTCCCTGCCTCGTGGGCCCACGGTGGCCCTCCTCCACTTACCCCTGCACCCATCTTATTCCTTTGCCTCACACAAACACGAAAAACCAACTCAAGCACGAGTTCCAGCCCCTGTTGCTGGGATTTTCGATCTCCTTGCTCAAAGCATCTCTCGCAAAACTGCTTTGGGAGATTATTCCTTGTTATGTAACTCCTCCATTGGTCCAATTAGTTTTTGTTCTAGTGCTTTATTCGTTGCAAATTTGTGCTGCATAGGTGACCATTTTCTTGAGCTTGCATGTCAAATTTATATGGTTCCAAGTAGTTTTAATGCTTGTTATAGGCTCTAGGCACTTGTGGGAGTTGTTGCTATCAATTTTATTGAAGTTGGTTCACTTTTATTTGAAGTTACTAAAAATTTCAGAAATTTTTTAGAGGAAACAATATGTTTAGGAAGATGTTCCAAGGTGGTTCTTCAAGGAAGCAAGGTCCCAGGCTTGCAATGCGTGATGCTGACGAGGAACCACCAAGAGACGCTCTTGTGAGGCCCTGTGAATGGCCTTCGGAAAATTTTATGAATCAAGCGGGAATCAAAGAAGAATTTAGCACATATTTGCGTAACGCCGGTCTTGAGGACTTTGAAGCTGACAAATGCCCCCAGTATCATGATCTCACAAGTTCATTTGTGAGGAGGTTTGAGTTTTCATCTTCGCGTAATTCTCCTTCAGTCATGTTTGACCTTTATGACAAATCTTATACCATGGACTTAGAGGATTTCACTTTTGCTTGCAAACTTCCATCTTGGGGTAGTGTCAGGGATCCCCCTAAATCTGAATATAGAGACTGTCTTGCTAGAATGACTGTGGGGGAATCTAGAGATATAACACAAGCCACTATAGGGAGCGTTCACTTTCCTGCTATACATTATTCTGCTCTCTTCATAGTAGATGCATAAATGCTAAGGATGAAGCATGTCACATGTGTTCCCCTGATCTCAGCATTCTCAGAAGTGCTGTGTTAGGAGACCAATCTTATCATATGGGAGCCATTGTAGCTTGTAGGTTGCATCATAATAGACATAACGGAGATTTCTTTGGAGGAATTTATGCAACCCGCTTAGCTAATTTTCTTGAGATAGACATTCGTGAGGGTGATATGGAGTAACCCCTTACTTATTTAGATTTTGATTCTATGGTTTCTCACCAGTTTGTTGAGAGGACTGAACCACCTCTCCAGTATCGATTAATCTTTAACAAATGGCATGTAGTCTGTATTACTCTTCCTGCTCCTGCCTTCTTTGAATCTCAGACAAAAGGAAGATACATTATTACCAGAGAGGAGACAGATGAGTACGAGAAGAGAGCAGAGGCTGCTCGATGCCACGCTACAGCTCAGGAGGCGATAGCCGCTGCATCGTGATATGACCCACTTCACCTATGGGTATCCATGAGCTATCACGGCAATAGACCAACTTAGGCCAAAAGCCTAAGCTTGGGGAATACGTATTTCCACCGACATTACATTCATGTTCACACACACTCATTGCTAGATGTTGGTGCTCATACTCTTTCACTGTAATATCCATGCTAGTTTATTTTCTTTTTCCTGCTTTCTTCTTGTGTGTTTAATAAACCTTAAGAAAAAACCAAAAAAATTAGTAGTAGTTTATCTCTTTGATGTAGTAATTAAAAAGAAAACCCCAAAACAAAATATTTCCCGTTCTTCTTTTGCTTGTTGGGAGCTTTCCCGTGTAAATAGTTTTATTTTCTTTTCTTTCCTTTGGGGTCGAGAAGACTATATTGAAAATGCTTAGTGGCTCTTATATGCATGATTGTTTATTTAACTTAGAGCCCATATTACTTGTCTTCTCTCTTGAGTTGAATGCTTGCAGATTCCAGCTTAGTCCAATGCACATGCCCTCTTATAAATTATACACATCATTCAGTCGTGCAAGTGAAAGGCAATAATGATGATATATGATGGACTTATTGGGATGAGAAAAGCTGGTATGAACTCGACCTCTCTTTTGTTTTTGTAAATATGATGATTCATCATTCCTGAGTCAACTATTATGAAGTAAACATATTTGCAATGACATTTAGAGATTATAGTTGCTTGTGCCATGCTTTATTAGCTATGAGTTATAATGGTTTACCTTGCATGCCAAGATGCTATTAGAATGATTATGATGTGGTATGATGGGATGGTATCCTCCTTTAAATGAATTGAGTGACTAGACTTGGCACATGTTCAGGCATGTAGTTGAATCAAATCAACATAGCCTTCATGATATTTATGTTCATGGTAGATTATATCCTACTCATGCTTGTATTTGGTGTAAATTAATTTTAATGCATGTTTACGACTGTTGTTGCTCTCTCAGTTGGTCGCTTCCCAGTCTTTTGCTAGCCTTCACTTGTACTAAGCGGGAATACTGCTTGTGCATCCAAACTTCTTAAACCCCAAAGTTGTTCCATATGAGTCCACTATACCTACCTATATGCGGTATCTACCTGCCGTTCCAAGTAAATTTGTATGTGCCAAACTCTAAACCTTCAAATGAAATTCTGTTTTGTATGCTCGAGCAGCTCATGTTTCAACTAGGGCTGCCTATATCTTCCATGCTAGGTGGGTTATTCTCAAGAGGAGTGGACTCCGCTCCTCATTCACGAGAAAGGGCCGATAACCGGGATGCCTAGTCCCATGATCCAAAAAGATCAAAGCAAATCAAAATAATCAAACAAAACTCCCCCAGGGCTGTTGTATGTTGGAGGCACTCGTTGTTTCGAGCAAGCCATGGATTGATTCTTGTTGGTGGTTGGGGGAGTATAAACCTTTACCATTCTTTTTGGGAACTGCCTATAATGCATGTAGTATGGAAGATACAGCCATCTCATAGTTGTTGCGTTGACAGCAAAAGTATGCCGCTCAAAATGTTATTCAATCTCTATTTTAAAATCGAGCTCTGGCACCTCTACAAATCCCTGCTTCCCTCTGCGAAGGGCCTATCCATTTACTTTTATGTTGAGTCATCATCCTTCTTATTAAAAGCACCCGCTGGGGAGCACACTGTTGTTTGCATTCATTATAATTGGTTTATATTGGGTATGACTTGACTGGATCTCTTTTACCATGAATTACAATGTTTAGTCAGTCCTTGATCTTTAAAGGTGCTCTGCATTTATGTTTTGCGGTCTCAGAAAGGGCTAGCGAGATATCATTTTGTTATATCATGTTATGATTATTTTGAGGAAGTGTTGTCATCCGAGTTTTGTTATTATAGCTCGCTACCTGATTATGCTATTGATATGAGTAATTGTGAGACCTATGTGTTATTGTTAGTATGGTTAGTTCATAATATTTGCTGAAACATGAATGCTCGCTTTTCATGTTACAACAACAAGAGCAAACAGAGTTTGTAAAAGTTTTTATTTTTCTCTTTCAGTATGTCAACTGAATTGCTTGAGGACAAGCAAGGGTTTAAGCTTGGGGGAGTTGATACGTCTCCATCGTATCTACTTTTCCAAACACTTTTGCCCTTGTTTTGGACTCTAACTTGTATGATTTGAATGGAACTAACTTGATCGACGCTGTTTTTCAGAATTGCCATGATGTTGTTCTATGTGCAGAAAACAAAAGTTCTCGGAATGACCTGAAACTCCACGGAACATCTTAGAAAAAATAATAAAAAATCCTCACCAAAGATGAAGACCAGGGGGCCCACACCCTATCCACAAGGGTGGGGGCCCCTGGCCGCCCCCCTCCTGGCCGCGCCCCCTACCTCGTGGGCCCCCTGGAGACCCTCAGACGCGAACTCCAACTCCATATATTGGCTTTCGGGGAGAAAAAAAATAAGAGAGAAGAAATCATCGCGTTTTACGATACGGAGCTGCCGACAAGCCCTAATCTCTCTCGGGAGGGCTGATTTGGAGTCCGTTCAGGGCTCCGGAGAGGGGGATTCGTCGCCGCCGTCATCATCAACCATCCTCCATCACCAATTTCATGATGCTCACCGCCATGCGTGAGTAATTCCATCGTAGGCTTGCTGGACAGTGATGGGTTGGATGAGATTTATCATGTAATCGAGTTAGTTTTGTTAGGGTTTGATCCCTAGTATCCACTATGTTTTGAGATTGATGTTGCTATGACTTTGCTATGCTTAATGCTTGTCACTAGGGCCTGAGTGCCATGATTTCAGATCCTATCTTGCAAGTCTATAGTCACCTACTATGTGTTATGATCCGACAACCCCGAAGTGACAATAATCGGGACCACTCACGGTGATGACCATAGTTTGAGGAGTTCATGTATTCACTATGTGCTAATGCTTTGTTCCGGTTCTCTATTAAAAGGAGGCCTTAGTATCCCTTAGTTTCCAATAGGACCCCGCTACCACGGGAGGGTAGGACAAAAGATGTCATGCAAGTTCTTTTTCATAAGCACGTATGACTATATACGGAATACATGCCTACATTACATTGATGAATTGGAGCCATTTCTGTGTCACCCTATGTTATGACTGTTACATGACGAACCGCATCCAGCATAATTATCCATCACTAATCCGGTGCCTACGAGTTTTCCATATACTAGTCTTCGCTTATTTACTTTTCCGTTGCTACTGTTACAATCACTACAAAATACCAAAAATATTACTTTTGTTGTCTTTACTTTTGTTATCGTTACCACCACTATCATATTACTTTGCTACTAAACACTTTGCTGCAGATACTAAGTTTCCAGGTGTGGTTGAATTGACAACTCAGCTGCTAACTTGAGAATATTCTTTGGCTCCCCTTGTGTCGAATCATTAAATTTGGGTTGAATAATCTACCCTCGAAAACTGCTGCGATCCCCTATACTTGTGGGTTATCACCGGCACCCACCGCAACTACATCACCATCATCGACTCAGCAGATGAACCTGAGGAGTACATGGGTCCATAAGAGAGGTCGCACTCTTTTGTTTCTGCTTATGTTATGCATTTCTTAATATTACCTGCTACTTTATCGTCCCGTTAACCTCTTAGACTCCAAGTCAGGTCCAAATTAATGTTCAAACTTGAGTTTTAAATTACTTGTGAGGCACATATTGAGGCAGTAATGAATAGTTTATTTGTCTATTATCTGGTTCACCTAGGGTATGCCAATGTTGTTCATCTTGGGTGGGAAACAAATAGTAATTCAATCATCATCTGTCTTTTTATCAAATTAAAGCTATCATCAGCCTGCTATCATTATTTTTTAATCCATCCACTAGTTGTTACCATCACTCTAGATTTCTGCATGCTTTCCTTACATAATCTCACTATATTTTTCCTGTATGCATGTCAGATATTGTACACAGTCATGCTGAACATGTAAAGAAAAAGAGAAGAGTTTTGCGCGACAATACAATGCCATGCAGACATCGCTCCATGGTGGGTTCAATGGCTAACCCTCCCCCTTCTCCAGATTGTAAGCTGGTCTGTTTTGAGGCGGATTCAGACGCAGCTAACCACTCCTATTTACCCCCAAGGTGTTTGCTCTAACTTGGCATGCTGATATTTGTCATATCATGCATATGTTACCTTGCAGTGCCTACTTTCGACATCATATATGTCATATTCTTAGTTTAGACATGTTCTATAATGCCACCTGTTTAGTTTCTATATCATATATGGGAATTATGCAGTCTCATCTCTTTTAGCCAGCCATAATATATGTGAAATATGTGATGCCATCCTGTTTAACCAGGCATCATATATTTGAATGATATCTTGCCCATCCTTTTCTTCATTACATTTCCATTTGTCGACAATGTTTGTACATTAAACTACTCTTCCTGTGAATCAGCCATTTGAGTGGGTAATGGAAAAATCTGGAGTGAAAACATGGTCTTCAGAGCAGACAATGCTACCTGTCGAAGCATATCTCTTGCTTGGTCCCGATAGCTCCTCAGAGATGGATTCAGAGAAAGATGACCAGTCCTATTCCCCCACCGAGGTGTATGCTCTAACTTGGCACAGTTATACTGCTCATATCATACATATGGTGTCTTGCATTGCATAGTTTAGACATCATATACACAATATTCAACACCATGTTCTTCGTTCAGGCATCATATATGTGAATGCCCTCTGCTTAGCATATAAATCACATATGTGAACTAAATCATGTGTTCCTGATTATGTACATAAAATGTATGTGAATTATGTCATGCGAACTTGTTTACTAAAGACATCATATAATTATCTCATGCCATCCTGTTTAGTTAGTCATCGTATCTTTCAATTATGTCATGCTATGCTATCCAGTTTAGGTAGACATCATATATGTGAAATTATCTCATGCTATCCTTTTTAGTTAAACAATATACATGTCAACTATTTCATGCCCTCTTTTTTCCACATTATCTGTCTCTCGTACAATGTATGTACATTCAACTATGTTTCATGTTTATCAGCCATTTGAATTGGAGCGGGTGACGGCAGTATCTAGCGGAGTAAAAACATGGTCTTCAAATAAAACAGTGCTACCTCTTGGTGGATATAGCACCCCAGTTGTACATGCACGAGAACCAGCCCTACCACACATAACCCAGACTCTCGTAGATTGTACCCCTACTGTGATGGACAGAGAACCAGTTTCACCCAATCTAACCCCAATCCCAGCAGATAGTAACATAGTTCCTGTTGACACAACACCATCTCCACCACAGAGCTCCCAAACAAGTGCAGTTAGTGAGGCAGCTCTAGTGCCTGATACGTCTCCAATGTATCTATAATTTTTTATTTTTGCATGCTATTATATTACCCGTTTTGGATGTTTATGGGCTTTACTTTACACATTTATATCATTTTTGGGACTAACCTACTAAGCGGAGACCCAGCCCGTATTGCTGTTTTTTTGCCTATTTAAGTGTTTCAAAGAAAAGGAATATCAAACGGAGTCCAAACGGAATGAAACCTTCGGGAGCGTGATTTTGGAGCGAGCGTGATCGAGAGGACTTGGGTGGAAGTCAAGCAACAACCGAGGCGGCCACGAGGTGGGCGCGCCCCTCTGGCGCGCCCCTATCTCGTGGGCCCCTCGGGCGTCCACCGACCTAATTCTTCCTCCTATATATACCCATGTACCTCGAAAACATCAGAAGCGACAACCAAAAACTATTTACACCGCCGTAACCTTCTGTATCCGTGAGATGTCATCTTGGAGCCTTCACCGGCGCTCCGCCTGAGGGGGAATCGACCATGGAGGGCTTCTACATCAACACCATAGCCTCTCCGATGAGTTGTGAGTATTTTACCATAGACCTTCGGGTCCATAGTTATTAGCTAGATGGCTTCTTCTCTCTCTTTGAATCTCAATACCATGTTCTCCTCGATCTTCTTGCAGATCTATTTGATGTAACTCTTTTTGCGGTGTGTTTGTCGAGATCCGATGAATTGTGGGTTTATGATCAAGTTTATCTATGAGAAATTTTTGAATCTCCTCTGAATTCTTTTATGTGTGATTAAGTTATCTTTGCAAGTCTCTTCGAATTATCAGTTTGGTTTGGCCTACTAGATTGATCTTTCTTGCAATGGGAGAACTGCTTACTTTGGGTTCAATCTTGCGGTGTCCTTTCCAAGTGACAGCAGGGGCAGCAAGGCATGTATTGTATTGTTGCCATCGAGGATAAAAAGAGGGGGTTTATATCATATTGCATGAGTCTATCCCTCTACATCATGTCATCTTTCTTAATGCGTTACTCTGTTCTTTATGAACTTAATACTCTAGATGCATGCTGGATAGCGGTCGATGTGTGGAGTAATGGTAGTAGATGCAGGCAGGAGTCGGTCTACTTGTCACGGACGTGATGCCTATATACATGATCATGCCTAGACAATCTCATAATTATTCGCTTTTCTATCAATTGCTCGACAGTAATTTGTTCACCCACCGTAATACTTATGCTATCTTGAGAGAAGCCACTAGTGAAACCTATGGCCCCCGGGTCTATCTTTTATCATATAAGCTTTCAATCTACTTTTATTTGCATCTTTAATTTTCCTATCTATATTATAAAATACCAAAAATATATTTATCTTATCATATTATCGCTATCAGATCTCACTTTTGCAAGTGGCCGTGAAGGGATTGACAGCCCTTTTATTGCGTTGGTTGCGAGTTCTTGTTTGTTTGTGTAGGCGCGTGGGACTTTTGAGGAGCCTCCTACTGGATTGATACCTTGGTTCTCAAAAACTGAGGAAAATACTTACGCTACTATTTCTGCATCACCCTTTCCTCTTCAAGGAAAACCAACGCAAGCTCAAGACGTAGCAAGAAGGATTTCTGGCGCCGTTGTCGGGGAGGTCTTCGCTCAAGTCAAGACATACCAAGTACCCATCAGAATCTCATCTCCCTCGTATTTACATTATTTTCCATTTGCCTCTCGTTTTCCTCTCCCCCACTTCACCCTTGCCGTTTTATTCGCCCTCTCTTTCCCAATCTCCTCTCTCTTTCGCTTACCTTTTTGTTTGCTTGTGTGTTGGATTGCTTGTCGCGATGGCGCAAGATAATACCAAATTGTGTGACTTTTCCAATACCAATAATAATGATTTCCTTAGTACTCCGATTGCTCCTCTTAATGATGTTGAGTATTGTGAAATCAATGCTGCTTTGCTGAATCTTGTTATGAAAGATCAATTCTCCGGCCTTCCTAGTGAAGATGTCGCTACCCATCTAAACAACTTTGTTGATTTGTGTGAGATGCAAAAGAAGGAAGATGCAGCTAATGATATTGTTAAATTGAAGTTATTTCTGTTTTCACTTAGAGATCGTGCTAAAGTTTGGTTTTCGTCTTTGCCTAAGAATAGTATTGATTCATGGAATAAGTGCAAAGATGCTTTTATCTCTAAGTATTTTCCTCCCACTAAGATCATCTCTCTTAGGAATGATATTATGAATTTTAAACAACTTGATCATGAGCATGTTGCCCAATCTTGGGAAAGAATGAAATTGAGGATTCGCAACTGCCCTACTCATGGTTTGAATTTATGGATGATCATACAAAATTTTTATGCCGGATCGAATTTTGCTTCTAGAAATCTTTTAGATTCGGCCGCAGGAGGCACGTTTATGGAAATCACCTTAGGAGAAGCTACAAAACTCCTTGATAATATTATGCCTAATTATTGTCAATGGCACACCGAAAGATCTACTAGTAAGAAAGTGCATGCTATAGAATACATTAATGTTTTGAGTAGAAAGATGGATGAACTTATGAAATTGTTTGCTACTAAGAGTGCTTCTATTGATCCCAATGATATGCCTTTGTCTACTTTGATTGAGAATAATAATGAATCTATGGATGTGAATTTTGTTGGTAGGAATAATTTTGGTAACAATGCTTATAGAGGAAACTTTAATCCTGGACTGTTCCCTAATAATTCCTAATAATTATGGAAATTCCTACAATAATTCTTATGGTAATTATAATAAGACGCCCTCTGATTTTTAGAATAGTGTGAAAGAATTTATGATCTCTCAAAAGAATTTTAATGCTATGCTTGAAGAAAAATTGCTTAAAGTTGATGATTTGGCTAGGAACGTTGATAGACTTTCGCTTGATGTTGATTCTTCGAAACTGAGATCTACTCCTCCTAAGCATGATATAAATGAGTCTCTCAAAGCTATGAGAATTTCCATTGATGAGTGCAAAGAAAGAACCGCTAGATTGCGTGCTAAGGAAGATTGCTTTGTAAAAGCGTGTTCCTCTAGTTTCCATGAAAATAATGATGAAGATCTTAAAGTTATTGATGTGTCCCCTATTAGATATTTGTTTTGCAATATGAATCTTAATAATGATGGGACTGCAGATGAGTCAACTTTAGTTAAAAGGTGTCCCAATGATTCAGAGTTTTTAGATCTTGATGCTAAATTTGTTAAAAGTGGGATTGGAGAGGTCAAGACTTTAAATAGCATTAAACCCACTATCTTGGATTTCAAGGAATATAATTATGATAATTGTTCTTTAGAAGATTGTATTTCCTTATTGCAATCCATTGTGAATTCTCCTCATGCTTATAGTCAACATAAAGCTTTTACCAAACATATTGTTGATGCCTTGATGCAATCTTTTGATGAAAAACTTAATTTGGAAGTTTCTATACCTAGAAAACTTTATGATGAGTGGGAACCTACTATAAAGATTAAAATTAAAGATCAGGAGTGTTATGCTTTGTGTGATTTGGGTGCTGGTGTTTCCACGATTCCGAAAACTTTATGTAATATTCTAGGTTTCCATGATCTTGATGATTGCTCTTTAAATTTGCACCTTGTGGATTCCACCATTAAAAAGCCAATGGGAAGGATCAATGATGTTCTCATTGTTGCAAATAGGAATTTGGTGCCCGTAGATTTTATCGTTCTTGATATAGATTGCAATTTTTCTTGTCCTATTATTATTGGTAGACCTTTCCTTAGAACGATTGGCGCTATTATTGATATGAAGGAAGGGAATATTAGATTCCAATTTCCATTAAGGAAAGGCATGGAGCACTTTCCAAGAAAGAAAGTTAAATTACCTTATGAATCTATCATGCGAGCTACTTATGAATTGAGTGCCAAATATGGCACTACTTAGATCTATCCTCGCTTTTATGCCTAGCTAGGGGCGTTAAACGATAGCGCTAGTTAAGAGGCAACCCAATTTTATTTTGTGTTTTCTTGTTTTTGTTTCTGTTTAGTAATAAATTTTGCATCTACCTTCTGTTTAGATGTTTTTATATGTTTTAGTTAGTGTTTGTGCCAAGTGGAACCTATAGGATAACCTATGGTGATAGTTAATTTGATTCTGCTGAAAAATAGAAACATTGCGCACACGAAAATAACTTTAGTAATTCACAGAAACGTGCTTTTGCATTGATTCTTTTTGCTGTAGATCAATAGACAAATTGCCCAGGACTTCCTATTTTTGTAGGATTTTTAATGTTCCAGAAGTATTCGAGAGTTACAGATTGCTACAGGTTGTTCTATTTTTGACAGATTCTGCTTTTCATGTGTTGTTTGCTTATTTCGATGCATGTATGGCTAGTATTAAGTGGTGTGAACCATAGAGAACTTGGAATACAGTAGGTTTAACACCAATAAATAAAGAATGAGTTCATTACAGTACCTTATGTGGTGGTTTTTCTTTCTTGCACTAACGGAGCTTATGAGATTTCCTGTTGAGTTTTGTGTTGTGAAGTTTTCAAGTTTTGGGTAAAGATTTGATGGACTATGGAATAAGGAGTGGCAAGAGCCTAAGCTTGGGATGCCCATGGCACCCCAAGATATTGAAGAATAGCCAAAAGCCTAAGCTTGGGGATGCCCTGGGAAGGCATCCCCTCTTTCGTCTTCGTTCATTGGTAACTTTACTTGGAGCTATATTTTTATTAGCCACATGATATGTGTTTTGCTTGGAGCGTCTTGTATGATATTAGTATTTGCTTTTTAGTTTACCACAATCATCCTTGATGTACACACCGTTTGGGAGAAACCCACTTGATTGGAATTTATAAGAACACTCTATGTGCTTCACTTATATCTTTTGAGCTAGATAGTTTTTGCTCTAGTGCTTCACTTATATCTTTTAGAGCACGGCGGTGGCTTAATTTTGAAGAAATTTTTGATCTCTCATGCTTCACTTATATCATTTTGAGAGTCTCTTAGAACAGCATGGTATTTGCTATGGTTATGAAATTGGTCCTAGAATGATGAGCATCCAAGTTGGGTATAATAAAAACTAGGGACAATTGCATTTTTACCCCTAGTTGGTTCCTACCCACGGGTTTTGCCCTTACTTTTCGAGCTTGCTCAGTTTTGCCCTTACTTTTTCCATCGAGATCCCTCGAATGCCCTTTGACCGTTTGATCAAAGCTTTGAAAATTCATAACTAATTCATATGAACTCAGAAAAATGCAAATAAGATATCAAAATGTTCATATAAACATTACCTTTATGGACATATCATTTGCATTCATGACAAAATCATCATTTAAACTACCTGAGGTAATTAATCTTATTAACATTATTAAAGATAAATAGGTATAAACAATATTTTTTTCGTGAATAAAAATTATATGCAAATGTAGGTGATGTTTTCTGAACATCCTGATACCTTATTTGCATTTCCTGAGTTCGTATCAACTTGTTATGAAGTTTCTGAATAATGGTCAAAGTTGTTAGAACATTCATAATAGAAGTTGATACAAACTTAGAAAAATGCAAGTAAGTTATCAGGATGTTTACAAAACATCACCTATATTTGCATGTAATTTTTATTCATGAAAAAAATATTGTTTATACCTATTTATTTTTAATAATGTTAATAAAATTAATTACCTAGGGTAGTTTAAACGATGCTTTTGTCATGAATGCAAATGATATGCCCATAAAGGTAATGTTTATCTGAACATTTTGATATCTTATTTGCATTTTTCTGAGTTCGTATGAATTAGTTATGAATTTTAAAAGTTTTGGTCAAACGGTCAAAGGGTATTCGAGTGACCTCGATAGAAAAAGTAAGGGCAAAACTGAGCAAGCTCGAAAAGTAAGGGCAAAACCCATGGGTAGGAACCAACTAGGGGTAAAAATGCAATTGTCCCTAAAAACTATCATAGGAAGTGAATTGGATGCTATGATCAATTTGATACTTGATAATTGTTTTGTGATATGGAGGTAGTGATATTAGAGTCATGCTAGTTGGCTGATTATGAATTTAAAGAATGCTTGTGTTGAAGTTAGCAAGTCCCGTAGCATGCACGTATGGTGAAAGTTATGTAACAAATTTGAAACATGAGGTGTTCTTAGATTGTGCATCCTTATGAGTGGCGGTAGGGGACGAGCGATGGTCTTTTCCTACCAATCTATCCCCCTAGGAGCATGTGCGTAGTGCTTGGTTTTTGATGACTTGTAGATTTTTGCAATAAGTATATGTGTTCTTTATGACTAATGTTGAGTCCATGGATTATACGCACTCTCACCCTTCCATCATTGCTAGCCTCTTGATGCCGTGCATTGCCCTTTCTCACCTTGAGAGTTGGTGCAAACTTCACGGTGCATCAAACCCGTGATACGATCGCTCTATCACACATAAACCTCCTTATATCTTCCTCAAAACAGCCACCATACCTACCTATTATGGCATTTCCATAGCCATTCCGAGATATATTGCCATGCAACTTTCCACCGTTCTGTTTATCATCATGACACACATTATCATTGTCATATTGCCTTGCATGATCATGTAGTTGACATCGTATTTGTGGCAAAGCCACCATGGATAATTTTTCATACATGTCACTCTTGATTCATTGCCCATCCCGGTACACCGCCGGAGGCATTCATATAGAGTCATATCTTGTTATAGTTTTGGGTTGTAATTAATGAGTTGTAAATAAATAGAAGTGTGATGATCATCATTATTAGAGAATTGTCCCCAAATAAAAAAAGGCCAAATAAAAAAAGGCCAAATAAAAAAAGGCCAAATGAAAGGCCAAATAAAAAAAGGAAAGGCCCAAAAAAAAGAAAATAAAAAGGGGGCAATGCTACTATCTTTTTTTTCACACTTGTGCTTCAAAGTAGCACCATGTTCTTCATATAGAAAGTCTTTTATGTTGTCACTTCCATATACTGGTGGGAATTTTTCATTATACAACTAGCCTTGTATATTCCTACGATGGGCTTCCTCAAAATGCCCTAGGTCTTCGTGAGCAAGCAAGTTGGATGCACACCCACTAGTTTCTTTTGTTGAGCTTTCATACATTTATAGCTCTAGTGCATCCGTTGCATGGCAATCCCTACTCCTCATGTTGACATCAATTGATGGGCATCTCCATAGCCCGTTGATTATCCTCGTCAATGTGAGACTTTTCCTTTTTTGTCTCCTCCACACAATCCCCATCATCATATTCTATTCCACCCATAGTGCTATATCCATGGCTCACGCTCATGTATTGCGTGAAAGTTGAAAAAGTTTGAGATTATTTAAGTACGAAACAATTGCTTGGCTCGTCATAGGGGGTGTACAAGATGGGAGCATTTTTGTGTGACGAAAATGAAGCATAGCCTAACTATATGATTTTGTAGGGATGAACTTTATTTAGCCATGTTATTTTGAGAAGACATGATTGCTTTGATTAGTATGCTTGAAGTATTACTATTTCTTATGTCAATATGAACTTTTACTTTGAATCATTTGGATCTGAACATTCATGCCACAATAAAGAAAATTACATTGAGAATTATGCTAGGTAGCATTCCACATCAAAAATTCTATATTTATCATTTACCTACTTGAGGACGAGCAGGAATTAAGCTTGGGGATGCTTGATACGTCTCCAATGTATCTATAATTTTTTATTGTTCCATGCTATTATATTACCCATTTTGGATGTTTATGGGCTTTACTTTACACATTTATATCATTTTTGGGACTAACCTACTAACCGGAGGCCCGGCCCGTATTGCTATTTCTTTTGCCTATTTCAGTGTTTTGAAGAAAAGGAATATCAAACGGAGTCCAAACGGAATGAAACCTTCGGGAGCGTGATTTTTGGAATGAACATGATCGAGAGGACTTGGAGTGGAAGGCTAGCAACAACCGAGGCGGCCACGAGGGTGGAGAGCGCGCCCCTTGTCTCATGGGCCCCTCGGGCGTCCACCGACCTACTTCTTCCTCCTATATATACCCATGTACCTGAAAACATCAGAAGCGACCATGAAAAACTATTTCCACCACCGTAACCTTCTGTATCCGCGAGATCCCATCTTGCAGCCTTCGCCGGCGCTCAGCCGGAGGGGGAGTCGACCATGGAGGGCTTCTACATCAACACCATAGCCTCTTCGATGAGTTGTGAGTAGTTTACCACAGACCTTCGGGTCCATAGTTATTAGCTAGATGGCTTCTTCTCTCTCTTTGAATCTATACCATGTTCTCCTCGATCTTCTTGGAGATCTATTCGATGTAACTCTTTTTGCGGTGTGTTTGTTGAGATCCGATGAATTGTGGGTTTATGATCAAGTTTATCTATGAGAAATATTTGAATCTCCTCTGAATTCTTTCATGTGTGATTAAGTTATCTTTGCAAGTCTCTTCGAATTATCAGTTTGGTTTGGCCTACTAGATTGATCTTTCTTGCAATGGGAGAAGTGCTTAGCTTTGGGTTCAATCTTGCGGTGTCCTTTCGGTGGGATGAGGCAGAGCAAGGCACGTATTGTATTGGTGCCATCGAGGATAAAAAGATGGGGTTTATATCATATTGCATGAGTCTATCCCTCTACATCATGTCATATTTCTTAATGCATTACTCTATTCTTTATGAACTTAATACTCTAGATGCATGCTGGATAGCGGTCGATGTGTGGAGTAATAGTAGTAGATGTAGGAAGGAGTTGGTCTACTTGTCACGGACGTGATGCCTATACACATGATCATCCCTAGATAATCTCATAATTATTTGCTTTTCTATCAATTGCTCGATAGTAATTTTTTCACCCACCGTAATACTTATGCTATCTTGAGAGAAGCCACTAGTGAAACATATGGCCCCCGGGTCTATCTTTTATCATATAAGCTTTCAATCTACTTTTATTTGCATATTTACTTTTCCTATCTATATTATAAAATACCAAAAATATATTTATCTTATCATATTATCTCTATCAGATCTCACTTTTGCAAGTAGCCGTGAAGGGATTGACAACCCCTTTATTGCGTTGGTTGCGAGTTCTTGTTTGTTTGTGTAGGTGCATGGGACTTTTGAGGAGCCTCCTACTGGATTGATACCTTGGTTCTCCAAAGCTGAGGGAAATACTTATGCTACTATTGCTGCATCACCCTTTCCTCTTCAAGGAAAGCCAACGCAAGCTCAAGACGTAGCAGTGCCCAAAGCGCCAGTACTACCACGGCGAACCCTAAGTCCACCAGTTAGTACACCTATTCCTGAGGAGGAAGCACAACCAGCCATTCGTAGTTTAGCATCTATCGCATTTGATGTTGTTAAATCCTATGTGTGTATCTTCCCATCATGGAAATATTATACTGAAGATGAAGGGAAATGCCAGTTGTAGGTGTTTCTCCAGGAGTTATGTGTAAGTAATGTTATTCATGGCAATTACTTTGCTTTGTCCCATACATTTTACCTCCATGATGGTTATAATACAGCAAATTTTGCCATTTTTATCTATAGAAAAGGACCGATTTGGAAACTCAGGATGAGGTAACCTGTGCTAATACCTCTGCTATCTTCAAGAATGCTTGGTGGCAGTATCGGAATTACCTGAAGTAAACGTACTTCACTGGCAAAGAAACTCATCAAATTCCCTTACGTTCTCCTAAGACACATTTACTAGACGATGACTGGGAACGCCTTGTTCTGTACTGGTCCCGAACCAAGAATGTGGTAAGGTCTATGAGATCATTTTTTATTTTTAAGTACTATATACCTGCATCTTATTGTACTTTGTTCTTTTAGAATGCTGACAGAATATTGGGGAATAGTGCCTTATTTAGCACTGGTAAAGGAAGTAATGCAGATAAGGTTCAGGAAAGTGAGACATCCTTGTTGGTCTCCAGCAAAGCTAGTAAAACAGCTAAGGAAAACTATCTCGAAGACAGCGAGACAACCCCAAAGTCCTGTCTTGGTGTAGTGTTCGAGTTACTGGCCACTACCGTTGGCACAAGCTATTCAAACTCATTGTCTGAATCAGTACGATTTCTTGAGTCTCAACTACAAGCTGAAAGACATCGATCAGTTGTGCTGCGACAAGAAGCCGAAGGACTGCGGAAGTCCCTGGAGCATTCAGATGCATACTTTCTGGTGCAATAACAAGCATTGGAGGATTTTAGCACCAAACAAGAGAAGAATCTTCCAAAATAGTGGGATCTAAATTTGACACTCTTCCAACCCCACTTTCAATATTATTGCAAACATGATTATCAATCTCATATTCATCATGGGGATTAAATAAATTTTCAAGATCAAAAGAAGAATCACTCCAATCATGATCATTGCAACAAGTAGAGGACATAGCAAAACTAGCATCCCCAAACTTAGGGTTTTGCATATTATTAGCACAATTGACATCAATAGAATTGATAGTAAAATCATTGCAATCATGCTTTTTATTCGAGGAGCTATCGTGAATCTCTTCATAAATTTCTTCGTCACAATTTTTAGATTCACGAATTTCAAGAAAAACCTCATAAAGATAATCTAGTGCACTCAAATCACTAGAATTTGGTTCATCATAATTGGATCTCTTAAAAAGATTGGCAAGCGGATGAGGATCCATAGATCCTAGGTTCTCTGTTTAGCAATAAATAAACAACTATTCCAACCAAACTAGCAACCGAGCCAAGTAAGACATCAAAGCAAACGGAAAGACGAACAAAAGAAGGGCAAATAAAATGGCAAGGGTGAAGTGGGGGAGAGAAAAACGAGAGGCAAATGGCAAATAATGTAATGCGAGGGATAAGAGTTTGTGATGAGTACTTGGTATGTCTTAACTTGAGCGAAGACCTCCCCGGCAACGGCGCCAGAAATCCTTCTTGCTACCTCTTCAGCACTGCATTGGTTTTCCCTTGAAGAGGAAAGGGTGATGCAACAAAGTAGCGTAAGTATTTCCCTCGGTTTTTGAGAATGAAGGTATCAATCCAGTAGGAGGCTCCTCAAAAGTCCCACGCACCTACACAAACAAACAAAGAACTTGCAACCAACGCAATAAAGGGGTTGTCAATCCCTTCACGACCACTTGTGAAAGTGAGATCTGATAGAGATAATAAGATAAGATAAATATTTTTGGTATTTTTATGATATAGATTGGAAAGTAAAGATTGCAAAATAAAGTAGATTGGAAACTTATATGATGGAAGATAGACCCGGGGCCATAGGTTTCACTAGTGGCTTCTCTCAAGATAGCATAAGTATTATGGTGGGTGAACAAATTACTATCGAACAATTGATAGAAAAGTGCATAGTTATGAGAATATCTAGGCATGATCATGTATATAGGCATCACGTCCGCAACAAGTAGACCGACTCCTGCCTGCATCTACTACTATTACTCCACACATCGACCGCTATCCAACATGCATCTAGAGTATTAAGTTCATAAGAATAGAGTAACACATTAAGCAAGTTGACATGATGTACAGGGATAAACTCAAGCAATCTGATATAAACCCCATCTTTTTATCATCGATGGCAACAATACAATACGTGCCTTGTTGCCCCTGCTATCACTGGGAAAGGACACCGCAAGATTGAACCCAAAGCTAGGCACTTCTCCCATTGCAAGAAAGATCAATCTAGTAGGCCAAACCAAAATGATAATTTTAAGAGACTTGCAAAGATAACCAATTATACATAAAAGAATTCAGAGGAGATTCAAATATTTCTCATAGATAAACTTGATCATAAACCCACAATTCATCGGATCTCGACAAACACACTGCAAAAAGAGTTACATCGGATAGATCTCCAAGAAGATCGAGGAGAACATTGTATTGAGATTCAAAGAGAGAGAAGAAGCCATCTAGCCAATAGCTACGGACCCGAAGGTCTGTGGTAAACTACTCACAACTCATCGGAGAGGCTATGGTGTTGATGTAGAAGCCCTCCGTGATCGATTCCCCCTCCAGCAGAGCGCCGGAAAAGGCCCCAAGATGGGATCTCGCGGATACAGAAGGTTGCGGTGGTGGAAATAGGGTTTCGTGGTGCTCCTCGGTGTTTTCAGGGTATGCAAGTATATATAGGCGAAGGAAGTCGGTCAGGGGAGCAATGAGGGGCCCACGAGAGTGGGGGCGTGCCCACCCCCCTAGGGCGCGCCTTGCACCCTCGTGGCCGTCTCGGCTGCTTCTTGACGTCCACTCCAAGTCTCCTGGATTGTATTTGTTACAAAAAGATCGCTCCCGAAGGTTTCATTCCGTTTGGACTCCGTTTGATATTCCTTTTCTTGAAACACTTGAAATAGGCAAAAAACAGCAATTAATTTGGGCCTCCGG
The DNA here is from genome assembly GCA_021437245.1 of Aegilops speltoides. Classification (NCBI taxonomy): domain Eukaryota; kingdom Viridiplantae; phylum Streptophyta; class Magnoliopsida; order Poales; family Poaceae; genus Aegilops; species Aegilops speltoides. The sequence goes on along the minus strand of CM038144.1, from coordinate 108,235,702 downwards.
TTAGTAGGTTAGTCCCAAAAATGATATTAAAGTGTAAAGTAAAGCCCATAAACATCCAAAACGGGTAATATAGTAGCATGGAACAATAAAAAATTATAGATACGTTGGAGACGTATCAACTGTGACCTCAGGGCCACCACGCAAGACATCAGCGCTGCCATCATCACTGTGATCGGCATGTCAGCGGTTAACGTGTCTGTCGTCAAGCACTTCCCAGAGGCCTAACTCGTGCGTTTATTCCACCAACACCATTGCGCAGATACGACCGGGTGCCTGGACCTGCCGTTCCAGGACACTGGGCTACAGAAGTGCCCATGGCGACTCAAAGCCACTCCAAGACTATGGACCTTGTCCACCACGCCAGCCTCTGCCTGGACGGGCTCCCGCTGCAAGCAAGGGACGACTACGTCGTCGCGTAGGCCATCGGTCCAGGGTGCTCCATCAACTAGATTGAGGTCGCATCCAAGCTCAAGACAGACAGAGAGGTACTAGGGGTGTGGGCATCGATGGCGTCGCCAGCAAACGTCTCGCGTGTAAACTAGGTGACCCTACCGACACACATGGGAAGTCCTCCAATCATCGGGAGCAGTAGCTTGCAGTGGCAGGTTATCATCGACTTTTACTTTCATGAAGATCCAATCCAAGGGCCCAGGATCGTGTCCAAGGGGTACACCTGCCAGAAAGGAGTCATCGATGGTGAGCGGCAGGGGCGTGACCCACACGAGCACATATATTGCCCCGTCGACCACCACGGGAGGGACCACGATGACGGCTGTGGTCGCGGTCGCAGTCACGGTCACGAGGACGACGACCGTCGTGGCTGTATCATCTCACGCGACTCCGAGGGATGGGTGACCACAGCACGCATAGCCTCTCATGCTAGTCGCAGGATGCCTCGCTTGACAACCACCATGAAGAGGGATGGGATGGCCATCATGAAGGTGGAGGTCGTAGTTGCTCTCCTGAGCCAGGTGTGGCTGTGAGGCACACCACGATGCTCCAGGGCTTTGGCTCTGCAAGCAAAGACATGGTCCATGTCCTCAAGTTGTTACCCATGCAGGCCACTCCTTTGGATGATGCTAGGCGTGGCTGAAGCATTGTGTGCCAGCTCTCGCCGCGCGTGGCACACTCCTCCCACAGGAAAACCTCACACCGACTGCTTTCCCCATTGTCGCACACAACCATGCTCCTGCCATCGCCATGCTCCAGGACAAATGATGGACGCTCCTCTCCGCTATCGCAACCTCTCCCAAGCGACGCATTGCTCAGGCTATGCTTGCTCCAAGCACTGTTGCTCTCACCAGCAAGGACTCCCCAACACCTTTCCTAATCTCCAGTGGCCCGCTGCAGCGCATGCCATCGTGGGTGAGGCTGCAAAGGGGTGATGCAATGGTTAGAGGTGTGGTCAGCTTGTGATGCCTCATGCCACCCTTTGAAGAGTGCAAGGATGTCGTCTTGCCCTCCCCTGCTCCAACACCTGCTAGGGCGTTGTCGACTCGTTGGAAGATGCTACTTGTGAGCTGCGTTGTGATTTTCCCCGAAGAGGAAGGGTGAAGCAATATAGTAGCTGATAAGTATTTCCCTCAGTGAGAACCAAGGTTTATCGAACCAAAAGGAGAACCACGCAAATCCTAGTGAACAACACATGCACACACAAAAGGAAATACTTGCACCCAACGTGGGCAAGAGGGTTGTCAATCCCCTTGAACTCGTTACTTGAAAGGATCAAATCTTCTATTAGTAGATAGATAAATTGCAATATGAAAGAAAAGTAAATAAATTACAAGATATTTTTGTTTTTAGTAATATGATTAAAATAGACCTGGGGGTCATAGTATTCACTAGAGGCTTCTATCTCAAAATAATAACATACAGTTGATAGAAAAATTACTAGGCAATTGATAGAAAAGTGCATAGTGTGGCAATGATCGTGTATATAGGCATCACGTCTGTAACAAGTAGACCAAAACAATTCTGCATTAACTACTATTACTGTACCCATCGACCACTATCCAGCATGCATCTATGGTATTAAGTTCATGACAAACAAAGTACCGCTTTAAGCAAGATGACATGATATAGACAAAGTAAACTCAAGCAATATGAATAAACCCCATCGTTTTATCCTTAATGGCAACAATACAAATACATGCCTCGCTACCCATTCTGTTACTTGGTAAGGACACTGCAATATTGAACCCATTACAAAGCACCTCTCCCACAGAAGATAAATCAATCTCGTTGGCCAAACCAAATAGATACATGGATAGAAATACAAAGCTATAACAATCATGCATAATAAAGTTCATAAAAGACTCAATCAATGAATAATTTGGTCATAAACCCACAATTCAACGGATCAAACAAACACACCACAAAAGAAGATTACATTGGATAGAACTCCAAGAAGATTGAGGAGAACATTGTATTGAAGACCAAAGAGAGAGAAGAAGACATCTAGCTACTAGCTATGGACCCGTAGGTCTGTGGTGAACTACTCACGCATCATCGGAAGGGTGGCAAGGTTGATGTAGAGGCCCTCCATGATCGATTACCCCTCCGGCAGAGTACCAAAAAAGGCCTGCAGATGGGATCGTGCAAGAACAGAAGATTGCGGCAGCAGAAGAAGTGTTTTGGGTGGCTCTCTGTTGGATTGGGAATATCTGGGAATTTATAGAGGTGGAATTAGGTCAAACGAAGTTGTGTGGGAGTCACGAGCTCAGGGGCGTGCCCTGATCTCGTGGCTCTCATGTAAGTCTTCTGGCCTCCTCCCGAACCTTCTAGGGGTCACATTTGGTCCAGAAAAAATCACCGTAAAGTTTCATCGTGTTTGGACTTCGTTTGGTATTGATTTTCTGAAAAGCCAAAAACAAGCAAAAAAACAGGAACTGACACCAGGCACTGAGTTAATAGGTTACTCCCAAAAAATGATATGAAATAGCGTAATAAAGCATATGAAGCATCAAAGATTGATAATATAATAGCATGAAACAATAAAAAATGGGCCAATTCCAGTTCTGCCCCTAACTCGAACCCACTACTCAGTTTTGCCCCTAATTTTTAGGTATGCTCAGTTTTGCCCCTGTGCCGTTAGTGTCACTTATAGAAATGCCCTTTTCTTGCCGTTGCAAATGGTGAAGGACTTTGATCACCCAGAAAAAAATAGGAAAAAAAATCAAAAAAACCTGAAATTTTGTGGGATCGAAGATAGTCATGTCCTCAAGGCGCGTGCACATTTGTGTGCCGTTCGGACACCCTGGGAGCTCGTGGCAAAGGAAATCATAAATTTTGTACGCATGTGAACAATAAATTCAAAAAAATAGAAAAAAAATCAAAAAAATATGAGATTTTGGGGGACTGAAGATACTTAGGTGCACAAGATGTGTGCACATTTTTGTTGTGTTTGGACATCGTAGGAGCCCGTAGGAGCTCATAGGAGCTAAACTTTGTTTTTTCTCCATGAGCTCCTATGATGTCCAAACACAATAAAATGTGCACACATTTTGTGCACCTAAGTATCTTCAGTCCCACAAAATCTCATATTTTTTGACTTTTTTTATTTTTTGAATTTACTGTTCAAATGCATAAAATTTATGATTTCCTTTGCCACGAGCTCCTGTGGTGTCTCGAACGGCACACAAATTTGCACGCGCTTTATGGACATGACTATCTTCGATCCCACAAAATTTCAGATTTTTGATTTTTTTTGCTATTTTTTTTCTGGGTGGTCAAAGTCCTTTGACTTGACGGTAACGCAAGCAAAAGGGCATTTCTATAAGTGACACTAACGGCGCAGGGCAAACTGAGCATACCTAAAATTAGGGCAAACCGAGTAGTGGGTTCGAAGTTAAGGGCATAGATGTAAATGTCCCATAAAAATTATAGATACTTCGAGGCGACAAGCATCCCCAAGCTTAATTCCTGCTCGTCCTCGAGTAGGTAAATGATAAAAACAGAATTTTTGATGTTGAATGCTACCTACCATGTTTATCATGTAATATCTTTTTGGTATAAATATTGAGAAACAATGAAGTAATAATATCAACGTAATAATATCCATGAATATAAGAAACATAATCATTACATTTTCAAAATATATGATCCTTAATGAAAGTTATCCCTACCCATTTTATCATGTTAGCATGGCATGACTCCGCCTTCACCGCATAAATATAAATCGTGAGCACCCCGGTGTCAAACCAGGCAATTGGATCAAACTTCTAATGCGCTTCAACATTTTCAACTCCACGCAATACATGAGTGTGAGCCATGGATATAGCTATATAGGTGGAATAGAATGCGGTGGTAAAGATCAATCAGGAAAGTCAAAAAGGAAGACAGTCTCGCATGAACTTCGTAGATCAACAGGCAATGAAGATGCCCATCAATCGATATCAATACAAGGAGTAGAGATTGAAATGTAACGGATGCACTAAGAGCTATAAGTGTATGAAAGCTCAATGGAAACTAAGTGGGTGTGCATCCAACTTGCTTGCTCATGAAGACCTCGGGCATTTGAGGAATCCCGTCATCAAAATATACAAGCCAAGTTCTATAATGGAAATTTCTCACTAGTATATGGGAGTGATAGCTTAGGAGACTCTCTATATGAATAACATGGTGCTACTCTGAAGCACAAGTATTGTAAAAGTATAGTAACATTGCCTCTTCTCTCTTCTTCTCTCATTTTTTATTGGGCTTTTGTTTTCCTTTTTTGTTACTTGTCGTCTGGAGTCTCATCCTGACTTGTGGGGGAATCATCATCCTTTCCTCACTAGGAAAATGCTTTAATATTCATGATCATCACACTTTTATTACTTCCCACTCGACAAATGAAACAATATGACTCTATATGAATGCCTTTGGTAGTGTACCAGGATGTGTAATGATCTAACGTAACATGTATTACAATGAAGAACAGTGTCTTTGCCACAAATATCATGTCAGCTCTATATGATCATGCAAAGCAATATGATGATGAACACACAAGTCATGTGACGGAACGATGGAAGTTGCATGGCAATATTTCTTAGAATGGCTATGAAAATGCCATGATAGGTAGGTATGGTGGCTGTTTTGGGGAAGATGTAAGGAGGCTTATGTGTGATAGAGTGCATCATATCCCGGGGTATGGATGCGCCGGGGAAGTTTGCACCAACTTTGGAGGTGAGAAAGGGCACAATACCAAAGATGCTATCAAATTGCAAAAATGTAGGAGTGTGTACAATACATGGACTCACATTAACTCATATACTTATTGTGAAAGTTTCATTATCCCCCGAAGCAAAGTACTACTCGCATGCGAGGTGGTAGGAGTTAACCATCGCGCACCCCCGATTATAACAGCACTCAAGGATTTCAATAAGAACTAAAAATGCTCAAACCTCCCCAACATGACATGACCAACACATAGATGAGAAGTTAGTAACAAGCTTTAATACCAATATTTCTACTAACCAATGATCATGAACCAATATCCTGTCATATTACAACATCAATATAATTAAACCATACGTTTCATATTTAGTGATCTACATGAAAGTTTTTATTATATCCCACTTGAATACCTATCCTTTTTGGACTAGTCTTATATCACGTGCATATTGCCAACTAGTATTTAGTAGACTCTAAAAAAATTAAGTGAAGAATGAGAGTGCAATTATTTCTATAAAATATAACCATCGTCGTGCTCTAATAGATATAAGCGAAGCACTAGAGCAACTGTCTAGCTCAAAAGATATAAGTGAAGCACATAGAGTATTCTAACAAATCATGATAAATGTGTGTCCCACTCAAAAGGTGTGTCCAGAAAACAATGATTGTGGCAAACTAAAAAGCAAACAAAAAAACTATGGCACAAGACTCCAAGTAAAACTCATATCATATGCTGAATAAAAATGTAGCTCCAAGTAACATACCGATAGATTGTAGCTGAAAGAGGGGGTGCTATCCAGGGCATCCCCAAGCTTAGACGCTTGGGTCTTCCTTGAAACTTACTTTGGGGTGCCTTGGGAATCCCCGAGCTTAGGGTCTTGCCGCTCCTTATTCCTTCATCCATCGTGATCTCATCCAAAACTTGAAAACTTCATCACATAAAACTCAACACAAATCTCGTGAGAACCGTTAGCATAATAGACAAATCATAAACTTTAGGTACTGTTATAAACTCATTCATAATTTATCTTGCATAATTCCTATTGTATTGTAACTTCTCCTGACTTATACCCCCTGATATAATCCATAGCATCATTAAAACAAGCACACTATGCAATAGAAAATAGAATCTGTCAAAAACAGAATAGTCTGTAATGATTTAAACAAAAACTATACTTCTATAACTCCACAAATTCTGAAAAATAGGAAAATGTGGGTAATTTGTATATCAATCATGTGTAAAATTTCAAGATTTTACCACGTTCCAGTGAATTATAGTAATTCTAGCACTGGGCGCAAAAGTTTATGTCTTTCCACATAATCAAGTCAACTATCAACCAAATCATACCAAAGGCTTTACTTGGCACAAACACTAATTAAAACATAAAAATAATCATTATAGTAGCAATAGTTATGTGAACACACAATAACAGAAAGTAAAAGCAAGAATTTAAGATAACTATTCGGTTGCCTCCAACAAGCGTTATTGTTTTACGCCCCTAGCTAGGGAGAATGCATAGTTTCAAGTGTTTTCATCCTTCATATTAATTCCATAGGTGGCTCTCATAATAGATTAATATGGTGGTTTAATTCTCCTCCTTGGGAAGTGTTCCATCCCTTTCTTTAATGGAAGTTGGAACCTTATATTTCCTTTCTTTCATATCAGTAATAGCACCTATGGTTCGTAGGAAAGTCCTACCAAGTATTATAGGACAAGACGGATTGCATTCAATTTCAAGCACAATGAAATCCGCGGGCACATAAATTCTATTAAAAAGTATGAGGACATCATTTTTCTACCCAATGATTTCTTAATAGTCAAGTTCGCTAAATGCAAGTTAAGGGAATATTCATTCATATCAGTGAGACCTAACACGCCACATAAAGATTTTGGTATAGTAGATACGCTAGCACCTATATTACACAAAGCATTACATTCATAATATTTAATCGTAACTTTAATAGTAGGTTCCCATTCATCATGCAATTTTCTAGGTATAGAAACCTCCATTCTAGCTTTTGATCATGAGCTTTTATCATAACTTCTACAATATGTTTAGGAAAAGCTTTATTTTGTTTGTAAGCATTAGGTGAATTTATCATCAATTGCAACAATGAAATACATTCAATCAAAGAACATTTACATAATTAAAGTCCTTGTAATCCAAAGTAGTGGGCACATCACTATTTAAAGTCTTGACCTCTCCAAACCCACTTTTGTCATTTTTATGATTAAGATCATCACTCTCCGAACAATTAGGACGCCTTCTAGCTAAAGTTGACTAATATGCAGTCGCTTTTTCATCAAGTTTTATATTACTAAACAACTTTCAATGGGTAACACACCAATCATTTTAATATCATCATCATGATTACGATAAAACCGGGAAGAATAGCATTTTATAGGAATTCTCGCTTAGCTCTCAACCTAGCGGTTCTCTCTTTACTTTCATTAATGGAGAATTGGTTATATTTTACTGATTCATTAATATCATGCTTAGGTGGCAAAATTTTAATTTAAGAGTTTCCACATCATGAGCAATTCTATCCATATTTCTAGCCATATCATCAACTTTATGTAGTTTTTCTTCTACCATAGCGTTGAAAATCTTTTAAGAACTAATAAATTCTTTAATGTTGTTCTCAAGTTTAGTAGGTATCCTATTATTATTATTATTATTATTATTATTTCCATAGGAATTACCATAATTTTTAGGGAATTTCAAGGATATGATCTAGCAATGAAATTACCTCTATAAGCATTGTGGTTGAAATTATTCTAGTGATAAAATTCATATCAATAGCATAATTATTTTTCTCAATCAAAGCAGATAGTGGCACATCATTAGGATCAACATGAGGATATTTACTAGTAAGCATATTCATAAGAGCATCCTTTTTGTCACACAAAGTAGAAAGTTCTTCGACAGAGTTTACCTTCTTACAGTTTGAGATCGTTCGGTGTGCCATTCAGAATAATTTGTCATATCAAGAAGCATTGTATCCTATCCGGATGTAATTCCCATAAAAGTACCACCTGCAGCAGAGTCTAGAAGATTTCTCGAAACAAATTTTAGTCCCGCATAAAAGTTTTGTATTATCATCCATAAGCTTAATCCATGAGTGGGACAATTTTTAATCATTAATTTCATTATCTCCCAGGATTGTGCAACATGTTCTTGCTCAAGTTGCCTAAAACTCATGATTTTATTTCTGAGAGAAAGAATCTTAGCGAGAGGAAAATACTTGTCAATAAAACATCCTTACACTTATCCCATGAATCAATACAATTTCGAGGTAAGGATGAAAACCAATTTTAGCAGGATCTCGTAGCCAGAAAGGAAATAATTTCAACTTAATAATATAATTATCCATATCCTTTTTATTTTGCATATCACATAATTCAACGAAGGTATTAAGATGGGCTGCAACATCCCTCATTAGGATTTCCAAAAAATTGTTTTTTCATAATAAGATTCAACAAAGCAACATTACTATCATATGACTCCGCACTAGTGGCGGGAGGAGCAATTGAAGTACTAATAAATCATTATTATTAGTATTTGAGAAATAACACAACTTGGTGTTCTCTTGAGACATAGTGACCAAGTAAGCAAACAAACGAGCAAACTAACAAAGTAAAATATTTTTGTGCTTTTGATTTTTTAGAGAAGTGGAGGGTGATGAAAAAGAGAGGAAAATAAAAAGTAGAGCAACTAGATGATAGTTTGAGTGAAGGTAGTTGTAGTGATTTGATGATGTCTCCTTAGCAACTACGCCAAAAATTCATTCTGCTACTTGTGTGCTGCGTTGGATTTTCCCCGAAGAGGAAGGTGAAGCAATATAGTAGCTGATAAGTATTTCCCTCAGTGAGAACCAAGTTTATCGAACCAAAAGGAGAACCACACAAATACTAATGAATGGCACCTGCACACACAAAAGGAAATACTTGCACCAACACAGGCAAGAGGGTTGTCAATCCCCTTGAACTCGTTACTTGCAAGGATCAAATCTTGTATTGGTAGATAGATAAACTGCAAAATTGCAATATAAAAGAAAAGTAAATAAATTACAGCAAGATATTTTTGGTTTTAGTAATATGATTAAAATAGATCCCGAGGCCATAGTTTTCACTAGAGGCTTCTCTCTCGAAAGAATAACATGTTGGGGAACGTAGCAGAAATTCAAAATTTTCTACGCATCACCAAGATCAATCTATGGAGTAATCTAGCAACGAGGGAAAGGGGAGTGCATCTACATACCCTTGTAGATTGCTAAGCGTAAGCGTTCAAGTGAACGGGGTTGATGGAGTCATACTCGTCGTGATCCAAATCACCGATGATCCTAGTGCCGAACGGACGGCACCTCCGCGTTCAACACACATGCATCCCGGTGACGTCTCCCATGCCTTGATCCAGCAAGGAGAGAGGGAGAGGTTGGGGAAGACTCCGTCCAGCAGCAGCACGACGGCGTGGTGGTGGTGGAGGAGCGTGGGAATCCTGCAGGGCTTCGCCAAGCACCACGGGAAAGGAGGAGGACTTGGGAGAGGGGGAGGGTTGCGCCAGAACTTGGGGTGCGGCTGCCCTCCCACCCCTCCACTATTTATAGGTGGGGAGATATGGGTCCGGCCCCCTAGATCTCATCTAGGGTTGGGGGCGGTGGCCAAAGGGGGGAGGAGTGCCTCCCAAGTCAAGTGGAGGCCCTCCCCCTTAGGGTTTCCCCTCTCCCATGCGCATGGGCCTTGGGGGGGCTGGTGCCCCTGGCCCATTAAGTCTAGGGCGCCCCCTTACAGCCCATGCTGCTGTATTGGACGTGGTGGAACATTTTCCGGACCTCCGGACCCCTCCGGAATCCTCAGGAACCTTTTGGAAGCTTCCCAGTACAATACCATTCTGGAACTCCTCGTGACGTCCGGGATCTCATCCGGGACTCCGAACAACATTTGGTAACCACATACAAACTTCCTTTATAACCCTAGCGTAATCGAACCTTAAGTGTGTAGACCCTACGGGTTCGAGAGACACGTAGACATGACCGAGACAACTCTCCGTCCAATAACCAACAGCGGGATCTGGATATCCATGTTGGCTCCCACATGTTCCACGATGATCTCATTGGATGAACCACGATGTCGAGGATTCAATCAATCCCATATTCAATTCCCTTTGTCTTGCTGTATAGTACTTGCCCGAGATTCGAACGTCGGTATCCCGATACCTTGTTCAATCTCGTTACCGGCAAGTCTCTTTACTCGTTCCGTAACACACCATCCTGTGATCAACCCCTTGGTCACATTGTGCACATTATGATGATGTCCTACCGAGTGGGCCCAGAGATACCTCTCCGTCAAACAGAGTGACAAATCCCAGTCTCGATTCATGCCAACCCAACAGACACTTTTGGAGATACTCGTAGTGCACCTTTATAGCCACCCAGTTATGTTGTGACGTTTGGTACACCCAAAGTATTCCTACAGTATCCGGGAGTTGCACAATCTCATGGTCTAAGGAAATGATACTTGACATTAGAAAAGCTTTAGCATATGAACTACACGATCTTTGTGTGCTAGGCTTAGGATTGGGTCTTGTCCATCACATCATTCTCCTAATGATGTGATCCCGTTATCAACGACATCCAATTTCCATGGTCAGGAAACCGTAACCATCTATTGATTAACGAGCTAGTCAACTAGAGGCTTACTAGGGACATGGTGTTGTCTATGTATCCACACATGTATCTGAGTTTCCTATCAATACAATTATAGCATGGATAATAAATGATTATCATGAACAAGGAAATATAATAATAATAACTAATTTATTATTGCCTCTAGGGCATATTTCCAATAGTCTCCCACTTGCACTAGAGTCAATAATCTAGTTCACATCACCATGTGATTAACACTCACAGGTCACATCGCCATGTGACCAACATCCAAAGAGTTTACTAGTGTCACTAAACTAGTTCACATCATCATGTGATTAAGACTCGATGAGTTACGGGGTTTGATCATGTTTTGCTTGTGAGAGAGGTTTTAGTCAACGGGTCTGCAACATTCAGATCCGTATGTACTTTGCAAATCTCTAGGTCATATTGTAAATGCTGCTTCCACGCTCCACTTGGAGCTATTCCAAATGGTTGCTCCACTATACGTATCTGGTTTGCTACTCAGAGTCATTCGGATAGGTGTTAAAGCTTGCATCGTCGTAACCCTTTACGCCGAACTCTTTATCACCTCCATAATCGAGAAACATGTCCTTATTACTCCAAGGACAATTTTGACCACTGTCCAATGATCCATTCCTAGATCACTCTTGTACCCCCTTGCCAGACACGTGGCAAGGCACACATCACGTGCGCTACTCAGCATAGTATATGTATAGAGCCTACGGCTAAGGCATAGGGGACGACATTCGTCCTTTCTCTTTCTTCTGTCGTGGTCGAGCTTTAAGTCTTAACTTCATACCTTACAACTCAGGCAAGAACTCCTTCTTTGACTGATCCATCTTGAACACCTTCAAGATGATGCCAAGGTATGTGCTCATTTGAAAGTACCATTAAGCATTTTTGATCTATCCTCATAGATCATGATGCTCAATGTTCAAGCAGCTTAATCCAGGTTTTCTATTGAAAAACACTTTTCAAACAACCCTATATGCTTTCTAGAAATTCTACATCATTTCTGATCAACATTATGTTTACAACATATACTTATCAGAAATTCTATAGTGCTCCCACTCACTTCTTTGGAAATACAAGTTTCTCATAAACTTTGTATAAACCCAAAATCTTTGATCATCTCATCAAAGCGCACATTCCAACTCCGAGATGCTTACTCCAGTCCTTAGAAGGATCGCTGGAGCTAGCATACCTTTCAGCATCCTTAGGATCGACAAAACCTTTCTGATTGTATCACATACAACCTTTCCTTACGAAAACTGGTAAGGAAACTTGTTTTGACATCCATCTACCAGATTTCATAAATGCAGCTAATGCTAACATGATTCCGACGGACTTAAGCATCACTACTGAAAGTGCAACTATCCCTAGGTGGTTTTGGTAATTCATAACAACATAAGCTCATTGAGCTAATGCTATTCCAAGACTATTATTTCAGGGAAGCTAAATGAATGGCATGGCATGGATGATGAAAGTGGATCCCTCAAAATACTAAGGACAAAGGATTGGCTCAAGCTCAAAAGCTCAAGACTCTTCATTTTATGTTTTAGTGATCCAAGATCACATTGAGTCTATAGCAAAAGCCAATACTATCAAGGAGGGATGAGGTGTTGTTTAATGAGCCTCTTGCTTCATGTGTTTTATGATATGCTCCAAAACCCTCAACTACTTTCCCACATCCACAAATGACCTAAACCCAAAGCCAAAATCGGTCACACCGATTCTTCCTATCCGGCACCACCGATTCCAAAAGTCATAGCCACTGCCACAAACCCTAAGCAAATCGGTCTTACCAATAGGGATCTCGGTCTCACCAAGATGGGGTTGTAATCTCTCTGTTTCCCATCATAACGTTTCGGTCTAACCGAAGTGAGCGATCGGTCCCACCGAGATTACAATGTAAACTCTCTATTTCCTTTTTGTAACATTTCAGTCTCACCGAAAAGAGCAAATCGGTCCCACCGAGTTTACCTGACCAACTCTCTGGAAAGCTTATTACCAAATCGGTCTCACCGAGTTTGTGTAATCGGTCTTACCGTGATTACGTTATGCCCTAACCCTAACCGAATCGGTCTCACCGAGATGCATGTCAGTCCCACCGAAAATCACTAATGGTCACTAGTTTTACTAAATCGGTCCGACCGAGTTTAACGATTCGGTCCCACCGAGTTTGGTAAATTGTGTGTAATGGTTAGATTTTGTGTGGAGGCTATATATACCCCTCCACCTCATCTTCATTCGTGGAGAGAGCCATCAGAACGAACCTACACTTCCAACTTACCATTTCTGAGAGAGAACCACCTACTCATGTGTTGAGGCCAAGATATTCCATTCCTACCATATGAATCTTGATCTCTAGCCTTCCCCCAAGTTGCTTTCCACTCAAATCTTCTTTCCACCAGATCCAAAACCTATGAGAGAGAGTTCAGTGTTGGGGAGACTATCATTTGAAGCACAAGAGCAAGGAGTTCATCATCAATGCACCATTTGTTACTTCTTGGAGAGTGGTGTCTCCTAGATTGGCTAGGTGTCACTTGGGAGCCTCCGACAAGATTGTGGAGTTGAACCAAGGAGTTTGTAAGGGCAACGAGATCGCCTACTTCGTGAAGATCTATCGCTAGTGAGGCAAGTCCTGCGTGGGCGACGGCCATGGTGGGATAGACAAGGTTTCTTCTTCGTGGACCCTTCGTGGGTGGAGCCCTCCATGGACTCACACAGCCGTTACCCTTCGTGGGTTGAAGTCTCCATCAACGTGGATGTACGATAGCACCACCTATCAGAACCACGCCAAAAACATCTTTGTCTCCAATTGCGTTTGAATCCTCCAAACCCTTCCCTTTACTTTCTTGCAAATTGCATGCTTTAATTTCTACTGCCTATATACTCTTTGCATGCTTGCTTGAATAGTGTGATGATTGCTTGACTTGTTCTAAAATAGCTTAAATCTGCCAAACTCTAAAATTGGGAAAAGGTTAAGTTTTTTATTGGTCAAGTAGTCTAATCACCCCCCCCCTCTAGACATACTTCAAGGTCCTACAAGTGGTATCAGAGCTTTGGTCTCCATTTGCTTTGATTTCCATAGCTTTTGGTGGTCATAGCCTTGGTTTCACAACCTAGGAGAGTATGGCGTCTAGCGAGGGAAATTATCACCGTAGAGGTCCTTACTTTGATGGTACTAATTTTGCTAGTTGGAAGCATAAGATGAAAATGCATATTCTTGGAGATAACCCCGTCGTTTGGGTAATTATTCGTATTGGCTTGCAAGGTGAATTTTTCGATGGGAGAGAACCGAGCCGTGAAGCTAATGCGGAAGAATTGAAGATGCTGCAATACAACGCTCAAGCTTGTGATATCATCTTCAACGGATTGTGCCCCGAAGAATTCAACAAAATCAGCCGTCTTGAGAATGCAAAGGAAATTTGGGATACTTTGATTGATATGCATGAAGGTACCGAGTCCGTCAAGGAATCCAAGTTGGATGTGCTCCGAAGTCAGCTTGACAAGTTCAAAATGAAGGATGGTGAAGGTGTCGCTGAAATGTACTCTAGGCTTGCTCTTATCACAAATGAGATTGCCGGCTTAGGCAGTGAAGAGATGACCGATAAATTCATCATCAAGAAGATCTTAAGAGCATTGGATGGAAAGTATGATACCGTGTGCACATTGATTGAAATGATGCCAAACTACAAAGATCTCAAGCCAACGGAAGTCATTCGAAGAATTGTTGCTCATGAGATGTCACTCAAGGATAAGGAGGAACTTCACAACAAGTCAAGTGGTGCTTACAAAGCATCAAGTGAAGCCCCCACATCATCAAGTGAGAAACCAACCTTCAATGAAGAATTGAGCTTAATGTTGAAGAACTTCAACAAATTCTATAAGAGTAGAAGCAAAGAAAGAAGCTCCAAGTCGAAGTCTTACAATGACAAAAGGTCTTCTAGTCGAGAGCGCAATTGCTACAATTGTGGGAGACCCAGACACTATTCCAATGAGTGTACGGCACCTTACAAAAGAAGAGAAGATTCTCCAATAAGAAGAAGCAAAAGAGAAGAATCACCACCAAGAGAGAGGAGGAGTAGAGATGATCGTTATGAACGAAGACCCTCACGGCGAAGCAAGGTTTCGGAAAGGAAGGACAAGTCATCAAGGAGCTACACAAAACGAAGACATCAAGCTCATGTTGGTGAATGGGTATTCGGCTCCGACTCCGACAATCACTCCGAGAGAATCTATCACTCCGACTCCGAATATACTCAAGATGAAGGTGTTGCCGGCCTAGCACTTGTGTCAACCAACTCCTACGACATATTTGACTCACCAAATGAAGGTGTTGGAAGATGCTTCATGGCCAAAGGTCCAAAGGTAACACATCCTGAGTATGTTGATTTCAATAGTGATGAAGATGACTTGCTTGTGGACGATGATTTACTTGTTGACAACTCTAGTGATGAATACTATGATGAAACGTCAATTAATCATGCTAATCAAGATAAAACAAATGACAATGATAAGGAGAAGATTGAGCTTCTAACTAAGGAACTAAACTCTCTTAAGTTAGCTCATGAAACTATCTACGAAGATCATCGAGAACTTTTAAGGGCTCATGAGAAGTTACGCTTTGAAAAGCTCAATCTTGAGCAAGAGCATGAGTTCTTAAAAGCAACCAATGATGATCTTCGCAAGAAAAGTTCTTACATTGCCAAGAGTTTACTCTTATCTACTTAAATGCCTCAAGTCAAGTCTAGTAACAAGTACAAGAAAGATACTTCCTCTAGTAGTAACAATAATAATGTCAAATCCAATATTGTTGCTTCTAGTAGTTCTCTTGATTCCACTAATGATTCTCTTAGCCAAGTTACACTTGAGCAAGAAAATAGCTTATTGAAGGGAATTATAGAGAAAGGTGTTTACAAGAGCCTTGCCGGGAGTAAGCAATTCGAGGAAATTATACGCAAGCAAGGAAGGCACCGGAAGAATCAAGGTGTTGGTTTTGAACGAAAGTTCAATGCCAATGGAGTTGAGTGGGAAGAAGATCAATACCCCAAGACGAAGTTTGTTCCTCAACAAGAGAAGTATGATCCTACTTCCTTCAAGGGAACACAAGCTCAAGATGATCTTCCACCACAAGACCACAAGAACAAAGGCAAGGACAAGCTTCAAGAAGAGATTGATGCATTTGAAGAAGCACCTAAAGCCTCGTTCAAGTGGGTTCCCAAGACTACATCAAGTTCTACTTCATCAAGTACAACTACAACTCCAAGGATTCCCATCAAGATGATGTGGATCCCGAAGAAGAAGAACTAGAGAGTTCTTGAGGGTGACTCCGCCAACATTCTTCACTCATATCATTTTGGCAAGAACAAGTGCAATCAAATTCCACATCTTGCACTAGTTCAAGGAGTCACAAACCCTCATGTTGGTAAGGCAAGGGACAAGGTAACCTAATGATTTCATGGACATCATCTTGTGTGTGCATCACTCTATGTCTATGGATATTCTTGTTTGTTCCTTGTGGGACTAACCCATGTAGGTAAGTTGAAAGTGCAACTCACTCCAAAGGATTGCTCCAAATGATCTACATCAACATTGAGCATCTACATGTTCAACACCTACATGAAGTCACCATCGACAAAATCCAAGGTTAGTTCATCCCTCTAAGGGGGGATCTCACATCTAGGGGGAGCTTCACTCTAAGAATTGAGTCAAAGCAACCCTAATGGTGTGAACACATCAATGCATTATGTAAAAGTGGTAACCCCACTTGATCTTAAACGATGAGTATGACCTATGATCAAATGTTCTCATTTGACTCCTAAGTCAATATACTCATATATAGATGACCTAGTCATCGTCAATTGCTTGATAGATGCTAGAATTGGTTGTGCATGCTTTGCCACATATTTCATTTGCCATCTTACTGTGTGAGCATGTTGGTGCATATTTTACTCATTCAAGGACATCCACTTGTTGATTTGATTGTTTGGTTTCTTTTCTTTTTGCCAAGTGGATGGACAAGAATGCCTAAGAACCTTCTTTAGCTATCTATGCTTTTCTCATCTCAAACTCTATTCATGCTACATCACAAAATTTGATCAAGTCAGATTCGAACCACTCTGTGTGAGGAGCACTCGGAGTCCCTGATTCGTCATAGACTTAAAATTCCAAAACCTCTTTGTGATTCTCGGTCAGACCGATTCCACCATTTCGGTCCTACCGAGATCATCAAGTTGATCTCAGTTTTCAATCTTGGTGCAACCGATTTGAACTTTTTGGTCTCACCGATTTGTTGTAAGTGAACACAGTTATGCATCTCGGTGCCACCGAGTTGTTCCACTTGGTCACACCGACAGGGTCGGGCTATATATATCCACGGGCAAAATTTTGGAAATTTCTCCGAAACCCTTCACCCGCGCGACAGCTCGCTCTGCCATCGGAGGTCTCCGGATTGTCTCCTCGTCGCCAGCAGCCTCCTGTCGCTGGTCTCCGCCGCCGTCAACGGATTTCGTCCCCACCATTGCCGTCGTAGCAAGTCCACCGCCAAGTTAGGGTATGGACTTGATCTTTGTGCTATCCACGTCTGATTCCTAGCACAATGTATTTTTATCGAATCTTGCCACGATTAAAACTCTTCTATCCAGCCAAAGTAGTCCATAGATTAGATGAGATTCAAATTTTTAGGGTTAGGTTTCCTCCGAAACCATCTCGGACCCACCGAGTTGAAAAACTCGGTCTCACCGATTTGGCTTATGCCATTGCACTAGTGACTCTCGGTCTGACCGAGAATTACTAATCGGTGCGACCGATTTGAGGATTCTGTGAAACCTTAGCAGTCTCGGTGCCACCGAACTGAGACTCGGTCCAACCGTGATCATCAGTTTAGGCTCCAAAACTGCTTCGGTATCACCGAGTTTGAAAATCTGTTGATCCGAAATGCTTTCTGTGGAAAACTAAAACTGAACTTTTGAATCATTCTTTTGCAAAAATCTCTGCATTTTGTGATGCTCATCTATTCTATCTCATCTATAACTCTTCACAGGGTCAGCAGTCAGCTTTTGCAGTATGTCTGATTAGAGTGACAGCCAGAAGAGGTGAAAAGAGCAGATGGACTTGACTCAGGGCACTAGTCCCTCAACTACAGATGATGGGAGCAGAAGTACTCCTAGCAATTTTCCTAAGGCTGCAACTAGGCAAAGGAGGAAAATAACTTCAGATTCAGAGGATGAAGATTACAAAGCTGAGGAAGATGAGGCCACTTCCTAGAAAGTGGTGCTCAAGAAGGAATATGGCTCTGCACAGAGCACTAAGCCAGGTCTGAAGAAGAAAGTTCCTGCCAAGAGGACACCAATGCCAAAGGCCAGAAAGTCCACTCAAGTGCCAGCTCAGGCTCAACCCAAAGAAGCACCTGAGAAGAAAGTCACTTCTTCCAAACCTCAGAAAGTCCCCACTGGTGAAACTATGAAGTTCACAATTGAATGAGAGGATGATGGTGATCAAGACAAGAAAAAGAAGAGAGCAAGAACCACAACTGCCAAGGTCCTTGGAAAGCCCTCTATGAGAAGAGGATCTGATGAAGAGGAAGAGGATGCTGCACCAGCACCTAAGGCACCTAAGCTTATGGGTGATGCAATCAGATTAGGGGCTGCAACATCTAAGCCCAAGGATGCACCCAAAGCTGCTTCCAAGACCAAGCAAGTTCCAAAGAGGAATACTAGGAGTATTCCAGCTGCTGAGAAGAACAAGGCCCCAGTGCCCAATGTTGCTGAAGAAGAAGATGAAGAAGGACAAGTCCTAAGAAAGCTCAAGCCCAAGATACCAGACCACAATGATGCCCATCCTGTGGCTGAGGACATGAGAATCAGGAAGGATTCAGGGCTGAGACTGTGGAGGATGGAAAACCCATATGCTTCAAGAAGAAGAACTGCTGTTGACTACAGGTTCCACACAAAGGAACAGCAGGACTTTTATGAAACAATTCTGTTGGACAAGAAGCCTATAGTCTGTGACATGAGGTGGGTCGACTGGACCTACATCAAGGACAATGAAGAGCACTACCCTGGAGTGCAAGAAAGCTTTGTTGCTTGTGGAGTTGCTGATTTTGTTGGACAGAAGTTCACCAGCTGGAATGATGAGCTTATCATGCAGTTCTACTCCAAAGCACATTTTTACCCAGATGGTAGAATTGTTTGGATGTCTGAAGGTACAAGGTACCAATCCATTGTTGAAGAATGGGCAAGTCTGATAAATTCCCCCAAAGAAAATGAGGATGACCTCGACATTTATGCAAAGAAGAAGTTGGGTCACAATTCAATGGATCACATGTACAAGGAAATTCCAGACAAGGCAGTAGAGACTCACAAGTTTGGATCAGTTCACTTTCTGCTGTCAGGGTTGCCAACCATCAATTTGATTCTGAGGCACACTCTGTTGCCCAAGTCTGGTGACCATAACATGATCAGAGGGCATGCCATCAACATGATGCATGTGTTTGATGTGCCACGGAAGTTCAAAGTCATGAGCCTAATGATTGAAACAATCAAGAGGACTGCAGCAGATCAGAAGAGGAGTTGTGGATATGCACCTCAGATTCAGGAATTGATCAACTCAAAGATGGGCACAGGGAGATATCAGTTGGATAAGGAACATTTTCCACTTTATCCAGACTTTGAGGACAATGAGGTTGTCTTGAATGAAGATGATCCACAATCAGTTCAAGCTCAGGAGAAGAAGGAGAAAGCAAACAAGGAGAAGGCTGCCAAGATGCCAACGCAAGAGGAGGCATCTGAATATTTCTTGAAAACCAAACAGGAGCAGCTTGGTTACTTGATAGCATCTACACTGAGGATTGAGAAAGGACTGGCCACCCTCACTCAGAATCAGGAGAGCCTTGAAAGAATCATGGAACAAAAATTCTATGACCTTGATGTTAAAGTAACTGAGATTCAGTTAGTTGTAGAGCAGCTGCAGGATGACATGCAGGAGAGGAAGGGCAAGACAACTACTGATGCATTTGCCAGAGTGCCTAGAGCCCAGAGGTCAGTTGCAGTGCCAGTGACAGACACTAGAGCAACAACTTCAGCACCAGCTACTGCCCCTACAGTTCCAGTGCAACAACCTCCAGCATCCACTCCGGCACCCTCTATTTCAACTGAAGCCTTCGTCCAAGGAGCTATCAGGACACCACCACCACAAGATCAAGCCTGAGAGTCGATCTAGCACTATGCATTTTCTATGAACTTTTTGGTAACTTGTTGCCAAAGGGGGAGAAAAATGTATAGATCATAGGCTTCGAGAGAGAGAGTGTTGCTTTTGTTCTCTCTTGCTTTATTTGGTGGTTTTTCAAACTTTGTCTGCTTTTAGTTGAGATACTATGCTTGTGAGACATTGATGATCATGTGTTTGATCATAAGCTACACTTATGCATGCTTGATATTATCCTATCTATCTTATGTGATCACTCACTATGCTTGGTGATGAGTGCATGTATTCATTGTTTATTATTTTGAGCGCTCCACCAAGATGTATGTGACATGGAAGAGTAACCCATGAGCCTAATTCATTGTGCATTTGCAGTCCAAAGCAAATCTTAACCCATGCACAAATTTAGGGGGAGCTCTTGCTTATCACATACTTCTCAAAGCGACGATGTTATTCAATCTTATTATCATTTGTCGAAGCTTTGATCTATATGTTGTCATCAATTACCAAAAAGGGGGAGACTGAAAGTGCAACCTATCCCTAGGTGGTTTTGGTAATTCATAACAACATATAGCTCATTGAGCTAATGCTATTCCAAGACTATTATTTCAGGGAAGCTCAATGAATGACATGGCATGGATGATGAAAGTGGATCCCTCAAAATACTAAGGACAAAGGATTGGCTCAAGCTCAAAAGCTCAAGACTCTTCATTTTACATTTTAGTGATCCAAGATCACATTGAGTCTATAGGAAAAGCCAATACTATCAAGGAGGGATGAGGTGTTGTTTAATGAGCCTCTTGCTTCATGTTCTTTGTGATATGCTCCAAAACCCTCAACTACTTTCCCACATCCACAAATGACCTAAACCCAAAGCTAAATCGGTCACACCGATTCTTCCTATCCGGCGCCACCGATTCCAAAAGTCATAGCCACTGCCACAAACCCTAAGCAAATCGGTCTTACCGATAGGGATCTCGGTCTCACCGAGATGGGGTTGTAATCTCTCTGTTTCCCTTCGTAACGTTTTGGTCTAACCGAAGTGAGCGATCGGTCCCATCGAGATTACAATGTAAACTCTCTGTTTCCTTTTTGTAACATTTCAGTCTCACCGAAAAGAGCAAATCGGTCCCACCGAGTTTACCTGACCAACTCTCTGGAAAGCTTATTACCAAATCGGTCTCACCGAGTTTGTGTAATCAGTCTTACCGAGATTACGTTATGCCCTAACCCTAACCGAATCGGTCTCACCGAGATGCATGTCAGTCCCACCGAAAATCACTAACGGTCACTAGGTTTACTAAATTGGTCCGACCGAGTTTGGTAAATTGTGTGTAACGGTTAGATTTTGTGTGGAGGCTATATATACCACTCCACCTCCTCTTCATTCGTGGAGAGACCCATCAGAACGAACCTACACTTCCAACTTACCATTTCTGAGAGAGAACCACCTACTCATGTGTTGAGGCCAAGATATTCCATTCCTACCATATGAATCTTGATCTCTAGCCTTCCCCAAGTTGCTTTCCACTCAAATCTTCTTTCCACCAGATCCAAAACCTATGAGAGAGAGTTGAGTGTTGGGGAGACTATCGTTTGAAGCACAAGAGCAAGGAGTTCATCATCAACGCACCATTTGTTACTTCTTGGAGAGTGGTGTCTCCTAGATTGGCTAGGTGTCACTTGGGAGCCTCCGACAAGATTGTGGAGTTGAACCAAGGAGTTTGTAAGGGCAAGGAGATTGCCTACTTCGTGAAGATCTACCGCTAGTGAGGCAAGTCCTTCGTGGGCGGTGGCCATGGTGGGATAGACAAGGTTGCTTCTTCGTGGACCCTTCGTGGGTGGAGCCCTCCGTAGACTCGCGCAACCGTTACCCTTCGTGGGTTGAAGTCTCCATCAACGTGGATGTACGATAGCACCACCTATCGGAACCACGCCAAAAACATCCGTGTCTCCAATTGCGTTTGAATCCTCCAAACCCTTCCCTTTACTTTCTTGCAAATTGCATGCTTTAATTTCCGCTGCCTATATACTCTTTGCATGCTTGCTTGAATAGTGTGATGATTGCTTGACTTGTTCTAAAATAGCTAAAATCTGCCAAACTCTAAAATTGGGAAAAGGTTAAGTTTTTTATTGGTCAAGTAGTCTAGTCAGCCCCCCCCCTCTAGATATACTTCAAGGTCCTACTGCTACGGATGAGAAAATCTCATCGTAGTCAACTCCTTGAACTTGTGAAAAACTCTTTGCCACAAGTCGAGCTTCATAGATGGTGACATTACCGTCCACGTCCGTCTTCTTCTTAAAGATCCATTTATCTCAATGGCTTGTCGATCATCGGGTAAGTCCACCAAAGTCCATGCTTTGTTCTGATACATGGATCCTATCTCGGATTTCATGGCTTCTAACCATTTGTCGAAATATGGGCCCACCATTGCTTCTCCATAGCTTGTAGGTTCATTGTTGTCTAGCAACATGACCTTCAAGACAGGATTACTGTACCACTCTGAAGTAGTACGCATCCTTGTCACCCTACGAGGTACGGTAGTGACTTGATCCAAAACTTCATGATCACTATCATAAGCTTCTACTTCAATTGGTGTGGGCGCCACAGGAACAACTTCCTATGCCCTGCTACACACTAGTTGAAGTGACGGTTCAATAACCTCATCAAGTCTCCACCATGCTCCCTCTCAACTTTCCGAGACAAACTTTTCCTCGAGAAAGGACCCAATTTAAGAAACAATCCCTATTGCTTTCAGATCTGAATTAGGAGGTATACCCAACTATTTTGGGTGTCGTATGAAGATGCATTTTATCCGCTTTGGGTTCGAGCTTATCAACCTAAAACTTTTTCACATAAGTGTCGCAGCCCCAAACTTTTAAGAAATGACAACTTAGGTTTCTCCAAACCATAGTTCAAACGGTGTCGTCTCAATGGAATTATGTGGTTCCCTATTAAATTGAGTGCGGTTGTCTCTAATGCCTAACCCATGAACGATTGTGGTAATTCGATAAGAGACATCATGGTATGCACCATATCCAATAGGGTGCAACTATGATGTTCGGACACACCATCACACTATGGTGTTCCAGGCGGTATTAATTGTGAAACAATTTCCACAATGTCTTAATTGCGTGCCAAAACTCGTAACTCAGATACTCATCTCTATGATCATATCATAGACATTTTATCCTCTTGTCACGACGATCTTCAACTTCACTCTGAAATTACTTGAACCATTCAATAATTCAGACTTGTGTTTCATCAAGTAAATATACTCAGTATCTACTCAAATCATCCGTGAAGTAAGAACATAACGATATCCACTGCGTGCCTCAGCACTCATTGGACTGCACACATCAAAATGTATTACTTCCAACAAGTTGCTTTCCTGTTCCATTTTACTGAAAATGAGGCTTTCAGTCATCTTGCCCATGTGGTATGATTTGCATGTCTCAAGTGATTCAAAATCAAGTGAGTCCAAACGGTCCATTTGCATGGAGTTTCTTCATGCATATACACCAATAGACATGGTTTGCATGTCTCAAACTTTTCAAAAAACGAGTGAGTCCAAAGATCCATCAACATGGAGTTTCTTCATGCGTTTTATACCAATATGACTTACATGGCAGTGCCACAAGTAGGTGGTACTACTATCTTATATCTTTGGCATGAACATGTGTATCACTACGATCGAGATTCAATAAACCATTCATTTTAGGTGCAAGACCATTGAAGGTATTATTCAAATAAACAGAGTAACCATTATTCTCCTTAAATGAATAACCGTGTTGCGATAGACATAATCCAATCATGTCTATGCTCAACGCAAACACCAAATAACAATTATTTAGGTTTAACACCAATCTCGATGGTAGAGGGAGCATGCGATGCTTGAACACATCAACCTTGGAAACACTTCCAACACATATCGTCAACTCACCTTTAGCTAGTCTCCGTTTATTCCGTAGCTTTTATTTCGAGTTACTAACACTTAGCAACCGAACCGGTATCTAATACCCTGGTGCTACTAGGAGTACTAGTAAAGTACACATTAACATAATGTATATCCAATATACTTCTATCGACCTTGCCAGCCTTCTCATCTACCAAGTATCTAGGGTAATTCCGCTCTAGTGACTGTTCCCCTTATCACAGAAGCACTTAGTCTCGGGTTTGGGTTCAACCTTGGGTTTCTTCACTAGAGCAGCAGCTGATTTGCCGTTTCATGAAGTATCCCTTCTTGCCCTTGCCCTTTTTGAAACTAGTGGTTTCACCAACCATCAACAATTGATGCTCCTTCTTGATTTCTACTTTCGCGGTGTCAAACATCACGAGTATCTTAAGGATCATGATATCTATCCCTGATATGTTATAGTTCATCACGAAGCTCTAGTAGCTTGGTGGCAATGACTTTGGAGAAACATCACTATCTCATCTGGAAGATCAACTCCCACTCGATTCAAGTGATTGTTGTACTCAGACAATCTGAGCACAAGCTCAACGATTGAGATTTTCTCCCTTAGTTTGCAGGCTAAGAAAATCATCGGAGGTCTTATACCTCTTGACGTGGGCACGAGCCTGAAATCCAAATTTCAGCCCTCGAAACATCTCGTATGTCTCGCGACGTTTCGAAATCGTCTTTGGTGCCCCAACTCTAAACTGTTTAACATTACTGAACTATCACATAGTTATCAAAACGTGTGTGTTAGATGTTCGTAACATCCACAGACGACGTTCAAGGTTCAGCACACTGAGCAGTGCATTAAGGACATAAGTCTTCTTCGAAGCAACGAGGACAATCCTCAGTTTACGGACCTAGTCCGCATAATTGCTACTATCAACTTTCAACCAAATTTTCTCTAGGAACATATCTTAAACAGTAGAACTAAAGCGCGAGCTTACGACATAATTTGCAAAGACCTTTTGACTATGTTCAGGATAATTAAGTTCATCTTATGTACTCCCACTCAGATAGACATCCCTCTAGTCATCTAAGTGATTACATGATCCGAGTCAACTAGGCCGTGTCTGATCATCACGTGAGACGGACTAGTCAACATCGGTGAACATCTTCATGTTGATCGTATCTACCATACGACTCATGCTCGACCTTTCGGTCTTCCGTGTTCCGAGGCCATGTCTGTACATGCTAGGCTCGTCAAGTCAACCTAAGTGTATTGCGTGTGTAAATCTGGCTTACACCCGTTGTATTCGAACGTTAGAATCTATCACACCCGATCATCACGTGGTGCTTCGAAACAACGAACCTTCACAACGGTGCACAGTTAGGGGGAACACTTTTCTTGAAATTATTGCGAGGGATCATCTTATTTACTACCGTCGTTCTAAGCAAATAAGATGCATAAACATGATAAACATCACATGCAATCAAAAAGTGACATCATATGGCCAATATCATTTTGCTCCTTTTGATCTTCATCTTCGGGGCTCCATGATCATCATCGTCACCGGCATGACACCATGATCTCCATCATCGTGTCTCCATGAAGTTGTCTCGCCAACTATTACTTCTACTACTATGGTAATGGTTTAGCAATAAAGTAAAGTAATTACATGGCGTTGTTCATTGACACGCAGGTCATACAATAAATTAAGACAACTCCTATGGCTCCTGCCGGTTGTCATACTCATCGACATGCAGGTCGTGATTCCTATTACAAGAAC
Organism: Aegilops speltoides; assembly: GCA_021437245.1. Lineage (NCBI taxonomy): Eukaryota > Viridiplantae > Streptophyta > Magnoliopsida > Poales > Poaceae > Aegilops > Aegilops speltoides. The sequence continues at coordinate 108,209,985 of CM038144.1, read as the reverse complement.
ATGATCAATCTCATACATCACATATCATTCATCACATTCTTTTTGGCCATATCACATCACATAGCATACCCTGCGAAAACAAGTTAGACGTCCTCTAATTGTTGTTTGCATGTTTTACGTGGCTGCTATGGGTTTCTAGCAAGAACGTTTCTTACCTATGCAAAGACCACAACGTGATATGCCAATTGCTATTTACCCTTCATAAGGACCCTTTTCATCGAATCCGATCCGACTAAAGTGGAGAGGCGGCACCGCTAGCCACCTTATGCAACAAGTGCATGTCATCGTTGGAACTGTCTCACGTAAGTGTACGTGTAAGGTCGGTCCGGCCCGCTTCATCCCACAATACCGTCAAAACAAGATTGGACTAGTAACGGTAAGCATATTGAACAAAGATCAACGCCCACAACAACTTGTGTTCTACTCGTGCATAGAAACTACGCATAGACCTAGCTCATGATGCCACTATTGGGGAACGTAGCAGATATTCAAAATTTTCTACGCATCACCAAGATCAATCTATGGAGTAATCTAGCAACGAGTGAAAGGGGAGTGCATCTACATACCCTTGTAGATCGCTAAGCGGAAGCGTTCAAGTGAATGGGGTTGATGGAGTCGTACTCGTCGTGATCCAAATCACCGATGATCCTAGTGCCGAACGAATGGCACCTCCACGTTCAACACACATGCAGCCCGGTGACGTCTCCCATGCCTTGATCCAGCAAGGAGAGAGGGAGAGGTTGGGGAAGACTCCGTCCAGCAGCAGCACGACGACGTGGTGGTGGTGGAGGAGCGTGGCAATCCTGGAGGGCTTCGCCAAGCACCGCGGGAGAGGAGTACTTGGGAGAGGGGGAGGGCTGCGCCAGAACTTGGGTGCGGCTGCCCTCCCACCCCTCCACTATTTATAGGTGGGAGAGAGAGGGGGGCGGCCCCCTAGATCTCATCTAGGGTTGGGGGCGGCGGCCAAGGGGGAGGAGTGCCTCCCAAGTCAAGTGGAGGCCCTCCCCCTTAGGGTTTCCCCTCTCCCATGCGCATGGGCCTTGCGGGGGCTGGTGCCCCTGGCCCATTAAGGCTAGGGCGCCCCTTACAGCCCATGCTGCTGTATTGCACGTGGTGGAACATTTTCCGGAACTCCGGACCCCTCCGGAATCCTCCGGAACCTTCTGGAAGCTTCCCAGTACAACACCGAAAAAAACGAACTTTTCCCGAAACCCGAACAACAACTTTCCATATATGAATCTTTACCTCTGGACCATTCCGGAACTCCTCGTGACGTCCGGGATCTCATCTGGGACTCTGAACAACATTCAGTAACCACATACAAACTTCCTTTATAAACCTAGCGTCATCGAACCTTAAGTGTGTAGACCCTACGGGTTCGAGAGACACGTAGACATGACCGAGACAACTCTCCGGCCAATAACCAACAGCGGGATCTGGATACCCATGTTGGCTCCCACATGTTCCACGATGATCTCATCGGATGAACCACGATGTCGAGGATTCAATCAATCCCGTATTCAATTCCCTTTGTCTAGCGGTATAGTACTTGCCCGAGACTCGATCATCGGTATCCCAATGCCTTGTTCAATCTCGTGACCGGCAAGTCTCTTTACTCGTTCTGTAACACATCATCCTGTGATCAACCCCTTGGTCACATTGTGCACATTATGATGATGTCCTACCGAGTGGGCCCAGAGATACCTCTCCGTCACACGGAGTGACAAATCCCAGTCCCGATTCATGCCAACCCAACAGACACTTTTGGAGATACCCGTAGTGCACCTTTATAGCCACCCAGTTACGTTGTGACGTTTGGTACACCCAAAGTATTCCTACGGTATCCGGGAGTTGCACAATCTCATGGTCTAAGGAAATGATACTTGACATTAGAAAAGCTTTAGCATACGAACTACATGATCTTTGTGCTAGGCTTAGGATTGGGTCTTGTCCATCACATCATTCTCCTAATGATGTGATCCCGTTATCAACGACATCCAATGTCCATGGTCAGGAAACCGTAACCATCTATTGATCAACGAGCTAGTCAACTAGAGGCTTACTAGGGACATGGTGTTGTCTATGTATCCACACATGTATCTAAGTTTCCTATCAATACAATTATAGCATGGATAATAAACGATTATCATGAACAAGGAAATATAATAATAATAACTAATTTATTATTGCCTCTAGGGCATATTTCCAACATAACATACGATGGGTTGACAAATTACTGGGCAATTGATAGAACCATGATGTTATTCGGGGCAATGATCATGTATATAGGCATCACGTCCATGACAAGTAGACTGAAACGATTCTGCATCAACTACTATTACTCTACCCATCAACCCCTATCCAGCATGCATCTATGGTATTAAGTTCATGACAAATAGAGTAACGCTTTAAGCAAGATGACATGATATCGACAAAGTAAACTCAAGCAATATGAATAAACCCCATTGTTTTATCCTTAATGGCACCAATATAAATACGTGTCTGGCTACCCTTTCCGTCACTGGGTGAGGACACTGCAAGATTGAACCCATTACAAGCACCTCTCCCACTAAAGATAAATCAATCTAGTTGGCCAAACCAAACAGATAGATCGAAGAGAAATACAAAGCTATAACAATCATGCATAATAAAGTTCAGAAAAGACTCAGTCAATGAATTATCTGATCATAAACCCACAATTCAATGGATCCCAACAAACACACTGCAAAAGAAGATTACATCGGATAGAAATTCCAAGAAGATTAAGGAGAACATTGTATTGAAGATCAAAGAGAGAGAAGAAGCCATCTAGCTACTAGCTATGGACCCGTAGGTCTGTGGTGAACTACACATACATCATCGAATGTAGAGGCCCTCTGTGATTGATTTCCCGTCCGGTAGAGTATCGATAAAGGCGTCTAGATGGGATCACGGAAGAACAAAAGCTTGTGGCAGCGGAGTGTTTCAGGTGGCGCTCTGTTGGTTTGTGAATATTTGGGAATTTATAGAGGTGGAATTAGGTCAAACAGAGTTGTGTGGGAGTCACGAGCTGAGGGGGCACGCCCCACCCCCAGGGGGCGCCCGGTGAGCTCGTGTCTCTCTTGTAAGTCTTCTAGCCTCCTCCCAAACCTTCTATGGTCCCTTTTGGTCCAGAAAAAAGCACCGTAAAGTTCATCGTGTTTGGACTTCGTTTGGTATTGATTTTCTGAAAAGCTAAAAACAAGCAAAAAATGGGAACTGGCACTGGGCACTCGGTTAGTAGGTTAGTCCCAAAAAATGATATAAATAGGATAATAAAGCATATAAAGCATCCACGATTAATAATATAATAGCATGAAACAATTAAAAAGTATAGAAAACTGGAGATGTATCAGAAGACAATGGTTGCGATTGCCATCTCCAAGACTGGTGGAGGGTTCTCCATCACCAAGCCGTGTGTTGTAGGCCATCCCAAGGCGGCTCTGGCGCTCAGGGAGGTTTAGATGCTTGTGTGCTGCACTTTAGGCATTGTCAAGGATGAGTAAGACGTCACTGCTGCTGCACTAGACGCATCCGCGGTGCCTTTCAAGGAGTAGTTGCCGCCGAACATGATCGTGGCTATGCACAGGCTGTTTAAGTTCGACAATAACAATGCTAGACGTGTTGAGGAAGCACTCATTATGCATCTGGGGGAGGTGCACTCGACCTGATGATGAACCACGACGGCACCGCCGCTCAGCAGGCGGCCGCCTGAGCGCTTGATGTCTCTGTCCACCTAGTGTCCTAGCTTCCTTATTTTAGCATAAGATCAATGTGCTTGGAGCACGAGTCGTGTTGGCCTATGGCAATGTATCCTCAGTGGGTTATGTTCTGCTATCACTGGATGGCAAGGTTCTATTGTGTCTGTTCAGTGCTTCTACTATGAAGACAGACTAAAAGTGCTCCCCATTTTAAATGTTAGAACAACAGATTAACTTCCTGAGTTGGAACGTGAGGGGACTCAACTACCCGGATCGACAATCCATGGTCAATTCCATGATCGTCGCCTCGTCGTGTCATGTCATGTGCCTCCAAGAGACTAAGCTCGACAATGTCGACCAGTTCACGACAGCATTCCTGGATGGGCTACGTAGCATTGCGGAAAGCCAATAGTTGGTACTAGGGATGGCATCTTGATGCTTTGGGATGATCTCCTTGTGGATGTTTCCTGCATGAACTCCACGGCATATTGTATTTCCGCCATGGCCCAGGTGAGAAGGACAGACGTGCTCTTCATGATCAGTTTCGTCTATGGTCCCACAGATTCCTCTTGCAAAGACGCTTTCTTTGCCGAGCTGCTGGCAAAGAAGCCGCCGCTAGGGATGATCTGGCTTGCCACCGGTGACTTCAACCAAATCTACTGGGCGTGAGATAAAAATAAGAGAAATGTTAGCCACAGCAGGATCAACTGTTTCAGGGCCACACTCCAGAGCTGTGAGCTCAAAGACATCCACCTTCAAAACCAAGATTCGCTTGGAGCAATGAGAGGGACCTTGTGCAAGCTATACTCCTTTTTTGCAACACCGAGTGGGACACAACATTACACCCATGTCCTTAATGCAATTTATTCCTCCCTCTCTGACCATTGTTTGCATCTGCTTGCCGATGATAAGGGACCAAGAAAACCCTGTGTCTTTAAATTTGAAAACTATTGGGCATCCATGCACGGGTTTAATGAGGTTCTCCAAATGGCATGGAACGAGAGGGTTGACCACACTAAGCCATACCAAATCCTCTACCACAAGCTCAAAAAGACGGTGTTCTACCTCTCCGAATGGAGTAGGGGCCTTTTTTCAACAGCTAAAATTCATCACCAGGCCTCGCTTTTGGTGATCCTTCGCCCCGACATCACCTAAGAGGATAGGCTTCTCTCCACCAAGGAACTTGAGCTCTGGGCTAGGCTCAAGAGAAGGGTCATCGCCTTGGACATGCTCGAAAGATCATGCAAGAAGCAATGTGCAAGAATTTCCAACCTTAAAGAAGGGGACACAAATACCAAATTCTTCCACCACCGAGTACATCCAAGGAGGAGAAAAAAATATCATATCCACAGAATCACGAACGAACATGGTTGGGTCACCGAGCATGACGCCAAGGAAAAGCTAATTCATGACCCCTTTTCCAATGTCATGAAGAGAGGCCCCGAAGCCGCAAAGATTTCAATTGGGAGGACCTAGTTTGGAACCTCTTTATTTAAATGGCATTGGATACCCAATGGCCGAGAGTGAGGTTCTCAAAGAAATCAAAGACATGCCAACTGACATGGCACCGGGGCCGGATGGATTCACGGACCTTTCTTCAAAGAAATGTTGGGACATCATCAAACCCTATCTCATGAGGGTCTGATACGTCTCTGTCATATCTATAATTTTTCATTTTTTTCATCCAATATTCTACAACTTTTATATACTTTTGGCAACATTTTATATTATTTTTGGGACTAACATATTGATCCAGTGCCCAGTGTCAGTTCCTATTTGTTGCATGTTTTTTGTTTCGTAGAATATCCATATCAAACAAAGTCCAAACACGATTAAATTTATGGAGATTTATTTTGGATATATGTGATTTTTGGGAAAAAGAATCAACAAGAGAAGATGGCCGAAGGGGCACAAGCTCGAGGGGTGTGTCCCCCTACCCTGGGCGCGCCCAGCAGGCTTGTGTGTCCCCTGTAAGGTGGTCTGTTCCCTTCTATCACCACAATAAATATACATGTGGAAGAAAATCGTGTTAATATTTCAGCCCAATCAGAGTTATGGATCTCCGAGAATTTAAGAAACGGTCAAAGCCAGAAAACATGAATGCGAAACAGAAGAGAACAAAGAGATATCCAATCTCAGAGGGGCTCCTACCCCTCCGCTGATGACCCACAAGTATAGGGGATCAATCGTAGTCCTTTCAATAAGTAAGAGTGTCGAACCCAACGAGGAGCAGAAGGAAATGACAAGTGGCTTTCAGCAAGGTATTTTCTGCAAGCACTGAAATAGTCGGTAACAGGTAGTTTGATAACAAGATAATTTGTAACAAGCAAGTAACGGTAATGTTAAATAAAGTGTAGCAAGTTAGCCCAGTCCTTTTGGGGCAAAGGACGGGCCAAAACGGTCTCTTATGATAAGCAAAGCATTCTTGAGGGTACACGGGAATTTCATTATACCACTTTCGTCATGTTGGTTTGATTCGTGGTCACTACTTTGATAATTTTATATGTGGGTGGACCGGTGCTTAAGTGTTGTTATTAATTGAACAAACCTCCTACTTATGATTAACCCCCTCGCAAGCATCCGCAACTACGAGAAAAGTATTAATATAAAATCTAACCATAGCATTATACTTTTGAATCCAAATGAGTCCCTTACGAAGTAGCACATAAACTAGGGTTTAAGCTTCTGTCACTCTAGCAACCCATCATCTAATAACTACTCCACAATGCATTCCCTTAGGAAAAAATATGGTGAAGTGCCATGTACTCGACGTTCACATGACACCACTAAGGGAATCACAACATACATATCATCAAAATATCGAACACATATCAAGTTCACATGATTACTTGCAACATGACTTCTCCCGTGACCTCAAGAACAAAAGTAACTACTCAAGATCAGAGGGGTATTAAATAGCATAATGGATCTGAACATATAATCCTCCACCAAATAAACCATATAGTAATCAACTACAAGATGTAATCAACACTACTAATCACCCACAAGCACCAATCTAAGGTTCTGGCACAAAGATTGAACATAAGAGATGAACTAGGGTTTGAGAGGAGATGGTGCTATTGAAGATGTTGATGGAGATGGCCCTCCCAAAGATGGGAGAGTTGTTGGTGATGCTGATGACGATGATGTCCCCCTCCAGGAGGGAAGTTCCCCCGACGGAATCGCTCTGCTGGAGGGGGAAAGTGCTCCTGCCTAAGTTCCGCCTCGAGACGGTGGTGCTTCGTCCCGAAAGTCCTCCCCTTATTTTTTTTCTAGGTCAAATTGACTTATATACCAGAAGAGGGGCACCAGAGGTGGGCCGAGGAGGGCACAACCGACCAGGGCACGTCTGGGCTCCCTAGCGCACCCAGGTGGGTTGTGCCCACCTGGTGGGGCCCCTCTGGTAGTTATTTGGTCCATTATTCTTCATATATTCCAAAACAATTCTCCATAAATCTTCAGCTCATTTGGAGATGTGCAGAATAGGTAACTTTGACGTAGCTTTTTCAGGTCCGGAATTCCAGCTGCCAGTATTCTCCCTCTTTATGTAAACCTTGCATAATATGGAAGAAAAGGCATTAGAAATACTCCAAAAGGCATTATTATGTATAAAACATTATAAATAATAGTAGGAAACATGATGCAAAATGGAAGTATCATCCGCCGCCATAGAGGCCATGGACCAGAGGAGAAACCCTCCTCCTATCTAGGGGGAGGCCGAGGAAGAAGACGGAGGGGGCTCTCTCCCCCTCTCTCCCGGTGGCGCCAGAGTGCCGTCGGGGCAACCATCGTGATGGTGATCTACACAACTTTGCCACCATCATCACCAACTCACTCCCCCTCTATGCAGCAATGTAACACCTCTTTTCCCCATTGTGGTCTCTACTTATAAATGGTGCTTAATGCTATATATTAGTATCAAATGATGTATGGCCATCCTATGATGTTTTAGTAGATTCGTTTCGTCCCATGGCTGATTGATGATCGTGATTGGTTTGAGTTGTATGTTTTCTTTTGGTGTTGTCCTATGGTGCCCTCCGTGTCGCACAAGCGTGAGGGATTCCCAGTGTAGGGTGTTGCAATGCATTCATGATTGGCTTATAATGGGTGGCTAGCGACAAAAGCTTAAGCCCGAGTAAGGGGGTTGTTCCGTATGGGAGTAAAGAGGACTTGTTACTTAATGCTATGGTTGGGTTTTACCTTAATGATCTTTAATAGTTGCGGATTCTTGCTAGAGTTCCAATCATAAGTGCACATGATCCAAGCACGGAAAGTATGTTAGCTCATGCCTCTCCCTCATATAAAATTGCAATAATGATTATCGCTCTAGTTATCCATTGCTTAGGGACAAATTCTTCTCTTGTGTTACAAAAAGCTTTCTACTAAACAACTAACATTTATTATCTTGCAAATTACTCGTAGTTTTATTCTCACTAAGTACATATAGTTTTATCCTTGCAAACTTATCCCTACACCTACAAAATATTTCCATACTTGTTCTAGGTAAAGTGAACGTTAAGTGTGCGTAGAGTTGTATTGGTGGTCGATAGAACTTGAAGGGAATATAAATCCTATCTTTAGCTCCTCATTGGGTTCAATACTCTTATTTATCAAAAAAGCTACAATTGATCCCCTATACTTGTGGGTTATCAAGACCTTTTTCCAGCGCCGTTGCGGGGGAGCAATATCGTGGGGTGAATATTCTCGTGTGTGCTTGTTTGCTTTAGACTAAGTAGTTTTTATTTTTTGTTCTAAGTTGTTCTCTATCTTTAGTTACGGACATGGAACACAAAATACCAAAAAAAATTAGTTGTACTTGCTACTCATGGAGGTGGGGAACCTGCTAAAATCCTCGATGCTTGTTATGTTGAAAATATTAAACACTACTTTGATAATCCTGAGAAAACCCCATTCAACTTGATAATGGGAGACACGTTGGACCAACATGAATACTTTAGGGATTATCGCTTGACTCCAAAAGGGAAACTCTTATGGGTCAACCTGATTATTTGCAATGGTATGCTCGGAATTTATGCTTGAGATGTGATTATACTTGTTTCTCTCGGATGAAGGCTCCACACATTCCCTTTTCATGTGAATTTAAAGATAATGAAACCTTGGCTTCTTATGCAAATGATATATATGATTACTATGATATCGAACAAATAGAAGAATTTGTTGTTTCAAGGGTGCTTATGAAATTGAATCTTTGTTTGAAAAGTATGAAGATTGTGATGATGATGTTTATAGATCTGAAAAATTTGCTATACTTAAATATTGCTATGAGAAGTATAAATACAATGCCAATATTGATGAATTTATTGAGAAAGTCTCCGCTGTCCAAGAAGAGATTAATATTTTACAGGAATCAATGGAAGAAGAAATTGCTGAAACTTTGAGCCCATTGGATGTGAAAGATGACAAGGAGAGCGAAGAACAAAAGGAGGAAGAGCGGATTAGCCACCCTTGCCCACATTATAATGAGAGTAACTCTCGAACTCATACATTGTTTAATATTCCTTTGCGCTTACCGAAGGATGAATGCTATGATGATTGCTATGTTCCTGTTGATTCGTTTGAAATATCCATTTTTTATGAACATGATGCTTGCTATGCTTGTGGCTATGATGCCAATATGAATTATGCTTACGGAGATGAACTTGCTATAGTTCCTTATGTTGAAAATGAAATTGTTGCTACTGCACCCACACATGATAGTCCTGTTATCTTGATGGGTTGCGCTTATTAAGGATTATATTGACGGCTTGCGTTTTACCGTTACAATGATTATTTTGATTAATATAATATGCATGTGCTTGCTGCTCCTACTTGAAATTTTTACGAGAGAGGAACTACATCTCCGCCTCTCTATGTTTCCAATACGATAAAATTGCAAGAAACTGTTTATACTATGCATTGGCCTTTACTTGATGTGCATGAATTGTTATTTAATGACATGCCGATGCATAGGAAGGGAGTTAGACTTCGTCATTATGTGATATATGTTACATTGTGCTCACTACTAAATTACAAATCATTATTAATTAAAATTGGCTTTGATATAACTTGGGATCCGGGTGGATCAATTACTTGAGCACTTTTTGCCTAGCTTAATGGCTTTAAAGAAAGCGCTACCAGGGAGTCATTTATTCCATTGTGTGCTTTTGTAAAGTTTAAAAACAAAAAATATAGAGGGGAACCTAATTTTTTTTTCAAAAAGAGAAGCGATTGGAAGGTTATGCATTGGAGAAGTGAGAGTCGACCTTGAACACTTGTATTCATGCTCATGAAAACTATGTAGAATTTTTCATGGAAGTTTATCACAAAAATAATGTGCCAAGATTTGCCTTTAGGATGTTTAAATTGCTTGTTTGTATGTGCAGTGCAGAAGCAGAAACTTTTGTTGTAGTGCATGAATTTACATATTTTACTGGAACATGCAAAAATCTGAAATTTTTACACAATACTGCTATGAAAATTGTTTGTTTGTCCTAATTTTTCATAATTTTTTGAGTTGCAAAAGTATATGTACCATCTACATCTTTACAGACTGTCCTGTTTTCACAAATTGTTGTTATAGTTTCGTTATTTGCGTATGTTTGAAATCTTGTTGAGCCCCGTTGACTTGGGAGTCATAGAATTGTGATAGCATAAAATGGGTGATGTTTGATTATAATTATACAATAATGTTACAGCAGGACATGACGGGATTTGATGTTATATGTACTAACCCCTCTAATTAAAAGTTTGGTTAAGTTTTGTTTGGATGAAATGTTTGAAGATCGAGGAGGTATCGACATGAGGAGAATAAGGAGAGGCAAGAGTTCAAGCTCGGGGAAGCCCAAGGCACCCCAAATAAATATTCAAGGAGACTCAAGCATCTAAGCTTGGGGATGCCCCGAAAGGCATCCCATCTTTCTTCAATAATTATCGGTATGTTTAGGTTTTGGTTTTGTTCATATGACATGCGTAAATTCTTGGAGCTTCATGTGCTTTTTTTTCTTTTTCTTTTAGTAATGCACCATGCTGGTATGAGATAGTACTTGGTTGGTTTATAGAATGCTCTTTGCACTTCACTTATATCTTTTGAGTATGGCTTTATAGAATGCTTCATGTGCTTCACTTATATCATTTGAAGTTTTGGATGCCTGTTTCTCTAAATAGGAAACCCGCCATTTGTAGAATGCTCTTTTGCTTCTTTATATTTTTGTTAGAGCATGGGAAAGTATTTTGTAGAAATAATTAAACTCTCATGCTTCACTTATATTTGTTTAGAGAGTCAACATGAATTGGTCATTCACATGGTTAGTCATAAAATCCTACATAAAACTTGTAGATCATTGAATATGATATGTTTGATTCCTTGCAATAGTTTTGTGATATAGAGATGGTGATATGTGAGAGGTACTAGCGAATGATTGTGGTTTAGTAAGAATATTGGTGTTAAGGTTTGTGATTTCCGAAGCATGCATGTATAGTCTCTCGTTGTGCTAAGAAGTTGGAGCATGATTTATTATTGAGTGTCTTCATTTGCGTGGAGGTCGAGGGCGCCTGATGGTTAACTCCTACCAACCTCCCCCCTAGGGGTATGCATATTAGTACTTTGCTTTGAGCGCTAATAGACTTTTGCAATAAGTATATGAGTTCTTTATGACTAATGTGAGTCCATGGAATATATGCACTCCCACCTTTCCACAATTTGCTAGCCTCTTCGATACCGTGCATTTCCCTTTCTCACCTCGAGAGTTGGTCCAAACTTCGCCGGTGCATCCAAACCCCGTGATAGGATACACTCTATAACACATAAGCCTCATTATATCTTCCTCAAAACAGTCACCATACCTACCTATCATGGTATTTCCAAAACCATTCCGAGATATATTGCCATGTAACTCCCATCATAATCATATACATGACTTGAGCATTCATTCTCATACTGCTTTGCATGATCGTAAGATAGCTAGAATGATATTTTCATGGCTTGTCCCTTCTTTGATATCCTTTCTATGCTAGATCAATGCACATCCTGGTCCACTGCCAGAGGCATTCATATAGGGTCATATTGTTCTAGATATCGGGTTGTAAGTAAACAGAAGTGTGATGATCATCATTATTAGAGCATTGTCCCATTAAGGAAAGGATGATGGAGACTATGATTCCCCCACAAGTCGGGATGAGACTCCGGACGAAAGTGGAAAAAATAGAGGCCAAAAAGAGCCCAACAAAAAAAGGAAAAGGAAAACAAAAAAATGAGAGAAAAGAGAGAAGGGGCAATGCTACTATCCTTTACCACACTTGTGCTTCAAAGTAGCACCATGCTTTTCATATAGAGAGTCTCCTATGTTATCACTTTCATATACTAGTGGGAATTTTTCATTATAGAACTTGGCTTGTATATTCCGATGATGGGCATCCTCAAATGCCCGAGGTCTTCATGAGCAAGCAAGTTGGATGCACACCCACTTAGTTTTCAATTTGAGCTTTCATACACTTATAGCTCTTAGTGCATCTGTTGCATGGTAATCCCTACTCCTCGCATTGACATCAATTGATGGGCATCTCCATAGCCCGTTGATTAGCCGCGTCGATGTGAGACATTCTATTCCACCCATAGCTCTATATTCATGGCTTGCACTCATGTATTGTGTGGGGGTTGAAAAAGTTGAAGCACGTTAAAAAGTATGAACCAATTGCTTGCCTGACACCGGGGTAGTGCATGATTTATATTTTGTGTTAAGAAGATGGAGCATGACAAGGCTATATGATTTTGTACGGATATCGTTCTTTAGCATTTTTATTCTAAAAGGCATGATTGTTTGTTGGGATGCCTGAGTATTGATGTCTTTATATTAAATTATAGATTATTGCTTTGAATAACTCGTGTCTTAATATTAATGCCATGATTAGATTATATGATCAAGATTATGCTAGGTAGCATTCCACATAAAAAATTATCTTTTTATAATTTACCTACTCAAGGACGAGCATGAATTAAGCTTGGGGATGTTGATACGTCTTCGTCATATCTATAATTTTTGATTGTCTCATGCAATATTCTATAACTTTTATATACTTTTGGCAACATCTTATATTATTTTTGGGACTAACATATTGATCCACTGCCCAGTGCCAGTTCTTATTTGTTGCTTGTTTTTCGTTTTGCAGAATCCATATCAAATGAAGTCCAAACGTGATAAAAATTTACGGAGATTTATTTTGGAATATACGTGATTTCTGGGAAAAAGAATCAACAAGAGAAGATTCCCAAGGCGGCCACAAGCTCGAGGGGTGCGCCCCCAACCTTGGGCGTGCCCAGTAGGCTTGTGCGGCCCCTGTAAGGCGGTTGGTTCCCTTCTTTTGCTGCAAGAAAGATAATATCCAGAAGAAAATTGTGTTAAAATTTCAGCCCAATCGGAGTTATGGATCTCCAGGAATTTAAGAAACAGTTAAAGGCCAGAAAACCAAACCGCGAAACAGAAGAGAACACACACACACACACACACACACACACACACACACACACACACACACACACACACAGAGAGAGAGAGAGAGAGAGAGAGAGAGAGAGAGAGAGATCCAATCTCGGAGGGGCTCCTGCCCCTTCGCCGTCATGGAGGCCATGGACCAGAGGAGAAACCCTCCTCCAATCTAGGGGGAGGTTGAGGAAGAAGAGGAAGGATGGGCTCTCTCCCCTCTCTCCCGGTGGTGTCGGAGAGCCGCCGGGGCAACCATCGTGACGACGATCTACACCAACAACTTCACCGCCATCATCACCAACTCTCTCTCCCTCTATGCAACGGTGTAACAGCTCTTCTCCCCACTATAATATCTACTTAAACATGGTGCTTAATGCTATATATTATTATCCAATGATGTATGTCCATGCTATGATGTTTTAGTAGATTCATATTATCCTATGGGTTGATTGATGACCGTGATTGGTTTGAGTTGTATGTTTTATTTTGGTGTTGTCCTATGGTTCCCTCCGTGTCGCGCAAGCGTGAGGGATTCCCACTGTAGGGTGTTGCAATACATTCATGATCTGCTTATAGTGGGTGGCTAGAGTGACAAAAGCTTACGACCGAGTAAAGGGGTTGTTGCGTATGGGAGTAAAGATGACTTGTTACTTAATGCCAAGGTTGAGTTTTACCTTAATGATCTTCAGTAGTTTTGGATGCTTGCTAGAGTTCCAATCATAAGTGCATATGATCCAAGTACGGGAAGTATGTTAGCTCATGCCTCTCCCTCATATAAAATTGCAATAATGATTACCAGTCTAGTTATCGATTGCCTAGGGATAAATCCTTCTCTTGTGTTACAAAAAGCTTTCTACTAAACAACTAACTTTTATTATCTTGCAAATTACTCGTAGTTTTCTCACTAAGTAGATCTAGTTTTATCCTTGCAAACTTATCCCTACACCTATAAAATAGTTTCATACTTGTTCTAGGTAAAGTAAACGTTAAGTGTGCGTAGAGTTGTATCGGTGGTCAATAGAACTTGAAGGGAATATAAATCCTACCTTTAGCTCCTCGTTGGGTTCAACACTCTTATTTATCGAAAAAGCTACAATTTATCCCCTATACTTGTGGGTTATCAGGGTCATTATGCATTTTGACTCCATGCACACTTCAAATCTCCAGTGGCTCAACTCTGCAATGTGGTCCTCTTGCCTAAAAAGCAAGGGGCGGAGGGGATCGGTGACTGTAGACCCATTAGCCTCATCCACGCGATGGCAAAGATTATTGCGAAGGTGCTCTCCATGAGGCTTGGCCTACATATGACACACTCATCTCCAACGCCCAAAGTGCCTTCATCAAAACAAGAAGCATCCACGACAAATTTTTCTATGTTTGCAATCTTGTCGACGCCTTCACAAGAGGAAGACCCCTCCCTCCTCTTCAAGCTTGATATTCGCAAGGCCTTTGACCCTATTAAGTGGGAGTACTTGCTTGATCTCCTCCAACGGCGAGGATTTTCATGTAAATTCAGGGATTGGATCGCGGCCCTCCTTAGCTCTTCATCCTCGAGTATCATTCTCAATGGTAGTGCCGGTTGTCCAATCAAGCATGGGCAGGGCCTTCGTTTGGGAGACCCCATCTCCTCGCTTCACTTCTTCGTCACCATTGATCCGCTCTAAAAATTCTAGATGTGGCAACAAGGAAGGGGATCCTCCATAAAATCCGGGGAAGGGGAGCCATGATGAGGACCGCTCTTTATGCGGACGACGTGGCCATCCTCTTCACTCCAATCAAAAAGGATGTTGACAACCTTGCAAGCATTTTGAGGGGTTTTGAGGAAGTCACGGACCTTTGCACCAATTTCCAAAAGAGCTCGATGGTGCCCATTTGTTGCAACCACCTTGATTTGGGTCATTTAACTCAAAGTTTGCCAGTAGCACGGACTTCTTTCCCGTTGTGATACTTGGGACTCCCCCTCTCCTTTTGGAAGCTAAAATTGATGGATCTCCAATTTCTCGTGGACAAAGTGGCAAGCAAGTTATCAACGTATGACGACCAAAACATCACCACCATCGGGCGAACGGCTCTTGTCAGGTCCGTGATCACATCCCAAGTGGTCTACCCTGCCACCATGTTTGGCATCCCGCCAACCATCCTCCTCAACGTTAACAAGCTCCAGAGAGCTTTCCTATGGTCCGGATCGGAGAAGACATCGAGGGCCAAATGCAAGGTGAATTGGGAGAATGTTTGCCAGCCACTTGAGTACAGAGGGCTCGGGGTCCTCAACACCAATAAGTTTGCAAGGGATCTCCGGTTGCGCTGGCCAGGGTATGAATGGAAGGAGCTCACCAAGATGTGTGTGGGAATGGGAGACCCATGTGATGATGAGGACCTCAACTTCTTTTATGCTTCCACTGCCATCATCCTTGGTAACGACGCGAAGACCCCATTTTGGGACTCTGCTTTGCTTCTTGGGCGAAAGCCGAAAGACATTGCCCTGCTCATCTATGAAGCTTCCAAGAGAAAGAATTGGAAGGCGAAGGAGGCCCTCAAGCACAACGCGTGGATCCTCAAGATCAAAAACTCCATCAACGTCTTCATAGAGCACATCACGCAATTCTTTGCTCTTTGGATGCTACTAAATGAGGTCCATCTTGACGATCTCACTGAGGTTGAAATCCTATGGAAACATACGATTAGTGGGCAATACTTGGCGGCATCCGCATACAAGGTGCAATTCCTATAATGGTCCTTTCACCCATGGATAAGATGGTTTGGAAGGTTTTGGGAACCTCCATTTTTTTTGCTTGGTTGGCCCTTAAAGATAGAATTTGGACGACAGATAGATTGGAAAAGCGAGGGTGGCCAAATTGTGATCTTCGCCCTCTTTGCAAGAGGGTGCAAGAATGCAGATCTCATCTCTTCTACAAGTGCCGCTACACCCGGAGGCTTTGGTCTTTGGTCATTGAGAAATTCCTCATACACGGAACCGACACATCCGCTTGGCCCTTGTTCGACTCGGTGGAAGAGCGGTGGGCAAGCACTTGCGCCGACCGCATGCCAAGCCGACAAGCCGAGGCCTCCCTCACCATGCTTGTCTCATGGACAATGGAACGAGCGAAACGCAAGAGTTTTTAAACATACAAGGGTGCTTCACCTCCAATCTTGCTATCCTCCATCTCTGCTGAGGCCAACCTTCGGGTCATCGCCGATGCAAAGAATTTGGGTCTTTTATTTCGCGAGTAATCCGCATGTCGTGTATTTGGGTGTCTTGTAACAAACTCTATTCTTCCTTATTTAATGGATGAGGCAAAGCTTTTGCTCCGTTCAAAAAAAAAAGCACTCTTTCAGGTGAAAATCAAACACCCGCTCAAAAAAATGGGTGAAAATCACAATGCTGCTACGGAAGCTCGCTGCATCAGCGGCCCCGGTTGCACCAGCTCTACCTTGCTTCTTCCCGGCAAAACAACCAGGCAGGACAGGTCCCCATGCCCTGCTCGAATCAAATGTTCATTATGCTCTGTTTCCTCGTCCAGGCTGCACTGAAAGGCTAACCTGCGGCTCATGTTTGCATCTAAACTAGTAGTATATGATATTACCATGGAGCTAAACCTCAAGCCATGTTTTAATGGCGGATGTTTTATTTACCATGGAGTAAGCACCAATTGTTTCTTCTTTTCTGGAAACAGATTTGAAGAAATTTCTCCTCTTCTTTTGTCGCCACAAACAACTTCCCTTCTCATTAATTTCTTCTCTTATAATATCCCTATGTACAGTACAGAAACAGTGTCTAGCTACTACAGTACTCAACATGTCTCTAGATGCGCCTGACCCTCACCGGGAGCCCGCCGCTGATGGACGCCGTCAGACCCGGCGCGAACCTGGGCACGGCGCCCTTTTGCTCAACCACCTCCACGTCGAACTGCTTCACCACGGCCACGGTCACCGCCTTCATCTCCATCACGGCGAGCTCCTTGCCGAGGCACACGCGGAGCCCGGCCTGGAACACCGGGTACCTGTACAGGCTCTCCGGCACGAACGTCCCCCCGGGGCCCGTCAGCCACCGCTCCGGCCGGAACTTCTCGCAGTCGTCGCCCCAAATGCGGGGCATGCGCCCCATGGCGTAGGGGTGGTACATCACGCGAGCCCCGGCGGTCACGTACGTGCCGTCCGGGAGCACGTCATCGGCGGCGCAGAACTTGGAGTCGAACTGCACCGGCGGGAACAGCCGCATGTTCTCGTGCAGCACCGCGTGGGTGTAGTGGAGGGACTTGAGGCGCTCGTACGTGGTCTTCGACGATGTCCTTGTCTTCTCGCCGGCGGCAGCCTCCGCGCGCATGGCGGCCGCCACAGCGGGGTTCTTGGAGAGCAGCATGAAGATGGTGGTGAGCGCGGAGGACACCGTGTCGCGTCCGGCGAGGAGGAAGCTGACCACGATGTCGCGGAGGTACTTGTCGTCGACGGCGGTGCCGTGCGCCTCCGAGGCCATGAACCGGGACAGGAGGTCGTGGCTCCCGGCGACGCCCAGCTTCCGGCGCTGCCTTATCATGGCCGCCGCGAGCTCGTCGACGAGGCGGATGGACTTCCTGAGCTCCCTCTCGGAGCCGACGTTCAGCAGCCGCTTTGCCCTCCACACCAAGGGCGACGCGGCCGCGCCGCGCATGGCGGATAGCCGCGAGGCGGTGTCGAACGCGGCGGCGAGCTTGGACATGGGCATGTCGAGCTCGAGGCAGCCGGGGTCTAGTCCGAAGGAGATCTTGCAGATGGTGTCGAAAGCGAAGCGCCGGAACACGTCCTGGAGGTCGACCACCCTGCCATTGTCGGCGGCGTCGGCGAGCAGTGGCAGGAGGCGCGCCTCCACTTCCTCGGCGACGATGCCGTACGCGTAGGAGCGCACCGCGACGCTGCCGAGCTCGAGGCTGGCCATCTTGCGCTGGTGGCGCCAGGCGTCGCCGTCGACGTTGAAGATGCCGCCGCCGAGGAGGTCGCCGAGGACGGCGGCGAAGGGCTTCCCTTTGGGGAAGTTGTCGAAGCGGGTGTGGAGCATGTGCTCGACGTTGGCCGGGTTGGCGGTGATGGTACAGCCGAGGACGTGGACGGCCACGGTGCCGGTCGGGGAGCAGCGGAGCAGGTGTGCGTACCAGTCGCCGAGGTTGGTGAAGTCCCGCGCCCACGATCCCGTGAGGTACGAACGGCAGACGTGGCAGCTGCACCACGGCCACCGGCGGGCGAGGAAGAGCGCCGCGCCGAGCGCCACCACGCACACGGAGAAGACAAGGAATGCCAGGCCGGCGCACCGCGCGCACCATGACAGCTCCTCCATGCCCGTGCCCGTGGCGGCGTCCATGGCTGCCCCGGCTCCTTGAATTGGAGAAGGGAAGAGCAAAAAAATGTGATCTTATTTTGGGTGTGGGGAGTCGAGGAGGCGTGTGCGTATATAATGTGGGTGGACGGGGAGGAAGCACATGCCACACGTGCGCCAAAACTTAAACAACTTGGTTCCCTGCCATTTATTAGTGTGTGCACAGCTCATACCATCCCTACGCAGCTCCCCAAAACTTGTCCAAGGTACGTACGACCAACAAATCACCGCCGAACCCCTCTAAAAAAACAAAAAAAGAACAGCACCGAACCCATGATACAAGGGCTGCTACCGCTAGCAGTCGCCTGAATTTTACAAAAAAATAACACAGTTGATTCCGTTAGATTTTAATCATACTCACATTTTTTGACAATTTTTTAATCATACTCACATCATCGTTTTGTTTTGTCTGGAGTACTTGCCACAGAAAAAAAGATCGAAAAAACATCACCACCGAAGCCTTCCCAAGTCGCTCCAGTCGTTGGTGGCGTTTTGCATTGTTTCTCGGCACCAGCCATGGCAGGCGGTGCGGGGTATTGGGACGGCAAATTTGACAAATTTGACCTATAGACGAAATCAAATCATAGAATGAACTATCCGTGAAACTATTTCACGCGGCTGACCTTTTTGTGTGACGCCCGCCACGGCGCGCTACACTACTGATGTGCAACGCCTCACACGATAGGCGCTACACGGCCAGCGCCGCACACGTGTGATCGTAAAATTACTAAGTCGTGTGCGGCCTTTGTGAGCTAGGCGCCACACTATCTGATCTGCGCCTAGCTCGTAGGAGTTGCACTAGTGCAGCGCCTAGCTCCCGGGCAGACTAGTGCAATACCGAGAGCTAAGCGCCACAGTCACCGTGTGAAATAGTTTCACGGACGGTTCATTTTGTGATTTAATTTCGTCTATAGGTCAAATTTATCAAATTTGCCATTGGGAGCGGCACTACGTGGTCGCTGCAAGGGGGTGTGGCAGCGGGGTGAGCTGGTGATGGCTTTGGCGGCGGTTCAACCCCGATCTAGACCCCTACTACTGCCGACAACGCGGCGGATCTAGTTTTCTTGCTCAGATCTGGTCGGTGGTGGTTGGGGGATGACAGGAATGGTTGTTCGGCCGGCAGGTTGGTTTGGGTGGCGCGGCTGCGGTGGCGGAGGTGTGATCCAGGGTCCCTGCGATGGGCGAAATAGTTCGGGTCAGAGGTCATGGACGACGTCCGCCGACTCGCGGGTTCAGGGACTGGCTTGTCCGCGCTGATGCAAGCCTCTGCGTTGTGCTTTCCTTGAGTGTTTCGGTGGTGGTGTCGGTCCGGGTCGGGCTCTCGTGGCGCAGCAATGTCGTCGGTCGGATTGGCGCTGACGGCCACGGGCGTGGTGTCGTGCGAACTTCCCTAGGTAACGGCCAGAGGGCTTGGTTCGGACTTGCAGAAAGGCGACCGTCGATGGCCACTCAATTGTGTCCCTCTCATCTGGCCTATCGAAGCTGGTTGGGTATGCAGGTGTGGACGCCTCCTACCATGGAGGCGTTGGCCCAGACCCGATGGTTGATGCCTGGCTAGGAGTGGAAGGAGGTGTCCGCTTTTCCCACCGTGGGTGGTGCGTTGTGATGCGGACGGTTGGCGGTGTCTCGGGACATGGGTGCTGGGGCGGCGTCCCAGGATGGCAGTCTTCATGATTGGCTCTCCGACGAGCATTATGGCGGCGGCGGTGGTTATACCTCTTCACCATGTTGGTGGGGAGGGTGTAGTGGGGGGTGGCTCGAGCTTGTTCTCTGTCGTTAGGAGGGCGTCGCCCAAATCTAGATCCGGAGGCATGTACTCGTCGCGGTTGTCCTAGGTGCCTCATGGTGCCACGAGTGAGCTGCTGAGTGAAAGTTCTGTGCTTTGGCACCAATGGTGATGTCACCCACGATGCCGCTATCCTCTCCAGGATGTCGTTGTGGTTCTCCTCTCCGTGCCAAGGGTTTTGGGTGAAGATCCGTGTCTGTCTTGAACTGTGCGACAACGACACTTAGCTTTTTTTTCCACTCCTGAGGGCGTTTTCGTGGAGCTTGGGTGTCTTAGGGTGTGTCATGGCGTGCTACTTGTGATAGGCATTGGGATTTCCTCAAAGAGGAAGGGTGATGTTGTAGGATCGAAAGTAGGTCTAGAGGGGGGGGGTTGATTAGACTACTTGACCAAATAAAAATCTAGTCTTTTCCCATTTTTAAGTCTTGGCAGATTTTAGCAACTTAGCACAAGTCAAGCAATCAACCTACACAGGCAATTCTAAGAGTGTAGTAGCGGAAAGTAAAACATTGCATATGAAGGTAAAGGGACGGGTTTGGAGAAGGCAAACGCAATGCAAACACAGAGATTTTTGGTGTGGTTCTGATAGATGGTGCTATCGTACATCCACGTTGATATAGACGTCAACCCACGAAGGGTAATGGTTGCGCGAGTCCACGAAGGGCTCCACCAACGAAGGGTCCACGAAGAAGCAACCTTGTCTATCCCAACATGGCCATCGCCCACGAAAGACTTGCCTCATTTGGGTAGATCTTCACGAAGTAGGCGATCTCCTTGCCCTTACAAACTCCTTGGTTCAACTCCACAATCTTATCGGAGGCTCCCAAGTGAGACCTAACCAATCTAGGAGACACCACTCTCCAAAAGGTAATAGATGGTGTGTGTTGATGATGAACCCCTTGCTCTTGTGCTTCAAATGATAGTCTCCCCAACACTCAACTCTCTCACATATTTGGCTATGGTGGAAAGATGATTTGAGTGGAAAGCAACTTGGGTAAGGCTAGAGATCAAGATTCTTGTGGTTGGATTAGAATGTCTTGGTCTCAACACATGAGTAGGTGGTTCTCTCTCAGAAAATGAGTAGTGAAAGTGTAGGCACATTCTGATGGCTCTCTCATAAATGGAGATGGGATGGAGGGGTATATTTAGCCTCCACACAAAATCCAATCATTACATACATTTGACCCAACTCGGTCAGACCGAATAAAGAACTCAGTGAGATCGATTCAGTTCAAAATGTGAACGTTAGGAATCTTGGTGAGACCGACACGATCAATTCGGTGGGACCGATGTGCTAGGGCTAGGGAAAAACCTTATCTCGGTGAGATCGATTGCATGAACTCGGTGAGACCGGTTTCAACAATGAGTAATCAGAGAGTTGGTCAGGAAAACTCGGTGGGACCGATCACTCATTTCGGTGAGACAGAAATGTTATGAAAGGAAACAGAGAGTTTTTCATGCAAACTCAATGAGACCAATCGCTCATTTCAGTGAGACCGAAGTGTTATGAAGGGAAACAGAGAGTTTGCAATGCCATCTCGGTGAGACCGAGATCTGTATCGGTGAGACCGAATTGTCTTGGGTTTCTGGCAGTGGCTATGTCAACTGAACTCGGTGGCGCCGGATAGATCAAAATGGTGGGGACGAGTTTGACTTTGGGTTTTGGACATATGTGGAAATGAGAAAGTGGTTGAGGGTTTTGGAGCAATATCACTAAGCACTTTGAGCAAGTAGACCATTAAGCAACACATCATCCCCTTTTAATAGTATTGGCTTTCCTATGGACTCAATGTCATCTTGGATCACTAAAATGAAAATGGAGACTCTTGAGCTTTTGCCAATCATTGTCCTTAGCATTTTGAGGGGTCCACATCTCTAGTCCATACCATGCCAATCACTGAACTTTGTGAAATATTTAACTTGAATGGATATTAGTTCAATGAGCTATATGTCGTTATGAATTACCAAAACCACCCGGGGATTATTTGCACTTTTAATCTCCCACTTTTTGGTAATTGATGACCACATATAGATCAAAGCAAATGATAATATGAATTAAATACATCGTCTCTTTGAGAAGTATGTGATAAGCAAGAGGTCCCCCTAAATTTGTGCACTATTTAAGATTTGCTTTTGAATGCAAATGCACAACCGATTAGGATCATGGTTCACTCTTCCATGTCACATACATCTTGGTGGAGCGCTCAAAATGATAAGATATAAACAAGATGCACTCATCACCAAGGGTAAACATGATTGATCGTACACAAATATCATAGATAGCATCATGCAAGCACACATTAAGGTATAGTATGATCAAACACATGACCACAAGAGCATCTCACACACATAACACAAACATTGTAGCATGAATCAAACAAGCAAACGATCAAAGGAAATGACCAAAGTAGCAAGAGAGGCAACAAAAAGCAAAACACTCTCTCTCGAAGCCTAATGATCTATACACTTTCCCCTCCTTTGGCAATAATTTACCAAAAAGCTTGAAAATGTATAGTGCTATGCGGCACTCTAGGCACGATCTCCGGGAGCTCCTGAAGTGGTCTTCTGGCTGGTTGCTCCGGTGTGCGCAGATGGAGCAGAGAGAAATGTCGGATTACGGGTTCCGCAAACCCTTGAGAGGTTTGAACTCTGGGGTGCGTGCGGAAATCTCAACCTACCCAGCCTGCCTACTCGCGATCCTCCTAAGCCTAGCGCGTCGAGCTTGAAGAGACAAGGAGACACATAAGTTTATCCTGGTTTGGGCCACCTTGCAGTGTAATACCCTACTCCAGCGTTTTGGTGGATTGCCTCGAAGGGCTAAGGATGATCTAGTACAGTGGATGAACCCTTGCCTCTTGAATCTCCTCGATTGCCTTGCTGATGAACTCCTTAACGTCTGGCGCCTCCCTCCTGACGCCTTCTCCTGGGAAGCGTGCTTTAAAGAGCGCCTCCACATGGTGCCCGAGCACCTCCCTCGTGACCCTGGCTAGGTCTGAGTCCCTCCCGAGGAGGGCCCCCAAGCCCAGCCTGAGAGGGGCGCTGGGCATGCCTTCCTATGCGATGGGTGAAGGCGCCCCGTCTGGGGACACGAGGCTCAGCGCGGCGTCCTTGGGTGGGGCCTCCTTGCGAGATCCCTGACCCAACTGCAGCTTCTTTGTCTTGGGGGCGACCTCGGGAGGGATGGCACCGCCCTCATCTTCAGGGTTCTCGACTGCTGCGGCCCGGAAGGCGCGCTCGAGGGAGCACACCGCGTCCTTTTCCTGGCATGCGACCATGATGACGCCGCCACTTCCTGGTATCTTGAGGATGTTGTAGCTGTGGTGCGTTGCTGCCATGAACTTGGCCAGTGCTGGGTACCCTAGGATGGTGTTGTAGGGCAGGCGGATGTTGGCGACATCGAAGTTGATGAGCTCGGTGTGGTAGTTGTCACGTTCGCCAAAGGTGACAGGGGGCGGACCTGCCCTATCGGGTGTGTAGAACCGTCGGTCACTCCTGAAAATGGCTTGGTTGGCTGAAGGTGGTAGTATGACACTTGGAGTCTGTCGAACGTTTGAATGGATAGGACACTGAGCCCCGCTCCACCATCGATGAGAGTCTTGGTGATGACCATGTTGCTGACGACGGGAGAGCAAAGCATGGGGAGCGCGCCGGCAGTGACCGCACACTTGAGTTGGTCTGAGGAGCGGAAGGTGATGGCGCACTTGGACCACTTGAGTGGGCGAGTGGCTTCAGGCTTGGGGAGCACTGCGTTCACCTCACGTGCGAACTGCTTGAAGATGTGGTGAGGAGCTGGGGCCTGTGAGCATCCCAGGATGCAGGCGATGGCTCGAGGCTCCTGGAAGCCCCCAGCCCCCTTGTCCTGGTGGTGATCTTCATTCCATCTTGGCGGTGGAGGCAGTGGAGGCAGACCGGCATTGCCCTGAGGGCGCTCCTCACGAGGCTGCTCCCTCTAAGCGCCCTCGCGTGGTTGGCCCTGCCAACGGTCCTCACGAGGATGGTCGCGCCACTCCTGACAATGGTCGCGTCCGTCCTAGCGTCCTCCACCTCGGCCACCTCCACGGCCGTAGCCTCGATCATTACGCTCGAGGCATCGAACGAGGCGCCCATCATGGAGGGCCCTGAGCTCCTGTCAGTCGTTGGTTTTATGGATGTGGACATTGTGGAAGATGCAGAACGATCAGTTACTCTTGGACGACTCGGGGTGATCGCAGTCGCGCTTCATCTCTGGTTCTGCTGCGAGCATGGCCGACCCTTTGCGCTTCACGTCCTTGGCCTTGGCCTTCTTGTCTTCTAGGTCAGCATCAGGGAGCTCGAGGAGGGAGATGCGTCCTTCCTCAGCCCTTGCGCACTTGTTCGCCATGTTGAACATCTCCAGGGCTGTGCAGAGGTCCTCATGGATGGTGAGCTCCTCCTTCATCTTGACATCGTGGACGCCATCAGTGAACGCTGAGATGATGGCCTCGTCCGATACCTTGGGGATCTTGAGGCGAATGTTGTTGAAGCACTGGATGTACTTCCGCAGGGTCTCTCCTGGCTGCTGCTTGATACGACGCAGGTCACCCGCGGCCGGCGGACGGTCGCGAGTGCCCTGGAAGTTGGCGATGATGCGGTCGTGCATCTCCTCCTAGGAAGAGACCGATCCTTCGGGAAGGTTCAGGAGCCAAGAACACGCGCCATCCTTGAGAGCTAGCGGGAACCAGCTCGCCATGATCTTCTCATTGCCGCTGGCTACCTCGATGCTCAGCTTGTAGATTTGTAGGAACTCGGCGGGGTCGGTGGTGCCGTCGTAGCATGGGGGAAGGTTAGGCTTGAATTTGCTCAGCCAGACGACGTTGCGGAGCTCTAGGGTGAACGTGCAACATCCTGCTATGGCCACTGGGGCCCGCTGAGGAGGTAGAACTTGGTCCTGGTGCACGCGCACCGCCACCTCCTGTGGCGGCACGCGGGCCTAGCGCGGGGGTGCAGGAAGTACGCGTGCTTCTCCTTGAGGTCGCTGCACCACCTGGCTGCTAACTTCTTCCCGTGTAGGCGCCTGGCACGGTGGGTCGCGCCGCGGCGCCACACGCCTTGGCTCGATGATGACGCCCTGGGCCGGAGGTGGTGGAGGAGCCCCGCGAGCCACATCGCCCGTGGCAGGCGGCTGCTGAGGCAGCGAGTGGGCCGGCGCAGCGGAGCCCCTGGCCGCGCTAACGAGCTCAGCGATCCGCTCAAGCCACTCCTCGTAGAAGTCGTCGACTGGGCGGTAGCGAAGGAGCTCCCGCGCCATGAGCAGAGCGGCCTGCGCGTTCGCCGGGGCATGACGTGCGTGGGAGGACGAAGCTGCTAGAGTCAGTGATGGAGTGGTGGTGCGCCCGTCGCGGTGCACCGAAGGGTGCAGCGAAGAAGCTTGCTGCTTGTGGCCGGCAGGGCCCGTGGCGGAGTTGGCCACCGGAGAGGGAGCACATCGAGCACAACCATCGCCCGCCGGAGCCGTCTAAGCAACGCGAGCGGCGACTGTTGCCCGACGCTCGATGCGAGCTCGGCGTGCGTCAGCCATGGAGGTGTTGGAGTGACGGTGGACCAATCGACGGAAGATAAGATCCAACGCACCCCTACCTGGCGCGCCAAATGTCGGATTACGGGTTCCGCAAACCCTTGAGAGGTTCGAACTCTGGGGTGCGTGCAGAAATCTCAACCTACCCAGCCTGCCTACTCGCGATCCTCCTAAGCCTAACGCGTCGAGCTCGGAGAGATAAGGAGACACATCAGTTTATCCTGGTTCGGGCCACCTTGCGGTGTAATACCCTATTCCGGTGTTTTGGTGGATTGCCTCGAACGGCTGAGGATGAACTAGTATAGTTGATGAACTGGCCTCAGGAGGTGAGGTGTTCTTGAGCTCAAGAGAGCTGGTGAGGTGGTCGGATGAGAATGGAATCCATCCTCCTATGGTGGTGGCTAAGTCCTATTTATAGTGGCCTTGGTCCTCTTCCCAAATATTGGCGGGAAGGGATCCCACAACGGCCGGATTTGAAAGGGGACAAGTAGTACAACTTATCTTGACAAAAGTGGTCTTCGCCTGCGAAAAGCCCCTGGTCGTGACGCTGCGGTGGGTTTGGTGATGACCTCCGTCCTGCCGTCCTGGTGGTCTTGGTGTTGTTGCACCGGAATGGAAACCTTTGGATGATTCCTCGAGACTCTACACCTATGGCTTGTGTCCCTTGCACCGAAGAGGAAACTAGCGCTCTGCGCATTGGCGCCCGCTTGGCCTTGGTCGTCATGGCTCACGTCAGCTGAGCCTCGTGAGGTACACCTTGCATAGAACTCTCCGCCCCTCGGGAGCCAGCCTGAAGAGGCCGATCACCTCGGGGGTCTTGGCATCATCCGCCTCGCGAGGCTTGGCCCCTCGCGAGGGTCTTGAGCTGTTGATGTCGAAGCTGGGCCGTACCAAGGCCGTCGATGGAGCCACATGGTGGGCCACAGGCAGGCAGGTCTGGATACCCCCATATCCAAAATGCCGACTGATACGTCCATTTTGCATCATGCTTTCATGTCAATATTTATTGCATTATGGGCTGTTATTTCACGATATGTCACAATACTTATGGCTATTCTCTCTTATTTTACAAGGTTTACATGAAGAGGGAGAATGCGGCAATGGAATTCGGATGGAAAAGGAGCAAATATTGAAGGACTATTCATGCAACTCAAAAGTCCTGAAACTCCACGGAATACCTTAAAATAAATAAAGAAAAATCGTCACCAAAGATGAAGGCCGGGGCCCACACCGCTCACGAGGGTGGGGGGCGCCGGGCGCGCCCCTACCTCGAGGGCCACTGGTGGCTCTCGAGCGTCCATCTTCTCCCATATGAAGTCTTTCGATGAGAAAAAATAGAAGAGAACCTTTGGGACGAGACTCGCCGCCACGAGGCGGAACCTTGGCGGAACCAATCTAGGGCTCCGCAGAGCTGTTCTGCGGGGACACTTCCCTCGGAGGAGGAAATCATCACCATCGTCATCACCAACGCTCCTCTCATCGGGAGAGGGCAATCTCCATCAACATCTTCACCAGCACCATCTCATCCCCAAACCCTAGTTCATCTCTTGTATCCAATTCTTGTCTCCAAGTCCGGGATTGGTGCTAGTAGGTTGCTAGTAGTGTTGATTACTCCTTGTAGTTGATGCTAGTTGGTTTATTTGGTGGAAGATCATATGTTCAGATCCTTTATGCACGTCATTACCCCTCTGATTATGAACATGAATATGCTTTAGTAGTAGTTACGTTTGTTCCTGAGGACAAGGGAGAAGTCTTGCTATTAGTAGTCATGTGAATTTGGTATTCGTTTGATATTTTGATAAGATGTATGTTGTCTAACCTCTAGTGGTGTTATGTGAACATCGACTACATAACACTTCACCATTATTTGGGCCTAGAGGAAGGCATTGGGAAGTAATAAGTAGATGATGGGTTGCTAGAGTGACAGAAGGTTAAACCCTAGTTTATGCGTTGCTTCGTAAGGGGCTAATTTGGATCCATATGTTTCATGCTATGGTTAGGTTTACCTTAATACTTTTATTGTAGTTGCGGATGCTTGCAATAGAGGTTAATCATAAGTGGGATGCTTGTCCAAGTAAGGGTAGTACCCAAGCACCGGTCCACCCACATATCAAATTATCAAAGTACCGAACGCGAATCATATGAGCGTGATGAAAACTAGCTTGACGATATTCCCATGTGTCCTCGGGAGCGCTTTTCCTATTATAAGAGTTTGTCCAGGCTTGTCCTTTTCTACAAAAAGGATTGGGTCACCTTGCTGCACTTTATTTACTTTTGTTATTTGTTACTCGTTACAATTTATCCTATCACAAAACTATCTGCTACCACTTATTTCAGTACTTGCAGAGAATACCTTGCTGAAAACCGCTTATCATTTCCTTCTGCTCCTCGTTGGGTTCGACACTCTTACTTATCGAAAGGACTACGATAGATCCCCTATACTTGTGGGTCATCAAGACTCTTTTCTGGCACCGTAGCCGGGGAGTGAAGCGCCTTTGGTAGGTGGAATTTGGCAAGGAAAAATTTATTTAGTGTGCTGAAATTTTCTGTCACTTGTTACCATGGAAAGTAATTGTTTGAGGGGCTTGTTCGGGGTATCTTCACCCCGTCCAGTAGAGCAAAGAGTTGCTCCTCAACCTACTCAACCTATTGAACCTATTGAAAATGAAACTTCTTTTGAGATTCCTTCAGGTATGATGGAAAAACTGCTAGCTAACACTTTCACAGGAGATGGAACAAAGCATCCTGATGAACATCTACGCTTTGTGGATGATATTTGTGGACTATTTAAGCTTGCAGGTATACCCGATGATGTTGTTAAGAGGAAGGCTTTCCCTTTATCTTTGGAGGAAGACGCATTGACATGGTATAGGCTAGGTGATGATACAAGATCATGGAACTATAAAAGATTGAAATTGGAATTTCATCAAAAGTATTACGCTATGCATCTTGTTCATCGTGATCGCAATTATATATATAATTTTTGGCCTCGCAAAGGAGAAAGCATCGCTCAAGCTTGGGGTAGGCTTAAATCAATGTTATATTCATGCCCCAATCATGAGCTCTCAAAATTGACAATTCTCCAGAATTTTTATGCTCGGCTTTCTGATAACAATCGCACCATGCTCGATACTTCTTGTGCTGGCTCTTTTATGATGAAGTCTATTGAATTTGGATGGAATTTATTGGATAGAATTAAACGTAACTCTGAAGATTGGGACCTCAACAAAGGTAAGGAGTCAGGTATGACACCTAAGTTTGATTGTGTTAAATCTTTTATGGATACCAATATTTTTCGTAAGTTTAGCACTAAATATGGACTTGACTCTGGGATAGTAGCTTCTTTATATGAATCTTTTGCTACTTATGTTGATCTCCCCAAGGAGAAGTGGTTTAAATATCATCCTCCCATAGAAGTAAAAGTAGCTGCAGCTATTAAAGTTGAAGAAAAGACTGTCACTTACAATGATCCTATTGTTCCTACTTCTTATGTTGAGAAACCCCCTTTCCCTGTTAGAATGAAGGATCATGCCAAAGCTTCAACTGTTGTTCGTAAAAGCAATACTAGGACTTATACACCTCCTAAGCAAGTCAAAGTAGAACCCAATATTGCTATTGTTAAAGATCTCTTGTCTGATAATATTGATGGGCATGTTATTCAATTCCTTTGGTGAAACTGCTAGAATTGCTAAACCACGTGATAGAGATAAACATAGACTGTGGTAGGCGTGCTGTTATTTCTGTTAAAATAGGATATCATTGTTATCATGGCTTATGTGATATGGGTGCTAGTGCTGGTGTTATACCCATTGGCTTATACAAAGAAATTATGCATGAGATTGCACCTGCTGAGTTAGAGGAAATTGATGTTACAATTAAACTTGCCAATAGAGATACTATATCTCCAATGGGAATTGTTAGAGCTGTTGAAGTCTTGTGTGGGAAAACCAAATATCCCCCTGATTTTCTTGTTCGTGGTTCTCCACAAGATAGCTTTTGTCCCATTATATTTGGAAGACCCTTCTTGCGTACTGTTAATGATAGAATAAATTGCGAAAAGAATGTTGTTACTGTTGGCTTGGATGATATGGTTCATGAGTTTAATTTCTCTAAATTTAGTAAACAACATCATGAGGAAGAATTGCCTTGTAAGGATGAAATTATTGGTCTTGCTTCTATTGTTGTACCTCCTAGTGATCCTTTAGAACACTATTTGCTAGACCATGAAAATGATATGTTCATGAATGAAAGAAGAGAAATAGATGAAGTATTCTTTAAACAGGAACCTATTCGCAACACAATTTGCTGTTGAAATCTTAGGGATCCTCCTCCACCCAAGGGTGATCCGTGTTTGAGCTTAAACCGTTGCTCGATAATCTTAAATATGCTTATCTTGATGAAAAGAAAATATATCCTGTTATTATTAGTGCTAACCTTTCAGAGCATGAAGAAGAAAGATTATTGAAAACTCTGAAGAAGCATCGTGCCGCTATTGGATATACTCTGGATGATCTTAAGGGCATCAGTCCCACTCTATGCCAACATAAAATAAATTTGGAAGCTAATGCCAAACCAGTTCGTGATCCTCAACGACGTTTGAATCCTAAAATGAAAGAAGTGGTAAGAAAAGAAATACTCAAGCTTCTGGAGGCGGTATAATTTATCCCGTTGTTGATAGTCGATTGGGTAAGTCCTGTCCATTGTGTCCCTAAGAAGGAGGTATTCTGTTGTCCCTAATGATAAAGATGAATTGATTCCGCAAAGAATTATCACAGGTTATAGGATGGTAATTGATTTCCACAAATTAAATAAGGCTACTAAGAAAGATCATTACCCCTTACCTTTTATTGATCAAATGCTAGAAAGATTATGCAAACATACACATTATTGCTTTCTAGATGGTTATTCTGGTTTTTCTCAAATACCTGTGTCGGCTAAAGATCAATCAAAGATTACTTTTACATGCCCTTTTGGTACTGTTGCTTATAGATGTATGCCTTTTGGTTTATGTAATGCACCTGCTACCTTTCAAAGATGCATGATGGCTATATTCTCTGACTTTTGTGAGAAAATTTGTGAGGTTTTCATGGACGACTTTTCCGTCTATGGTTCCTCTTTTGATGATTGCTTGAGCAATCTTGCTCGAGTTTTGCAGAGATGTGAAGAAACTAATCTTGTCTTGAATTGGGAAAAGTGCCACTTTATGGTGAATGAAGGTATTGTCTTGGGGCACAAAGTTTCTGAAAGAGGTATTGAAGTTGATAAAGCCAAGGTTGATGCTATTGAAAAGATGCCATGTCCCAAGGACATCAAAGGTATAAGAAGTTTCCTTGGTCACGCTGGATTTTATAGGAGGTTCATCAAGGACTTCTCAAAAATCTCTCGGCCTCTGACTAATTTATTACAAAAAGATGTACCATTTGTCTTTGATAATGATTGTGTAGAAGCATTTGAAATACTTAAGAAAGCATTAGTCTCGCACCTGTTGTTCACCACCGATTGGAATTTACCCTTTGAAATTATGTGTGATGCTAGTGATTATGCTGTAGGTGCTGTTCTAGGGCAAAGAGTTGATAAGAAATTGAATGTTATCCATTATGCTAGTAAGACTCTAGACAATGCTCAAAGAAATTATGCTACTACCGAAAAGGAACTTTTAGCGGTTGTATTTGCTTGTGATAAATTCAGACCCTATATTGTTGATTCTAGAGTAACTATTCACACAGATCATGCTGCAATTAAATATCTTATGGAAAAGAAAGATGCAAAACCTAGACTCATTAGATGGGTTCTCCTGCTCCAAGAATTTGATTTACATATTGTTGATAGAAAAGGAGCTGAGAACCCGTCGCAGACAACTTGTCTAGGCTAGAGAATGTTCTTGATGACCCACTACCTATTGATGATAGCTTTCCTGATGAGCAATTAAATGTCATAAGTACTTCTCGTAGCACTCCGTGGTATGCTGATTATGCTAATTATATTGTTGCTAAATTTATACCGCCTAGCTTCACATACCAACAAAAGAAAAAGTTTTTCTATGACTTGCGACATTACTTTTGGGATGACCCACATCTTTATAAAGAAGGAGTAGATGGTGTTATTAGACGTTGTGTACCTGAGCATGAACAGGAACAGATCCTACGCAAGTGTCACTCCGAGGCTTATGGAGGACACCACGCTGGAGATAGAACTGCACATAAGGTATTGCAATCCGGCTTTTATTGGCCTACTCTCTTCAAGGATGCTCGTAAGTTTGTTTTTTCTTGCGATGAATGTCAAAGAATTGGTAATATTAGTAGACGTCAAGAAATGCCTATGAATTATTAACTTGTTATTGGACCATTTGATGTTTGGGGCTTTGATTATATGGGACCTTTTCCTGCCTCTAATGGATATAAACATATTTTAGTTGCTGCTGATTACGTTACTAAGTGGGTAGAAGCTATTCCAACTAGTAGTGTTGATCATAACACTTCTATTAAAATGCTTAAGGAAGTTATTTTTCCGAGGTTTGGAGTCCCTAGATACTTAATGACTGATGGTGGTTCACACTTTATTCATGGTGATTTCCGTAATATGCTTGCTAAATACGACGTTAATCATAGAATTGCATCTCCATATCACCCGCAGTCTAGTGGTCAGGTAGAATTGAGCAATAGAGAGCTCAAATTAATTTTGCAAAAGACTGTCAATAGGTCTAGAAAGAATTGGTCCAAGAAACTGAATGATGCATTATGGTCCTATAGAACCGCGTACAAAAATCCTATGGGTATGTCTCCGTATAAAATGGTTTACGGAAAAGCATGTCACTTACCTCTCGAACTAGAACATAAGGCATATTGGGCTATTAAAGAGCTCAACTATGATTTCAAACTTGCCGGTGAGAAGAGGTTATTTGATATTAGCTCACTTGATAAATGGAGAACCCAAGCTTATGAAAATGCCAAGTTGTTCAAAGAAAAGGTTAAAAGATGGCATGACAAAAGGATACAAAAGCGTGAGTTTAATGTAGGTGATTATGTATTGCTATACAACTCTCGTTTAAGATTTTTTGCAGGAAAACTTCTCTCCAAATGGGAAGGTCCCTACGTTATCGAGGAGTTCTATTGCTCCGGTGCCATAAAAATCAACAACTTCGCAGGCACAAATCCGAAGGTGGTAAATGGTCAAAGGATCAAACACTATATCTCAGGTAATCCTATAAATGTTGAAACTAATATTATTGAAACCGTAACCCCGGAGGAGTACATAAGGGACACTTTCCAGAATGTTCCAGACTCCAAAAAGGAATAGGTATGTGGTACGGTAAGTAAACCGACTCCAAAACAATTTTAAGGCAATATTTCTCCGTTTTGGAATATTTAGAAAAATAGAAAAATAAGTAGCAGTCCGGGGGAGGGCGAGGCCTCCACGAGGTGGAGGGCGCGCCCTACCCCAGGCGCGCCCTACCTCGTGAGCACCTCGTGTGCCCTCCGGACTCCGTTTCCTTGCACGATACGTATTTTGGTCGGTAAAAATTCATTATATATACTCCCGAAGGTTCTGACTCCCGTATCATGCAAATATCCTCTGTTTTTGTTTCGAGCTATCGCTGCTGCAGATAAGAGCAAGATGTCTTCTCAAGAGTCAGTCTGGGAGAGCTGGGTATCTAACCCGGCACCGAAACCAAGGGCAAACAGTGACGCTGACCACTTTGGGCCGGCAACGGAGGAAGAGATGGAGGCTGACCTAATGAGAGTAGATGCCATGGAAGATCAAGAAGTCACCTCTCACTTCCGAGCTGGGTTTACGATGGGGGAACTACAGAGCTCAGCTATTCCAAACTCGGTTATCCCTTCCAATGTTAAATTTCTTTCCTATGAAAATATGAGGAGAAGTATCTCTGGTTCTCCCGCAGCTATGCAACACACTTGGGTGCAAGGAGCTTTAGCCGTTACAGGAAAGCTTCGCAAGGAAATAATGGACCTCAAGCAGCAGGTCAATAAGCTTGAGGAGGAGAACCGTATTCTAAGGGGGTCATCGCTAAGAATATTACGCCAACAACAAAGAAGGAGAAATAATCACCTGGGTATGGCACTCCCCTTGGCAACTGCCAAGCTTGGGGGAGGTGCCCTGGTATCGTATCACCATCACAACTCCTATCTTTACCGTTTTTCTTAGTTCGATCCTATTAGTAGTATCTTGATTTAGTAGAATAAAGTCATGGCATGATTTAGTTTTGAGTTTTGCTTTATGATCCTTCTTTGTAATCGAGTCCGTGAGCTATATAATAAAGATTAGTGTTGAGTCAAGGGCTTGAGTACTTTTCCATGATCTTGGGTGATTAGTAGAAAAAGAATGAAAAAGGAATCAAAGAGTTCATATTGATCTTATTGAAAGTAATGACTTCAAATAGAAAGAGTATAATGATTAAAAGTTGTTGGGAGTTGGCAATTATAGCTTTGGTCATCGTTGCAATTAATAGGAAGTAATAAGGAAAGAGAGGTTTCACATATAGATATATTATCATTGACATCTTTTATGATTGGGAGCACTCATTAAAATATGACATGCTAAAGAGTTGAGGTTGGACAAGGAAGACAACATAATGAGTCATGTTTTCTTACATCTGAGATAAAGTATGTTGTCATGGTTCCTCTACCGTGTTGAGTTTGCCTTTCCCCCTCATGCTAGCCAATTCTCAGCACTAAGTAGAAATACTACTTGTGCTTCCAAATACCCTTAAACCAGTTTTGCCATGAGAGTCCACCATATCTACCTATGGATTGAGTAAGATCCTTCAAGTAAGTTGTCATCGGTGCAAGCAATAAAAATTGCTCTCTAAATATGCATGATTTATTAGTGCGGAGAAAATAAACTTTGCACGAACTTGTTGTGGACGCAATAAAAGCGACGGACTACATAATAAAGGTTCACATACAAGGGGCAATGTAAAGTGACATTCTTTTGCATTAAGATTTTGTGCATCAACCCTAAACGCGCATGACAACCTCTGCTTCCCTCTGCGAAGGGCCTATCTTTTATTATTATCCTCCACCTTATGTAAGAGTCATGGTGATCTTCACCTTCCCTTTTTCATTTTATCCTTTGGCAAGATCAGCATGTTGGAAAGAATATGATATATATATATATATATATATATATATATCTAATTGGATGTGGGGGAGCGTGAATTATTATTGTTCATTACCCATGAGGTAAAAAGTTGTGGGGCAAAACTATAAGCCCCTATCTTTCTCTGTGTCCGATTAAAACTCCGTAACCACAAGTATTGCGTGAGTGTTAGCAGTTATGAAGTACTAAGTGATAGTTGAGTATGTGGACTTGCTTTTAAGCTCTTAAATAGACTCTTTCCGATGTTATGATAAATTGCAATTGCTTCAATGACTGAGATTATAATTGTTGGTGCCCAATAAGGTTATGCAAAATACATACGGCTCTGAAAGTGACAGACCCGTTGACTAAACTTCTCTCATAAGCAAAACATGATCACACCTTAGTACTCTTTGGGTGTTAATCACATAGCAATGGAACTAGATTATTGACTCTAGTAAACCCTTTGGTTGTTGGTCACATGGCGATGTGAACTATGGGTGTTAATCACATACAGATGTGAACTATTGATGTTAAATCACATGGCGATGTGAACTAGATTATTGACTCTACAGCAAATGGGATACTGAAGGAAATATGCCCTAGAGCCAATAATAAAGTTGTTATTTGTATTTCCTTATATCATGATAAATGTTTATTATTCATGCTAGAATTGTATTAACCGGAAACTTAGTACATGTGCGAATACATAGACAAAACATAGTGTCCCTAGTATGCCTCTACTTGACTAGCTCATTAATCAAAGATGGTTATGTTTCCTAACCATAGACATGTGTTGTCATTTGATGAAAAGGATCACATCATTAGGAGAATGATGTGATGGACAAGACCCATCCGTTAGCTTAGCATTATGATCGTTACAGTTTCATTGCTACTACTTTCTTCATGGCTTGTACACGTTCTCAGACTATGAGATTATGCAACTCCCGAATACCGGAGGAACACCTTGTGTGCTATCAAACGTCACAACATAACTGGGTGATTATAAAGATGCTCTACAAGTGTCTCTGAAGGTGTTTGTTGGGTTGGCATAGATGGAGATTATGATTTGTCACTCCGTGTATCAGAGAGGTATCTTTGGGCCCTCTCGGTAATGCTCATCATTATAAGCCTAGCAAGCAATGTGACTTATGATTTAGTTGCGGAATGAAGCATTATGGAACGAGTAAAGAGACTTGATGGTAATGAGATTGAACTAGGTATGATGATACCGACGATCGAATCTTGGGCAAGTAACATACCAATGACAAAGCAAACAATGTATGTTGTTATGCGGTTTGACCGATAAAGATCTTCGTAGAATATGTAGGAGCCAATATGGGCATCCAAGTTCCACTATTGGTTATTGACCAGAGATGTGTCTCGGTCATGTCTACATAGTTCTCGAACCCGTAGGGTCCGCACGCTTAACGTTCGATGATGATTTGTATTATGAGTTATGTGTTTTGATGACCGAAGTTTGTTTGGAGTCTCGGATGAGATCATGTATGTGATGAGGAGTCTCGAAATGGTCGAGACATAAATATTCATATATTGGAAGGCTATATTCGGACATCGGAAAGGTTCCGAGTGATTCGGGTATTTTTCGGAGTACCAGGGAGTTACGGGAATTCACCGGGAGAAGTAATGGGCCTTATTGGGCCATACGGGAAAGGAGGAGGCAGGCCAAAGAGGATGTGGTGCGGAACCCCCCTTCCCCCCATGGGTCCTAATTGGACTAGGGGAAGGGGCGGCGCTCCCCTTGCCCTTTCCTACTCCCTCTCTGTTTCTCTCTTTCCTTCTCTCCTACTCTAGAAGGGAAAGGGATTCCTGCTAGGACTTGGAAGTCCTAGTAGGACTCCATACTCTAGGCGCACCCCTAGGGGGGCGGCCTCCCTCCCTCCCTCCTTTATATACATGGGCAGGGGGCACCCCAAAGACACATAACTTTCCCTTAATCGTGTGCGGTGCCCCCCTCCACAGTTACACACCTCGATTATACCATCGCCGTGCTTAGGCAAAGCCCTGCGCCGGTAGCATCATCATAACCATCACCACGCCATCGTGCTGATGGAACTCACCCTCATCCTCAACTGGATCAAGAGTACGAGGGACGTCATCAAGCTGAACATGTGCTGAACGCGGAGGTGTCGTATGTTCGGTACTTGATCGGTTGGATCGTGAAGAAGTTCGACTACATCAACCGCGTTATTGAAATGCTTCCGCTTTCGGTCTACGAGGGTACATGGACACACTCTCCCCTCTCATTGCTATGCATCACCTAGATAGTTCTTGCGTGGTTGTAGGATTTCTTTTGAAATTACCGCGTTCCCTAACACTTGGAGTGCTTCTAGTACCTTCATCATAACTGTTGTTGGAGGGACTAGTGCCCTCACTGAGATTCACTTGCTCTTCAGATTTGTTTTGGCTGTCAGTGCCCTCTGACTTCTCTGAAACTGGCCCTGTGAATAGATGGATATCGATAGAGTGGATGAGCATCACAAAGCACAACTATTTTGCAAAAATATTGAGACAAAAACTTAACTTTAGTTTTATGCAGAAAGCATTTCGGAGCTACCAATTTGACAAACTCGATGACACCGAAGCATAATTAGTGTCTAAACATACAATTTTGGTCAGACCGAAATGTAGTTCGGTGGCTCCGATATGCTAGGGTTTCATAGAGTATGTGATTTCGGTCACACCGATTAGTACACTTTGGTCAGACAGAGTTGTACTTGTGCAATGGCCTGAGCCAAATCGGTGAGACCGAGATCCTCTGATCAGTCGGTCCGAGATGAGTTCAGCGGAAACCTAACCCTAAGTTTTTGCATCAAACCTATTCTAATGGAATTTTTCGGTGGATAGATTGATCTCATTCATGGACAGAACAATGGCAATGATCTTTGTGCAAGAATCGGAGTAAGAGAACGCACAAAGAGGTCGAGTTCGTACCCTAACTTGGTGATGAACTCGCTACAGCGACAATGGCGGTGAGATTCCCGTTGACGGCGATGGAGACCAGCGGCTGGAACCACTGGCTACGACGGCGACGATCCGGAGACCAAGGGGGCGGCAGCGCTGGGAAGTCGCGGTCGAGAGGTTTGGAGAAATTTCCAAATTTGAACCCGCGGTATATATATACATAGTCACTGTCGGTGTGACTGAGTGGAACAACTCGGTGGCACCGAGATGCAAAACTGCTAACAGTTACTGCAACTTGGTGTGACCAAATTGTTCTAATCGGTTGCACCGAGATGAAAACCTAGACCAACTTAATGAATTCGGTGAGACCGAGTGGGATGAGTTGGTGTGACCGAGATGCATTAAGAGGTTTTGGAAGTTTAAGCCCTTGACAAATTGTAGCTCCGACTGCTCCTCACCCGGAGGGCCCGAATTCGACTTGTTCAAACTTTGTGATGTAGCATGAATAGAGTTCGAGACGAGAAAAGCATAGATAGCTAGAGGGAGTACTTAGGCATTCTTGTCCATCCATTTGGCAAAAAGAAAAGCCAAAGAATCAAAGCAACAAATGGATGTCCTCGAATGGAGAAAACTATGCAACCAACATGCTCACACAATAAGATAGCAAATAAAATATGTGGCAAAGCATGCACAAACACTCTAGCATCTATCAAGCAATTGGCGATGACTAGGTCATCTTTATATGAGTATATTGACTTAGGAGTCAAATGAGAACATTTGATCATAGGTCATACTCATCATTTAAGCACAAGTGGGGTTACCACTTTTACATAAAGCACTGTTGTTTCCACACCATTAGAGTTGCTTTAGCTCAATTCTTAGAGCAAAGCTCCCCCTAGATGTGATATTCCCCCCCTTAGAGGGATGAACTAACCTTGGGTTTTGTCGATGATGACTTCATGTAGTTGTTGAAGATGTGGATGCTCAATGTTAATGTACATCATTTGGAGCAATCCATTGGAGTGAGTTGCACTTTCAATTCCTACATGGGTTAGTCCCACAAGGAACACACAATGATATCCATAGACATAGAGTGAAATTCACATATGATGATGTCCATGAAAACATTATGTTACCTTGTCCCTTATCTTACCAACAGGAGGGTCTGTGACTCCTTGAACTAGTGCAAGATATGGAAGTTGAATGCACTTGTCCTTGCCAAAATGAATATGAGTGAAGTATGTTGGCGGAGTCACTATCAAGAACTCTCTAGGTCTTCTTCTTTGGGATCCACATCAACTTGATGGGAATCCTTGGAGTTGTAGTTGTACTTGATGAAGTAGAACTTGATGTAGTCTTGGGAACCGACTTGACCAAGGCCTTAGGGGCTTCTTCAAATGAATCAATCTCTTCTTGAAGCTTATCCTTGCCTTTTAGCTTGTGGTCTTGTGGGTGAAGATCATCTTGAGCTT
This sequence comes from Aegilops speltoides, assembly GCA_021437245.1. Lineage (NCBI taxonomy): Eukaryota > Viridiplantae > Streptophyta > Magnoliopsida > Poales > Poaceae > Aegilops > Aegilops speltoides. The sequence continues at coordinate 108,170,628 of CM038144.1, read as the reverse complement.
GTGTTCCCTTGAAACAAGTGGGGTCATACTTCTCTTGTTGAGGAACAAACTTTGTCTTGGGGTATTGATCTTCTTCCCACTCAACTCCATTGGCATTGAACTTGCATTCAAAACCAAACCTTGATTCTTCCAGTGCCTTCCTTGCTTGTGTACAACTTCCTCAAATTGCTTACTTCTAGCAAGGCTCTTGTGAACACCTTTCTCCATAGTTCGCTTTAATAAGCTATTTTCTTGCTCAAGTGTAACTTGGCTAAGAGAATCATTAGTGGAATCAAGAGAACTACTAGAACAACAATACTGGATTTAGCATGATTATTGTTACTACTAGAAGAAGAATGTTTCTTGCTCTTGTTGCTAGATTTTACTTGTGGCATGTAAGTAGACAAGAGTATATGCTTGGCAATGTAAGAAGAACTTTTCTTACGAAGATCATCATTGATTGCCTTTAAGAACCCATGCTCTTGCTCTAAATTGAGCTTCTCAAAGCGTAGCTTCTCATGAGTCTTTAAAAGCTCTCAATGATCCTCTAATGTAGTTTCATGAGCTAACTTAAAAGTGTTTGGTTCTTTAGTTAGACGCTCAATTTCCTTATTATCATTGTCATTCGTTTCATCTTGATTAGCATGATTAATAGAAATTTCATCATAGTTTTCATCACTAGTGTTGTCAACAAGTAAATCATCATCACATAGCAAATCATCTTCATCACTATTGGAATTGAAGTACTCGGGGTGTGATACCTTAGGGCCTTTAGCCATGAAGCATCTTTCAATTCCTTCATTTGGTGAGTCAAATATGTCATAGGAGTTGGATGACACACGTGCAAGACCGACAACACCTTCATCTTGAGTATATTCAGAGTCAGAGTGATAGCTTCTCTCAGAGTAGTTGTTGGAGTCGGAACCAGATACCCATTCACCAACATGAGCTTCATGTCTTCATCTTGTGTAGCTCTTTGATGACTTGTCCTTCCTTTCAGAATCCTTGCTTCTATGAGAGGGTCTTCTTTCATAACGATCATCTCTACTCCTTCTCTCTCTTGGTGGTGATTCATTTCTTTTACTTCTCCTTTTAGGTGAATCTTCTCTTCTCTTGTAGGGAGCCGTACACTCATTGGAGTAGTGTCCTTGTCTTCCACAGTTGTAGCAATTGCGATCACGACTAGAAGATCTTTTGTCATTGTAGGACCTTGACTTGGAACTTCTCTCTTTGCTTCTACTCTTGTAGAACTTGTTGAATTTCTTCACCATTAAGCTCAATTCTTCATTGAAGACTTGTTTCTCACTTAATGTTGTAGGAGCATCACATGAAGCTTTGTAAGCACCACTTGACTTGTTGGGGAGATCTTCCTTATCCTTGAGTGACATCTCATGAGCAACAATTCTACCAATGACTTCTGTTGGCTTGAGATCTTTGTAATGGGGCATCATTTGGATCAAGGTGCACACGGTATCATATTTTCCATCCAAGGATCTTAGGATCTTCTTGATGATGAATCTATTGGTCATCTCTTCCCTTCCTAAGCCGACAATCTCATTTGTGATGAGAGCAAGCCTAGAGTACATTTCAACGACTCCTTCACCATCCTTCATTTTGAACTTGTCAAGTTGACTTTGAAGCACATCCAACTTGGATTCCTTGACGGACTCGGTACCTTTGTGCATATCAACCAAAGTATCCCAAATTTCCTTTGCATTCTCAAGGCAGCTGATTTTGTTGAACTCTTCGGAGCACAATCCGTTGAATAGAATGTCGCAAGCTTGAGCATTGTATTGCAACATCTTCAATTCTTCCGCGGACGCTTCATGATCCGGTTCTCTTCCATCTTCGAAGTATTCACCTTGCAAACCAATATGCACAATAGCCCAAACGGCGGGGTTATGACCAAGAATATGCATTTTCATCTAATGCTTCCAACTAGCAAAATTGGTACCATCAAAGTAAGGGCCTCTATGGTGGTAATTTCCCTCGCTAGACGCCATACTCTTCTAGGTTGTGAAACCAAGGCTATGATCACCAAAGCTATGGAAATCAAGGCAAATGGAGACCAAAGCTCTGATACCATTTATAGGATTGAAAGTAGGTCTAGAGGGGGGTGATTAGGCTACTTGACCAAATAAAAGTCTAGCCTTTTCCCAGTTTTAAGTCTTGGCAGATTTTAGCAACTTAGCTCAAGTCAAGCAATCAACCTACACATGCAATTCTAAGAGTGTAGTAGCGGAAAGTAAAAATTGCATATGAAGGTAAAGGTAAGGGTTTGGAGAAGGCAAAGGCAATGTAGACACGGAGATTTTTAGCGTGGTTCTGATAGATGGTGCTATCGTACATCCACGTTGATGGAGACTTCAACCCACGAAGGGTAACGGTTGCGCGAGTCCACGGAGGGCTCCACCCACGGAGGGTCCACAAAGAAGCAACCTTGTCTATCCCACCATGGTCATCGCCCATGAAGGACTTGCCTCACTTGTGTAGATCCACGAAGTAGGCGACACATTGCCCTTACAAATTCCTTGGTTCAACTCCACAATCTTTTCAGAGGCTCCCAAGTGACACCTAACCAATCTAGGAGACACCACTCTCCAAAAGGTAATAGATGGTGTATTGATGATTAACTTATTGCTCTTGTGCTTCAAATGATAGTCTCCGCAACACTCAACTCGCTCTCACAGATTTGGCTATGGTGGAAAGATGATTTGAGTGGAAAGCAACTTGGGGAAGGCTAGAGATCAAGATTCTTGTGGTTGTATTGGAATGTCTTAGTCTCGACACATGAGTAGGTGGTTCTCTCTCAGAAAATGATTAGTGGAAGTGTTGGCATGTTCTGATGGCTCTCTCATAAATGGAGATGGGGGTGGAGGGGTATATATTGCCTCCACACAAAATCCAACCGTTACACACATTTGACCCAACTCGGTCAGACCAAATAGAAGAACTCGGGGAGACCGATTCAGTTCAAAATTTGAATGTTAGGAATCTTGGTGGGACCGACATGATTAATTCAGTGGGACCGATGTGCAAGGGCTAGGGCAAAAACTCATCTCGGTGAGACCGATTGCATGAACTCGGGGAGAACGATTCTAGCAATGAGTAAACAGAGAGTTGATCAGGCAAACTCGGTGGGACCGATCGCTCATTTCGGTGAGACTGAAATATTATGAAAGGAAACATAGAGTTTTTCATGCAAACTCAGTGGGACAGATCGCTCATTTCGGTGAGATCGAAGTGTTATGAAGGGAAACAGAGAGTTTGCAATGCCATCTCGGTGAGACCGAGATCCGTATCGGTGAGACCTAATTGTCTAGGGTTTCTGGCAGTGGCTATGTCAACTGAACTCCATGGCACCAGATAGATCAAATCAGTGGGGCTGAGTTTGACTTCGGGTTTTGGACATATGTTGAAATGAGAAAGTGGTTGAGGGTTTTTGGAGCAATATCACTAAGCACTTTGAGCAAGTAGACCATTAAGCAACACCTCATCCCCTTTTAATAGTATTGGCTTTCCTATGGCCTCAATGTGATCTTGGATCACTATAATGAAAATGAAGAGTCTTGAGCTTTTGCCAATCTTTGTCCTTCGCATTTTGAGGGGTCCACATCTCTAGTCCATGCCATGCCAATCATTGAACTTTCTGAAATATTTAACTTGAATGGATATTAGTTCAGTGAGCTATATGTTGTTATGAATTACCAAAACCACCCGGGGATTAGTTGCACTTTCAGATGTAGTATAGTAGCAAATATTATTTCCCTCAGTCAAGAACCAAGGTTTATTGAAGTAGTAGGAGACACCACACAAACAAATGTAAGCAGTACCTGCACACACACACAAAACAAATACTTGCACCCAACGCGGGCAAAGGGGTTGCCAATTCCCTTGTACTCGTTAATTGGAAGTATTAACTATCATAGTGGTAGATAGATAAATAAAAAGGAAAATAAAAGTAAAAAAATTGCAGCAAGTATTTTATGGGTTTTAGTAAATATAAAGTGAATGGACCCGGGGACATAGCGTTCACTAGAGGCATCTCACTCATGAGCATAGTACGGTGGGTAGAAAAAATACTGTTGAGCAATTGATAGAATAGCGCGTAGTTATGATGATTCTTCATGGCATGATCAATACATAGGCATTACATCAGAGACAAGTAGATCGTTAATCTTATTAAATCTACTACTATTACTCCACCCCTCGACCGCTATTATCATGCATCTTGAAGTATTGAGTTCATAACAAATAGAGTAATGCTTGAAGCATTATGACATAATGTAGACAAAGCAAGAGCAAATAATATGTTGGAGCCCCATCATTTTACCCTTACTAGGAACAACAGAAATATGTGCCTTGCAACTCCTATCACAGAGTAAGGACACCGCAAGATTGAACCTACTAACAAGCACCTCTCCCACTGAAGATAAACCAATCTAATTGGCCAAAAGAGATAGATAGATCAGAGAGAAATACAAGGCTATAAAATCACACAAACTAAATCTCAGAAAAGTGTAGCGACCCGACCCGAATGGGTCAAGTCTCTGTGCTTACGTGTCATCCCTGGATCGGTATGCTGACACACACAGTACTCGAGGATTTATAACAGAGGTAAATCACATGTATAAAGTAACGTAAATACTGTTACCTCAATCCAAAATAGCGGAAGTAACAAGGTTGTGGATTCCCATCAACACCAATGGCAAAGTTGAGTGTAGAAATCGTAACCCTAACGTATCACTTACTCGTCGTAAGATCCTGCAACATGAGACGTTGCAGCCACAGAGGATCAGTACATTGAATGTACTAGCAAATTCACACCATAGAGCAATGATGAATAAAAGCTATCACTACATGCATATTTGGCTGGTGGAAAAGCTCTATGGTTACAGTTTTGCGAAAAGCCAATTTTTCCCTACTGCAAAGGAATAAATTTATTTAACTATTATGGTGGTTGTTAAACATTGAGAATGGTTGACAGCATTCTCAATCCCAATTAAAAGTACTCATTAAAACCCAACAATATTGATTATAGTAACATGATGAGATTCACAGGAAAATCAAGTACTAGATACTCAAGATGTCCATAACCGGGGACACGGCTAACCATGATTAGTTTGTACACTCTGCAGAGGTTTGTGCACTTTTCCCACAAAACTCGATCGCCTCCGTTTGATTTCTCGCACTACATGATGTTTGAGAAATGGATGACCGAGACATAGTCTTTCGGAAGCACTAGCACCTTACATGTGGGTAGACCGGTACACCTACTTTCCCCTACATCTGCTAGTCTACCCGTAAGAGTTCGCACAACTTAGTCAACTATGCCAGAGCCCATAATGGCTTGTAGCTGCACACGTAAGTTTCTAGTTTGAATAATCTCATGATCCCTTTGAGCCTGGGTGGCGGTCCGAAGAAATACAGGCAAGTCCTGCTAGAAAACAGGTGCCTCAATCCACCCAGATGTGTATTCAAGTTGCCACCTTAAATAAACCATTAATTTACAATCTCACATCTGTCATGGATACACTCACCCAATCCACGTCTACTAGCATAGCATGGCATAATAAGCAAACGTAGAAGTAACTCCCAAAGGTTTGATAATAAACAGGTAATAGGTACTACCTCATCTACTTCCCATCCCACAATTTAATTATATCCTAATCATGCAATGTTTGAGGATAGATCTAATGCATAAAAACTGGGTAGTAAAAAGGTATGATCAAGTGTTACTTGCCTGCAATGTTGATGAAGATGATTCGCACTCAAAACTCTTGATAGTTCTACTCGTCACACTCCGGTCAATCTATCGTGAGCAAGCAATAGTAACCACACATAAGCAATCACTCAAAAGATCGGAGAGAACGAAGAAAACAATTTGGAAAAACATCAAAACCAAGCAAAATGACTCTGGCAGCATAAAACAATTTCTAACAGTACCCAAACTATGTGTATTTGGCCTTATGAGAAAGTTTAGGTCAAGAGCTTTAATTTTCAAAAAGAATCAAATAAATCGGAGTTATAAAACTCAAGTTATGATCAAACGAACTTCAAATACAAAACTGTTTGAAATTCAAATTTTAAACTTTCAAAAACATGTTTAATTTGTATTACTGGATAGAGGAGATCATAAAGAAGAGGTGGGCGTTGGTTTCGTTGGATTTGGACTAACGAGTAAAAAGTTGTAGTCGTTTGAAGATCAGGGACTAATTTGTGAATAAAATATTCACGGATGGGTCCCTGGCCGAAATAACAGAAAAAGAAAAGAACTAAATAACGAACGCTCGTTTATAAGCTCTAAACAGTGGACGTTCGCTGTTTAATAAAACCTAAAAAAACAGATCTAGTCTAGGGTTTTTTTTTAAAAAAACCCTAAGTTAAAAGAAAAATCGGATCGGACCGGTGGTTTTATACCGGTTCGGGCGAATAAATCGGCAGCGGCGGCGGTTGTCGGTGTCGGAGAAGACGGCGGCGGGTGGCTTGGTGCGAAGGGCGGCTGCCCGGTGGTGGTCGGCGTCAGGCGGAGGCACGGGAGGCGCTTGGCGATGTGATGGCGGTGGTGGTGGTGGCAGCGTGGGCGAGGGCGACAGAGTGGAGCGGGCGGCGGCGGCGGATCTCGCCAACGGCGGGCGGTGCGAGGAAAGAAGAGGCAAGGCGAGGAGGAAAAGAGGGCGGCGGCGCTGGGCTGGCCTTTATGGGAGGGGGAGGTGGCGTGGGGAAGGGCAGGAGAGGCGGCGGGAGAGGCCAAGTGAGCACGGCTGGCGGGCCAAGCGTCTGGAGTCGGTCTCCGACCGAGGGTCGGGGACGGCGGGAGGTGGGCCACTGGGCCGCGGCCTGGCCGGTTGGCTGGGCAGGCCCAGTTCGGTCGGAAGAGTTTCTTTTAAACAATCTCTTTTTTTTAAATACACACAAACAAAATGAAAACTAACTAAATAGAAATATTATATAGGCATATAATATACCAAAATTTTCAGAAAAAGATTTCCTACAAGATGGACATTATTCTAGCTTCAAATAAAATACACAAAATTTCAAATAAATCAAACAGTGCTACTGCTCTAATAAAATCCAATAAAAATCATTTTAAAAATACCGAAATTATTTCAAATTTATTTCTCTCCAATTTTCTAGTGTAGGGAATCATGTTACCCTAATTTCCATATATTGTATTTTTGGAGAAAAATAATTTGAATAAAACCCAAATACCTCCAAATTGAAAATAAATTCAAAAGAGCTTTGAATTTAATTCTTTTAAACTCCCAACTCATATTTCATATGTTTTGAAGAAGTCATTTTGTCTTCTCTCATGAAAATCATTGAGTTGCTTGAAGTTTATGAATTGGAAATAATTTCAAGTGAAATTCAAATATTTTCAATACCCCTGTCATTTAAATAAATGGAAGAAGTCATGTCATCTTCTCTCCAGGGTTTTTGTATTTGAAAAGAATTTGAATTCATGAAGATCAGAAAAGAGAATGAAAGTTTGGGAAAGTCCTTTTATTCCCTCTCATTTAACTTTCAAAAGTTTCGAATCACTCAATTTCACACAAGCAATCAAACAATCAATCAAAACTATCTATTTATTATAACATTCCAAAATTTAGAATTTTGGGATGTTACATACCTACCACCCTTAAAATGAATCTCGTCCTCGAGATTCGGAGAGGCTAACAACAAATAGGTTAGGTTGGGGTCTACAGAATCCATCGGTCGTCTCCGGCGTCTGGGGTGCTACCACCCTTAGAAGCATCGTTACGGTTCCATCAACACACATATACTCCATCCTTATTTCTGATAGTGTCGGTCTTCTCAAATCTCGGGAAAAATTCCTTCACTGGGCTCTTCTGGTAGTGGCATAACCTTTCCTCAATTCCTCTGTCCTTTCATCTTGGTAAGGTTATTCCGAGACTGGGTCTTCTTAGCTGACGGGTCTGGCGCCAATACTAAACAACAATCGATATCTCATGGTGGTCAACAACTTATGGTTTCTCCTGCAGAAAACGGGTCTGGGTTGAACCTCACCTTATCTCCTACGATTGGCAACAGCTGTCGTGTACAAGGGAAAAATACTTATACCATTCTAAGGTTTAAACAAGGTTTTGATCGTCGTCTCTCTACTATAGGTAAGTCACTCAGATTTACCATTCCACATAGCAAGGCGAATAATAAGAGTAAGTCGGGATGGTGATCAATCCATCCCGCACCCAAATCATTATCTTGTATATGGTTTAGTGAATCTTGCATTCTAACACTCAGTCATCCTCACAAGCATTGCAGAATTTCTCTTGTCGACGAACCAAGTTCGGATAATCCATGGATTCTGCAAGCCAAACAAAAAAATCTATCGTTCCTTAACAACTCTCAGGTTTTGTGCAAAACTCCTATAAAATCGTCTATCAAACAAAGTCGTAACTCCTTCCAGAGTTTTTCCTTCAGCAAGGGTGTGCTTGCTTCTTGGCAGGTCCTGGGGCCTGTGGGTTATGGCCCATCTCATTACTTGTAAACCTTGAACTCAGGGCAACTGATTGATATTCCAACATTCAACTTCCATCTTCCTAGCATACTCAAATCCATCCAATTGTACTATCTTCCTTCCTTCTATTGGGACCAAACTAAGACGTGATTACTCAGACTCATCATGGAATTCCATTGATCCATATTTCCAACATCATACCTCCTTTATATCCAATAATACTTCTTTCCTTCATGATCTTGGGGTATCCAACATATCAAGGCAAAACTCATACTTATTTTGTCCAAGGGCCACTCCGTGGAACATCATTATCCTTTTTAGGGTCAAGCGTCCTTACAGGGGAATATTGGCCATCTCTACATGGCACTTCTTCAACTGGGAAACGTGAAACACATCATGAACTCATGACAGTGCTTCGGGTGACTCCAACTTGTTGGCCACTTCTCCCATACGCTCCAAAACTCGGTATGGTCCTACAAATCTTGGGGCTAACTTTCCCTTAACTCCAGATCATTTAACTCCTCGCAGAGGGGACACACGAAGACATGCTCTGTCTCCAATTTCATAGACTACCTCCTTGCGTTTTTGAGTCCGCATAACTCTTCTTCCTGGACTGAGCTACCTTCAGTCTATCTTGAAGCAACTTAACATTCTCTTCTGACTCCTTGATCACATTTGGTCCAAACAACTGACGGTCTCCAACTTTATCCCATATCAACGGTGTCTGGCTCCTTCTCCATACAAAACTTTATAAAGGGGTCATCTTCCAACTGGCTTGGTAACTGTTGTTTTATGAGAACTCAGCGTAAGGTAAATTATCATCCCTTCTAGATCCATAATCTTGCGCACATGCTCTCAACATATCCTCCAGAATCTCATTGACTCTCTCGGTCTATCCATCTGTCTGCGGATGAAGGGCTGTATTGGACTCTAGCCTAGTACCCAAAGTCTGGTGCAGCTGATTCCAAAACTCTGAGGTAAACTGTGTTCCTCTATCTGATACGATGGTCCTCGGAACTCCATGCAGACATACGATCCTAGTCAATATATCTTGGCAAACTTCGCACTTGTATAGATGGTTTTAACTGGGATAAAGTGAGCCACTTTGGTCAAGCGAATCAACTACTACACAAGATAGAATCATATCCCAATCGAGTTCTGGGAAATCTAGTAATGAAATCCATGCCAAGCTTATCCCACTTCCATTCGGGTATCGGCATAGGCTGTAGTAATCCGGCTGGCTTCTGATGCTCTGCCTTTACTCTCTGGCATACGTCACCTACGACTACATACTCCGCAATATCCTTCTTCATATCAGTCCACCAGAAACACTCCTTCAAATCCAAATACATCTTGGTGTTTCCAGGACGAATCGAGTATGGAGAGTCATGAGCCTCCTAAAGTATTAACTTCTTGATCTCTGCATTATTGGGCACATATACACGGTCCTCGAACCATAAGGTGTCGTGCTCATCCTTACGAAAACCTTTGGCCTTTCCTTTGCCCATCCTCTCCTTTATCTCAGCAATCTCTTTGTCATACTTCTGATCTTCACGAATCTTTCCCAACAATGTAGACTGAACTTCTATTGCTGCAATAAAACCTTTGGGAACAATCTCCAACCGAAGTTCCGTGAAAATCCTCGACTAACTCCTTTGGTAATCCTCCGCTTATGAGGGTATTCGTCCTTGTTTTCTTTATGGTTGTGTCCTATTTCTCCACAAAGCTTGTATGCACAGGGTTTCTTCATATCACTTCCATAAGGCTTCAACTTCTGGGACACAAACTAAGACTTTAGCAAAGTCAACTTAAATTCCTTCCAAGTGGTTATTGTTTGCCATCCATTGATGGTTTGGTACATCCTCCACCAAGTAGCAGCAACTCTTACAAAGCACCAAAGAGCATGCTAGGTCTTATCCTTTCCGACTACATGGTTATTCTCCATTTGATTCTTCCATGTTCTCAATCCATTGGTCCATCTCCAATTGACTCATCGGTCCAGAAAATATAATCTCATCTCCATTCATCCTCTATTGGGTCCATGGGTTTGGGGTGGGATAAGAGAGATCGAGAGGGAGGCACACAATACAAACAGAAGTTTTGAAAAGGCAGATTTTATTGTGGCTGTCGGAAAAACAACAAACAAATGACAACTCACAATCGTCGCATCTAACGTAAGTATATAACAGGGGTTGGGTCTTCTAATGGTCTATAGATCTCAATGTCATCAACTCTTCAAGTCTTGGTCATGTCTCCGATGACTCCTTCTGATCATACTTGTCCTTCTCAAGTTCTTTTGCCAGATCATCTCTGTATTCGCAAAGTCTATCACGACGTCCTTTAATATTTCTGGAGTTGCATTCCAAACTTCTGGGTTTCAACATCCTTGGCATGAACCATGGTCCTTCTGTCCTTCAGTTCCTGATGAATCTCCGATATCTCGAGGTTATGCTCCTCCAGCCTGGCTACTTTCAGCTTCTGGGTCCCGAGTTCTTCACGAACTGCTTCCTTGTCAAATATAGCTTCCTGAAGGTCCATCTTAAACTTCCTGATGTAATACTCCAGATCCTAGTGATACAACGGCTAAGGTTAAAACTGCATCCTTTGCTGATAGATGCTCCATCAGCCTTCTACCATCCAATCCTTCCATGCATATACATGCTTAACTCCGCATGATGACACAAAACTTTGAGTTCTAATGCTCCATGTTCCAGTCTTTCTCCGATACACCTTGATCTCGGGTATTGACAACTTCCATAGTCTGCCAAGTTCCATAAGGGTAGCCTTTATCTGGAAATTCCTCAAGCCTTCAAATTCTCCTAGTTTTCAGAGTCTTCAACTGTTGTAGTTACATCATTATCATGCACGGTAAAATCCTCTTCATTCCAAAGTGGTCTTAGTTGCCCGATATCTTGTACTCCTTGGAGTGGTCTCATCATTTGAATCCTCGAGGGGTCAAAAGGGGAAAAGGGGTATGGTCTCACTAAAGGAATTTTTTTGAATAAGCTCAGAAGAGAAGAGAGGTAAAAGTTCCCTTTTGAAAATGAAGTTGTAGAGAAAATCTATCCTATGGGCTTGCCAGTTTCTAGGGTCACGTCCTACAGTCAACATGTGCTATGAAACCATCTTGTAGCGACCCGACCCGAATGGGTCAAGTCTCTGTGCTTACGTGTCATCCCTGGATCGGTATGCTGACACACACAGTACTCGAGGATTTATAACAGAGGTAAATCACATGTATAAAGTAACGTAAATACTATTACCTCAATCCAAAATAGCGGAAGTAACAAGGTTGTGGATTCCCATCAACACCAACGGCAAAGTTGAGTGTAGAAATCGTAACCCTAACGTATCACTTACTCGTCGTAAGATCCTGCAACATGAGACCTTGCAGCCACAGAGGGTCGGTACATTGAATGTACTGGCAAATTCACACCATAGAGCAATGATGAATAAAAGCTATCACTACATGCATATTTGGCTGGTGGAAAAGCTCTATGGTTACAGTTTTGTGAAAAGCCATTTTTTCCCTACTACAAAGGAATAAATTTATTTAACTATCATGGTGGTTGATAAACATTGAGAATGGTTGACAGCATTCTCAATCCCAATTAAAAGTACTCATTAAAACCCAACAATATTGATTATAGTAACATGATGAGATTCACAGGAAAATCAAGTACTAGATACTCAAGATGTCCATAACCGGGGACACGGCTAACCATGATTAGTTTGTACACTCTGCAGAGGTTTGTGCACTTTTCCCACAAGACTCGATCGCCTCCGTTTGATTTCTCGCACTACATGATGTTTGAGAAACGGATGACCGAGACATAGTCTTTCGGAAGCACTAGCACCTTACATGTGGGTAGACCGTACACCTACTTTCCCTACATCGCTAGTCTACCCGTAAGAGTTCGCACAACTTAGTCAACTATGCCAGAGCCCATAATGGCTTGTGGCTGCACACGTAAGTTTCTAGTTTGAATAATCTCATGATCCCTTTGAGCCTGGGTGGCGGTCCAAAGAAATACAGGCAAGTCCTACTAGAAAACAGGTGCCTCAATCCACCCAGATGTGTATTCAAGTTGCCACCTTAAATAAACCATTAAGTTACAATCTCACATCTGTCATGGATACACTCACCCAATCCACGTCTACTAGCATAGCATGGCATAATAAGCAAACGTAGAAGTAACTCCCAAAGGTTTGATAATAAACAGGTAATAGGTACTACCTCATCTACTTCCCATCCCACAATTTAATTATATCCTAATCATGCAATGTTTGAGGATAGATCTAATGCATAAAAACTGGGTAGTAGAAAGGTATGATCAAGTGTTACTTGCCTGCAATGTTGATGAAGACGATTCGCACTCAAAACTCTTGATATTCTACTCGTCACACTCCGGTCAATCTATCGTGAGCAAGCAATAGTAACCACACATAAGCAATCACTCAAAAGATCGAAGAGAACGAAGAAAACAATTTGGAAAAACATCAAAACCAAGCAAAATGACTCTGGCAGCATAAAACAATTTCTAACAGTACCAAAACTATGTGTATTTGGCCTTATCAGAAAGTTTAGGTCAAGAGCTTTAATTTGCAAAAAGAATCAAATAAATCGGAGTTATAAAACTCAAGTTATGATCAAACGAACTTCAAACACAAAACTGTTTGAAATTCAAATTTTAAACTTTCAAAAACGTGTTTAAGTTGTTTTACTGGACATAGAAGATCATAAAGAAGAGGTGGGCGTTGGTTTCGTTGGATTTGGACTAACGAGTAAAAAGTTGTAGTCGTTTGAAGATCAGGGACTAATCTGTGAATAAAATATTCACGGATGGGTCCCTGGCCGAAATAACAGAAAAAGAAAAGAACTAAATAACGAACGCTCGTTTATAAGCTCTAAACAGTGGACGTTCGCTGTTTAATAAAACCTAAAAAAACAGATCTAGTAAGGGCTGGCCTTTTATGGGGAGGGGCGAGGAGGTGGCGTGGGGAAGGGGCGGAGAGGCGGGGAGAGGGCAGGTGAGCACGGGCGGTGGCGTCAAGGCAGTGGAGTTGGTCTTCGACCGAGGGTCGGGGACGACCGGGAGGTGGGCCGCTGGGCCGCGGCCTGGCCGGTTGGCTAGGCAGGCCCAGTTCAGTCGGAAGAGTTTTTTTTAACAATCTCTTTTTTTTAAATACACACAAACAAAATAAAAACTAACTAAATAGAAATATTATATAGGCATATAATATACCAAAATTTTCAGAAAAAGATTTCCTACAAGATGGACATTATTCTAGCTTCAAATAAAATACACAAAATTTCAAATAAATCAAACAGTTCTACTGCTCTAATAAAATCCAATAAAAATAATTTTAAAAATACCGTAATTAATTCAAATTTATTTCTCTCCAATTTTCTAGTGTAGGGAATCATGTTACCCTAATTTCCATATATTTTATTTTTGGAATTTTTTTTTGAATAAAACCCAAATAACTCCAAATTGAAAATAAATTCAAAAGAGCTTTGAATTTAATTCTTTTAAACTCCCAACTCATATTTCATATGTTTTGAAGAAGTCATTTTATCTTCTCTCATGAAAATCATTGAGTTGCTTGAAGTTTATGAATTGGAAATAATTTCAAATGAAATTCAAATATTTTCAATGCCCCTTGTCATTTAAATAAATGGAAGAAGTCATGTCATCTTCTCTCCAGGGTTTTTGTATTTGAAAAGAATTTGAATTCATGAAGATCAGAAAAGAAAATGAAAGTTTGGGAAAGTCCTTTTATTCCCTCTCATTTAACTTTCAAAAGTTTCGAATCACTCAATTTCACACAAGCAATCAAACAATCAATCAAAACTATCTATTTATTATAACATTCCAAAATTTAGAATTTTGGGATGTTACAAAAAGACTCAATTACTTTGAATGAATAATATGATCATAAACCCACAATTCATCGTATCGCAGCAACACACAACAAAGATTGCATCGAATAGATATCCAAAGATATCATTGCGTTGATGATCGAAAAGGGAGAGAGTGACATTTAGATACTGCTATGGACCCGTAGGTCCTGTGGGGAATACTCACACATCATCATGGAGGCAACAAGGTTGATGAAGATGGCCTCCATGATCGATTCCCCCACCAGCAGAGTATCAGCGGAGGCTTCCAAATGGGATTGTGGAAGAACAAAGACTTGCGGCGGCGATAAAATTGTTTCGGGTCGCACTATGGGGGTCTCTGGAATTTAGAGAATTTATTGCGCAGGAATTAGGGCAAACAGAGGTCTATAGGGCCCACAAGCTTAGGTGGAGCGCCCCTTAGCTTGTGGCCCACCTACAGGTCTTCAAGCCCTTCCCTAAAGCTTCTAGGGTTTCTTCTGTCCATACAAAATCACTGTAAATTTCATCGTGTTTGGACTTCGTTTGGTATGATTTTTCAGGAAACAAAGGTAGGCAAAAAAACATGAACTCTCGCTAGGCACTGAGTTAATAGGTTAGTTCCCGAAAATGATATAAAATGGCATATAAATCATACAAGATTGATATTATAATAACATGGAACAGTAAAAAAAGATACATTGGATACATATCAGCATCCCCAAGCTTAATTCGTGCTCTCCCTCGAAAAGGTAAATGATAAAAACAGGATTTTTGATGTGAAATGCTACCTAACATGTCTTAATCATGTAATTCTTTTGAGTATGAATGTTGAGAAGGGATGACTTAATTGATATCAAAATGATAATATAAAAGAATGCTAGAAAATAATCATTACTCTTCAAAATAAATAATGGTAAAGAATGTTATTCCTACTTGTTTAATCATGTAAGCATGGCATAGCTCGGTCTTCCTAGCATAAAGTATAAATCATGAACACCCCGGTGCCAAACCAATCAAGTGTATCATACTTTTTCTCGCTTCAACATTTTCAACTCCACTCAATACCCGGGCGTGAGCTATGGACTTAGCACTTTTGATGGCAAAGAGAATGATGGTAGGGGTTTATAAGAGAAGACAAATGTTTGAGAAAGTCTCGCATCAGCTCAGCGGATCATTGGGCAATGAAGAGGTCTTTCAGTTGATATCAATGTGAGGAGTAGGTATTGCCATGCAACAGATGCACTAGAGATATAAGTGTATGAAAGCTCGCTACTAAAACTAAGTGGGTGTGCATCCAACTTTATTGCTCATAAAAACCTCGAGCATTTGAGGAAGCTCATCATTGGAATATGCAAGTCAAGTTCCAAAATGTAAAAATTTGCACTACTATACGAAAGTGGCAAATCATGGAGACTCTCTATATGAAGAACACGATGCTACTTTGATGCACAAGTGTGGTAAAGGACACTAACGTTGTCCCTTCTCTCTTTTTCTTTTTTCCTTTCTTTTTTCTCTCTCATTTTTTAGAACAATAACATGAATCTCATCCCCACTTTTTTGAGGACTCATCAATCTCCATCATTATTTTCCTCACTGAGACAAGGCTCTAATAATGATAATCATTATACTTCTACTTACTTACAACTCGATAAACTGAATGATATGACTACATATGAATGCCTCTGGCAGCATACTTGGATGTGCAATGATCTAGCATAACATGTATAATAATGATGAACGTTGGCTGCGTTACAAATATCATGCTAGCTCTATATGATCATGCAAAGCAAAATGACAATGAATGCTCAAGTCATGTGAATAGTAACGATGAAAGTTGCATGGCAATATATCTCTTAATCACTATGGAAATGTCATGATAGGTAGGTACAATGGCTGTTTCGAGGAAGGATACAATAAGGCTTATGTGTGATAGAGCATGTCATATCACCAGGTTTGGATACAACGGCGAAGTTTGCAGCAAGTCTCTAGGTGAGAACGGACAATGGATGATACCGAAGAGGCTAGCAAAATATTGATAGGTAGACGTGCTTATAGTCCACAAACTCACATTAGTCATAAAGAACTCAAATATTTATTGTGAAAGTTTATTAGCCTCAAAGCAAAGCACTACTCGCATGCCACTAGGGAGGAGGTTGGGACGAGTTAACCATTGCGCGCCCCCGATCCGGACAACACAAAGGATATCAATCAAGGATAAATTACGCTCTAACTTCCTAGCCAAACCACAACCGACACTCTAATGAGTTCAAACCTTAAAACCAATATTTTTACTAACTAATGTTTATTAACTAGTAATCTTCCATAGTATAACTTCAATATCATTGATAAATCGCATCATATTTGATGATCTACATGGAAGTTTTTATTATCCACTCTTGTATACCTATCATTTTTATATTAAACATATAGCTCATAAAATTACCACTTCCTATTTAACTTTCAAAAATATACAAGTCAAGCTTGAGAGTGCAAATTATTTCTATAAAATATAAGTATCCCCGTGCTCTAAAGATATAAGTGAAGCATATGAGCAAATTGCCTTATCTCAAAAGATATAAGTGAAGCATAATTATCATTCTAATAAATTGTGATGAATGTGTATCTCTCATAATTGGTGTGACCAGCAAATAATGACTATGGAAACAAGAAAACAAAATAAAACTATAATACGCGACGCTCCAAGCAAAAAACATATCATGCCAAGAATAAAATTATAGCTTCGAGTAATATTACCTATAGACTGGATACGAAAGAGGGGATGCCTTCCGAGGCTTCCCCAAGCTTAGATGGTTGGATCTTCCTTGGATATTACCTTGGGGTGCCTTCGGCATCCCCAAGCTTTGGGTCTTGCCACTCCTTATTTCTTCATTCATCATCATCTCACCCAAAACTTGAATACTTCAATCACACAAAACTCAACAAAACCTCGTGAGATCCATTAGTATAATAAATCAAATCATCCACTTTGGGCACTATTTTAAATAGATTCATGATTTTTCTTTCATAATAACTATTGTATTCTAACTTCTCCATGGCTTATACCCCCTGATACAGTCCATAGCATCATCAAAACAAGTACACTATGCAATAAAAATAGAATATGTCTAAAACAAAACAATACGTAATGACAGAATTTTTAACCATACTTATGAAACTCCAAAAAAATTAAAAAATTCGGACAACGTACAAATTTTGTATCCCAATACTGTGTAAAACATCCAACAATTGATCATGTTCCAGTACAGAAGTAAAATTCAAACACTAGACGCAAAAGTTTCTGTTTCTGCACAAGATCAGTTGAACAATCATCCAAATCATCCTAAAGGCTTTACTTGGCACATCACTCAAAATAAAATGTAAAAACACAGCCATTACAGTAGCAATAATCATGTCTACTCAACAAAACAAAATGAAAGCAAAAAGATAACTATTGGGTTTGCTCCCAAGAAACGCTATTGTTTAATGCCCCTAGCTAGGCATAATGCATAGTTTCAAGTATTGTCATCCTTCAAAGTAATGCCACATGTGGCTCTCATAATAGACACATATGGAGGTTTAATTATCTCTCTTGGGAAGTGTTCCATCCCTTTCTTTAATGGAAATTTAAACCTTATATTACCTTCATTCACATCAATTATTGCACCTATGGTTCTAAAAAATGGCCTGCCAAGTATTATAGGACAAGACGGATTACATTCTATATCTAGCACAATAAAATCCATGGGTACATAATTTCTATTAGAAAGTATGAGAACATCATTAATTATATCCAATGGTTTCTTAATTGTAGAATCCGCTAAATTCAAGTTGAGGGAACATTCATCCATACTAGTGAGACCTAGAATATCACATAAAGATTTTGGTATACTAGAAACGCTAGCTCCTAAATCACATGGAGAGTCACATTCATAATCTTTAATGTTAGGTTTAATTTTAGGTTCCCACTCGTCATGTAATTTGTTTTGTATAGACACTTCTAATTCAATATTTTCTTCATGAGCTTTAATAAGACCTTCTACAATGTGTTCAGTAAAAGCATTGTTTTGTTCATAAGCATTAATTGAATCGATCATGGATTGCAGCAAAGAAATGCATTCAATTAAAGACCAACTATCAAAATTAAAGTCCTTGTAATCCAAAGTAGTGGGCACATCACTATCTCAAGTTTTAATCTCTTTAAACCTACTTTTATTGGTTTTGACATTAAGATCATCACCCTTCGAATTATTGGGATGCCTTTTAATTAAAGTTGACTCATCTCCAGTTCCTTTATAATCAAGTTTTATATTACTAAAAAAGATATAGTGGAGACTTCTATAGTTTTAATGTCCTCGTTCTCATTAGCTAGAAAATATGATCCTGGTTTAGCGGCCATTTTATTCACTAGCATAGTTTGTTCATCGGATAGTTTTCCTATCATATTTTCAGTTTGAGAAAATTGTAATGGAGGTTGGCTACTTCTCGATTAATATCATCAAGTTGTTTACTAATCGTTTTGAGCATAGAAGAGTGTTCCGTAACCTCCTTAGCAAAATTTTCATTTTGTTCATATTGAGAGGGCATAAAATTCTTCTTAGTATTTTCAATCTCAAACAACCTTTTATCATAGGAAGTATCATAATTATTAGAGGGATTATCGGGAAATGGTCTAGGATTGTTCAAGTTCCCTCTATAAGCATTGATGTTGAAATTATTTCTTGAAATAAAATTCACATCAACATCATTGTTGCTCAATTAAAGTAGATAATGGAATATTGTTTGGATGAACTTGAGAATTTTTAGTAGAAAGTATGTTCATGATAGCATCAATTTTATCACTCAAAGTAGAGACTTCTTCAATGGAATTAACCTTCTATCAGTCGGACCTCATTTACTGTGCCATTGGGAGTAGTTTGTCGTCATGTTGTCGAGAAGCTTAATGACTTATCCAAGTGTAATTCCCATAAATGTGCCACCTGCAGCTGATTCTAGAAGGTTTCTCAAAACAAAGTTTAGTCACACATAAAATTCGTCCATAAGCTTAATCCCTGCGTGGGACAATTTTTAATCATTAGTTTCATTCTCTCCCAAGATTGTGCAACATGTTATTGCTCATGTTGTTTGAAATTCATAATTTGGTTTCCAAGAAATATTACCTTAGCGGAGGGGGGAGTACTGATGCCTCCTTTTAGTGATCTAGTAATGGAACAGAAAAGTGTATCCCACACCTATTTCCCAGAGGTGACCCTGAGTTATCGAACCCACGAGAGGAAGATTCCCTTGAAGCGATGGTCCCTAGCAAGCTTTTGTTAAAGGATCAATTCCAAATTTTGACCGGATCAATCAAGCAAACAGTGATTCAAACACTTATAATAAAAAGAGGTATGGGTATGAGGTCTTAATGCTTACATCCATGTAGTCGTGTTGGGACCAAATATAATCTTAATTTGTGTGCTGGAAGTCACACATCGAGATGTGCTTGGTACGAATCGAGGTGGGGATGTGTCCAAATAACATCTTGACCGACACGAGTCCTGCATCAAGAATCAGTTTATCCTACCGCATACCTTATCCATCCCGCGGGGCTGCCTTGATAATTAAGATAAATGAAATCAGACAAGATCTTTAGGCGTTTAATGACAACACCTCATGAATCCCCAAGGATAGGATCAGTGTTACCCTACTAAACCTTACTGTCACCAGTGTTCTATATAACACTTTACGATCTCCTTGCTCCTAGCCTAACTGTGACTTGATCTCCATGATCCTGGGTACCTGCAGGGATGAAGATTGCGGACAAGACAAGAGATATCTATGGAGCAATTTTATTTCACACATACATGATGTCAATTCAAATCTCTTCCATTGATCCCCACAACAAATACTGAGGGTTGCAAGGCCTATGCCTCAACCCATACCTTACCAAACTACTCACATGGAGATCAGATCGCTAGAAGAAAACATTGAAGAACACATCATGAAGATTGATTGATTGCAAATATGTCTTGCAGTCGATGCCTTGTGTGATGCACGATTATAAGTATAAACTAGGTGAGGAAGCACTAGGATGGTGATGGTGGCCATGGAGATGGAAATGGCGGCGACTAGGGTTTGTTGATGAAGATGAAGACGATAATGTCCTAGCCTCTGTCGACGCTCTCATGTTGACATTTTGATGGGGTCCCCTTTATAAAAGTTGTTTAGGTGGACGATCTTTGTTAGTGTCCACGCCATACAGGGGCTAATACGGGCACTTGTGCCCGTATGGAACACCATCACTTGTGTTGTCTTTGCAGACACGCCTCCTATTAATTCTTTCTTCCTTTCTTCATTTCCATTCCTTTCCATTTTCACACATGGTTTCTTCCCTTTTTAGCCCATTTCATGTGGAAACACATCAACGAGAGGATTTGAGGAACCCTTTGCATTAATTAGTAATTAGTGGCAACATCAGAGTAGATATCTCCTTTTAAATGAAATATCTCGATTTAAACTAAGGTAGATGAGTGTAAAAATATCACTCATCAACTCCCCCAAGCTTACACTTGATCGTCCTCGAGGAACATAAAAAGAAATCTGCATCATAAGGAACTCAGTTGTTTAAACCAAAATAGCAAGAAGGTTTTGGTTAACTTACGATTGGTGCGTCTAGATAGCCCTTCGCTTCTTGACCTGAAAACTTAGTATAGATATAGCGGTGGCATGTTTATTGTGCAAGTGTTAGTGAAGTAAAGGTAACCGAGACAAAGTTCTTGATCTACTAGATAAGACAACTTTGCAACACTATTCTATGTATTCTAGCCAACACTTGCTTGCCGAGAATGCACGGAAGAGTTTTCTTTTGATGGAGCAATAAAAACATATGTTAGGGAGTGAATAGCATGTAGAAAAAGATGATCCTTTAGTACTCATAAACATCCCCACAATTATTTCATCCTCAAGGCTCTTAAGCACTTCATTGCAATCATTGTTTGCTGAAAATTTGGTTGTCACGTGAAGGGATTATGCCAAATAAATGATCATGCAAAGAGTTTTGTCGTGGCTTAATGTTTGAGAACTATGGACCTTTGATAGTTGTCTCTTTTGAGCTTTTTGATCAGTCCCCTTTATTTACCACATACACACCCATTCAAGAGAAATCCAAAAATATGCGTTTGTAGTGTCGCCGATGTATGGTAACAAATCATAGCCGAAATCTGAGATTTTGCTCTTGATGGGTCATTCATTGGCTAGCAGAGTCCTCACCATAACACCAAGAAAGGTGATGAAGCCACATTTACACATTACACATGCATAGAGTAGCGGGGCCATGGCACCACCAAGAAGTTGAAGCACCATCTAAGAGATACAACACATATTTTTTAGCATAATCTCCATCACACTTCAACTAAGATCCTCTAGACAATTTAATCCAAAATTCCTATGAAGTCTATTAAAATTAACAATATCGGGTTGCGCATTTCAAACATCATCTCTTGTACAATTTTTCTCAACTCCCAAGTCTTTGAAGACTTTCTCTTGTGCATGGTTATTCTTAAATAAGATCATTTCATTTTAAAACAGTCCCACAACAAGTCTTGGTTATCTAGACTAAACAAAGCAAAGGCTACAACATTATTTCAGCGAATAAAGAAAACCTTTGTCTTAATTATCAAGAATTACACCCATTTGCACATATCACACATACTACTACTACATCTACTCTAAGTATTTCAAGTGCAAAAGATGGGAGTCGTATAACATACATTCACGGCTGCGAATTTACACACTCCTCTTTTTACTCATGCATACCTCGTTGTCTGGCGTATATCAACTCCTCTGGAAAAAAATGTAAACAAACTCCAAGGGGAAAAAAAGAGTAAGAGTAAGAGCAAAGCAAAGCTTATTCTATTTTTTGATTTTTGGGTTTCTGAAAACTAGCTTGCAAATGAAAAAATCGCAAAGGCAAAGTGAAAGAAAAACAAAATCAAATAAAAAACAAAGTGTTGGAACAGACCAACACTAGTGTTTTGAAGCTCCACGAGCTTAAGTACAACCTCATTACAATTTATTCAAATAATACCACCACATCTTGATGTAGAAGTGGTGATGACTTGCCTCAAACTCAAGTTTTTGCAATCCCAAACCGACGGAATCATTGTGGTGGTTGGTCATGATCCCATCCTTGACTCCAGTTGGAGAAATTCATGTTCATGTAACTGGATATGCCTCAAAGGGACTCAGCAAGGTTTCTCATGTCATGGATAGAGCCGTGGAGACAATAGAGGTACGCATAGGTGGTGTAGGATTCTTGTTGTGGTTTTTCTTGGGACTGCTCCTCTTCTCCGTAGGTGGCGAGTTCTTCTTCATCTACCTGCTCAGGTTCTGGGCCTTCTTGGTCAAAAGTTACATCTCCTTCCTATGCAACATAATGCAATTGTCCATGCTCTATTGAAAAACCGTTAGGCATAGTAGTAGGCAACAAGTATGCCACTCCAAGAATTATGATGCAATGACGACCATTATGAACTACTACCATTCCAGCTCTAGTAAGAAGACGAATATTAATAAGGTTGTTACCAACAATGGGTGAAGGTGATTGTATTTGAGACCAAGAGAGTTAGCCAACATGGCGATCACTCCACCACACACGATATCTCCTTTTGCATGATTTGCTTGATGCGCAAGGTGTAGCAAAAGTATTTCCCCTAAGTTGGGCGAATAAAAGACGTCAATGTTTGATGTTTTCCCGAGAACTAGCATTTTCTCATGATTCACCTTAGAAACCTCTCCTCATGCCTGCAACGATTTAGTGATCACATAGTAAAATAATGTATAGCAGGACTTTCAATGCAACTAGATCTTTGACTTGAGCCATGGAGACTCATCTGGTAGAAGGATTGCCTCGTGTGAGGGTCAGTAAACTCAAAAACATAGCGGATGTCATCGTGGTTGTTGGTGAAGCCAAATTAATTATAGTACTCTGTAAAAGTGATGTTAAAGTCTTGGTCCAAGATACGGAAAGTGATCCACTCCTCGTATGCATTGGGCATCAAACCGAAATTATGCGAGTGCTAAGAAACTCAAGCATCATGCATTCATATGTCTCACTTCCCTGATAAACAAAATGGTGTGACCTAAAATTATTACAAAGAAAATTGAAATCATTAGTAATACCTAGCTTGGCGAGTGTTGTGGTGCAAGGCCACTTGGATGCTTTGATCTTCCTTGTAATGAGTTGCCTAAACTTCTTTCTTGGTTCACAGTCAGTGAAGAGGATCCCCCTAAGAACTTTTTGTGGCGGTGATACATCTCCAACTTATCTATAATTTTTTATTATTCCATGCTATTATAGTATCAATCTTGGATGTTTTATATGCAATTACAAGCAATTATATATCATTTTCTGGGGCTAACCTATTAACTTAGTGCCGAATACCAGTTGCTATTTTTTGCCTATTTTTTGTTTTCAAGAATATCAGTACCAAACGAAGTCCAAATGCCACAAAATTTTTTGGAGATTTTTTCTAGACAAAAGAGACCCTAGAAGCTTCAGGAGAGGGCAGAAGATGAAGGAGGGGCTCACGAGGAACCATGGCGCACCCAGAGGGTGTGCCTGCTCTAGTGGCTCGCGGGGCCCATGTTCACCCGTTTGACCTAATTCATCCTCTAAACTCTCTAAAATCAGGAAACCAACAGAGAGCCAACCAAAATACTTTTTTTTGGTCGCCGCAAGCTTCTATTCTCGAGAGATCCCATTTGGAGGCCTTTATCGGCACTCTGCCGGAGGGGGAATCAATCATGAGGGGCTCTACATCAACCTTGTTGCCCTTTCGATGATGTGTGAGTAGTTTACCACAGACCTACGGGGCCATAGTTAGTAGCTAGATGGCTTCTTCTCTCTCTTTGATCTTCAATACAATGTTCTCCTCGATGTTCTTTGAGTTCTATTTGATGTAATCACTTTTTGGTGTGTTTGTTGGGATCCTATGAATTGTGAGTTTATGATCATATTATCAATGAATATTATTTGAGTCCTCTCTAAACTATTTTATGCATGATTATAGTAGCTTTGTGTTTCTCTACGATCTATTGCTTTGTTTTGGCCAAGTAGATTGATTTTTCTTGCAATGGGAGAGGTGCTTTGTGATGGGTTCGATCTTGCGGTGCTCAATCCCAGTGACAGAAAGGGACATGACATGTATTTGTATCATTTCCATTAAGGATAAAAATATGGGGTTTATACATGCGTGAGTTTACTTTGTCTACATCATGTCATCTTGCTTAAGGCGTTACTCTGTTCTTTATGAACTTAATACTCTAGATGCATGCTGGATAGTGGTCGATGTTTGGAGTAATAGTAGTAGATGCAGGAAGGAGTCGGTCTACTTGTCCCGAACGTGATGCCTATATACATGATCATTGCCTTGGATATCATCATGATTATTTGCTTTTTTTATCAATTGTCCAACAGAGTTTACCCACCGTATGCTATTGTCAAGAGAGAAGCCTCTAGTGAAAACTATGACTCTCGGGTCTACTTTTATCATATATTAAAATACAGAAATACCTTGGTGCAATTTTTCTTTACTTTATTTGTTTTGTGTTTTATTTATCTACCTATCACTACAAAATTTAATCTTTGCAAATAACCACCGTGGGATTGACAACCCCTTGTTCGCGTTGGGTGCAAGTATTTGTTATTTTGTGTGCAGGTACTGCTAATCAGGTGTTGCGTGGTTCTCCTACTGGATTGATAACCTTTCCTAACTGAGGGAAATACTTATCTCTACTGTGCAGCATCATCCTCTCCTCTTCGAGGAAATACCAACACAACTCAAGTAGTAGGAAGAATTTCTGGCGCCATTGTCGGGGAGACATCATCAACATCTATCAAGTACCTATGCATAAACTTTCATCTCCTTGCATTTACATTATTTGCCATTTGCCTCTCGTTTTCATCTCCCCCACTTCTAAAATATTATTAGAAAAACACAACAATATTTCTGTCCGCATTTTTGCTTGTTTGCCTTTTTGCTTGAAGTTGCTATCATGGCTGATTTTAGTATGGAGAAAAGTGAAGATGGTAAAACTCCTAAAATTGATATTCCTACCAATTTAGATGCTAAAACTTTTGTGATGGGACATGGGAATATTATAGGAAAAAGCGTTATCCAAGAATTCTTTAATTGCACTAGAACTTTGGCTTGTGATGATGCTCCTGTGCTTAAAAGAACTAAAAACTATGCCAAAGCTATTTCTACACTTGTTCTTAAACTTTAGAGAAGATTTATCCGTGCCCATCCTACTTTGTAAAGATTCTTTTATGAGTTGCCGGTTATAAAAAATCCTAGAGCTAAGAAGATAGCTACCCTTGTCCTCATGCATGAATCTGATTACATAGTGCGAGAAGTTAGAGAGATCTTTGATTTTTATGGTATGAATCTTGAAAAACTAGTGATGTCAGCATTCTGGGTTCGGGGGTACCCAGACTTGCCTGCCTGTGGCCCAGTGCGTGGGCCCGCCGACGGCCCGGTACGGCCCGGCTGCAAGACCCTCCAAGCCAAGACCCTCGCGAGGGCCCCCAGCCTCGCGAGGAGAACGACATCAAGACCTCCAGAGGGGCGGCCTCTCCAAGTTACCTCCCGAGGAGCGGAGAACTCAATGCTGGTACCCAGCCTCACGAGGCTGCGATGATGTAAGCCATGACGATCATGGCCAGGCGGGCGCCAGCGGGCGTAGAGGAGGCAGTTTCCTCTTCGGTGCTAAGGAGGCAAGGGCAGACACGGGTTCCCGAGAAATCTCCCAAAGGTTTCCATTCTGGCGCAATAGGATCAAGCCCACGAGCTCGGCAGGACGGATGTCATCGCCGAGCCCACCGCTGCGTCATGGCCAGAAGCTTTGCAAGCGAAGACCACCTTTCGTCAGGATTAGAAGTACTTCTTGTCCCCTTTCAAATTGGCCGTTGTGGGACCCCTTCCCGCCTAAGTTTTGAGGGAAGAGGACCGAGGCCACTATAAATATAGGTTAGCCACCACCATAGAAGGGGATCGGATCCATTCCACCCTCACCTATCGAGCCCTCACGAGGTCGCTCAACAACGGTACTAGTTCATCCCCAAACCTCCTCGCGAGGCCAATCCACCACCAAGCAAGAGCAGGGTTTTACACCACAAGGTGGCCCGAACCTGGGTAAACTGTTGTGTTCATCTCCTTCCCCGCTCGCACGCACTCAACGTTGCTAGGCCGTGGGGTTGCGAGCTCGAGGCCTGAGTTGGTTGACATCTTCGCACATGCCCCAGAGTTCGAACCTTCTTGGGTTTGCAGAGCCCCGAATCCGACATTTGGTGCGCCAGGTAGGGGCATGTCGAGATCCTCCTTCCACGTCTATGCTTCGTCTTCTTCTTTGTCACTCCCATGGCCGACGCACGCAGAGTCCGCACAGAGCGCTGGGATTCTCGCTTCATCCAGACAGTGCCCATGTGCCATGGCACCCCATACCGCTTTGCCTCCCCTGTGGCTAACGCTGCCACTGACCCTGCTGGTCAAGAGCAGCAGGACTCGTCGCTGCCACCCTCAGTGTAGCATGATGGCCGTACCGCCACTCCGTCGCCCACTCCCGACACGGCGTCCTCCTCCCACATCCACCGCGGGCCGGCAAACACACAGGCTGCACTGCTCATGACGCGCGAGCTACTATGCTATAGCCTCGCCAACGACCACTATGACGACTAGTTTGGCCGCATCGCCGAGCTCGTCAACGCCGCCGGAGAGGTCCCGGTGCCCTCCTGCTCGCTTCGTCCCCCGCCCTCCCATGTGAGCGATGTGGCTCACGACACACCTCCTCCTCCTCCTCTTCTGCGCAATGTCGACCTTGAGCCCAAGCAGGAAGCGCCCCCGCGCGACCCGCCGCAGGGAGTGCCGGCACCGGCATGGGATGAGGCGAGCTGCCAGGTGGTGCGGAGGTCGCAAGGTGATGCACACGCGCTCCTCGCTCCACCACACCTGCATCAAGACCATGCTACACTGGAGGCAGCAGCGCACGAACATCAAAACTGACTTCCCCCCTGCTTGTGTTATGCCCATAAGTGTGGCAGGCTGTCGTGCCTTCATCCCGGAGTTGCTCCGCATGTTCTAGCCCGGCAAGTTCAAGCCAGACCTGCCTCCATGCTATGACTGCACCCCCGACCCCGCGGAATTCCTCTAGCTCTATGTGCTGAGCATCTAGGCCACGAACGGTGACGTCAAGGTCATGGCAAACTGGTTCCCCATGACCCTCAAGGATGGAGCGCGCTCTTGGCTCCTTAACCTCCCGGAGGGATCTATCTCCTCTTGGGATGAGCTTCGCGAGTGCTTCATGGCCACCTTACAAGGCACCCGCGATTGTGCCCCGGCTGTGAAAGATCTGCGGCGCGTGAAGCAGTAGCCGGGCGAGACCCTGCACAAGTACATATAGCGCTTCACGAGCATCCACCTCAAGATCCCGAAGGCGTCGGACGAGGCCATCGTATCATCGTTCACGGATGGTGTTAGGGATGTCAAGATGAAAGAGGAGCTTGCCACCCATGACGACTTGTGCTCGGACCTAGAGATGTTCAACCTGGCGAACAAGTGCGCAAGGGCTGAGGAGGGTCGCCTCTCCCTCCCAGAGCTTCCGAGGGCCGACCTCAAAGACAAGAAGGCCAAGTCCAAGGAAGCAAAGCTCAAGGGCCCCGCCGCGCTCGCGGCTGAGCCCAAAATGAAGCGCGGTCGTGATCATGATGAGCCTCCCAGGGGTAACCGCCCATTCTGCATCTTCCACAACACTCACACCCACAACACCAATGACTGCCAGGAGCTCAGCACACTCCGCAATGGGCGCATTGGCCGTCGCCCCGAGCGTGGCGACCATGGCTACGACCGCGGAGGTGGCCATAGTGGAGGCCGCTGGGATGACCGCGACTCTCGCCAGGGTTGGCGCGACTAGCCTTGCGATGACCGCTGGCGTGACGAGACTCGTGAGGGCCCTTGGCATGACCAGCCTCGTGAGGCTCATTCTCAGGGCAACGCCAGCCTTCCACCGCCGCCGCCGCTTCCAAGGAGGAATGACGACAACCGCCAGGTCGGGGGGGCTAGGGGCTTCCAGGAACCCCGTGCGATCGCTTGCATCCTGGGCGGAGTTCATGCCCCTGCCTCAAACCGCATCTTCAAGAAGTTCTCCCACGAGGTGAACGCGGCCCTCCCACGCGTCCCCTCAGGTGGTCACAGTACGCCATTACCTTCAACTCCAAGGATCAACTCAAGTGCGCGGCCACTGCTGGCACGCTCCCCATGCTCTGCACACCCACCATCAGCAATGCCCTGGTCACCAAGACCCTCATCGACGGTGGCCCTAGGCTCAATGTCCTCTCTTTCGAGACATTTGAGATGCTCTAGGTTCCCTACGATCAACTCATGCCAACCAAGCCTTTCTCTAGGGTGACCGACGGCTCCACCGTCCCCCTGGGGCAAGTACACCTCCCAGTCACCTTCGGCAAGCGTGAGAACTACCACACCGAGCTCATCGACTTTGACATCGCCCACATCGGTCTCCTGTACAACGCCATCCTCGGATATCCGGCCCTCGCCAAGTTCATGGCCGCGAGCCATCATGGGTACAATGTCCTCAAGATGCCAGGGTGCAGCGGTGTCATCACGGTCGCTTGCGATGAAAAGGATGTTGTCTACTCTCTTGAGCGCGCCAACCAGACTACGACAGCTGAAAACTCGGACGACGAGGCAACATCCTGCCTCCCGAGGCCACCCCCAAGAATAAGAAGCAGCTCCTCCCCAAGAGCCGCCAGGAGGCTGGGACGCCCATTGGTAGTGCCTCAGGTTCCGCGCCCACTGATGCGGCTCCTCTTCCCCCTGCATAGGAAGGCACGCCCGGTGCCTCCCTCAGGACGGGCTCGGGGGTTCCATCTGGAGAGCCTCTGACCTGACTAGCACCACGAGGGAGGTGCTCGGGCACCACTGGTAGGCGGGCTTTGACGTGTGCCCCCACAAGCAAGGAGCGAGGCACGAGGCGCCAAGCACACGAGAGTTAATCACCAAGGCGATCGAAGAGTTTTAGGAGGCGCGGGCCATGCGTGGCGAGCATCACCCCGTACCAGCCGGTGCACTTGCACCCCCTGATGCGGGTGACGAGTTGCGTGTTTGCGTCAACATCTCAGGCCTCAACAAGGCCGCTTCGCGTCGGTTGTCCCGCGTCGGCCGGAGTGGGGGTTGCCCCTGCAACTATGTCTGCATGCCGTTAGGCCTGCTGAGCATGGGCGCCACGTACCAGCGCCTCGCGCAGCGTGCCCTAGCGTCTCACGAGGCTAGGTGCTTGGCAGTCATGTCTCAGGAGGTCCTGGATCTTTGCGAGCCCCTCGGGCATCGTGAGCTTCATAGGCCTCCGGAGCCGCCCGGCTCATGAGGAGCAATCTCCATGACACGCGTCCTCAGCTACCTCGGCGCTTCTACAACACCGGTGGCAGGTGACTTTTTGGTTTTTTCAGTTGAGGGCGCCCCTTGGGCTACATTATCCTCAAGTTGTCAAGGCACGCGTCTGCAGCTGTATTGTTTTGCGAATGTATTGGAACTGGCTATGTTATCTATGAATTTCCTAAGTACTTCAAACTGCATGCCCGGTGCTTCGTCGCCATAAATGCCATGTGCCCTCACAAACCCGCCCGCGACCGCCTCTTGATTAAGGACTGGCACGACATCTATGCTCTGGTCCGTCCCTGCAGCGTTGTTAAATCCAAGCGGTGAGCTTTGTCTCACGGGCCATCTCCCGCACATGTCACCTCCTGGGGTCCTTGGTGCCTTGTTCTCGCATGAGCTAATCGCGAGTAGATAAGTAAGGGCACGCGTCACGGTTCGTACCAACGGCAGTTCGGCATTTCACCGTCGCGAGAGACGCGCGCTGGGTGTTTTTCTTGGGATTGTTGCATGAGAAGACTGGGCACGACGTCTGTGCTCGGGTCCGTCCCTGCAAAGTCGATAAACCCAATGACTGAGCTCTGTCTGGCAGGCCGGCCCCGTTCACGTCACCTCCTGGGGTCCTGATGACCCACAAGTATAGGGGATCAATTGTAGTCCTTTCGATAAGTAAGAGTGTCAAACCCAACGAGGAGCAGAAGGAAATGACAAGCGGTTTTCAGCAAGGTAATGTCTGCAAGCACTGAAATTATAAGTAACGAGTATTTGGTAGCAAGATAATTTGTAACGAGCAAGTAACTGTAATAACAAAAGTGCAGCAAGGTAGCCCAATCCTTTTGAGGCAAATGACAGGCCAAAACGGTGTCTTATGATAAGCAAAGTGTTTTAGAGAGTACACGGGAATTTCATTTAGTTACTTTCATCATGTTGGTTTGATTTGTGTTCGCTACTTTGATAATTTGATATGTGGGTGGACCGGTGCTTAGGTGTTGTTCTTACTTGAACAAACCTCCTACTTATGATTAACCCCCTCGCAAGCATCCACAACTACGAGAAAAGTATTAAGAATAAATTCTAACCATAGCATTAAACTTTTGGATCCAAATCAGCCCCTACGGAATAGCGCATAAACTAGGGTTTAAGCTTCTATCACTCTCGCAAACCATCATCTAATAACTACTCCGCAATGCATTACCTTTGGCCCAAGTATGGTGAAGTGTCATGTAGTCGATGTTCACATGACACCACTAAGGGAGTCACAACATACATACTATCAAAATATCAAGCACATAAAATTCACATGATTACTTGCAAAAAGATTTCTTCCGT
This sequence comes from Aegilops speltoides, assembly GCA_021437245.1. NCBI lineage: Eukaryota > Viridiplantae > Streptophyta > Magnoliopsida > Poales > Poaceae > Aegilops > Aegilops speltoides. The sequence goes on along the minus strand of CM038144.1, from coordinate 108,139,535 downwards.
GACCTCAAGAACGAAAGTGACTACTCATAAATGATACTCATGCTCAAGATCAAAGGGGTATTAAATAGCATAATGGATCTGAACATATAATCTTCCACCAAATAAACCATATAGTAATCAACTACAAGATGTAATCAACACTACAAGTCACCCACAAGCCACAATCTACCGTTTGGTACAAAGATTGAACACAAGAGATGAACTAGGTTTGAGAGGAGATGGTGCTGTTGAAGATGTCGATGGAGATTGGCCTCCCCAAGATGGGAGAGTTGTTGGTGATGATGATGATGATGGCTTCCCCCTCCGGGAGGGAAGTTTCCTCGGCGGAATCGCTCCACCGGAGGGCAAAAGTGCTCCTGCCCAAGTTCCGCCTCTAGACGGTGGCGCTTCGTCCTGAAAGTCCTCCCCTTATTTTCTCTATGTCAAAATGACATAAATACCAGAAGAGGGGCACCGGAGGTGGGCTGGGCTGAGCACAACCCACCAGGGCGCGCCCTGGTGTCTTGTGCTCACCAGGTGGCCCCCCTCCGGTAGTTATTTGCTCCTATATTTCTTATTTATTCCATAAAATTCCTCGTGAAGTTTCAACTCTGTTGTGCAGGATAGGTAGCCTACTGTAGCTTTTTCAGGTCCAGATTTCCAGGTGCCGGAATTCCCCCTCTTTGTGTGAATCTTGCATATTATGAGAGAAAATGCATTAGAATTACTCCAAAAAGCATTATTATGCAATAAAACAACATAAATAACAATAAGTAAACATGATGCAAAATGGACGTATCAACTTCCCCAAGCTTAGACCACGCTTGTCCTCAAGCGAAAACCAAAAATCGAAAAACATATCCACATGCTTAGAGAGAGAGGTGTCTATAAAAACAAAATACGGACATAGAAGCATCATGTAAATTATTATAGCAGCAACAAACTTTAACATAAAACTTTTATCATAGAACTTTTATCATAGACTTCTCATGAATAAGTGACAATTCATCACAACATTGAAGTATAAAGCATAAACTTATTGAAAACCAACAAACTATGTTCTCAGTCAACTTTGCAACTACAATTCATCATCTTTTCAGGAAGGGTCACGTATCGGAGCCTTTTTGGCAAGTCCACATACTCAACCATCATATAGTCTTCTATGGTTGCTAACACTCACCGCATACACGTGAGCAAAACGTTTCAACCAGACACATTGTAACGCCCGGATAATTATGCTACAGTAATCTCATGCTAATGGTGCCACGTCACCACTGTTACTGTTGCTAATCTTTGCTTGGTCCAAATCGCAACTCAAAATCAAAACTGAGTTTAAAGTCAGGTTTCAAATTTATCAAACATGCAAACAAAAATGATCAAGTTGTTGCAAGTAATCATTTGGTAATATTAGTGGAGAACTCATCTTTTTACAAAATGGCTAAATGCTCTAAAAACAAAATAAAACAGAAAAGAAATAAAATACATATAAGAAAAGAAAACTAAAATACAAAAATGGGCCTTGTGGCTAATCGACCCGCCCAGCCAAGGCTCCACCTGGCCCCAAATACCGAATGGGCCAGCCCACCCGCGCCTAGCCTACTAACCCCCGTCCAACCGCCAAACCCTAACCCTCACCATCCCCTCGCTCCTCCCACTTCCCCGATCTGGATCGGGATCCACCGACGATCCGCGCTCGATCGCGCCGCCCACGCCTCCGTTGCAAGACCCAACCTGGCGCCGCCCTCGTCGGACACGCTGCTCGCCCCTCCCCACCGGACTGCCTCGTCGCCGTCACCCCTGGCGCCAGACGGACCCGTCCACCCAGCGACGCGTGCTCAGCACCACCTCGCCGCCCGTCCGCTGGCCGTCGTCGTTTGCCAGCACCGCCCGTCCCCTCTCGACACCGACGCGCCACCTCGCTGCCGTCGCGTTCCTCGTGATCGGGCCTCCCTTAAACGCGGGTGAGCAAGCCCCCCCGTTGAGACCGCTGTGATGCGCCGACTTTGTGACCTCGTTCGTTGGCGCTCTCAAGACGTCCGTGAGCTGCGCCTCCTCCGGCACCACCTCTCGCCGCGACGGCCGCCCGACCACCATCACGGTTTCGCGACGGCGCCACCCGCTCACCGCCGCTCGCCCGCTGCGGCCCGTCCACCGCTCGGTCGCCTCACCGCGCGCTTCGCAGCCCGGCCGACCTCGTCGTGGCTGCGGCCCTCTGGCCGTCGCCGTGGCCTCGCCTGGCTGGGCGCCTGTCATCTCGCAGCGCCGCGCCCGCATCCAGCGCCGTGTCGCCGTGATCGCCCTCGGGCAAATGGCACGTGGGGCCCAGCCCCAATAAACGTTTTAAAAAAAGAGAAATGTATTTAGAATAATAATAAGTAATTAGTTAATTAATTAGGTAATTGATTAACTTAATTAACCTTGCTTAGTTAGCCTAATGAACTAGTTTAGTTAATTTAAATCTGCTAATTAGTTAGGTCAATGACAGACGGGCCACACTGCCCTGTTTGACCAGTCAATGGTCAGTGTTGACCGGTGACGTCATGATGACATCATGCTGATGCAATAACCCTATTTTCGAATTAATAATAATTTCAAAAAATGTTTAAAACTTTGAAAAATAATATAAAATAGTCCGTAGCTCAGATGAAAAAGTTTTATACATGAAAGTTGCTTAGAACGACGAGACGAATCCGAATACGTGGTCCGTTTGTCTGCCACATGCCCCTAACTACCTGAACATGCAACTTTTCCCCTCGGTTTCATCTGTCCGAAAATGCTAAACCTGGGGAAACATTCCTGGATGTTATCCCCCTTCGCCAGTAACGCCTAGCACTGCGTTAGAGCACCTCTGCCCCGCTTATTGTCTTGTTGTGCATATGTTTGCGTGTATTTACTGTTTCTTCCCGCTCTTCTCTCCGGTAGACCCCGAGACTGCCGTTGATGCCGCTGTGATCGACTACGTCGATGACGACCCTCCTTGTCTGAGCAACCAGGCAAGCCCCTCCTTTGATCATCCCGATATCGCCCATTCTATACTCTCATGCTTGCATTAGATTTTTCTACTATTATTGTTTGCTCCTATTCTGATGCATAGCCTGCTTTTGTACCTTCTATTGCTACCTACCTGCTTATCCTAAACTGCTTAGTATAGGTTGGTTAGTGATCCATCAGAGACCCCCACTTGTCCTTGTTGCCCCTGCTTCGTCATCGACGAATCGATCAGCGTGATCGACGACCAGAGCCTGACACCTCACATCACATCACGCCCCTTTAGTTGCTCGACTCTGCAGAGCTACTATCGAGTGCCGAGGGTGATCCCTCTTAATGCACTCTTGATGATAATTCTGTAGTGTAGCTGTTCGGTGTGGTCATTGAGGGTGGTTCCTCTTTCACCATTCCCGATACGGCTCTATCGTTCAACACCTCAAGTGTGAACCTCGAGGGTGGTCCCTCTTACGTTCACCTTGATGATTACATTGGGTGGAATCCTCCGAGGGTGATTCCTTGGGTTTTCCCCTTGATGTTTGGACACACGGTTACCTTGACATTACTTGAGACCTTTGAGAAAGTCGGGTGGGCCCGGAGAGCACCCGCAAGATGGTTACGAGGCACGGCCGGGAAGTCTGGCAGCCCTCGAGTGGGCTGGGCTTGCCCTTGCCGTATTTCCTCGAGACGGGGCGACGGGGTCACCTTATCGTGAGTCTCTGCTCGTCTCCGCAAGCTAATAATACACTATGGTTTGGGTATTTGTTCTGAGTTGGCCTTTGGCCTTTACGCACCAACCACCACGTGAGAATAGTTATGGGCCACGACGTTGTGGTATCAGCCGAAGCTTTGTCAGACGTCCAGTTCAGCATTGCGGCACGGTTGGGCTGGTACCCCAGTGGTGGTGCCTAGGTCCGCCCTGCACGTAACGACCCGGAGTGCAACGGGCGATGGGCCCAGACCCCGGAGTGCTTAGGAGGTAGACCGGCGGGGACCTCTCTGCTGAGCCTAGGTCGGGCTGCGACATGTTGATCTTCCGAGGCCGGGCATGACCCAGGAAAGTGTGTCCGGCCAGAGTGATCGAGCGTGTTGGAAAATGTGGTGCACCCCTGCAGGGAAGATTATCTATTAATAGCCGTGTCCACGGTAACGGATGTTCAGACTTATATCCTGATCTAATACAACTACAAATGGATACTTGAATATGTGGCTCCGGGATTGCTTTCTCGCAGGGAGTCGAGAAAGGATCTCTGGGCGTTATTGTTACAACATGCTTGTTAATTATAAACTGCTATTCTTTACTCATCTACATGCCGCAAGATGCTTGGAGCTGCTTGAAGATGCTAGTCTTCGATAGGCTAGGCCTTCCCCTCTATTCGGCATTCGCGTTCAGTCCTGATACAAACCTTCCATTTGATACCGGTGCATACTTAGTATAGATCGATGCTTGCGAGTACTTTGGATGAGTACTCACGGTTGCTTTGCTACCCTTTTTCCCTTCCTTCTTCTTTCCGGTTGATGCAACCAGATGGTGGATCCTCGAGCCGATGCCACCGCCGATGGATGCTGCTACGTGAAGACCGCCGACGGCCAGGAGTAGTTAGGAGGTCCCAGGCAGGAGGCCTTGCCTCTTCAATCGTTGTTGCTTTTGTGCTAGCCTTCTTAAGGCATCCTTGTTTAACTTATGTTTGTACTCAGATATTGTTGCTTCCGCTGACTCTTGTGTATCGAGCTTGTATTCGAGCCCTCGAGGCCCCTGGCTTGTAATATAAAGCTTGTATTATTTTATTTGTGTCTAGAGTTGTGTTGTGATATCTTCCCGTGAGTCCCTGATCTTGATCGTACACATTTGCGTGTATGATTAGGGTACGATTGAATCGGGGGCGTCACAAGTTGGTATCAGAGCCGACTACATGTAGGATCCCCCTTTCCAACTCCTTGGCAGAAGTTGAGTCTAGACTTTGAAAAACGGTTTTACTAACATCGCTGTGTGGCTTACGGGCCCACGTTGCCAAATGGATGGTATTAGGATCTTTTATTCCTTGTCTATACTCTAGGAATCTGATCTCTCTTCTATTCGGGTTAGATGGTTTTGCTAACTCTACCCTAGGTTCTCGTGATCACATCCACCCGGAGATTTGTATCTTGCCTTTCTTGAATTCGGAGCCAGGATCTGCTTCACTTTGTCCACGGGTCGCAGAAATCCTTCATATCGAGGGCACCCTGCATCATCCCCTGCAGATTCCTCGCTCTACTGGTTTTCTCCGACGGTGATGTAGCCTTTGCTATGTCTCGTTGTTGTATCCTTCCATCGCGTGCATGCGTGCCGCCTAGTATATCTAGGATGATTCTCTTGTCCGAACTCCTACTAACATCGTGTAATTGGCTCTGTATATGTATACGCAAGTCTTTAATGACTACTGCTTTGTACATACTACGCCTTTGCTCATTGTTCAAGTCACATCATGAATGACTCCATACACCTGCTCCACCCCTGTTAAATTGATTCCTGATGTTTTAGCAGGATGGCTGACAATCCTCCACCTCCACCCTTTATTGCCGCAATGATGCAACGGTTTGAGCTGAATCGTCAGTTTATGACTGGAGTAATGGCTCAGTTTCAAAACCAGAATGCTCATCAACAGCCTGCCCCAATAACACTGCAAGAATTCGTGCGCCTCAACCCGTCCATTTTCTGCAACTCCACTAATCCTATGGATGCTGATGATTGGCTTCGTGACATCCTGTTTGAGATGGAGTCAGCTAATGTTGCCCCTGCCAGTTATGTCACCTTTGCGACATTTCACCTGAAGGGTTCAGCTGCTCAATGGTGGGAAAGCCATAGCGGTATGTTGCCTGCAGAGACTGTAACCACTTGTCAGGAATTTCAGTTAGCCTTCCGTGCACGACACATTCCTCAAGGTCTGATGGACCAGAAGAAGAAGGAGTTCCACAAACTCTCACAAGGCTCAATGACTGTGGATGAATATCAGAGGAAATTCCTTGAATTATCTCGCTATGCTGCGGATGACGTCTGCACTGATGCTCGCAAGCAGGAGAAATTTCATGAAGGGCTGCATCCCGATATAAAGCTCGCACTTGTTGCTCATGATTGTGCAGACTTTGCGACGCTTGTCAGCCAAGCTTTCTGAACTAAAACTGGTCTTACTGAGTACCAAGAATCGCTCAAGCGTACTCAAGGTTTCTGGCTCATCCTCGAGTCAGCCTGCTCAGAAACGTCGAGTATGGATCCCACACAATGTTCATCACCCTGCTCCAACACCAAGGCCGTCTTATGTTGCACCTCGTTTGCCTCCACCGCCGAGACAACTAACGATTCAGGATGGACAGTCCAATGCTGTGGCTCCTCCCCATAATGATGGCTTATGCCACAAGTGTGGATAGCCAGGACACCTTGCTATCAACTGTCGCCCGGATCGGCCTAAAAGGGCACCACGTTCTGCTGTGGGTCGTATGAAGGGCCGTCGAAACCATCATATCAGTAGTTGTAATGCCAGGACGCCTGCAATAAGTTGTGGTCAAGTCACCCATGTCAAGATTGAAGAAGCTCGTGGGTCCCCCAAAATTGTGATGGGTACCCTTCACGTTAATTCAGTGCCAGCCTCTGTCCTCTTTGATTCAGGAGCATCACATGCGTTTGTGTCCCAACAGTTTGCTCGGTTGCAAGGGCTAGGCATGGAAGAATTACCAACTCCTTTAGCAGTTCAATCTCCGGGATCGAAGTGGCAAACCACAATGTTAAGCCCTCACAACCAAATCGAAATTGGAGGTCTACTATTTCCGGCTTCTCTCATTGTACTCGGGCCTTCCAACATAGACATCATTCTTGGTATGGATTGGTTGAAAGCTCATAATGCTTTGATTGACTGTGCTACCAGGACAGTACAGCTCACTCACACTTCTGGCCAGACAGTTCATTACTCAGCTCGAGGAGCTCAGGATGCCGAGAACCAGATATATGTTCTGAATGCATTGAATGCTTCACCTCTTGAGGGAATAGAGAACATTCCAGTTGTTTGTGATTTCAAAGATGTCTTCCTAGAAGAACTTCCAGGAATACCCCCTGCTAGAGCTGTTGAATTCGTCATAGAGTTGAAACCGGGCACAACTCCTATTGCCAAGCGACCCTACAAGATGTCGCCACATGAACTCCTTGAACTTAAGGAGGAAATCGACAAATCTCTTCACATGGGATTCATTCGTCCAAGTTCATCTGCTTGGGGAGCACCTTCTCTCTTTGTCAGGAAGAAGGATGGAACTAATCATTTGGTCCAAGATTACCGACCTATCAACCAGGCAACCATTCAGAATAAGTATCCGCTTCCCAGAATCAATGATCTGTATGATCAACTTGCTGGCTCATCAGTATTCTCTAAACTTGATTTGAGGTTGGGTTACCATCAGATCCGGGTTTGTGAAGAGGATATTCCCAAGACCGCCTTCGTAACTCGCTATCGTTCATATGAGTACACCGTCATGTCCTTTGGTTTGACAAATGCTCCAGCGACATTCTCTCATCTGATGAACTATATATTCATGGAATACCTCGACAAGTTCGTCGTGGTTTACCTGGATGATATCCTTGTATACTCCAAGAACAAAGAAGAACATGCTGAACACCTTCGACTTGTTCTGGAAAAGCTTCAAGAACATCAACTCTATGCAAAGTATTCTAAATGTGAATTCCGGCTTCCTGAAGTGACCTACCTTGGGCATGTCATCTCTAAGGATGGTATTGCCGTCAACCCTGAGCGAGTTCAGGCTATTCTCAATTGGACTCCTCCGAAGAATGTCAAGCAAGTTAGAAGTTTTCTCGGACTCGCCAGCTATTGCCGTCGATTTGTCGAGAACTTCTCCAAGATTGCCAAGCCCTTGACTGGTCTGCTTCACAAAGGCGTCAAGTTTGATTGGACAGAAAAGTGTCAGGAAAGTTTCCAAGAACTCAAAGACAAGCTGACTTCTGCCCAGTGCTTGCTCCTCCTGATACTAAGAAGGACTTCATCATTTACTGCGACGCTTCACGACAAGGATTAGGCTGTGTCCTAATGCAAGAGCGCAGAGTGATTGCCTATGCCTCTTGTCAATTGTGCCCTCACGAAGAGAACTACCCAGTTCATGACCTCGAGCTTGCTGCTGTCGTACATGCACTGAAGCAGTGGCGACATTACCTTCTCGGTAATCGTTGTGAGATCTTCACCGACCACCAAAGTCTGAAGTATCTGTTCACCCAGCCAGACCTGAACCTCCGTCAACAGAGATGGATGGAGATGGTAGCAGATTTTGACTTGGGTATTTCCTATACACCAGGCAAGGCTAATGTAATGGCTGATGCTCTGAGCCGCAAGTCATATTGCAATCATCTCGAGGTTCGAAAAGTTCATCCCTCGCTTGTTGAAGAATTCAGAAAGCTGAACCTCCATATTGTTCCTCCTGGTGCACTTGCACCCCCTCCCCCAGAGTTTCAAAAGATGAATCTTCGTGTTGTTCCTCAGGGTTCTCTAAATACCCTCGCTGTCGTGCCAGATCTCGTGGGCGATATCAAGACTATTCAACATTATGACTCTGAAGTCGAGAAGATTAAACGCTATCTCTCAGAAGGAAAGCTCCCATTCTTCACTATTGTTGATGATGGCGCCTTGTACTTCAAGGGCCGCCTAGTGGTGCCATGTGCGCGTGAAAACCTGAATCTGACTCCAAGGGTTATGAAAGAAGCTCATGATACACCTTTGTCTATTCATCCCGGTAGCAGCAAGATGTACCAAGACATTCGTCAGAGATTCTGGTGGTCTAATATGAAGCAAGACATTGCTCGTTATGTTGCTGAGTGTGACGTTTGTCGTCGTATCAAAGCAGAGCATCAAAGGCCTGCTGGAACTCTGCAACCTATCTCTATTCCTGAATGGAAATGGGACCATGTTGAAATGGACTTTGTCACTGGATTCCCAAATCGCAGAAAGGTAATGATGCTATTCTAGTAGTCATTGACCGGCTTTCTAAAGTTGCACACTTTCTGGCCGTCAAAGAAACGATCACTGCTAGTCAGCTGGCAACTCGCTATATGTCCAGAATTGTTTCACTTCACGGTATCCCACTGGTAATCAGCTCAGACCGTGGCAGCTTATTCACTTCAAGATTCTGCGCGAGCTTCCAAGAAGCTATGGGAACTCATCTGTCATTTAGCACCGCTTTTCACCCCCAGTCTCAGGGACAAGTTGAACGCGTCAATCAAGTTCTCGAAGACATGCTTCGAGCTTGTGTCATTTCCTTTGGCAAGAAATGGGAGGAATCTCTCCCGTATGCTGAGTTCTCTTACAACAATAGCTATCAAGCTAGTCTGAAGATGCCCCCCTTTGAAGTGTTATATGGACGAAAGTGTCGAACCCCTCTGAACTGGTCAAAAACTGGGGAACGTCCACTCTTCAGTCCGGATATTAGCCAACACGCCGAAGAACAAGTCCGCGTCATTCGCGAGAATCTCAAAACTGCTCAGTCACGTCAAAAGAGTAATTATGACCGTCATCATAAAGACATGGCCTATCAACCTGGCGAAAAGGTTTACCTTCGAGTCACACCAATGAAGGGTGCACACCGCTTCGAGATCAAGGGCAAGCTAGCTCCTCGCTATATTGGTCCTTTCACTATTCTCGAGAGGCGTGGAAAAGTGGCATACCAACTGGAACTGCCGTCGAACCTTTCTCAGGTTCACGATGTGTTCCACGTGTCTCAACTCCGCCGCTGCTTTAAGGACCCAATCCTAGTAGTGGAACATGAAGTGCTTGAGTTGCAACAGGACCTCTCCTATAAAGAGCATCCAGTCCGCATTCTCGACCAAGCTGAATGCCGCACACGTCAGAAGGCGGTCAAGTTCCTCAAAGTCCAGTGGGCACATCACTCTAAAGAGGAAGCCACTTGGGAACGCGAGGATCGTCTTCATGATGAGTACCCCCGAACTTTTTCCTTCTACCACCTAAATCTCGGGACGAGATTTCTTGTAGTGGAGTAGAATTGTAACGCCCGGATAATTATGCTACAGTAATCTCATGCTAATGGTGCCACGTCACCACTGTTACTGTTGCTAATCTTTGCTTGGTCCAAATCGCAACTCAAAATCAAAACTGAGTTTAAAGTCAGGTTTCAAATTTATCAAACATGCAAACAAAAATGATCAAGTTGTTGCAAGTAATCATTTGGTAATATTAGTGGAGAACTCATCTTTTTACAAAATGGCTAAATGCTCTAAAAACAAAATAAAACAGAAAAGAAATAAAATACATATAAGAAAAGAAAACTAAAATACAAAAAATGGGCCTCGTGGCTAATCGACCTCGGCCCAGCCAAGGCTGGTGACCCAATACCGAATGGGCCAGCCCACCCCGCGCCCTAGCCTATTAACCCCCGGTCCAACCGATCAAACCCTAACCCTTCACCACCCCTCGCTCCTCCCACTTCCCGATCCGATCGGGATCCATCCCGACGATCCGCGCTCCATCTGCGCCGCCCACGCCTCGCCGCCAAGACCCAACCCAGGTGCCGCCCTCGTCGGACACGCCTCGCCCCTCCCCTAACGGACTGCCTCGTCGCCGTCACCCTGCGGTGCCAGACGGACCCGTCCACCTCCGACGCCGTGCTCAGCACCACCTCGGCGCTTCGTCCGCCTCGCCGTCGTCGTTTGCCAAGACCGCCCGTCGCCTCCTCGACCCGACGCGCCACCTCCCTGCCGTTGCGTTCCCATGCATCGGCCTCCCCTTCAACGCGGTGAGCAAGCACCCCCCGTCGATACCTCGCCGTGATGCGCCAGACTCCGTGGACTGTTCGTTGGCCGCCCTCGGCGATGTCCGCGAAGCTGCGCCCCACCCCCGACCACCTCTCGCCGCGACGGCCGCCCGACCACCATCGCGGCCGCGACGGCGCCACCCGCTCACACGCCGCCCCGGCCGCTGCCCTGGCCCACCGCTTCGGTCGTCTCGCTGCCCCGCCAGCAGCCCGGCCGACCTCGTGGCTGCTGCCCCCTCGCCGTCGCCGTGGCCTCGCCTGGCTGGCGCCCCTGTCATCTCTGCAAGCGCCACGCAGCCAAGATCCGGCGCCTGCCGTTCGCCGATCGCCCCTAGGCAATAGCACGTGGGGCCCAGCCCCAATAAACATTTAAAAAAAGAGAAATGTATTTAGAATAATAATAAGTAATTAGTTAATTAATTAGGTAATTGATTAACTTAATTAACCTTGCTTAGTTAGCCTAATGAACTAGTTTAGTTAATTTAAATCTGCTAATTAGTTAGGTCAATGACAGACGGGCCACATCGCCTGTTTGACGACCAACGGTCAGTGTTGACCGGTGACGTCATGATGACATCATGCTGATGCAATAACCCTATTTTCGAATTAATAATAATTTCAAAAAATGTTTAAAACTTTGAAAAATAATATAAAATAATCCGTAGCTCGGATGAAAAGGTTTTATACATGAAAGTTGCTTAGAACGACGAGACTAATCCGAATACGTGGTCCGTTCGTCTGCCACATGCCCCTAACTACCTGAACATGCAACTTTTCCCCTCGGTTTCATCTGTCCAAAAATGCTAAACCTGGGGAAACATTCCTGGATGTTATCCCCCTTCGCCAGTAATGCCTAGCACTGCGTTAGAGCACCTCTACCCCGCTTATTGTCTTGTTGTGCATATGTTTGCGTGTATTTACTGTTTCTTCCCCCTCTTCTCTCCGATAGACCCCGAGAGTGCCGTTGATGCCGCTGTGATCGACTACGTCGATGACGACCCTCCTTGTCTGAGCAACCAAGCAAGCCCCCCCTTTGATCATCCCGATATCGCCCATTCTATACTCTCATGCTTGCATTAGATTTTGCTACTGTTATTGATTGCTCCTATTCTGATGCATAGCCTACTTTTGTACCTGCTATTGCTACCTACCTGCTTATCCTAAACTGCTTAGTATAGGTTGGTTAGTGATCCATCAGTGACCCCCACTTGTCCTTGTTGCCTCGCTTCGTCATCGATTTAATCGATCAGCGGATCGACGACGAGCCCGACACCTCACATCACATCACGCTCCTTTAGTTGCTCGACTCTGCAGAGCTACTATCGAGTGCCGAGGTTGATCCCTCTTAATGCACTCTTGATGATAATTCTGTAGTGTAGCTGTTCGGTGTGGTCATCGAGGGTGGTTCCTCTTTCACCATTCCCGATACGGCTCTGTCGTTCAACACCTCAAGTGTGAACCTCGAGGGTGGTCCCTCTTACGTTCACCTTGATGATTACATTGGGTGGAATCCTCCGAGGGTGATTCCTTGGGTTTTCCCCTTGATGTTTGGACACACGGTTACCTTGACATTACTTGAGACCTTTGAGAAAGTCGGGTGGGCCCGGAGAGCACCCGCAAGATGGTTACGAGGCACGGCCGGGAAGTCTGGCAGCCCTCGAGTGGGCTGGGCTTGCCCTTGCCGTATTTCCTCGAGACGGGGCGACGGGGTCACCTTATCGTGAGTCTCTGCTCGTCTCCGCAAGCTAATAATACACTATGGTTTGGGTATTTGTTCTGAGTTGGCCTTTGGCCTTTATGCACCAACCACCACGTGAGAATAGTTATGGGCCACGACATTGTGGTATCAGCCGAAGCTTTGTCAGACGTCCAATTCAGCATTGCGGCACGGTTGGGCTGGCACCCCAGTGGTGGTGCCTAGGTCCGCCCTGCATGTAACGACCCGGAGTGCAACGGGCGATGGGCCCAGACCCCGGAGTGCTTAGGAGGTAGACCGGCGGGGACCTCTCTGCTGAGCCTAGGTCGGGCTGCGACGTGTTGATCTTCCGAGGCCGGGCATGACCCAGGAAAGTGTGTCCGGCCAGAGTGATCGAGCGTGTTGGAAAATGTGGTGCACCCCTGCAGGGAAGATTATCTATTAATAGCCGTGTCCACGGTAACGGACGTTCAGACTTATATCCTGATCTAATACAACTACAAATGGATACTTGAATATGTGGCTCCGGGATTGCTTTCTCGCAGGGAGTCGAGAAAGGATCTCTGGGCGTTATTTTTACAACATGCTTGTTAATTATAAACTGCTATTCTTTACTCATCTACATGCTGCAAGATGCTTGGAGCTGCTTGAAGATGCTAGTCTTCGATAGGCTAGGCCTTCCCCCTCTATTCTGGCATTCTGCAGTTCAGTCCACAGATACAAACCTTCCATTTGATACCAGTGCATACTTAGTATAGATCTGATGCTTGCGAGTACTTTGGATGAGTACTCACGGTTGCTTTGCTACCCCTTTTCCCCTTCCTTCTTCTTTCCGGTTGATGCAACCAGATGGTGGATCCCTGGAGCCAGATGCCACCGCCGATGGATGCTGCTACGTGAAGACCGCCGACGGCCAGAGTAGTTAGGAGGTCCTGTGCAGAGGCCTTGCCTCTTCAATCGTTGTTGCTTTTGTGCTAGCCTTCTTAAGGCATCCTTGTTTAACTTATGTTTGTACTCAGATATTGTTGCTTCCGCTGACTCTTGTGTATCGAGCTTGTATTCGAGCCCTCGAGGCCCCTGGATTGTAATATAAAGCTTGTATTATTTTATTTGTGTCTAGAGTTGTGTTGTGATATCTTCCCGTGAGTCCCTGATCTTGATCGTACACATTTGCGTGTATGATTAGTGTACGATTGAATCGGGGGCGTCACACACATAGAAAGATAGGGGCTTATGGTTTTGCCTCCCAACATACTCACCTCGAGGGTGATGTCAACAATAATAACTCATGCTACCCATATCCAACTAGATATATGTGCCTAGATCTTTCCTCACCACATGATGCTAGCCAAAAGAGAAATATAAAAAGGAACAAAGTAAGAAAAACTTTGACTCTTGCATGAAAGTAAATACATAGAAGTAAAAGATAGGCCCTTTGCAGAGGGAAGCAGAGGTTGCCATGCACTTTTTGGTTGTATGCTCAATCCCTTAGTGCAAGAGAACGTCATGTTATATTGCCCCTTGTGATAGCAACATTTATTATGCAGTCTGTCGCTTTTATTCTTTGCCATCACAAGTTCATACAATGCTCAATTTTCTCTTACACTAAATGATCTAACACTTTTAAAAGCAATTTTATTGCCTTATTGCACCAATGACAACTTACTTCAAGGATCTTACTCAATCCATAGGTTGGTATGGTGGACTCTTGAAAATAAGATTTGGGTTTAAGGGTTTTTGGATGCACAAGTATAGTATCTCTACTTAGTGCGGAATTTTTGGCTAGCAAAGATGGGGGGAAAGCACCACATGTTGAAGGGTCTATGACAATATAACTTGTATGTGAATATGAACAAACATAACTCATTACGTTGTCTTCCTTGTCCAACGTCAACAATTTTGGCATATAATATTTTGATGGGGGCTCACAATCACAAAAGATTTCCAAGATAGTGTATTTGCATGTGAATCTTCTCTTCCCTTATTAATTCTTTCATGAATTGCATCATTGACCAATGCTATGTTTGTCAATCTCCAATCAAATTTTCTACTTATAATTTTCCTTATGTGATGTCATTACTTACCATAAGATTAGCATATGATCTTTTTCATTTATTTCCTTTCTTTTTATTGAAACATGAAAGTAAAGAAAGGAAAGCTGAAAGTAAACTTTATTATATATCTCGCACATCACTAAGCAAACTTTCAAAAGAAAGGATCAAACTAAACTTTTATTCATCTAAAGCAAAGGATAACTATGGATCGAACTAAGATAAGTAAAGGTAAAAGATAGTGGAGAAATACGATACCGGGGCACCTCCCCCAAGCTTGGCACAAGCCAAGGGGGGTGCCCATACCCGATACTCAATTCTCTTTACGTGATGAAGAAGGAGGTGGTGGTGATGAAGTGGTAGCGATCTTTTCATCGGGTTTCCATGGCAGGGGCTCACCATCATAGTCGGAGGAGTGAGTCTCTCGGGTCCTGCAACTGGCAGCCAAACTCATGCCTTTAAACCTTGCTCATATTCAAAGACTTGGTTTTGAAGGTCATAAATCTGGCTCTAGAGGAAGTTGATTTGCTCGTTGAAGGAGAAGACGATGTCCTTCATGGACTTGCCATCCACCTTGAGATCACAGGTGTAGTCCGCGATCATGAGGTGATTGGCATTGAGTCCACGTTCCAAAATCCCCTTGCACTGGAAGACTTCTTGCTCCATAGCTTCAAGCCTAGCCTCAACGGATCTAGTCCCCTTGGGGCATTGCACATTGCGTATGTGGAGCACCCCCTCACGCATCTGGATGGCTTGAGGGTGTTGCATCACCTCCCACAAATATGGGTTGATGGCGTTCTCGAAGAACTTGTCCTCAGAGGAGCTTGAAGCGGCCATAGTGAATTAGATCTGTCAGAAAATAGAAAGAAAAGAAAACAGAAGATTTCTCCGCGGTACGGATGTCAATGGGTTTGGGGGGTATTTAAAGATTTTTTATCTTGGGAAACAAGCAAACAGAAGAAAAACGGAGTCTGGAAGGTACCCGAGGTGGGCACAACCCACATGGGCGCGCCTGGCAAGCGCAGGCGCACCTTGGTGTCTTGTGCCCACTAGGTGTGCCTTCCTAGTGGTTTCTTATTTCCCTAATTTTTGTTATATTTCAAAACGGACAAAAAATATTTTTGCAGATTTTTTGGAGTCCCTGTACATACCGTATCACGTACCTCCTCTTTTTCACGATTCTGGAGTGTTCCGGAATGTCTCTTTTATGTGTTCTTCCGGTGTCATAGTTTGGATAATATTGCTTTCAACGTTAATGGGCGCACCTGAGATATAGTGTTTTAGTCGTTGCCCGTTGTCAACCTTCGGGTTAGTACCTTCAGCATTATTTACTTTGATAGCTCCAGATCGATAAACCTCCTCGATGACATAGGGTCCTTCCCATTTGGAGAGGAGTTTTCCTGCAAAGAATCTGAATTGAGAGTTGTAAACATATTCTCCAACTTCGAACTCACGCTTTTGGGTTCTTTTATCATGCCATCTTTTAACTTTTTCTTTAAATAACTTGGCATTTTCATAAGCTTGGGTTCTCCATTCATCTAATGAGCTAATATTAAATAACCTCTTCTCACCAGCAAGTTTGAAATCATAGTTGAGGTCTTTAATTGCCCAATATGCTTTATGTTCTAACTCAAGAGGCAAATGACAAGCTTTTCCACAAACCATTTTATAGGGAGACATACCCATAGGATTTTTATATGTTGTTCTATAATTCCAAAGTGCATCATCTAATTTCTTAGACCAATTATTTTGGGACATGTTGACAGTCTTTTGTAAATATAATTTTATTGCTCTATTGCTAAGTTCAACCTGACCACTAGACTGAGGATGATAGGGTGATGCAATTCTATGGTTAACATCATACTTGGCAAGCATTTTACGGAAAGCACCATGAATAAAGTGTGAACCACCATCAGTCATTAAATATCTAGGGACTCCGAACCTTGGAAAAATTACTTCCTTAAGCATCTTAATAGAGGTGTTGTGATCAGCACTACTAGTTGGAATAGCTTCTACCCACTTAGTAACATAATCAACAACAACCAAAATATGAGTATACCCATTAGAGGAAGGAAAAGGTCCCAAGAAATCAAATCCCCAAACATCAAATGGTTCTACAGCAAGTGAATAATTCATAGGCATTTCTTGACACTTACCGATATTACCTATTCTTTGACATTCATCGCAAGATAAGACAAACTTACGATCATCCGTGAAGAGAGTAGTCCAATAAAACCCAGATTGCAATACCTTATGAGCAGTTCTGTCCCCCGCATGATGTCCTCCATAAGCTTTGGAGTGACATTTTCGTAGGATTTGTCCCAGTTCATGCTCAGGTACACGACGTCTAATAATACCATCTACTCTTTCTTTATAAAGATGTGGGTCATCCCAAAAGTAATGTCTTAAATCATAGAAGAAAAATTTCTTTTGTTGGTACGTAAGCTAGGTGGTATGTATTTAGCAACAATATAATTAGCATAGTCAGCATACCATGGTGTACTACTAGAAACATTTATTGCATCTAACTGCTCATCAGGAAAATTATCATTTATAGGTTCTAGGTCATCAAGAACATTTTCAAGCCTAGACAAGTTATCAGCAACGAGGTTCTCAGCTCCTTTTCTATCAGTGATATGCAAATCAAATTCTTGTAGCAAGAGAACCCATCGAATAAGCCTAGGTTTGGCATCTTTCTTTTCCATAAGATATTTTATAGCAGTATGATCAGTGTGAACAATTGCTTTTGAATCTACAATATAGGATCTAAATTTATCACAAGAAAACACAATTCCTAAAAACTCTTTTTCAGTAGTAGCATAATTTCGTTGGGCAATGTCTAGAGTTTTACTAGCATACTTAATAACATTTAGTTTCCTATCAACTCTTTGTCCTAGAACAACACCACTAGCATAATCACTAGCATCACACATAATTTCAAAAGGCAAGTTCCAATCAGGTGGTTGAACAATAGGTGCAGAAATTAAGGCTTTCTTGAGATTTTTGAAGGCTTCCAAACAATCGTCATCAAAAACAAACGGAACATCCTTTTGCAAAACATTTGTAAGAGGCCTAGAAATTTTAGAAAAGTCTTTGATAAATCTCCTATAGAAACCAGCATGACCAAGGAAACTACGAATACCTTTGATATCTTTAGGACATGGCATTTTCTCAATTGCATCAACCTTATCTTTGTCCACCTCAATACCTCTTTCAGAAATTTTATGGCCCAAAACAATTCCTTCGTTAACCATAAAGTGACACATCTCCCAATTCAAGGCAAGATTCGTTTTCTCACATCCCTGCAAAACTCGATCAATATTGCTTAAAAAATCATCAAAAGACTTCCCATAAACAGAAAAGTCATCCATGAAAACCTCAACAATATTTTAACAAAAGTCAGAGAATATAGCAGTCATACATCTTTGAAAGGTAGTAGGTGCATTCTATAGACCAAAAGGCATACGTCTATATGCATAAGTTACAAAAGGGCAAGTAAAAGTGGTCTTTTCTTTATCAGGTTGAGAAACAGGTATTTGCGAAAAACCAGAATTTCCATCAAGGAAGCAAAAATGTGTGTGCTTAGATAATCTTTCTAGCATTTGATCAATAAAAGGCAGAGGGTACTGATCTTTTCTAGTTGCTTTGTTTAATTTTCTAAAATCAATTTCCATTCCATAGGTTGTAACAATTCTTTGTGGAATAATTTCATTTAGGAACAAAAGTAATACCTCCTTTCTTAGGGACACAATGGACGGGACTTACCCATCTAATATTAGCTATATGATAGGTTATACCTGCTTTCAGAAGTTTTAATATTTCCGTTCTTACCACTTCTTTCATCTTTGGATTCAGCCAGCGTTGGTGATCAATAACGGGCTTAGCATCAGGTTCCATAATAATCTTGTGCGGACATAGAGTGGGACTAATGCCCTTAAGATCATCAAGAGTATACCTAATAGCAGCTCGGTGCTTCCTTAGAACTTTCAATAATCGTTCTTCTTCATGTTCTAAAAGGTTAGTAATAATAATAACAGGATATATCTTCTTTTAATCAACATAAGCATATTTCAAACATAGGATCACCTTTAGGTGGAGGAGGACCTCCTAGAGTTTCAATCGGAAAATTGTGTTTAAGCAGAGGTTGTTGTTCGAACAAGATTCTATCTATTTCATTTCTTTCATGCATATGCAAATCATTTTCATGGTCTAGCAGATATTGTTCTAAATGATCAGTAGGAGGCACATCAAGATAAGCAAGACCAATTATTTCATCCTTACTAGGTAATTCTTTCTTATGATGCTTTCTACTAAACTTGGAAAAATTAAACTCATGAGACTCATCACCAAAACTAACACCGGTTGTTTGTTTCTCGCAATCTATTTTAGCATTAACGGTGTTCAACAAAAGTCTGCCAAAGATAATGGGACAAAAGTCATCCTGTGGGGAACCAAGAACAAGAAAATCAGTAGGGTATTTTATTTTCCCATGCAAGACGTCAACATCTCTAACAATCCCAAGTGGTGTGATGGTGTCTCTATTAGCAAGTTTAATAGTAACATCTATGTCTTCTATCTCGGGGGGTGCTATGTCATTCATAATTTCTTGATATAAAGTAAAAGGAATAGCACTCACACTAGCACCTATGTCACATAAACCATGATAACAGTGATGCCCTATTTTAATTGAGACAACAAGCATGCCAACAACGGGTCTATGTTTATCTTTCCCATCAGGTTTGGCAATTCTAGAAGCTTTACCAACAAAGCAAATAACATGCACATCAATATTATCGACCAAAAGATCTTTAACCATAGCAAAACTAGGTTCTACCTTGATTTGTTCAGCTCATTTAGGTGTTCTAGTATAACTTTTATTGACCACATTTGAAACTTTAGAATGTTCCTTCATCCTAACAGGGAAAGGTGGTTTTTCAATATAAGTAGTAGGAACAACTGGATCAACATTGTAAATCATAGTTTCTTCTTAGCAACTACTGGTCCTTTAATAGGTGGGTGATATTTGAACCACTTCTCCTTAGGGAGATCAACATGAGTAGCAAAAGACTCACAAAAGGAAGCTACTATCTCAGAGTCAAGTCCATATTAGTGCTAAACTTTTCAAAAGCATCGGTATACATAAAAGATTTAACACTCAAACTCAAGCTTAATACCTGACTCTTTACCTTCATTGACTTGCCAATCTTTAGAGTTGTGTTTAATTCTTACTAAAAGATCCCACCAGAATTCAATAGTCTTCTTCATAAAGGAACCAATACAAGAAGTATCGTGCATGGATTGATCATTAAGAGAAAGCCAAGCATAAAAATTCTGAATAATAATTTCTCTTGAGAGCTCATGATTGGGTCATGAATATAACATTGACTTAAGCCTCCCCCAAGCTAGAGCTATACTTTCTCCTTTATGAGGCAAAAATATATATATATATATATATATATATATATATATATATATATATATATAATTCTGATCACGATGAATTAGATGCATAGGATAAATTTTTTGGTGAAATTCCAATTTCAATCGATTCCAGTTCCAAGATCCAATATCATTGCATAGCCTATACCATGCCAATGCTTTTCCCTTCAAAGATAAAGGGAAAACCTTCTTCTTAGCTTCATCTCCGGGTAGACCTTCAAACTTAAACAATCCACAAATCTCATCCATGTTAAGTGCATATCAGGATGTTTGGTTCCATCTCCTGGATAAGGATTAGCTAGCAGTTGTTCTATCATACCCGAAGGAATTTCATATTCAATATTTACAGTAGTTGCAGTAGGTTGAGGGGTAACTAATTTTGGTTCCAGTTGAGGTTAAGATACCACGAACAAACCCCGCAAAGGATTGTTCTCCATCGTAGCTAGTGACAATAAATTTCAGCACATAGTAATAATTTTTCCTTACTGACTTCCACTTACCAAGAGCGCTTCACTCCCCGCCAACGACACCATAAAAGAGCCTTGATGACCCACAAGTATAGGGTATGAATCATACTCCTTTCAATAAGTAAGAGTGTCAAACCCAACGAGGAGAAGAAGGAAATGACAAGCGGTTTTCAGCAAGGTAATGTCTGCAAGCACTGAAATTATAAGTAACGAGTAGTTTGATAGCAAGATAATTTGTAACGAGCAAGTAACGGTAACGGTAACAAAAGTGCAGCAAGGTATCCCAATCCTTTTGAGGCAAAGGACAGGCCAAAAACGGTCTCTTATGATAAGCAAAGTGTTCTTGAGGGTACACGGGAATTTTATCTAGTCACTTTCATCATGTTGGTTGATTTGTGTTCGCTACTTTGATAATTTGATACGTGGGTGGACCGGTGCTTAGGTGGTGTTCTTACTTGAACAAACCTTCTACTTATGATTAATCCCCTCTCAAGCATCCGCAACTACAAGAAAAGTATTAAGAATAAATTCTAACCATAGCATTAAACTTTTGGATCCAAATCAGCCCCTTACGGAATAGCGCATAAACTAGGGTTTAAGCTTCTGTCACCCACGCACACCATCATCTAATAACTACTCCACAATGCATTCCATTAGTCCCAAGTATGGTGAAGTGTCATGTAGTCGACGTTCACATGACACCACAAAGGGAATCACAACTTACATACTATCAAAATATCGAACACATATAAAATTCACATGATTACTTGCAACAAGACTTCTCCCGTGACCTCAAGAACGAAAGTGACTACTAACAAATGATATTCATGCTCAAGATCAGAGGGGTATTAAATAGCATAATGTATCTGAATATATAATCTTCCACCAAATAAACCATATAGTAATCAACTAGAAGATGCAAACAACACTACTAGTCACCCACAAGCACCAATCTATCATTCCGGTACAAAGATTGAACACAAGAGATGAACTAGGGTTTGAGAGGAGATGGTGTTGTCAAACATGTTGATGGAGATTGCCCTCCCCAAGATGGGAGAGTTGTTGGTGATGATGATGACGATGATTTCCCCCTCCGGGAGGGAAGTTCCCCGGCGAAATCACTCCACCGGAGGGCAAAAGTGATCCTGCCCAAGTTCCGCCTCAAGACGGCGGTGCTTCGTCCCAAAAGTCCTCCCCTTATTTTTTTTCTAGGTCAAAATGACTCAAATAAAAGAAGAGGGGCACCGGAGGTGGGCTGGGCTGAGCACAACACACCAGGGTGCACCTGGAGGCCCTGGCATGCCCTGGTGTCTTGTGCTCACTAGGTGTCCCCCCTCCGATAGTTATTTGCTCTAGTATTTCATTTTTATTCCATAAAATTTCCTCGTGAAGTTTCAACTCATTTGGAGTTGTGCAGGATAGGTAGCCGGACGTAGCTTTTTCAGGTCCAGATTTCCAGCTGCCCAAATTCTCCCTCTTTGTGTGAACCTTGCATATTATGAGAGAAAAAGGCATTAGAATTACTCCAAAAAACATTATTATGCAATAAAACAACATAAATAACAGTAGGTAAACATGATGCAAAATGGACGTATCAGGTCCTTGGTGTTTGGACTTCTCATGCGATGGCCTCTGGAGATCCATTCGATGGAGGTTACTCCCCCATCACACATGTTATGGTGAATGTGCCCCGCGGCAGAAAATTCAGGCGCAACCCGCCTTGAGGTAGGGCCCCGTGAGTCTCGCGCCGGCTCACGGGTGCCCAGATACACCTCCTCCAGTTCTGCTATACCAGTCACGCGTACAAACGGAATTGGGCTGTACATGCCCGGAGACTCTAACACAGAGCTCCCTTCCCACGTCCCAGTGGAAGCTCCATGCTCTATGCTGGCGGACGACATGATCGAGGAGCGACTATGCCCACACTCAAGTGGAAGCCCCATGCTCCGCGCTGGCAAACGACACGACCGAGGAGCGGCTATGCCCACACCTAGTGGAAGTCCCATGTTCCGCGCTGGTGGATAGACAACTGAGGGCGCCCCATGGGCTGCACCAACCTCAGGATAACCTTTCGGCTCTTGAATCGGTCATTGATAACCCACAAGTATAGGGGATCGCAACAGTTTTCGAGGGTAGAGTATTCAACCCAAATTTATTGATTCGACACAAGGGGAGCCAAAGAATATTCTCAAGTATTAGCAGTTGAGTTGTCAATTCAACCACATCTGGAAAACTTAATATCTGTAGCAAAGTGTTTAGTAGCAAAGTAATATGGAAGTAACGGTAACAGTGGCAAAAGTAACAGTACCAGTTTTGTAGTAATTCTAACAGTGGCAACGGTAAAGTAACTAAGCAAAGATCAATATGTGAAAAGCTCGTAGGCATTGGATCAGTGATGGATAATTATGTCGGATGTGATTCCTCATGCAATAGTTATAACATAGGGTGACAGCGAACTAGCTCCAGTTCATCAATGTAATGTACGCATGTATTCTGAATATAGTCATACTTGCTTATGGAAAAGAACTTGCATGACATCTTTTATCCTACCCTCCCGTGGCAGCGGGGTCCTATTGGAAACTAAGGGATATTAAGGCCTCCTTTTAATAGAGTACCGGACCAAAGCATTAACACTTAGTGAATACATGAACTCCTCAAACTACGGTCATCACCGGGAGTGGTCCCGATTATTGTCACTTTGGGGTTGCCGGATCATAACACATAGTAGGTGACTATTGACTTGCAAGATAGGATCAAGAACTCACATATATTCATGAAAACATAATAGGTTCAGATCTGAAATCATGGCACTCGGGCCCTAGTGACAAGCATTAAGCATAGCAAAGTCATAGAAACATCAATCTTAGAACATAATGGATACTAGGGATCAAACCCTAACAAAACTAACTCGATTACATGGTAAATCTCGTCCAACCCATCACCATCCAGCAAGCCTACAATGGAATTACTCACGCACGGCGATGAGCACCATGAAATTGGTGATGGAGGATGGTTGATGATGACGACGACGACGGATTCCCCTCTCCGGAGCCCCGAACGGACTCCAGATCAGCCCTCCCGAGAGAGATTAGGGCTTGGTGGCGGCTCCATATCGTAAAACGCGATGAATACTTCTCTCTGATTTTTTCTCCCCGAACGTGAATATATGGAGTTGGAGTTGAGGTCGGTGGAGCCTCAGGGGGGCCACGAGACGGGGGGGCGTGCCCAGGGGGGCATGCACGCCCCCACCCTCGTGGACAGGGTGTGGGACCCCTGGTCTTGATTCTTTCACCAATATTTTTTATTAATTCCAAAAATATTCTCCATGAAGTTTCAGGTCATTCCGAGATCTTTTATTTCTGCACAAAAATAACACCATGGCAGTTCTGCTGAAAACAGCGTCAGTCCGGGTTAGTTCCATTCAAATCATGCAAGTTAGAGCCAAAACAAGGGCAAAAGTGTTTGGAAAAGTAGATACGATGGAGACGTATCAACTCCCCCAAGCTTAAACCTTTGCTTGTCCTCAAGCAATTCAGTTGACAAACTGAAAGTGATAAAGAATAACTTCTACAAACTCTGTTTGCTCTTGTTGTTGCAAATATGTAAAGCCAGCATTCAAGTTTTCAGCAAAGATTATGAACTAACCACATTCACAATAACATTTCGGTCTCATGTTTAATCATATCAATGGCATAATCAACTAGCGAGCAATAATAATAAATCTTGGATGACAACACTTTCTCAAAATAATCATAATATGATATAACAAGATGGTATCTCGCTAGCCCTTTCTGAGACCGCAAAACATAAATGCAGAGCACCTCTGAAGATCAAGGACTGACTAGACATTGTAATTCATGGTAAAAGAGATCCAGTCACAGTCATAATATAAATTAATAGCAATGCATGCGAATGACAACGGTGCTCTCCAACTGGTGCTTTTTAATAAGAGGATGATGACTCAACATAAAAGTAAATAGATAGGCCACAGAGGGAAGCAGGCATTTGTAGAGATGCCAGAGCTCGAGTTTTGAAACAGAGATAAATACTATTTTGGGTGGCATACTTTCATTGTCAACATAACAACCAAGAGATCTCGATATCTTCCATGCTACACACATTATAGGCGGTTCCCAAACAGAATGGTAAAGTTTATACTCCCCCACCACCAACAGGCATCAATCCATGGCTTGCCCGAAACAATGGGTGCCTCCAACTAACAACAATCCTGCAGGAGTTTTGTTTGCAATTATTTTTTATTTGAGCATGGGACTGGGCATCCCGGTTACTGGGCATTTTCTCGTGAGTGAGGAGCGGAGTGCACTCCTCGTGAGAATAACCCACCTAGCATGGAAGATATAGACAACCCTAGTTGATACATGAGTTGTTCGAGCATACAAAACAGAATTTCATTTGAAGGTTTAGAGTTTGGCACATACAAATTTACTTGGAACGACAGGTAAATACCGCATATAGGAAGGTATGGCGGACTCATATGGAATAACTTTGGGGTTTACGGAAGTGGATGCACAAGCAGTATTCCCGGTTAGTACAAGTGAAGGCTAGAAAAAGACTGGGAAGCGACCAACTAGAGAGCGACAACAGTCATGAACATGCATTAAAATTAATCAACATTGAGTGCAAGCATGAGTAGGATATAAATCACCATGAAAATAAATATCATGGAGGATATGTTGATTTTGTTTCAACTACATGCGTGAACATGTGCCAAGCCAAGCCACTCAAATCGTTCAAAGGAGGATACCACCCTATCATACCACATAACCATTTTAATAGCATGTTGGCACGCAAGGTAAACCATTATAAACTCCTAGCTAATTAAGCATGCATGGGCAACTATAATCTCTAATTGTCATTGCAAACATGTTTCATTCATAATAGGCTGAATCAGGGATGATGAGCTAATCATATTTACAAAAACAAGATCGGTCGAGTTCATACCAGCTTCTCTCATCTCAATCAGTCCATCATATATCATCATTATTGCCTTTCACTTGCACGACCGAATGGTGTGGATAATAATAATAGTGCACATGCATTGGACTAAGATGGAATCTGCAAGAATTTAATACAAGGGAGAAGACAAGGTAATATGGGCTCTTGGTTAAATCAACAATAATGTAAATGAGAGCCACTCAACATTTTCATCACGGTCTTCTCCTCTCGGCCGCAAAGAAAAGAAAAGAAATAAAACTATTTACACGGGAAAGCTCCCAACAAGCAAAAGAAGAACGAAAAATGTTTTTGGGTTTTCTTTTAATTACTACTACAAGCATGGAAAGTAGACTGGCTAATTTTTTTGGTTTTTCTTAAGATTTTTCAAACACACAAGAAGAAGGCTTAGAAAAGAAAATAAACTAGCATGGATAGTATAATGAAAAAGTATGAGCACAGACAACTAGAATGAGTGTGTGAACATGAATGTAATGTTGGTGAGAAATACGTACTCCCCCAAGCTTAGGCTTTTGGCCTAAGTTGGTCTATGCCCACGGATGGCCTGGCGGATGTCCAAAGTTGTAACTGGGGTCATACTGAGATGCAGCCGCTACTGCCTGACGAGCTCCAGCTTGGAGGCGAGCTGCCTCCGTCCTCCTTTCATACTCGTTCACCTCCTCCCTGGTTATAACATATCTCCTTTTTGCCTGAAATTCAAAGAAAGTAGGAGCAGGGAGAGCAATATGGACATTGCGTTGTCTGTCAAAGATTAGTCGGTACTGAAGAGGCTGTTCATTCCTCTCAATAAACTGATGGCGAACCATAGCATTATAATCTAAATAAACAGGAGGCAACTCTATATCATTTGCATGTATGGGTACATCAAGATAGTTAGCTAAACGAGTTGCATAAATCCCACCAAAAAAATCTCCACTTATACTGTTATGATGCAACCTTCGTGCAACAATCGCCCCCAAGTTATATTGTTTATCTCCTAATACCGCACTTTTGAGAACACAAAGATCTAGAACGCACATGTGACAAGCTTCATCTTTACCATTAATGCATCTTCCTATAAAGAGAGAAAAATGATGTATGGAGCGAAAATGAATGATCCCTATGGTAGCTTGTGTGATTTCTCTAGATTCCCCCACAGTGATACTAGCAAGAAAGTCTTTATATTCAGATTTGCGAGGTTCACTAAAATTGCCCCACTGAGGGAGTTAACAAGCAGTATTAAAATCTTCTAGGTCCATGGTATATGATTTATCATAAAGATCAAACAAAACAGTGTGAGAATTGCAAGAGGATGTGAATTTGTACCTTCTCACAAAGGAATTAGTTAGGTAGTAGTATTGGGGGCACTTATCTGACACAAAGCCCTCAAGTTCAGCATTACACACATACGCGTCAAATTCCTCCTTAATGCCTGCTTGAACCATAAAATCTTCTGATGGCCATTCACAAGGCCACACTTGAGCTTCCCTCGGTGGTTCATCGTCTGGCTCATGTATCGCGAGCCTTGGTCCTTGCTTCCTTGAGGAACCACCTTGGTATATTTTCCTATGCATTTTTCTTTTTCTGAAAAATTTCTGAAATTTTTAGTGACTCAAAATAAAAGTGAACCAAACCCACCAAGATTGATAGCAACTACTCCCATAAGTGCCTAGAGGCAATATCATGCATTAGAACTACTTTTGACAATATAAATTTGACATGCAAGCTCAAGAACAGGGTCACCTTAGCACAAGAATTTGCAATATATAAAACAGTAGAACAAAAACTAATTGGACCATTGGAGGAGTCACATACCGAAGAACAATTCCCCAAAACAGTTTCATGAATGAAGCTTTGAGCAAGGAGATCAAAACTTGTGGCAAAACGAGCTAGAACACGAGTTTGAGCTGTGCGGTGATTTTTTCTAGAGGAAGACGAAGTGTGTGGGTGCAGGAATAAGTGGAGGTGGGCCACGTGGGGCCCACAAGGCAGGGGCGCGCCCAGTGGGGGCAGGCGCGCCCTGGACCCTCGTGGCCAGGTGGTGTGGCCCTCTGATGTGTTCTTAGTGCCAAATATTCTTAAATATTCTACAAAAAATCATATTTCATTTTCTGGACATTTGGAGAACTTCTATTTTCGGGGTATTTTTTATTGCAAGGATAAATCAGAAAATAGACAGAAAAATATTGTTTTTGCTTTATTTAATCTAAATAACAGAAAGTAAAGGAGGGTACAGAGAGTTGTTCTTTCTAACTTCATCCATCTCATGCTCATCAAAAGGAATCCACTAACAAGGTTGATCAAGTCTGGTTAACTGACTCTTTCCGAATAACATGAAACCGGAGAATTTTGAATAACACTAGGTTACCTCGACGGGGATATGCACGTCCCCAACAATAAGAATATCATATTTCTTCTTGACAGTAGGAAGTGTAAATTCAAAAACTCCAATAGTGATCGTTGAAATTTTTCCAATACAATTGATACTATGGACTTGAGGTTGTTTCCTCGGAAAGTGTACCATATGCTCATTACCATTAACATGAAAAGTGACATTGCCTTTGTTGCAATCAATAACAGCCCCTGCAGTATTCAAAAAGGGTCTACCAAGGATAATTGACATACTATCATCCTCGGGAATATCAAGAATAACTAAATCCGTTAAAATAGTAACATTTGCAACCACAATAGGCACATCCTCACAAATACCAACAGGTATAGCAGTTGATTTGTCGGCTATTTGCAAAGATATTTTAGTAGGTGTCAACTTATTCAAATCAAGTCTACGATATGAAGAGAGAGGCATAACACTAACACCGGCTCCAAGATCACATAAAACAGTTTTAACATAGTTTCTTTTAATGGAGCATGGTATAGTTGGTACTCCTGGATCTCCTAGTTTCCTTGGTATTCCACCCTTAAAAGTATAATTAGCAAGCATGGTGGAAATTTCAGCTTCCGGTATCTTTCTTTTATTTGTAACAATATCTTTCATGTACTTAGCATAAGGATTCATTTTAAGCATACCAGTCAAATGCATACGCAAAAAGATAGGTCTAATCATTTCAGCAAAGCGCTCAAAATCCTCATCATCCTTTTTCTTGGATGGTTTAGGAGGAAAAGGCATGGGTTTCGAACCCATGGTTCTCTTTCTTTACCTTGCTTCCTAGCAATGAAGTCTCTCTTATCATAACGTTGATTCTTTGATTATGGGTTATCAAGATCAACAACAGGTTCAACCTCTACATCATTATTATTGCTAGGTTGAGCATCAACATGAACATCATCATTAACATAATCACTGGGTTCATGTTCATTACCAGATTGTGTTTCAGCATCAGAAATAGAAATATCATTGGGATCCTCAGGTGTGTCAACAACAGGTTCACTAGAAGCATGCAAAGTCCTATCATTTTTCTTCTTCTTCTTTTTAGAAGTACTAGGTGCATCAACATTATTTCTCAGAGAATCTTGCTTAATTCTCTTAGGGTGGCCCTCAGGATACAAAGGTTCCTGAGTCATTCTACCACCTCTAGTCACAACTCTAACAACATTATCATTTTTCTTATTATTTAATTCACTTAGCAAATCATTTTGTGCTTTAAGCACTTGTTCTGCTTGAGTGGTAACCATGGAAGCATGTTTACTAAGTTTAAGTTCACCTTTAACTCTAGACATATAATCACTCAAGTGTGCAATCATATAAGCATTGTGTTTCAATTGTCTGCCAACATAAGCATTGAAGTTTTCTTGTTTACCAATAAAATTATCAAACTCATCCAAGCATTGACTAGCAGACTTATAACGAGGAATATCACCTTCATCAAATCTATAGAGAGGATTTACCTTTACTACCTATGTCGGGTTATCAAGACCATGTATTTCTTCAATAGGCGGCAAATTCCTAACATCTTCAGCTTTAATACCCTTTTCTTTCATAGATTTCTTTGCCTCTTGCATATCTTCAGGACTGAGAAATAGAATACCCCTTTTCTTCGGAGTTGGCTTAGGAGTTGGTTCAGGAAGTGTCCAATTGTTTTCATTAGTCAACATATTATTCAATAACAATTCATCTTGATCAACAGTTCTTTCCCTGAAAACACAACCAGGACAACTATCCAGGTGGTCTCTGGAAGCATCGGTTAGTCCAATATAAAAGATATCAAGTATTTCATTTTTCTTGAGAGGATGATCAGGCAAGGCATTAAGTAATTGGAGAAGCCTCCCCCAAGCTTGTGGGAGACTCTTCTTCAATTTGCACAAAATTATATATTTCCCTTAAAGTAGCTTGTTTCTTATGAGCGGGGAAATATTTAGCAGAAAAAGTATAAATCATATCCTGGGGACTACGCACACAACCAGGATCAAGAGAATTAAACCATATTTTAGCATCACCCTTTAATGAGAATGGAAATAACTTAAGGATATAGTAGTAACGATTTTTTTTCCTCGTGAGTGAATAGGGTGGCTACATCATTCAATTTAGTAAGATGTGCCACAACAGTTTCAGATTCATACCCATAAAAAGGATCAGATTCAACCAAAGTAATTATCTCAGGATCGACAGAGAAATCATAATCCTTATCAGTAATAAAGATAGGTGAAGTAGCAAAAGCAGGGTCATATTTCCTTCTAGCATTCAGAGACTTTTCTTTCAGCTTAGCTAATAATTTCTTAAGATCAGATCTATCATTGCAAGCAAGAAAAATCTCTAGCAGTTTCTTCATCCATAACATAACCCTCAAAACAATAGGCAATTCATATCTAGGGGGAGAATCTTCATCATCACTTTCATCAGTATTATCAATTTCAATAATTTCATTCTCTCTAGCCCTAGCAAGTTGTTCATCAAGAAATTCACCTAATGGCACAATATTATCAAGCATAGAAATAGTTTCATCATAAGCATCACACATAGCAGAAGTGGCATCATCAATAACATGCGACATATCAAAATTAATAGCAGAAGCAGGTTTAGGTGTCGCATCTTTACTCAAAACAGAAGGTGAATCAAGTGCAGAGCTAGATGGCAATTCCTTACCTCCCCTCGTAGTTGAGGGAAAAATCTTGGTTCTTTTATCTTTCAAGTTCCTCATAGTGATCAACAAATATGAATCCCAAGTGACTCAAAGAATAGAGCTATGCTCCCCGGCAACGGCGCCAGAACATAATTGTGATAACCCACAAGTATAGGGGATCGCAACAGTTTTCGAGGGTAGAGTATTCAACCCAAATTTATTGATTCGACACAAGGGGAGCCAAAGAATATTCCCAAGTATTAGCATTTGAGTTGTCAATTCAACCACACCTGGAAAACTTAATATCTGCAGCAAACTGTTTAGTAGCAAAGTAATATGGAAGTAACGGTAAGAGTGGCAAAAGTAACAGTAGCAGTTTTGTAGTAATTGTAATAGTGGCAACTGTAAAGTAACTAAGCAAAGATCAATATGTGAAAAGCTCGTAGGCATTGGATCAGTGATGGATAATTATGTCAGATGCAATTCCTCATGCAATAGTTATAACATAGGGTGACACAGAACTAGCTCCAGTTCATCAATGTAATGTAGGCATGTATTCCGAATATAGTCATACGTGCTTATGGAAAAGAACTTGCATGACATCTTTTATCCTACCCTCCCGTGGCAGCAAGGTCCTATTGGAAACTAAGGGATATTAAGGCCTCCTTTTAATAGAATACCAGACCAAAGCATTAACACTTAGCGAATACATGAACTCCTCAAACTACGGTCATCACCAGGAGTGGTCCCGATTATTGTCACTTCGTGGTTGCCAGATCATAACACATAGTAGGTGACTATTGACTTGCAAGATAGGATCAAGAACTCACATATATTCATGAAAACATAATAGGCTCAGATCTGAAATCATGGCACTCGGGCCCTAATGACAAGCATTAAGCATAGCAAAGTCATAACAACATCAATCTTAGAACATAATGGATACTAGGGATCAAACACTAACAAAACTAACTCGATTACATGGTAAATCACATCCAACCCATCACCGTCCAGCAAGCCTACAGTGGAATTACTCACGCACGGTGGTGAGCATCATGAAATTGGTGATGGAGGATGGTTGATGATGACGATGGCGACGGATTCCCCTCTGCGGAGCCTCGAACGGACTCCAGATCAGCCCTACCGAGAGAGATTAGGGCTTGGCGGCGGCTCCGTATCATAAAATGCGATGAATCCTTCTCTCTGATTTTTTTCCTCTCCGAACGTGAATATACAGAGTTGGAGTCGAGGTCGGTGGAGCCTCAGGGGACCCACGAGATAGGGGGAGCGCCCAGGGGGGCAGGCGCGCCCCCACCCTCGTGGACAGGGTGTGGGCCCCCTGGTCTTGATTCTTTCGCCAGTATTTTTTTATTGATTCCAAAAATATTCTCCGTGAAGTTTCAAGTCATTCCGAGAACTTTTATTTCTGCACAAAAATAACACCATGGAAATTCTGCTAAAAACAACGTCAGTCCGGGTTGGTTCCTTTCAAATCATGCAAGTTAGAGTCCAAAACAAGGGCAAAAGTGTTTGGAAAAGTAGATACGATGGAGACGTATCAGTCATGTCATGCAGCTTACCCCTGCGAAGTGCATGCCAGGGGGCTGGACTCGGGGGGCTACGCTCAGGCCAGGCCTTTCGCGTGCCACCTCACCAGGTCCTTGGTACCTGGTCTTCTCGCTTCCCTCCCAGACGAAAGCTGCCGAGGAAGGGTATGAAGGACTCCGGATTGTTTGCTCCCGCCCTATGTTCCGTTCACAAGGGTTGCTCGTATGTCAAGGGGGACCCGTGAGCACCGCGACTCAGGGGCCTCACTAGTCAAGTAGCCCCTCGCCCCTTGGTGTCGTCCTGGTGATCCGGACGCCCCAACGGCGGTCGAGGTACACGCGGGGCTGGGCCCTGTCAACACAGTGTATGAACGGGTACGCCCCATCGTCCACGTTTCCTTCATGAGGGTTGCTTGCATGTCAAGGGGGACCCCTGAGCACCGTGACTCAGGGGCCTCACTAGTCATGTAGGCCCTTGCCCCCTGGTGTCATCCTGGTGATCCGGACGCCCCAACAGCGGTTGAGGTATGTGCAGGGCTGGGCCCTGCAGACGGAGAGCACAAAAGCAAACAAGAAGGAAACTAGGCTCAAAAAGGGAATCACGAAGTCCTATTAGTTATTACAGGCACCGAATGTTATGCAATTCCCAACAAAGTTTTACGCCTCCACGAGGCATGATAAAATGTCGTGGGGTAAAATCTAGGAGGAAGGGCCATCGCCACCATGTTTGTCGCCACCGCCTGCCTCCGTCACAGGAAGCTCGTCGTCAACATCATTGCCGCCATCGTCGCCGTCGTCGGCCTCCATCGCTGGAGGCTCGGTGTCGGGAATACAAGAGAACTTCTTCAGCAGCGCATCCACGTGACCCTTCGCGGCCTCCGCTCCAGCGGGGTGGGACTCAGCAACAACTGGAAGGATCACCATATCAAAGCTAAATCCCGGATCCTGGAGGTAGAGATGGCTGAAGACGCGCGTCACAGCTGTAGTGAAGAGCAGGAGGCACTCCTCCTCCAAGATGGAGTCCACCTCAGTGGCAGCGCCCTTGAGCATTTTGGAAAGCTTGGAGAAGAGCCCTGCAAAGCCGCCCTCAGGGGTCGCAACCGGCTCCTCGAATCCTCCCCTGCATATGGAACATAATGCCTCGCGAGACCTGAGTTCAAGAGAGGGGAAGGCGTCACGCTCCACGGCCGCCTTCTTCTCGGCGGTGACAAGGGTCTTCTCCCTGGCGTCCAGCTGGGTGTCACCTCGGAGACGCGCTGGGCGTGGGACGCCTGGGCTTTGTCCACCTCTTCGTTCAGCTTGGCCAAGTGATCGCATTTCGCAGCCTGGTCGACAGTCACCTGGGACAGCTCGGAGTCGCGATCGGCGAGCCTTGCCTCGTAGGCCCTGAGGTCCTCCTCCAATTGGTGGAGCTGTTGTGCAGCCGCGACCTGCTCCTCCCGAAGGGCCTTCAGGCTAGCCTCTGCCTCATTGCAACGCTTCACGGCAGACATTGCCTCAGCCTGTGCCTTGCCGCGAGCTGCCTTGGCATCGGCGGCCTCCTTCCTGCTCTCCGCGGCGGTGGCTTTGGCACGGCCCCAGGCCGTCTCGATGGAGGTGTTAGCCTGAAGCCACCCTAAGATGAGCCCCATGCGTTCCCTCATGAGGCACCTGTCAGCGTCCTGAAGGTCGGCCCACACCCGGCCAAGCGCGACGTAGGCCTTGTCCAGGGCCCTGGGCCTGATCAAGGGGCAGCAGTTCACAAGCGCAAGGGCTTGGCAAGGGACGGCGCTAGCACGGCAGATGGCTCTGCAACCAAGGAAGCATTAGCAGGATCAACTTGGGCCGCCAGAGGCTCTAGGCTCCCCTTGGACATGATGAGTGTGGACGGCTGCGCAACTTGATGGCCCATGGGGGCTGTATCCTCCGGAGGCTACATCACCACTTCCTCAGGAGCAGACTCTGCCAGGGGGGAGCGAGCAGGCGCCTCTCGCACCAGCACCAGGGTCACTGCGACCATAGCAAGGGGTGCGGCCCCGTGAGCTCCAGCATCCTCGACGGTCGGTCCCCCGGGCGGCATCGGCGGGGCGCTTGGAACAGGTGGAATGCCCATGCGCCCAAGTGTAGCATCGTTTGGTGCCTGAGGATTGCACCGGGCTGGCACGGCGCACTTCTGTGCCCACCGCAGCCACGACCGGAGGCCGAGGGTGCCCTCAGGACAAGGGGCTCCTTCGGCTCGATGTTCACCTTCTTCTTCAACGCGTCGCCGCACCTGGTCATCAAGAAAGGGGATGTTGTGAGCACAATTGCAGTCTATGCTTGACACAAGGGCAAGGTAGGTTACTTACTCCTCACGGTCGACCCACTTCCTTTTCTCCTCCTTCTCGGTAAGAGACAGGGCGCCCCCGCCTTTCTTTGGTGTGGCCTTCGTCATGTCCAGGGAGCAGGCGGGGTGCTCCTCGATAGGCCCCGGCGCAGTGCCGCTGCTTGGAAGGGTGAGGAGATCGCCCCGAGCGGTCGCGGCCAGTGGAACCGCGCCTGCCCTAGCTGCGGCCACCCCATCCTTCAGCTATGAGTTAGGCAGGGATGGGGCCGACATCCCAGCCGTCGCGTTGGCATGTGTGGAGCCCTCCGGAGGGGGCATGGCCACGCCTTTCTTCGGGGTCACCCCGCCTAATGCTCACGTGGTCCGCGGGGTGGCCCCTGACCTCTTGATCACCCTGGTGGAGCGCGAGGAGTCCAGTGCTGGAGGATCATCGATGTCGTTGTCGTCTTTGAGGTTACGGAGGAGCTTGCTCTGTGACAGAGGGGACACTTCCTCCAGGTTGTCATCCTCGGTCTCCTCCGAGTCCTCCTTGCTGCCACTATCGTAGGAGGATACCAGCACGGGCGAGTTGGGGCGCTCGTATGGCAGGAGCCCCAGCTTGTTGAAGGTGGGCATGTGTAGGATCGGAAGTATGTCTAGAGGGGGGGTGATTAGACTACTTGACAACTTAAAAGTTTAGCCTTTTGATTAGGGCAAGTTTTTAGCAAGTTCACAATGATGACCAAGTCAAGTATCAACCTACACATGCAATTCTAGAGTTGTGGCAGCGGAAAGTAAATTGCACATGTAGTAAATAAGAGGTGGAGAAGAGCAAACGCAATTTGGAGACACGGAGATTTTTCTCGTGGTTCCGATAGGTGGTGCTATCGTCAATCCACGTTGATGGAGACTTCAACCCACGGAGGGTAACGGCTGCGAGAGTCCACGGAGGGCTCCACCCACGAAGGGTCCACGAAGAAGCAACCTTGTCTATGCCATCATGGCTTACGCCCACGGAGGACTAGCCTTACTCGGGGTAGATCTTCACGAAGTAGGCGATCTCCTTGCCCTTACAAACTTCTTGGTTCAACTCCACATCTTGACGGAGGCTCCCAAGCGACACCTAACCAATCTAGGAGGCACCACCTCCAAAAGGTAATAGATGGTGTTGGTGATGATGAACTCCTTACTATTGTGCTTCAAATGATAATCTCCCCAACACTCAACTCTCCTCACCGATTTGGCTGTGGTGGAAGAAAGGATTGAGTGGAAAGCAACTTGGGAAGGCTAGAAATCAAGTTTCATATGGTGGGAGTGGAGCAACTTGATCTCAACACAAGGGTAGGTAGTTTTCTTCTCGAAATGTAAGGTAGGAGTGGTAGTTCTTTCGATGGCTCTCTCCACGAATGAAGAGGAGGTGGAGGGTATTTATAGCCTCCACACAAAATCCAACCGTACACACATTTGACCAATCTCGGTCGGACCGAAGTTGACAACTCGGTGAGACCGAAAGTTCAAATCTTGTGAACGTTGGGATTTTCGGTGGGACCGAAAATACAATCTCGGTTAGTCCGATTCTTCCAAAGTCTAGGGTTTGCCAATCTCGGTGGGACCGACTTTCTCATCTCGGTGACACCGATTTGAGTACTGTAAGTTTCTGAAGCTTGGCAACACCAATTTCGGTAAGACCGAGTTTGGAATCGGAAAATCCGAAATTATTAGGGTTTGGGTATATGGCTGAGGTGGTTCATCTCGGTGTGACTGAGTTTAAGGAATCGGTGGGACCGAGATTACTTATGGGTTTATGTTGGAATGAAAGATTGCGATAGTTTGAGAGATAAATCACTAAGCACTTTGAGCAACCAGATCATCATCATAACCTCATCCCTTTTAATAGTATTGGCTTTCCTATGGACTCAATGTGATCTTGGATCACTAAACCAAAAATAGAGTCTTGAGCTTTTGCCAATGTTTTCCTTAGCATTTTGAGGGTCCACATCATCAGTCATTGCCATACCCATATCACTGAACTTTCTGAAATATTCTCAAGAAATAATTAGTTCAATGATATATATGTTGTTATTAATTACCAAAACCACCCGGGGATTAGTTGCACTTTCAATCTCCCCCTTTTTGGTAATTGATGACAACATATAGATCAAAGCTTCGACAAATGATATAATCAATGAATAACATCGTCGCTTTGAGAAGTATGTGATAAGCAAGAGCTCCCCCTAAATTTGTGCATTATTTAAGATTTGCGTTTGAATGCAAATGCACAATCGATTAGGATCATGGGTCACTCTTCCATGTCACATACATCTTGGTGGAGCGCACAAAATGATAAGAATGAATAGCATGCACCCAATCACCAAGACATGAGTAAGTGATCATACAAGATATGAATAGAATATGATAAGCATTAAGCACACATTAAGCATAGTATGATCAAGCACTCATCAAGATAGAGCAAACGTAGTATCAAACACACGAAATGTCTCAAAGAACTCAAAAGTATCTCAAGGAAAACCGCAAACGAAAGAGCAAAAACAAGCACTCTCTCTCTCGAAGTCCTATGATCTATACAATTTCTCCCCCTTTGGCAACAAGTTACCAAAAAGTTCGAAAGGTATAGAGCTAATCGTCACTAGGGACTCTGCTGGCGGCTCCTATCTGCGTCGATGGAGTGGAGATAGCTGCATCTGCAAAAGCTTCTGCTGAAGTCTGTGGAGCTGGAGGAGTGGATACTGGAGCTGGTGCTAGAACTGATGGAGCTGTGGGAGGTGCGGATGTAGTAGCCCAGAGTCATCCTTTGGAATAGCAGCTGATCTGGGCTTTGTGGGCACTGCAGCAGCTGCTCATAGTCATCTGGACTAGATCACCTTCCATCTCCTTCATGAGCTCTGCCTTCTCCCTCTTCGCTTCCTCAATGTCCGCCTCAAGCTTGTTGACGGTGACTGCACTTGATCGACTTGACATCCGAGCATGGAACTTATCTTCAACTATCCTCTCAAGGCTCTCCCGAGGCGCACTATCTTGGCAGGCGTAGTTCAATTCTCTCGAGTGGCTTCAAGAAGTTGTTCTCCAACACTCTTGGGCTTTGTTGCTGCTTCCTTCTCAGCTTTAGCTTGTTTGGCAGCTTCGGACTTAGCGTGTCCTTCAACAGATGTGGGAGCATCCTCGGTCATCACAACTTCATTATCTTCATGTTCAGGGCTGCAGTGGCAAGTGGGGTCTATCCAACGGTAGGTGTCCGTGCCAAACTTGGCATTAATGAGCATCTGAATATGCGGAGCAAACCCACACGACCTCTTACGGTCTGCTGCTGTCCTCTTGATAGTCTCTACTATCGGGTCCATCACCTTAAAAGGTGTCTTCGATCGAGAATGTGCAGCATGTTGATAGAGTAGCCTCTTATCATGCGGTGGTCTCGACTTGGGCATCAAAGTATGCCTCGGAATGGTGTTAGTGGTTGGGAGACCTGCTCAAGATGATAAACTGATCCAAGCTTCCATATCTCAACATCCTTGTCAGGTACCTCATTGTACATGTTCTTCATAGAATCGTGATTCTTCTTTGGAATGCCATAGACATCTACATCATCGTCCCTTGATATGGTGCATTCAGAACGCTCTCCATTCCTCAACAGTTGAGGAGAATCTACGTCATCATCATCCATACAATTCTGCCATCTGGATAGAAATGTGCTGTGGCATAGAACTGCATGATCATTTCATCATTCCAAGCAGTCAATTTCTGACCAACGAACTCAGCAACTCCACATGCAGTGAAGCTCTCATGCACATGTGGGAAGTAGTCTCTGTGCTCTTCACTGTCGATGTATTTCCAGTCAACGTATCTGGTGTCAGCAACAATTGGTTTCTTGTCCATGAGCACTGTCTCATAGAAATCTTGTTGCTCTCTGGTGTGGAACCTTGAGTCAACAGCTGTCCTTCTCCGGTGGCATATGGATCAACTTGCCTCCATAGCTCGAGACCTTTGTCCTTCCTTTCCTTCATATTTTCAGCTCGAGGATGAGCATCATTATGAAGCGGCAATTTACATCGAGCTTGACAAAACATGTGCCTCTTCATCGATTCAGCGGTGGCACATTGTCCTTATTCTTCTCTGAAGCAGGTATATTTCTCACAGTTTTCTTTGGCTTGGCAGCAGGTTTGGCTTGGGCTGCCTTTGCTGGAGCTGATGGCTTAGATTTTGTGGGTACTCCTGCCCTGATGGCATCTCCCATCAACTTTAGCTTCTGAGGAGGCTGGGGTGCTTCCTCATCAGAGTCATCATCATCAGCTTCTTCATGAACTAGCCTCTTCCTCTTGGAAGTTTTCTTGATCTTGCTGGAGGTTTCTTCTTCCATGCTCAGCTTCTTTGCAACTGTGGATTTCTTCTCTTTGCTGGTGCCTTTCTTTGCTTGTTGCCCTTGATAGCCCTTGGCAACCACTTTCCTCTTAGGCTTGGAAGTAATCTCCTCATCAGCAACAAAGTCAGAGTCTTCCTCATCAGAATTCCTCTTCTTCCTGGCCCTGGTGGCAGCAGCAGGCAAACCACTTGGAGTGCTCCTCTCTCCATCATCTGAAAAACTGCTTGCTTCAGACTTGTGATCGCCTCGAATCTCAACCGGTGATTCAGACCTGTTTCGCTGTCACTTGCATCGTATATGACCGACAACCTGTGAAAAGAATAGGTATAGGCGAATAGAAGAGTTATCACAAACCGCAGAGGATTTTGCAAAAGAATGAGTTCAAACTTCAGTTTTAGGTTTTCACAGAATGCATTTCGGTCGACCGAGTCTAAAAATCCGGTGAATCCGAAGTGCCTAAACAGACCATACACACCACTTTCGGTTGGACCGAAATGGGTTTCGGTCTAGCCGAGAGCACTAGGGTTTCACTAAATCCTCACTTCGGTCTTACCGATTTGCACAACTCGGTTTAACCGAAAAGTGTAAAGGCAATGGCCAGAGGCCAAATCGGTCATCCGAGAATGTAGAATCGGTCACACCGAGATGTGTTCGCGGAAACCTAACCCTAAAATTTTCACTCGAATTTTGTTCTATGATCTAATCTGCTGGATAGGAAGATTTCAAACTTGGCAAGAAACTAGGCAAAACCTATCGTGCATAGAATCAGAGGTTGAAGCACGAGAGGGATGAAACTCACCCAATCTGGTGGAGCTTCACTACGACGGCAACGGCGCGATGAGATTGTCCGTTGACGGCGATGGAGACCATGGCGAGGGCTGACTGACACGCGGAGACGATCCGAGACCACGGCGACGGCAGCGAAGGGTTTGAGGGCGAGGCGTTTGAAGGAATAATCAGCGCGCTGCCCTCGGGTATATATACCCTTCGGTGTCGGTGGGACCAAGTTGAAAACTCGGTGGGACCGAGATGGTTAATCGCATGCGATCACTCACTTGATCACGCCGAATTTGTAACTCGGTTTCACCGAGGTGAAAACCTAGATCAATCCAAGTGATTTGGTCTCGTCCGATTTGAGTATATTGGTTTGACCGAAAGTACTTAGAAGGTTTTGGAATTTAGGCTTTTGACGGATCGGTGGCTCGAAAGTGCTCCTCACTTGGTCTGTCCAAAAAGTCTTGTTCAAAGTTTGTGATATAAGCATGAATAGAGTTTGAGACAAGAAAGCATAGATAGCTAGGGGAGGAACTTAGGCATTCTTGTCCATCCATTTGGTCAAAAAGAAAAATCCAAAAGACCAAAGCAACAAATGGATGTCCTTGAATGGATAAAATCATGCATCCAACATGCTCACACAATAAGATAGCAAATAAAATATGTGTCAAACATGCATAAACAAAACACTAGCTACTAGCACACAATTTGGCGATGACTAGGTCATCTATATATGAGTATATTGACTTAGGAGTCAAATGAGAACATTTGATCATAGGTCATACTCATCGTTTAAGCACAAGTGGGGTTACCACTTTTACATAAAGCATTGATGTGTTCACATCATTTGAAGATGCTTTAGCTCATTTCTTTAGAGCAAAGCTCCCCCTTGATGTGAGAACCCCTTTTAAAGGGTCAAACTAACCTTGGGTTGTCGTTGAAGACTTCATGTAGATGTTGAAGATGTGGATGCTCAATGTTGATGAAGATCATCAAGAATTGGGAGCAATCCTTTGGATTCGGGCACTTTCAATACCTACATGGGTTAGTCCCACAAGGAACAAACAAGAATATCCATGGACATAGATTGAGGTACACAATAGATGATGTCCATGAAAGCAATGATTACCTTGTCCCTTGACTTACCAACATGAGGGTTTGAGACTCCATGAACTAGTGCAAGATGTGGAAGTTGATTGCACAAGTTCTTTGCCAAAATGAATGTGAGTGAAGTATATTGGCGGAGTCACCCTCAAGAACTCTCTAGTTCTTCTTCTTCGGGATCCACATCATCTTGATGGGAATCCTTGGGTTAGTAGTTGAGCTTGTCGAAGTAGAACTTGACGTTGCCTTGGGAACCCACTTGACCATGGCCTTGGGTGCTTCAATGAATGCATCAATCTCCTCTTGAAGCTTGTCCTTGCCTTTTAGCTTGTGGTCTTGTGGTGGAAGGTCATCTTGAGCTTGTTCCACATTGGAAGAAGTAGGATCATACTTCTCCTTTTGAGAAACAAACTTTGGAGTGGGATATTGACCTTCTTCCCATTCAACACCCTCGGCGTTGAACTTTCGCTCAAAACCAATTCCTTGATTCTTCGGTGTCTTCCTTGCTTGCGAACAATTTCCTCAAAGCTCTTGCTTCCGGCAAGGCTCTTGTAGACACCTTTCTCTATAATCCCTTTCAATAGACTATTTTCTTGCTCAAGTGAAACTTGGCTTGAAACATTGTTAGTGGAATCAAGAGAATTACTAGAAGTAACAACATTTGATTTAGCATGATTATTGTTACTACTAGATGAAGAATTTTTCTTATGCTTGTCATGCTTAGTTTTAATAGGTGGCAAGAAATTAGACAAGAGAAGTCGTTTGGCAAGATATGAAGAACTCTTCTTTCAAGATCGTCATTGATAGCTTTTAGAAACTCATGTTCTTGCTCTAGATTGAGCTTCTCGAAGCGTAGCTTCTCATGAGATCTTAGGAGCTCTCTATGATCTTCTTGAGTTGTTTCATGAGCTAACTTAAGAGTGTTTAGTTCTTTAGTTAGACGCTCAATTTCCTTCATAGCATTGTCATTCGACTCTTCTCGACTATAAAGACTACTAGCATGTTCATTATTACTCAGCTCGCTAGATTTATCATGTAAAAGCTCATCTTCACCAAGCAAGTCATCCTCATCACTATCAAAGTCAATAAACTCAGGGTGTGATACCTTGGGGCCTTTTGCCATGAAGCATCTTCCAATTCCCTCATTTGGTGAATCAAATATGTCATAGGAGTTGGAGTTGGAGGACACGAGAGCAAGACCGCAACACCTTCATCTTGATCAGTATTCGGAGTTGGAGTGATAGCTTCTTTCGAGTGATTGTCGGAGTCGGAGCCGGAAACCCATTCACCAATATGAGCTTGATGTTTTCTTCTTGTGTAGCTCCTTGATGTCTTTCCTTTCCGAATCCTTGCTTCTCCGAGAGGGTCTTCGTTCATAACGATCATCTCTACTCCTTCTCTCTTTTCGAGGCGACTCTTCTCTTGAGCTTCTTCTTCTTGGAGATTCTTCTCTTCTCTTGTGGGGAGTCGAACACTCATTTGAGTAGTGTCTGGGTCTTCCACAATTGTAGCAGTTTCGATCACGACTAGAAGATCTCTTTTCATCATATGATCTAGACTTTGAGCTTCTTTCCTTGCTTCTACTCTTGTAGAATTTGTTGAAGTTCTTCACCATTAGGCTTATCTCTTCATTGGAAACTAGCTTGTCACTTGAGGTTGTGGGAGCTTCAACTGCAGCTTTGTAAGCACCACTTGACTTGTTGTGAAGCTCTTCCTTATCTTTAAGTGTCATCTCATGAGCAACAATTCTTCCAATGACTTCGTAGGCTTGAGATCCTTGTAGTTTGGCATCATTTGGATCAAAGTGCACACGGTGTCATACTTTCCATCCAAAGCTCTGAGAATCTTCTTGATGATGAATCGGTCGGTCATTTCTTCGCTTCCTAAGCCTGCCATCTCATTGGTGATGAGAGCAAGCCTAGAGTACATTTCAGCGACTCCTTCACCTTCCTTCATCTTGAACTTGTCAAGTTGACCTTGAAGAACATCTAGCTTTGATTCCTTCACGGACTCGGTACCTTCGTGCATTTCGACCAAAGTATCCCAAATCTCTTTTGCATTCTCAAGACGGCTGATCTTGTTGAACTCCTCGGGACACAAAGCATTGAAGAGAATGTCACAAGCTTGAGCATTGTTTCAGAACATCCGCAACTCATCCGCAGAGCTTCGCGATCCGAACTTTTCCTTCCTCGAAGAACTCACCTTGCAAGCCAACACAAATAATGCCCCATGCGGCAGGGTTATGTCCAAGAATATGCATTTTCATTTTATGCTTCCAACTAGCAAAGTTTGAACCATCAAAGTAAGGACCTCTACGAAAATTACCCTCACTAGACGCCATACTCTCCTAGGTTGTGAAACCAAGCTTATGGAATCCAATGCAATGAAAACCAATCCAATGGAGACCAAAGCTCTGATACCACTTGTAGGATCGGAAGTATGTCTAGAGGGGGGGTGATTAGACTACTTGACAACTTAAAAGTTTAGCCTTTTGATTAGGGCAAGTTTTTAGCAAGTTCACAATGATGACCAAGTCAAGTATCACCCTACACATGCAATTCTAGAGTTGTGGCAGCGGAAAGTAAATTGCACATGTAGTAAATAAGAGGTGGAGAAGAGCAAACGCAATTTGGAGACACGGAGATTTTTCTCGTGGTTCCGATAGGTGGTGCTATCGTCAATCCACGTTGATGGAGACTTCAACCCACGGAGGGTAACGGCTGCGAGAGTCCACGGAGGGCTCCACCCACGAAGGGTCCACGAAGAAGCAACCTTGTCTATGCCATCATGGCTTACGCCCACGGAGGACTAGCCTTACTCGGGGTAGATCTTCATGAAGTAGGCGATCTCCTTGCCCTTACAAACTTCTTGGTTCAACTCCACATCTTGACGGAGGCTCCCAAGCGACACCTAACCAATCTAGGAGGCACCACCTCCAAAAGGTAATAGATGGTGTTGGTGATGATGAACTCCTTGCTCTTGTGCTTCAAATGATAATCTCCCCAACACTCAACTCTCCTCACTGATTTGGCTGTGGTGGAAGAAAGGATTGAGTGGAAAGCAACTTGGGAAGGCTAGAAATCAAGTTTCATATGGTGGGAGTGGAGCAACTTGATCTCAACACAAGGGTAGGTAGTTTTCTTCTCGAAATGTAAGGTAGGAGTGGTAGTTCTTTCGATGGCTCTCTCCACGAATGAAGAGGAGGTGGAGGGTATTTATAGCCTCCACACAAAATCCAACTGTTACACACATTTGACCAATCTCGGTCGGACGAAGTTGACAACTCGGTGAGACCGAAAGTTCAAATCTTGTGAACGTTGGGATTTTCGTGGGACCGAAAATACAATCTCGGTTAGTCCGATTCTTCCAAAGTCTAGGGTTTGCCAATCTCGGTGGGACCGACTTTCTCATCTCGGTGACACCGATTTGAGTCTGTAGGTTCTGAAGCTTGGCAACACCAATTTCGTAAGACCGAGTTTGGAATCGGAAAATCCGAAATTATTAGGGTTTGGGTATATGGTGGAGGTGGTTCATCTCGGTGTGACTGAGTTTATGGAATCGGTGGGACCGAGATTACTTATGGGTTTATGTTGGAATGAAAGATTGCGATAGTTTGAGAGATAAATCACTAAGCACTTTGAGCAACCAGATCATCATCATA
This sequence comes from Aegilops speltoides, assembly GCA_021437245.1. Taxonomy (NCBI): domain Eukaryota; kingdom Viridiplantae; phylum Streptophyta; class Magnoliopsida; order Poales; family Poaceae; genus Aegilops; species Aegilops speltoides. The sequence goes on along the minus strand of CM038144.1, from coordinate 108,095,408 downwards.
ACCTCATCCCCTTTTAATAGTATTGGCTTTCCTATGGACTCAATGTGATCTTGGATCACTAAACCAAAAAATAGAGTCTTGAGCTTTTGCCAATGTTTTCCTTAGCATTTTGAGGGGTCCACATCATCAGTCATTGCCATACCCATATCACTGAACTTTCTGAAATATTCTCAAGAAATAATTAGTTCAATGATATATATGTTGTTATTAATTACCAAAACCACCCGGGGATTAGTTGCACTTTCAGCATGGCAGCGACCAGCCCCTCCTTGTCGTCGCGCCGGGACAGCAGGACGCAGTCCGTGGGGAGGTCCCCAGATCGCCGTTCAGCAGGACGGCCATGGCCTTGTCCAGCTCCTCACCCGTCAGGCTAGCGAGCGTAGCCTCGTGTCGTCCCTCGTGCCCCAAAACTCCCACATGGGCCTCGTGCGCGACAGGAGCGGCACCAGGCGCTGCGTCAGGAACTCCTTCACCAGCATGCCTCCTGTCATCCGCTTGGCCTCCAAGTCTGAATTCATCCTCGTCAAGACAGGCTCTGCTTGGGGGTCGGTAAGCTTTGCATGGCCCCACCTCTCGAGTCGCTCAGGCAGCTCTGTTGGTACCTCCAGTCGTGGGTTGAGACCCTTGGTGTCTAGGAAGACCCACAGTGCCAGAAGCCTTCCACCTTCTTCCCGGACATCATGAGGATATTCCCCTTGTGGACTGTGACGAAAGACACGCAAGCAGAGTGTTGCGTCAGATCGTGTAGCCGCAGGCTGAAGAAATGGCGGAGGAGCGCCACCGAGGGCCTCACGCCCACAAAAGCCTCGTAGTAAAAGGGGAAGATGAACAGGAGGAGGATGAAGTTGGGTTCAAGATGAAGGGCCTGGATCTTGTAGTGGCTGAGGACCGTGTAGAACAATTCCGAGAAAGGTAGAATGAGCCCTGCGAAGATGTTGTGGAGGAAGTGTCGGATTTCGGGTTCCGGCAGACCCTTGAGGTTCGAACTCTGGGGTGCGCGCGGAGATTCAACCCTCTGCCTGCCTGTTCCTCGCCGAATCGCTAGGATCTAAACTACTAAACAGAACAACACAAGAGACACAAGATTTATACTGGTTCAGGCCACCATTGTGGTGTAATACCCTACTCCAGTGTGTGGTGTGGTGGATTGCCTCTTGGGCTGATGATGAACAATACAAGGAAGAACAGCCTCGCGAGGGTCTGTTCTTGGCTGGTGGGATGAACTGCTAGGAGGAGTTCAATCGCTCTATCTACTGGTTTCTTGGTGAGGATCCCAATTTCTAGGTCCGGTCTCTCCCCTCTGCCTGGGGGTGGCTAGTCCTATTTATAGGCAAAGGCCCTGGGCCTCTTCCCAAATATTGAGCGGGAAGGGCGCCAACAATTGGCCATTTTGAAGGGGAACAGCGGGTACACTTACCTGACCAAAGTTGGTCCTCGCCTGTCAAAGGCTCTGGTGGTGACGCCTGCTTGGGCTCCACAATGACTTCTCCCCTGCCGTTGGGCTGGTCTTGGTCTCGTTGCACTGAAATGGATGCCTTTGCTTGATGCTCCCGCCTGCGCTTGCTCCCTTTGCACCAAAGAGGAAAGGAGGACACTGCGCGGGCTGGCGCCCGACTAGCGCCCTTGGTCGTCATGGCTTGCGTCATGGCACCTCGTGAGGTACCCCGCCTTGAACTCTCTGCCTCCTCGCGAGCCCACCTGATGAGGCCGTGCCTGAGGAAGCTCCTTGTCGTCCGCCCCGCGAGGCTTGGCCCCTCGCGAGGGTCTTGAGCTTGTGTTGATGAAGATGGGCTGTGCTTGGCCTCCTTTGAGCCACGCCGCAGGCCGCAGGCAGGCAAGTCTGGGGACCCCGTTCCCAGAACGCCGACAGTAGCCCCCGGGCCCACGTCGTGCCCGAAGTTAGCTAAGCAGAGAGGCGAAAGGGCAAGCACGAAGCGTCGCGGGCCCTAATAGCCTGCGGCCTTGGGCGCCGCGTGGCGGTTGATTGGACGTGGGCGCCTCTGCAACCGCGTGAGTTGATAAAGGAGCGGCATCTGTACCTTGCCTCCTTTGCTTCCTCCAGTTGCTGCTCAGATCCCCTTTCTTGCGCCTCTCCTCCCCGCCTCCGAAATCTTCAGATCTACTCTGTCCGCGTGCCCTAGCCAGACATGGCGCCTCGCCAAGCCCCGGTCGGAGCTTGGTACTCGTCCGCCTTGGACTCGCTGAACGTGTCGGAGGCGAGCCTTGCTCAGGTGCGCCAGATGGCTGCGGCGCAGGGCATCGACGGGGCGAAGGTGTTCAAGGCCGGCTCTGCCGTCCCTGAAGGCCAAGGGAGCACCTTCTATCCGCTCTTCGTGAGCGCCCTTGTCGCCGGTCTGGTGCCTCCCTTTTCTGAGTTCTTCTTATCTGTCCTCCGCCACTATAACCTTCAAGCTCTGCACCTCCATCCCAACTCCGTCCTTCTTATTGCAATCTTCGCCTACTATTGTGAGGCTCACGTAGGGGTGAAGCCCTCAGTGGCCCTGCTACACCACTACTTCTCCCTCCGGACCTCCCGTGGTTCCGTCTCTGCGTGCGCGAACTTCGTCGCCTACGGCAGCTCCATCGCCATTTCGAACCCTGGGAAGAGGATTGAGGGCTTCAGCAGCAAGTGGGTCTTGGTGGATGCTGGGCGCATCCACCCTCGCCTGATCCTGCCCACGGGGCACCCCGTGAGCTCCGACGACTGGTCTCGAGTGGAGCTTGTGGATCCCCGTGCGAAGCCGGTGTTGGAGAAGATGGACGTGGATCTAAGGCCGGCCAGCATGGCGGCGGCAAAGCTGACCGGTGCGTCGCTGCTGAGGGAGTTCCTGGAGCACCAACTGGCTCCGCTTCGATACGGGCGGCGCTGGTCCAGGCCTCTGCGATGAGGAGAAGCAAGCCGTCCTTGGGGCGAAGGTTGCCCGCGACGCTGCCTTGGGGGAGATGGCTAGTGTCCGAGGTTGCAGTGAGACGCTGGAGAGCGAGTTGAAGGGCTTGCAGAACCAGCTTGCCGAGGAGGCCCGCCTTCGCCGAGAGCAGGAGGAAAGCATGAAGGCTCGCGAGCCGGCCGTCAACGACCTGGGCCAAGCTCAAGAGGCGCCGTAGCCGCCTAGGCGCGCTGGAGCAAGAGCTGGAAGAGAGGAAGGTTGAGCTGGACGGCAAGGCCCGGGTTCTCGCCGAGGGTCGCATGGCCTTCGTGGATATGGAGGAGAAGGCTCGCACTTCATTGAAGATGCTTTATGATAGCGGCTTCGAGAGCCCATTGGCCGGCGAGGAGGATGGCCCCGCCAAGCTGCTTCCCTTCCTGGTTCGCGCCCTTGAAGATGTCACCCTTGGCCTTGGCCCTACGGCCGAGGCCGAGGCACGCGTCTTGTCTTCCGCGGCGCTGACGTGGGTCTTCACCCACATCTATCTTCGTGACCCCAACATCGACCTCGACAGCCTGCTGGAGCCAGCGAGCGGCGAGCGTGCCGCTGCCGCTACTGAGGCCGTGAAGGGTCGTGCGGAGGCCCTGCTGGGGAAGTTCCGGGCCTTCAGCACCAAGCCGAAGCGGAGCGCTGCCAGCCCCGCTGCTCCACAAGGCGAACCTGCTCCGTGCAGCTCCACCGCCGGCAAGTGACTCCGTCGTGGCTCCCGTCCTGCTTTTAGTTCCTGCGCATGTACCATGCCTCGGGGAGGCGTTAAAACTTGCATTTCGTGTTGTGATAACAGTATGGACTGTAATATTTGCTTTTGAATTCCATGAAACTTGCGCTATTCCTTCCTACTTGCTTATGTTCTACGCCGGCAGAGCCCGGCCCCGCGCATACCTCAGCCGCCATTAGCCCCGACCGGAAACCAGGATGGGACCAAGGAGTGAGGGGCTATGTGACAAGTTAGGCTCCTGAGTCCCGATGCTCAGGAGTCCCCCTTGGCGCTCGAACAGCAAGTAGGGAGGTGAGATGTTGGTGCATATGCCGTTCTACGTCTACAGAGCCCGGCCCCGCGCATACCTCAACCGCCGTTAGCCTTTCGGAACTAAGGAGTGAGGGGCTACGTGACCAGTTAGGCTCCTGAGTCGCGATGCTCAGGAGTCCCCCTTGACGCTCAAACGGCCTTTGTACCTTGGCTCCGCTCGGGGAGGGACGTGCGACGCACCAGGCCCGGGGGGGCCTGGCTAGGTGGTGTGCGTCTGGGCGTGACCCAGGCGCAGCCCCCGTGCCCAGCCCCTTCGTGCAGCACTCCCGAGGGGAGGCGTTGCGATGAGGCCAGACACTGAGCTCCGGGCTCCCTGAGGTTGATGCGGCCCGGGCCACCTCGATTGTTTATCACCAGCGTGAAACATAGCGCTCAGATGTGTACGGGCATAGCCGCTCCTCGGCGGTGTTGTCACCAACATGAGCATGGTGCTTCCCAGTGCGTGGGAGGGGCTCCCCCCGAGGAGCCCCTGGGCGATACAGCCCCACCTCGACACGTGGCTGGCACGGTAGGACTTGACGAGGTGTATCTGGGCACCGTGGGCCAAGCCACAGACTCACGGGCCCTACCTCAAGCGGGTTGCGCTGCTCTGGGCCTTATCTTGGAGTGTGTTCACGCAAATTTGGCAGATGCGGTGCTCTATGTCCTCGGGTCCCGGCTCTCGAGCTGGTCTCAGCCGCCGCTAGCATGCCAGGTCGCGATGCCATGGACAAGACCAGAGGGTGAGGGCCGGAGAGCCGGTAGGAGCCCTGAGTCGCGATGCTCAGGCACCCCCCTTCAATGCGCAAGCTGGGTTAGATGTCGAAACTCTACGTCCTCGGGTCCCGGCTCTCGAGCTGGTCTCAGCCGTCGCTGGCATGCCAGGTCGCGATGCCATGGACAAGACCAGAGGGTGAGGGCCGGAGAGCCGGTAGGAGCCCTGAGTCGCGATGCTCAGGCACCCCTCCTTTAACGCGCAAGCTGGGTCAGATGTCGAAACTCTACGTCCTCGGGTCCCAGCTCTCGAGCTGGTCTCGGCCGTCGCTGGCATGCCAGGTCGCGATGCCATGGACAAGACCAGAGGGTGAGGGCCGGAGAGCCGGTAGGAGCCCTGAGTCGTGATGCTCATGCACCCCCCCTTTAACGCCCAAGATTCCGACACCTAGGAGAAAAAGGCACCAAATAACAAGCATGGTGGGTCGAAAGCATAGCCCTAAGATAAACGCAAGAAGGGTACACGCCGCTGGGTCAGGCCCGAGCGACTTGGGGATGATGCAGCCCGAGGGGCGCCCCCAATAAGGTAATCTATGAACATGAAAAAAAAGGGATACACGCCGCAGGGACGGACCCACGCGGCCCGGGAATAATACGGCCCTGTGGGTGCTCCCAACCGGAAATGAAACTTGAAAGGTGTCACCTGATGATGTTGGGTACGAAGGGGTGTTGGTGTAGCAGACTCGGTGGGCTATGGGAGCCGATCCTCACGAGCTCCCAGGCCCAGGGGCCTCATGAGGCTCCGGGGGCGCTGGCGGCTCCTCGCGGGCCATCTCCATCTCCGCCAGGGCGGCGGAACGCCTGACCTCTTGAGCCTCCAGGATGGCTCTCATGAGGCGCTGGTGCGCAGCAGCCGCGTTTAGCAAGCCATAAGGCATGCAGACGTAGCTGTGGGGCAGACCCTCGCAGCATCCCACTTGCGAGGGCCAGAGGCGCTCCTGAGACGTGGCTCGGTTGAGCCCCGGTATGTCAATGCAGACGCGCAACCCACCATCCTCGCCGGGATGGGGGGCCACAACGGGTAAGCGGCGGCTGCCTCTCATGACCCTTGACTCCTGCAGCTCCTGAATGGCCTTGTTGACGAACTCCTGAGGGTTCGGCCCTCCTTGCCTTGCTCCCTCTTGAGGGAAACGTGCTTTGAAACACGCCTCCACGTGGTGCCCAAGCGCCTCCCTCGTGACCTTGGCGAGGTCGGCGGCCCTCCAGGGGAGAGCCCCCGAGCCCTGCCTGAGGAGGGCGCCGGGCGCGCTTCCCTATGCGATGGAAGGAGGTTCCCCCTGAGCAGGCGCGGTCCCTGAGGGGCCTGCCTCCTGAGGGGCCAGGCTGGTCGATGTCTTCTTCTTCTTGGGGGCGGCCTCGGGAAGCCTCCTGCTTTCGTGGTCCGGGTCTTCCAGTGATGCGGCCTGAAAGGCTCGCTCCAGGGAGCACACTACGTCTCTCTCTTCGCAGGGCACCGTGATGACCCCGCCACTTCCTGGCATGTTGAGGATGTTGTAGCCGTGGTGGGTTACGGCCATGAACTTGGCCAGCGCCAGGTACCCGAGGATGGCGTTGTATGGCAGGTGAATGTGGGCGACGTCGAAGTCGATGAGCTCGGTGCGGTAGTTGTCGCGTGCCCCGAAGGTGACAGGAAGGCGGACCTGCCCAATCGGGACCGTGGAGCCGTCGGTGACTCCGGAGAAAGGCTTGGTTGGCTGAAGCTGGCTGTAGGGCACTTGGAGATTGTTGAACGTTTCCACAGACAGGACGTTGAGCCCTGCCCCGCCGTCGATGAGGGTCCTGGTGACCAGCATGTTGCTGATAATTGGGGAACAAAGCATCGGGAGGACTCCGGCTGTGGCCATGCACTTGAGCTGATCTGCTGAACTGAACGTGATGGCGCATGCCGACCACCTGAGAGGGTGCGTGGCCTCGAGCTTGGGAAGGACTGCATTCACTTCGCGGGCGAACTGCTTGAAGATGCGTTGAGAGGCTGGGGCTTGAGCTCCACCCAGGATGCAGACGATTGCACGCGGTTCCTGGAAGCCCCCAGCCCCCTCGTCCTGATGACGGTCTTCATTTCTCCTTGGCTGCGGCGGCAGCGGAGGGAGGCCTGCGTTCCCTTGCGGGCAATCCTCGCGAGGCTGATCCCTCCAGCCTCCCTCGCGAGGCAGGTCCTACCAGCGATCCTCGCGAGGTTGGTCGCGCCACCCTTGGCGCGGGCTGCGGTCTTCCCAACGTCCTGCCTTCCTTCCTCCTCCTCGGCCGTAGCCCCGGTCGCTGCGGTCGGGATGTCTGCCGACCCTTCCTTCACGCACGGCCCGGAGCTCTTGGCATTCATTGGTGTTGTGGGTGTGGAGGTCGTGGTACACGCAGTACCGACTGCCCTTGGAGGATTCGGGCTGATCTCGCCCGCTTGGTGTCAGCTCTGCCATGAGTACGGCAGCCCCCTTGCGCTTCACGTCCTTGGCCTTGGGCTTCTTCTCTTCGAGGTCCGCGGCAGGCAGCTCGAGGAGGGAGAGGCGTCCCTCCTCAGCCCTGGCGCACTTGGTCGCCAAGTTGAACAGCTCCAAGGAGGTGCACAGGTCTTCATGCATCGCCAGCTCCTCCTTCATCTTGACGTCGCGCACACCGTCGGAGAAGGCTGAGATGATGGCCTCCTCCGTCACCCTAGGGATCTTGAGGCGCGCGTTGTTGAAGCGCTGGATGTACTTCTGCAGGGTTTCCCCTAGTTGCTGCTTGATATGGCGCATGTCGCTCACGGCGGGTGGCCGGTCGCGGTACCACGAAATTGGCGATGAAGCGGGTGCGCATCTCGCCCAAGGAGGAGATCATGCAGGGCGGATTCAGAGAGCAGTGCGGGTTCGTCCTGAGCGCCATGGGAAACCAGTTTGCCATGACTTTTTCGCTCCGCTGGCAGCCTCGATGCCCAACTCAGAGCTGGAGGAACTCGCAGGTCAGCCGTGCCGTCGTAGCAAGGAGGCAGGTCTGCTTGAACTTGTCGGGCCACGCGACGCCTGCTGCGCCTTCGGAGGTGAAGGCGCGGCAGCTCTTGTGTGGCCACAGGAGGTGCTGGGCGACGAAGAGCCTGGTCTGCGGGTCCCCATGCGCCGCGGGCTGGAGGCAGCGCAGGTCTTGACGTCTTTGGAGCAGGAGCGCCGAGCAGCTTCTCGAGGGCGAGGGACTTCTTGGCAACTCTGCTCTTGCCGTGCTGGCGCCTGACGGAGCGGGTTCCGCCCAGGGGCCGCGCGCCTTGGGGCCAGGGCGCCTTCTTGAGGTGGAGGCGGCTGAGGCGCCCTAGGAGCTTCATTGCCCGCGCAGGGCGGGGCACGGTGCAACGAGAAGGATGGCGCGGGGGAGCCCCCGGCGGCGCGGACGAGTTCGGCGACTCGGTCGAGCCACTCTTCGTAGACGTCGTCGATGGGGTGGTAGCGCAGGAGCTCGTTTGCCGCGATGAGCGCAGCTCGGGCCTCCATGGCTGCGCGGGGCGCGCGTGACGAAGAACCAGCGGGGGTGAGCGAGGGTGTGGCAATGCAGCCGTCCCGCCTCATGGATGGATGCTGGGACGATGCTTGCTGTTCGTTCCCTGCCAGGCCGGTGGCGGTGTTGATGGCAGGTGACGGGGAACGACGAGGGCGCCCGCCGACGGGAGCCGTCTGGGCGACGTGGGAAGCAAGGGCGGCTCGGCGCTCGGCGCGAGCCCGACGAGCGTCAGACATGGATGCGGTGGTCGGAGAAGAACAAGACGACGGAAGGCAAATTCCAGCGCACCCCTACCTGGCGCGCCAAATGTCAGATTTTGGGTTCCGGCAGACCCTTGAGGTTCGAACTCTGGGGTGCGTGCAGAGATTCAACCCTCTGCCTGCCTGTTCCTCGCCGAATCGCTAGGATCTAAACTACTAAACAGAACAACACAAGAGACACAAGATTTATATTGGTTCAGCCACCATTGTGGTGTAATACCCTACTCCAGTGTGTGGTGTGGTGGATTGCCTCTTGGGCTGATGATGAACAATACAAGGAAGAACAGCCTCGCGAGGGTCTGTTCTTGGCTGGTGCGATGAACTGCTAGGAGGAGTTCAATCGCTCTATCTAATGGTTTCTTGGTGAGGATCCCAATTGCTAGATTCGGTCTCTCCCCTCTTCCCTGGGGGTGGCTAGTCCTATTTATAGGCAAAGGCCCTGGGCCTCTTCCCAAATATTGAGCGGGAAGGGCGCCAACAATTGGCCATTTTGAAGGGGAACAGCGGGTACACTTATCCTGACCAAAGTTGGTCCTCGCCTGTCAAAGGATCTGGTGGTGACGCCTGGTTGGGCTCCACAATGACTTCTCCCCTGCCGTTGGGCTGGTCTTGGTCTCGTTGCACCGAAATGGATGCCTTTGCTTGATGCTCCGCTGCGCTTGCTCCTTTGCACCAAAGAGGAAAGGAGGACATCTGCATGGCCTGGCGCCTCGCCCGGGCGCCCTTGGTAAATCATGGCTTGCGTCATGGCACCTCGCGAGGTACCCCGCCTTGAACTCTCTGCCTCCTCGCGAGCCCACCTGATGAGGCCGTGCCTGAGGAAGCTCCTTGTCGTCTGCCCCGTGAGGCTTGGCCCCTCGCGAGGGTCTTGAGCTTGTGTTGATGAAGATGGGCTGTGCTGGGCCTCCTTTGAGCCACGCCGCAGGCCGCAGGCAGGCAAGTCTGGGGACCCCTGTTCCCAGAACACCGACAGGAAGAAGGGGTAGAACATCCAGGCCAAGGTCCTTTGCTCGATGGAGCCAGCCTAGATCACGCTCTCGCCCCACCAGTTGTCCTCGCTCGCGTCTGCGGGAGCATGGGGTCGAGATGCCCCACCTCAGCGATGGAGGACGCGCCAAGTGATAACCCGCAAGTATACGGGATAGTTTTAGCCTCTTTCGATAAGTAAGAGTGTTGAACCCAACGAGGAGCTAAAGGTAGAACAAATCCTCTCTCGAGTCCTATCGGCCACTGATACGACTCTACGCACGCTTGATGTTCGCTTTACCTAGAACAGGTATGAAACTAGAAGTACTTTGTAGGAGTGATAGGATAGGTTTGCAAGATAATAAAGAACACGTAAATAAAAAAATAGGGGCTGTTTAGATAAAGATGCAATAAAGTAAATTTAGCGAGTGTGGAAAAGTGGTGGTAGGAGTTGTGAAATTGTCCCTAAGCAATTGACTACTTTACTAGACCGATAATCACTATTGCAATTCTATTTGAGGGAGAGACATAAGCTAACATACTTTCTCTACTTGGATCATATGCACTTATGATTGGAACTCTAGCAAGCATCCGCAAATATTAAAAATTCATTGAGGTAAAACCCAACCATAGCATTAAAGTATCAAGTCCCCTTTATCCCATACGCAAACAACCTACTTACTCGGGTGCAGTGCTTCGCCACCACGCCACCCACCATAAGCAAATCATAAACATATTGCAAACCCTACAACGGAATCCTCACGCTATGCGACACGGAGGGCACAATACGACTGCACCAATAATAAAACATGCAACTCAAACCAATCATAGCAATTCATCAATCACCGATAGGACAACGAAAATCTACTCAGACATCATAGGATGGCAACGCATCATTGGAAAATAATATGAAGCATAAAGCACCATGTTCAAGTAGAGGGTACAAGGGGTTGCGGGAGAGTGGATCGCCGAATATAGATGGGGGAAGGTGATGGAGATGTTGGTGAAGATAGCGGAGGTGTTGGTGAAGATCGCGGTGATGATGATGGCCCCCGGCGGCGTTCCGGCGCCACCGGAAGCAAGGGGGAGAGAGCCCCCCCTTCTTCTTCTTCTTCTTCCTTGACCTTCTCCCTAGATGGGAGAAGGGTTTTCCCTCTGGTCCTTGGCTCCCATGGCGTGGGATGGGCGAGAGCCCTTCCGAGATTGGATCTATCTCTCTGTTTCTGCGTTCTCAGATCCTTCCCCTTCACCGTTTATTTTATATCCGGAGATCCGTAACTCCGATTGGGGTGAATCTTTCACCCAGAATTTTCTCGTAAAATTAGCTTTCTTGCAGCAAAAGAAGAGCGTCAACTGCCTTACGGGGTGACCAGGAGAGCCTAGGGCGCACCTGCCTCCCTGGGGCGCCCCCTGTCTCCTGGCCCCCTCAGGCACCATCTCGCGTTGATTTTTCCTCCCAAAAATCACAAATATTCCAAAATAATTCTCCGTCCATTTTTATCCCGTTTGGACTCCATTTGATATTGGGTTTCTGCGAAACATAAAACATGCAACAAACAGGAACTGGCACTGGGCACTGGATCAATATGTTAGTCCCAAAAATAGTATAAAAGTTGCCAAAAGTATATGAAAGTTGAAGAATATTGCCATGGAACAATCAAAAATTATAGATACGACGGAGACGTATCAGCATCCCCAAGCTTAATTCCTGCTCATCCTCGAGTAGGTAAATGATAAAAAAGATAATTTTTGATGTGGAATGCTACCTAGCATAATCTTGATCATATGTCTAATCATCGCATGAATATTAAGATACGAGTGATTCAAAGCAATAGTCTATCATTTGACGTAAAAACGATAATACTTCGAGCGTACCAATAAAGCAATCATGTCTTTTCAAAACAACAAGGCCAAAGCAAGCTTATCCCTACAAAATCATATAGTTTGGCCATGCTTCATTTTCGTCACACAAAAATGCTCCCATCATGCACAACCCCGATGACAAGACGAGCAATTGGTTCATACTTTTTAACGCGCTTCAGCTTTTTCAACCCTCACGCAATACATGAGCGCAAGCCATGGATATAGCACTATAGGTGGAATAGAATATAACAATGGAGGTTATGTGGAGAAGACAAAAAAGGAGAAAGTCTCACATCGACGCGTCTAATCAATGGGCTATAGAGATGCCCATCAATTGATGTCAACGCGAGGAGTAGGGATTGCCATGCAACGGATGCACTAAGAGCTATAAGTGTATGAAAGCTCAACAAAAGAAACTAAGTGGGTGTGCATCCAACTTGCTTGCTCATGAAGACCTAGGGCATTTGAGGAAGCCCATCGTCGGAATATACAAGCCAAGTTCTATAATGAAAATGCCCACTAGTATATGAAAGTGATAACATAGGAGACCCTCTATATGAAGAACATGGTGCTACTCTGAAGCACAAGTGTGGAAAAAGGATAGTAACATTGCCCGTTTTCTTTTATTTTTTTCTTATTTCTTTTCCTTTTTCTTTTTTCGGTGGGCTTCTTTGGCCCCCTTTTTTATTTAGGCTTCTTTGGCCTTTCCTCTTTTTTCTTTTTTTCTTTTTTTTTCTTTTTTTATGGGGCAATGTTCTATAATGATGATCATCACACTTTTATTTACTTACAACTCGATACTGGAACAAAGATATGACTTTATATGAATGCTTCCAGCGGTGTACCGGGATGTGCAATGATCTAGCGTAGCAATGACATCAAAAAACGGACAAGCCATGAAAACATCATGCTAGCTATCTTACGATCATGCAAAGCAATATGACAATGAATGCTCAAGTCATGTATATGATGATGATGAAAGTTGCATGGCAATATATCTCGGAATGGCTATGGAAATGCCATGATAGGTAGGTATGGTGGTTGTTTTGAGGAAGATATAAGGAGGCTTATGTGTGATAGAGCGTATCATATCACGGGTTTGATGCACCGTGAAGTTTGCACCAACTCTCGAGGTGAGAAAGGGCAATGCACTGCATCAAGAGGCTAGCAATGGTGGAAAGGTAAAAGTGTGTATAATCCATGGACTCACATCAGTCATAAAGAACTCATATACTTATTGCAAAAGTTTATTATCCCTCGAAGCAAAGTACTACTACGCATGCCCCTAGGGGGATAGATTGGTAGGAAAAGACCATCGCTCGTCCCTGACCGCCACCCATAAGGAAGACAATCAAAGAAACACCCCATGCTTCAAATTTGTCACACAACGGTTACCATACGTGCATGCTACGGGACTTGCAAACCTCAACACAAGTGTCTCTACAATCCACAACCACCCACTAGCATGACTCTAATATCACCATCTTTATATCGCAAAACTATTGCAAGGAATCAAACATATCATATTTAGCGATCTACAAGTTTATGTAGGATTTTATGACTAACCATGTGAATGACTAATTCTTGTAATCTCTCTAAAAAGATATAAGTGAAGGAAGAGAGTTTAATTCTTTCTACAAAAGATATGTCCACGCTCTAACAAATATAAGTGAAGCAAAAGAGCATTCTACAAATGGCGATTTTCTATGCGAAGAGAAACAGGCAATCCAAACTTCAAATGATATAAGCGAAGCACATGAAGCATTCTATAAAGCCATACTCAAAAGATTTAAGTGAAGTGCAATGAGAATTCTATAAATTAACCAAGGACTATCTCATACCAGTATGGTGCATAAAAGAAAAGTGAAAACTAAATGCAAAAGACGCTCCAAGACTTGCACATAATGCATGAACGAAACGAATTCGAAAACATACCGATACTTGTTGAAGAAAGAGGGGATGCCTTCCGGGGCATCCCCAAGCTTAAACACTTGAGTCTCCTTGAATATTTACTTGGGGTGCCTCGGGCATCCCCAAGCATGAGCTCTTGCCTCTCTTCCTTTTCCTCATATCAAAACCTCCTCGATTAGACACTTCATCCACACAAAACTTCAACAGAAAACTCGGTAAGATCCGTTAGTATAATAAAGCAAATCACCACTCTAAGTACTATTGCAAACCAATTAAAATTTTGTTTTTTGCATTGTGTCTACTGTAATATAGCTTTTCCATGGCTTAATCCACTGATATAAGTTGATAGATTCATCAAAACAAGCAAACTATGCATCAAAAACAGAATCTGTCAAAAACAGAACAGTCTGTAGCAATCTGAACAATCACAATACTTCTGGTACCCCAAAAATTCTACAAAAATTAGGAAAAATAAACAAGTTGTATAGCAATATAGTGCAAAATTAATATGAACCAACTGACGTTCCGGTTAGAAATGTAAAATCATGCACTACATCCAAAGTTTCTGTCCTGCACTGTACAAACCAACAAGCATTGTAAACATCCTAAAGGCAAACCTTGGCACACTATTTTTATAATACAATGGAATTGTACAAGGGGATAATTATTTTTGATGAAAATTTTCTGTAATTAAGATTCACAAAGTTTCCGTGAGCATGAACAAAGATCAAGGAGCTCTCCCACTTCAACAATGCTTGTCTCTCTCACTTTCACTTTCCTTTTTGAAAAGTTTTTAGGTTCCCCTCTTTATTTATTTTTTTTGTTTTTAAACTATATGAAAGCACACAACAGAAATAAATGACTCTCTAGAACTTCCGGGTTGTCTCCCTGGCAGCGCTTTCTTTAAAGCCGTTAAGCTAGGCATATAGTGCTCAAGTAATGAATCCACCCGGATCCCAAGGTATATCAAAGCCAATTTTAATTAACAATGATTTGTAATTTAGTAGTGAGCACAAAGTAACATATATCATGCAATAACGAAGTCTTACTCTTTTCCTATGCATCGGAAGGTCATAAAAGAACAATTCATGCACACATAGTAAAGGCCAATGCATAGTATAAGCAGATTCTTGCAATTTTATCGTGTTGGAAACATAAAGAGGCGGATATGTAGTTCCTCTCTCATAATAATTGCAAGTAGGAGCAGCAAGCACGTGCATATTATAGTTGTCAAAATTGTCATGTGCAATGGTAAAAGGCAACCCATCGATATAATCCTTAATAAGCACAAACTTCTCCGATATAGTGTAGTTTGGAGAATTCAAAAGATAATAGGATTATCGTGCGTGGGTGCAATAGCAACAATTTCATGTTTAAGATAAGGAACTATAGCAAGTTCATCTCCATAAGCATAATTCATATTGGCATCTTGGCCACAAGCATAGCAAGCATCATCAAAAAGGGCGTTTTCAAGAGAATCAATGGGATCATAGCAATCATCCTTCGGTAAGCACGAAGGGGAATTAAACAATGTATGAGTTGAAGAGTTAGTATCATTAGAAGGTGGACACGGGTGATCAATCCGCTCTTCCTCCTTTTGTTCTTCGCTCTCCTCATCATCTTTTTCATCCAATGAGCTCACAGTTTGATCAATTTCTTCTTCCATAACTTCCTACAAAATATTATTCTCTTCTTGGACAGCGGAGACTTTCTCAATAAATGCATTAATATTGTAATTGTATTCATAATTCTCATAGCAAAATTTTCAGGCCTATAAACACCATCATTATCAAAAGCTTCATACTTTTCAAACAAAGATTCAATTTCATAAGAAGCCTTAAAAGCAACAAATTCTTCTATTTGTTCAACATCATAGTAATCATATATACCATTAGCATAAGAAGCTAAGGTTTCATTATCATTAAATTTGCATGAAAAAGGAAGGTGCGGAGCCTTCATCCTAGAGCAACAATTATAATCATATCTCAAGCATAGATCCTGAGCATACCAACGCAACATAATAAATTGATCCCATAATAGTTTCCCTTTTTGTGTCGAGCGATAATCCTAAAGTATTCACGTTGATCCAACGTGTCTCCCATTATAAAGTTGAATGGGGTTTTCTCAGGATTATCAAAGTAGTACATAATATCTTCCACATAATGAGAATCGAGGGTTTTAGGAGTTACCCCATCTCCATGAGTAGCAAGTACACCTAATTTTTTGGTATTTTGTGTTCCATATCCATAACTAATGATAAAGAACAACTAAGAATAGAAAATAAAAATTACTTAGTGATAAAGCAATTAAGCACACACGAGAATATTCACTCCACGCTATGACTCCCCGGCCTCGGCACCAGAAAAAGGTCTTGATAACCCGCAAGTATACGGGATAGTTGTAGCCTATTTCGATAAGTAAGAGTGTCGAACCCAACGAGGAGCTAAAGGTAGAACAAATACTCTCTCGAGTCCTATCGGCCACTGATACGACTCTACGCACGCTTGACGTTCGCTTTACCTAGAACATGTATGAAACTAGAAGTACTTTGTAGGAGTGATAGGATAGGTTTGCAAAATAATAAAGAACACGTAAATAAAAAATAGGGGCTGTTTAGATAAAGATGCAATAAAGTAAATATAGCGAGTGTGGAAAAGTGGTGGTAGAAGTTGTGAAATTGTCCCTAAGCAATTGACTACTCTACTAGACCGATAATCACTATTGCAATTCTATTTGAGGGAGAGGCATAAGCTAACATACTTTCTCTACTTGGATCATATGCACTTATGATTGGAACTCTAGCAAGCATCCGCAAATACAAAAGATTCATTAAGGTAAAACCCAACCATAGCATTAAAGTATCAAGTCCCCTTTATCTCATACGCAAACAACCTACTTACTCGGGTCTGTGCTTCTGTCACTCACGCCACCCACCATAAGTAAATCATAAACATATTGCAAACCCTACAACAGGAATCCCTCACGCTTGCGCGACACGGAGGGCACAATAGGACAGCACCAATAATAAAACATGCAACTCAAACCAAACATAGCAATTCATCAATCACCGATAGGACAACGAAAATCTACTCAGACATCATAGGATGGCAACACATCATTGGAAAATAATATGAAGCATAAAGCACCATGTTAAAGTAGAGGGTACAGCGGGTTGCAGGAGAGTGGACCGCTGAATATAGATGGGGGAAGGTGATGGAGATGTTGGTGAAGATGGCAGAGATGTTGGTGAAGATCGCGGTGATGATGATGGCCCCCGGCGGCGTTCCGGCGCCACCGGAAGCAAGGGGGAGAGAGCCCCCCTTCTTCTTCTTCTTCTTCTTCCTTGACCTTCTCCCTAGATGGGAGAAGGGTTTCCCCTCTGGTCCTTGGCTCCCATGGCGTGGGAGGGGCGGCCCCTCTGAGATAGGATCTATCTCTCTGTTTCTTCGTTCTCAGATCCTTCCCCTTCACTGTTTCTTTTATATCCGGAGATCCGTAACTCCGATTGGGGTGAATCTTTCGCCCAGATTTTTCTCGTAAAATTAGCTTTCTTGTGGCAAAAGAAGAGCGTCAACCGCCTTACGGGGTGACCAGGAGAGTCCAGGGTGTGCCTGCCTCCCTGGGGCGCGCCCCTGTCTCCTGGCCCCCTCGGGCACCGTCTCGCGTTGATTTTTCCTCCCAAAAATCACAAATAATCCAAAATAATTCTCCATCCATTTTTATCCCGTTTGGACTCCATTTGATATTGGGTTTCTGCGAAACATAAAACATGCAACAAATAGGAACTGGCAGTGGGCACTGGATCAATATGTTAGTCCCAAAAGTAGTATAAAAAGTTGCCAAAAGTATATGAAAGTTGAAGAATATTGGCATGGAACAATCAAAAATTATAGATATGACGGAGACGTATCACCAAGCGCTAGCGAAGGAGAGGAGGAGCTGGTGGCCTGGACCGCGTGCTTCGACTTCCCGGGCACCATTCGCGGGGTTGCCGGCACTAAGGAAGAAGAAAGGAGGCGGAGTTGCAATTGGATCTCGAGAAGATCTCGGCTGCGGAATGGGATCACGAGCAAGGCAAGAGCGAGCAATGACGGCTCTGCGACGTGCGCTAGGATTTTTGTCAGCCCTGGCGGTTGCTGAGGTGAAATGAGGGAGTGGAGGCATCCGCGTCCCATCACGCGCCATGCATCAAGCCTGGACCTCAGGTGATTGGGGCCCGCGGCACTTCGCCTTGCCCCTTGGCTTCTCCTCGAAGCCAACTTGAGCGTGCCTTGGGCACGGGGGCTACTATTGGCGTTCTGGGTTCGGGGGTACCCAGACTTGCCTCCCTGCGGCCCAGCGCGTGGGCCCATTGACTTCCCAGTACGGCCCCACTGCAAGACCCCCCAAGCCAAGACCCTCGCGAGGGCCCCCGGTCTCGCGAGGAGGACGACATCAAGACCTCCAGAGGGGCGGCCTCTCCAAGTTGCCTCCCGACGAGGCGAATTCTATGCAGGTACCGAGCCTCACGAGGCTGCGATGATGTAAGCCATGATTATCATGGCCAGGCGGGCGCCAGCGGGCGCAGAGGAGGCAGTTTCCTCTTTGGTGCTAAGGAGGCAAGGGCAGACGCGGGTTCATTTAATCTCCCAAAGGTTTCCATTCCGGCGCAATAGGACCAAGCCCACAAGCTATGCAGGACGGATGGCTGAGCCCACCACTATGTCATGGCCAGAACCTTTGCAGGCGAAGACCACCTTTCTTCAAGATTAGATGTACTTCTTGTCCACTTTCAAATTGGCCTTTGTGGGATCGCTTCCCACCTAAATTTTGAGGGAAGAGGACCGAGGAGACACTATAAATATAGGTTAGCCACCACCATAGAAGGGGATCGGTGTAACACCCGGTGTAATGATGCTACAGTAATCCCTGGGGTTAAGTTAATCCTTTTGCTCAACAAGTGTTTGTTCATCATTGTTCTTATCTTTTTCAAATTCCAGTTGAAATCAAATTCAAATTCTAAGTGAAATTAAAAAATGCTCAAACATGAAAACTAAAATGTTCATCATGTGGAAAGTATTATTCTGGTAATATTGGTGGTGAACTAACATTTTTGCAAAATGTCTAAGTTCCCTAAACTAGTTAAAACTGTGGCTAAAGCAATCAAATTAAATGCCTTTTTAATTTAAAAAAATTGCAAACTATTTCAAAAGCCTCACAATCTTTTTGTGGTAGTGTCCAATAATTCTTTGAAATTATTTTGGCCAGTGGCATATTTTGCAAAGTCAGTTGTGTATAAAAGAAAAGCAAAAGCTGCTGGAAAAAAAGAAAAGGAAGAGGAAAAGTAAAGGGGTGGGAGAGCCCGTGGCCTTCCCATGGGTCTCTGCCCATCCCAGCAGGCCGGCCCACTCCCCCTCCTCGGTCGCTTCCTGTTCCTCCGACCAGGGGGGACAGCGCTCGCCCGTCGCCATCCAACCACCTCGCCGGCGACACCCGACGAGAGGATAAGGCCCCGGACGCCTCGGACCTCTCCCCCGCTCTCCACTATGGGCCGCTCCGGCCTCTCCCACCAGATCCCTCCTTGCTCTCCCCCTCGTTCCCCACCTCAACCGAGCGCCGCCGTCGCCATGGTTGTGCCGTAGCCGCAGCCACCGCCCACCCCGCTCCTCGCCAACACGTCCACAAGACGCGTCGTCGACCTCTACCTTGACTACGCCTCGCCATCGAGCTCGAGGAGCACCGCAGGCCGCGGATCGAGCAGCCCCCTTCCGCCTCGGTCACCGGCGATCTTCCTCCTCTCCGACGCTCCTGCTACTCCTAACCTTCCAAGGGCCACCGTGCGTGCCGCTAGGTGAGTTCCTCCTCCATCTCTCTCTTCTTGCTGAGTCTGGCGCGCCCCCTAGCTACTTCCCCCACGCGCGCCCGAACATAGCGCCGCGGATCTCATCGCCGGCCAATCTCAAGTGACCAAATGGTCACGGGCCAGTGCCCATTGCACTCCCCACACCGCGTAGATACTCCCCATCCTCTTCGTTTGCTCGCTAGCGCGCCGTAGCTCCATTTTCGTCGAGCACCCATGCACGCCGCCGCCTCCGCCGCGCGCCGGCGCCGATTCCGGCCAAGTCCGGCAATGCTACGGCCACCACTGGACGCGGCACTTAGAGCTCGTTCGTATGAGCCTAGCCCCGCTCCTCCCCGAGCCCTGTACTCATTTTCCAGCGAGATCCTAGCCACGTCACCGTGATTGGCATCACCGGCGTTGAGCCGCCGGCCACCACCAACATGGCACACCTGGGGCCACCCCTGGGTCACTGCCAGCGGGCCCAACGGGCCTCGTTCACTAGGTTGACCCCAGTCAACGTGCTGACTGGACCGGCCCATGCAACTGACAGATGGGGCCCACACCCCTAATTAAAGAAGTTAATTAAGCTAATTTAATTAACCTAATTAGACACTGACAGGTGGGCCCCTTCTAATTAATTAACTTAGTTAGTTTAGGCTAACCTCTATTAGCCCTACTGTCTATGACAGGTGGGACCCACTGGTCAGTTTGACCAGTCAGCAGGTCTGTTGATCTGCTGATGTCATGCTGACACTCTACTGACTTCATAATTCCATTTATGTTATTTTAAATAGTTTCTAAAAATGCTTTAATCTTTGAATAATCATAGAAAATAAACTGTAACTCGGATGAAAATGTTTTCTACATGAAAGTTGCTCAGAAAAACGAGATGAATCCGTATACGCGGTCTGTTTAACTGTCAGATGCCTCTAACTATCTGAACATGAAACATTCCCCCTCCCGGTCATCTGTCTAACACAGGTCCGGAACCGGGAAAACATTCTCGGTTGAAATCCCCCTTCACCTATATCGTGTAGCCATATGTTAGGTCATACCCGGCACATCATATTGCCATATTATGCTTTGTGATGCTATGCTTGCTTTATATTTATTGTTTCTTCCCCCTCTTCTCTCCGGTAGACCCCGAGGCTGATGCTGCCCCTGTGATCGACTACGTCGATGATGACACTTCTTCCTTTTCAGCAGAGCTTCTAGGCAAGCCCCCCCTTTGATCATCCCGATATTGCCCATTCCATTATCTCATGCTTGCATTAGATTTTGCTACTGTAATTGTTTGCTCCTATTCTGATGCACATCCTGCTTTTGTATCTGCTATTGTACCTTACCAGCTTATCCTAAACTGCTTAGTATAAGTTGGTTAGTGATCCATCAGTGACCCCCACCTTGTCCTTGTTGCCCATGCTTCATCATCAATGACTCGATCAACGTGATAGACGACCAGAGCCCGACACCTCACATCGCATCGCGCCCATTTTGTTGTTCGACTCTGCAGAGTTAAAATCGAGTGTCGAGGGGTGGAACCTCATACATCACTCCTGATGAGATCTCCGTAGTGTAGCTATTCGGTCGTGGTCATCGAGGGTGATTCCACCTTAACCACTTCCGATACGACCCTGTCGTACGACTCTGTCGTGCAACCCCTCAAGTGTGAACCTCGAGGGTGGTTCCTCTTATGTTCACCTTGATGATTACATCGAGTGGAATCCATCGAGGGTGGTTCCTCAGGGTTCCCCTTGGCGTTAGACACACAGTTACTATGGTTACTATGACTTTACACTGAACCATGTTACTAAAGACGGGTTGGCCTAGAGGGGTACCCACGCGAGCATGATTGCGGGTGATTTGGAGTCGGATTGACCTGGAAGGTGCCCGCGAGATAATTACGAGGTGTGTCCAGGCATTCATAGCCCTTGCCACAAGTCCTCGAGACGGGGCGACGAGGTCACATCTTTCGTGAGTCTCTGCTTGTTACCGCGTGTTCCTAATCCACTATGATTTGGATATTTGATCCGAGGGGCCTCTGGCCTGATAACGCTAACCATCACGTGGGCATAGTATGGGTGTTCTGCGTCGTATGCATCAGCTGAAGCTTAATAGACGTCAGCGACTGAGTGGCGCATGCCGGGTTGGACTGGTAAGCACCTGCCTTTTTAAGGAGGTAGCTAGGTCAGCTCACCGGCCGCCCACGCAACGTGCAGGAGCTCCCGGGGCGATGGCCCAAGACCCCTGGGGGCATAGGTTTAGACCGGCGTGCTGACCTCTCTATTAAGCCTAGGTCAGGTTGCGGCGTATTGTTTGGCCGAGGCTGGGCATGACCCAGGAAAGTGTGTCTGGTCAAAGTTAATCGAGCGTGGTTGGTAAGTTGGTGCACCCCTGCAGGGTAGAAAACTTCTATCGATAGCCTGTCCTATGGTAACAGACACTCGGAGTTGTATCCTGATTGATACAACTAGAACTGGATGCTAAGGCATGATTTGGATATGTTGCTTTGGGAGTCGAGAAAGGATCCCGGAGCATTGATACAACAACATAAATATGACTTATGTTATACTACTCTACTCCCTCATGTTGCTGCAAGATGATGGTTTCCAGAAGATGCTAGTCTTTGATAGGACTAGCTTTTCCCCTTCTCTTCTGGCATTCTGCAGTTCAGTCCATAGATACAACCCATTTTAGTTGACACCGATGCATATGTAGTGTAGATCCTTGCTTGCGAGTACTTTGGATGAGTACTCACAGTTGCTTTGCTCCCTCTTTTCCCCCTTTTCCATTCTTCTCGGATGACGCAGCCAGATGACGGAGTCCAGGAGCCAGATGCCACCTTTGACGACGTCTACTACAAACCCGAGGGTGCCTACTACTACGTGGAGGCCGCCGATGACCAGGAGTATTAGGAGGCTCCTAGGCAGGAGGCCTTGCCTTTTCGATCGATGTTGCTTTTGTGCTAGCCTTCTTAAGGCAAACTTGTAGTACTCAGATATTGTTGCTTCCGCTAACTCGTTTGTATTCGAGCTTATGTATTCGAGCCCTCGAGGCCCCTGGCTTGTAATATAAAGCTTGTATCATTTTAATTTGTGTCTAGAGTTGTGTTGTGATATCTTCCCGTGAGTCCCTGATCTTGATCGTACACACTTGCTTGTATGATTAGTGTACGATTGAATCGGGGGCGTCACAAGTTGGTATGAGAGCCGACTGCCTCTAGGTAGGCCCCTTTCCAACTCCTTGGCTGAAGTTTGTGTCTAGTCACTACAAAACTTTTACTAACATGGTTGTGTGTCTTACGGGCCCACGTAGCCATTGGGTGGTATTAGGATCTTTTACTCCTCGTCTATACTTTGGGACTCTGAACTCTCTTCTACTCGGGTTAAACGAATTTACTAACTCTAACATTAGGATCTCGTGACCACATTCACCCCAAAGTTGGATAAGCCATAGTTACTCCTTAGAATAGCAACTTGAATAGTACACACACTGTCATGTTGACTACTATGTGGTATCCATCGTACCTCTTTCATTATGCACGTTTCATCATGAATGATCCTTTGTCTTTGCAAATGCTCGATACTGAACTACCCCTGTTACATGTTAGCAGGATGGTTAGACTTGCTGGTCGTGGCCGTGGTGGCAACAATCCACCACCGCCAGAATTCCTTGCCGGAATGATACAACAGTCTGAGATGAACTGCCAGTTCATGGAAGGAATGATGGCTCAGTTTCCTCATCCGAATATGAACCAGCAGCCAGCCCAGTTACTCTGCAGGACTTCATGCGCCTCAACCCGACAATCTACCATAGCTCAACTCAGCCCCTTGATGCTGATGACTGGCTCCGCGACATCACATATGTAATGTAGTCTGCTAGTGTTGCCCCTGCTAGCTATGTCACCTTCGCATCCTTCTTCCTCAAGGGTCCCACTGCTCAATGGTGGGACAGCACAGACATACCCTACCTGCTGGAACGGTCATCACTTGGCCGGATTTCCAAGCCGCTTTTCGTGCCCGCTTCATTCCTTAGGGAATCATGGACAGGAAGAAGCGAGAGTTCCGCAACCTCACCCCAGGCAACAAGACTGTAGATGCTTATCAGCAGGAATTTTTGGACTTGTCACATTATGCTGAAGAAGACATTGCAACTGATGCTCGCAGACAGGAAAAGTTTCGTGATGGACTTCACCCTGATATCAAGCTAGCACTGCTCATTCATGACTTTGCCGACTTCGCCACCTTGGTGAACAAGGCTATTCAGGTTGAGACTGGTCTGCAGGAACATCAGGGATCCCTCAGACGTAGCTGTGACACTAGCTCATCTTCGGGCCTGTCAGCGCAAAAGCGTCGGATATGGATTCTCCATAGCATGTATCGTCCAACTGCACCTGCACCAAGACAGTCCTATGCCGCACCTCGCCTGCCTCCTCCACCGCCGAGGCAACCTCTTTGGACTGCACCACTCCAAGCTCCTGCTTACAACCCCAATGATGAATTGTGCTTCAGATGTGGCCGTCCAAGTCACCGTGCCAGAGAGTGCAATCAAAAGAAGAACCAGCTGGCTCTGCCTTCTAATGCCCATGGAAACAATCAGCCCCATAACAACAATGCTAGGCCTTATGGTCAAGGTCGGGCTACCAACATTGATCTGAAAGAAGCTCAAGACCAGCCCGCTACTGTGATGGGTACTCTTCTCGTTAATTCAGTACCGGCTTCTGTTTTATTCGATTCAGGAGCATCGCATTCATTTATGTCTAGAAATTTTGCATACACACACGACATTCGATGCGAGCCGATGAACACTCCAATAGTGGTACGCACCCCTGCGGGCCAGTGTCGGACCACCATGATTGGTCGCGACGTCCCCATTGAAATTGAAGGGCTAGAATTCCATGTTTCTCCCATTATTCTGGAGTCTTCCAATATTGACCTCATTCTAGGAATGGAATGGTTGAAAGCACATACTACCTCTATTGTTTGCACCACCAAAGTCGTTCATCTCCTACATCCTTCCAATGAGATAGTAAGCTACCATGCTCAGATTGTTCAAAGTCCTGAAGCACGGCTTTATGCCTTGAATGTGTTGAACGCAGCACCTCTTGAGGGAATTGAAAAGATTCCAGTCATTCGTGACTTCCTAGATGTTTTTCCAGAAGAAATTCCAGGAATACCCCCTGCTCGGGCTGTCGAGTTTGTCATCGATTTGAAACCAGGCACCGTCCTATCGCCAAACGACCCTACAAGATGCCACCTCATGAAATACTTGAGCTTAAGGAGGAAATCGACAAATCTCTTCGCAAGTGTTTCATTCGTCCAAGCTCCTCTGCTTGGGGAGCACCTTCTCTCTTCATCAAGAAGAAGGACGGAACGAACCGTTTGGTCCAAGACTACCGTCCTATCAACCAAGCTACAATTCAGAACAAATATCCCCTTCCTCAGATCAATGATCTGTATGATCAACTGGCTGGTTCATCGATATTCTCTAAACTCAACTTGAGGTTGGGTTACCACCAGATCCGTGTTCGTGAAGAGGATATTCCAAAGACCGCATTCGTTACTCGATATGGTTCACATGAGTACACCGTCATGTCATTCGGGTTAACCAATGCTCCAGCTACTTTTTCTCGTCCGATGAACTACATATTCATGGATTACCTTGACAAGTTCGTCGTAGTCTATCTGTATGATATCCTGGTATATTCGAAGAATAAAGAAAAACATGTTGAACATCTTCGTCTTGTTCTGGAAAAGCTTCGAGAGCACCAACTTTCTGCCAAGTATTCCAAGTGCGAATTCTGGCTTCCTGAAGTAACCTACCTCGGGCATGTCATCTCCAAGGATGGTATTGCCGTCAACCCAGAGCGAGTTCAGTTTATTCTTGATTGGACTCCTCCGAAGACTATCAAGCAAGTCAGAAGCTTTCTCGGACTAGCCAGCTATTGTTGTCACTTTGTCGAGAACTTCCCCAATATCGCCAAGCCACTGACCAATCTACTTCACAAGGGCGTTAAGTTCGATTGGACAAACAAATGTTAGGAAAGTTTCCAGACACTCAAGGACAAGCTGACTTCTGCCCCCGTGCTTGCTCCCCCTGATTCTTGCAAGGACTTCGTCATCTATTGTGACGCTTCACGTCAAGGATTAGGTTGTGTCCTAATGCAAGAGCGCAGGGTGATTGTTTATGCCTCCCGTCAAGTGCGTCCTCACGAAGAGAACTACCCAGTTCATGACCTCGAGCTTGCTACGGTTATCTTTGCATTGAAGCTATGGCAACAGTACCTTCTCGATAATTGTTGCGAGATCTTCACTGATCATCATAGGCTAAAGTACCTATTTACTCAGCCAGATCTGAACCTTCGTTAGCAGCGATGGATGGAAGCTATTGCTGACTGCAACTGTGGTATATCTTATACACCTGGCAAGGCTAATGTAATGGCTGATTCCCTGAGCCGCAAGTCTTATTGCAATAATCACATGGTTCATAAAGCTCAACCCCGCCTTTATGAAGAACTTTGCAAGCTGAACCTTCAACTAGTTCCACAGGGTTCTATGAATAACCTTGTCTTGGAACCAACTCTTCTGAAAGCAATTAAGTCCGCTCAAGCCAAAGATGCTCATGTTGATCTGATGAAAACGGATCTTGCCTTAGAGAAATCCAGAGATTTCTCGCTTGCTGAAGATGGGACCTTATACTTCAAAGATCGTATTGTAGTACCCCGATTCGAGCTTATGACAGAGAAGGTGATGAAAGAAGCATATGACACCCCTCTCTCTCTCTATTCATCCGGGAAGTACCAAGATGTACCTAGACATCCATTAGAAGTACTAGTGGTCTAAAATGAAGCAAGACATTGCTCGATATATCGAAGAATGTGACATTTGTCGTTGCGTCAAAGCAGAACATCAGAACCCGGCTGGACTTCTACAACCGCTTCCGATTCTTGAATGGAAAAGGGATAAGATTCAGATGGACTTCGTCACTAGCCTTTCCAAGTCTCAGAAAGGTAATTATGCTATCTTTGTCGTCATCGACCAATTCTCGAAAGTTGCTCACTTTCTGCTAGTCAAGGCGAGAATCAATGCTAGTCAATTAGCAAACTTGTATATCTCCAGAATTGTGTCACTCCATGGCATTCCGAAGGAGATCAGTTCAGACCGTGGCAGTATATTCACTTCAAAGTTCTGGGATAGTTTCCAAGAGGCAATGGGAACTCATATTACCTGGAGCACTGCTTATCATCCCCAATCCCAAGTCCAAGTCGAGCGAGTCAATCAAATTCTTGAAGACATGCTTCGGGCTTGTGTTATTTCTTTCGGCAAGAAGTGGGAAGAATCTCTCCCTTATGCAGAGTTCTCTTATAACAACAGCTATCAAGCCAGCTTGAAGATGGCACCCTTCGAGGTGCTCTATGGACGTAAGTGCCGAACCCCTCTGAATTGGTCAGAAACTAGGGAACGGACACTCCTTGGTCCGGATATTATTCAACAAGCTGAAGAGCAGGTTTGCATTGTCCGGGATAATCACAAGGTGGCCTAGTCCCGCCAGAAGAGCAACTATGACTGGAAACACTGGGGTTCAACTTATCAACCTGGTGATCAAGCTTATCTGCGTGTCACTCCTTTGAGAGGACACATCGGTTCGGAGTCAAAGGCAAGCTAGCTCCACGCTACATTGGTCCCTTCCGTATTCTCGCCCGTCGTGGACTGGTGTCTTATAAATTGGAGTTGCCACCTTAGTTCTCTCACGTCCATGACGTCTTCCACATGTCGCAACTTCATCGATGCTTCAAGGATCCGGAACGTGAAGTGGATCCGGAACTGATGGAAGTGCAAGATGATCTCACTTATAAAGAGTCCGATCCGCATTCTTGAAGAAGCTAAACGTCGAACCCGCTAGAAGGTTACCAAGTTCCTCAAGGTGCAATGGTCGAATCATACTAAAGATGAAG
The DNA here is from genome assembly GCA_021437245.1 of Aegilops speltoides. Lineage (NCBI taxonomy): Eukaryota > Viridiplantae > Streptophyta > Magnoliopsida > Poales > Poaceae > Aegilops > Aegilops speltoides. The sequence continues at coordinate 108,068,461 of CM038144.1, read as the reverse complement.
CCACTTGGGAACGCGAAGATAACCTCCGAGCTGAATACCCCGATCTTTTACCTTCTACCTCTTAATTCTTGGGACGAGAATTTCTTTTAGAGGAGGAGAGTTGTAACACCCCAGTGTAATGATGCTATAGTAATCCCTGGGGTTAAGTTAATCCTTTTGCTAAACAAGTGTTTGTTCATCATTGTTCGTATCTTTTTCAAATTCCAGTTGAACTCAAATTCAAATTCTGAGTGAAATTCAAAAATGCTCAAACATGAAAACTAAAATGTTCATCATGTGGAAAGTATGATTCTCGTAATATTGTGGTGAACTAACATTTTTCCAAAATGTCTAAGTTCCCTAAACTAGTTAGAACTGTGGCTAAAGCAATTAAATTAAATGCCTTTTTAATTTAAAATTCTTGCAAACTATTTCAAGAGCCTCACAATCTTTTTGTGGCAGTGCCCAATAATTCTTTGAAATTATTTTGGCCAGTGGCATAGTTTGCAAAGTTAGTTGTATCTAAAAGAAAAGCAAAAGTTGTTGGAAAAAAAGAAAAGGAAGAGGAAAAGCAAAGGGGTGGGAGAGCCCCTGGCCTTCCCATGGGCCTCAGCGCATCCTAGCAGGTCGGCCCACTCCCCCTCCCCGGTCGCTTCCAGTTCCTCCGACCGGGGAGGATTGCGCTCGCCCGTCGCCGTACAACCACCTCAATGGCGATGCCCGACGAGAGGATAAGGCCCCGAACGCCTCGGTCCTCTCCCCCGCTCTCCACTGTCGGCCGCTCCGCCTCTCCCTCTACCACCAGATCCCTCCTTGCTCTCCCCCTCGTTCCCCACCTCAACCGAGCGCCGCCGTCGCCATGGCTGTGTTGTAGCCGCGGCCACCGCCCACCCCGTGCCTTGCCAGCACGTCCACAAGACGCACCGTCGACCTCTACCTCGACTACGCTTCGCCATCGAGCTCAAGGAGCACCGCAAGCCGCGGATCGAGCCGCCCCCTTCCGCCCTCGGTCGCCGGCGATCTTCCTCCTCTTCGACGCTCCTGCTGCTCCTAACCTTCCAAGGGCCACCGTGCGTGCCGCTAGGTGAGTTCCTCTTCCCTCCCTCTCCTTGATGACTCTGGCGTGCCCCCAAGCTGCTTCCCCCACACGCGCCCGAACGTAGCGTCGCGGAGCTCGTCGCGGCCAGTCTCCGGTGGCAAAATGGTCACGGGCCAGTGCCCGTTGCACTCCCCACACCGCGTAGATACTCCCCAGCCTCTCCGTTTTCTCGCTAGCGTGCCGTGGCTCCATTTTCGTCGAGCACCCGTGCACGCCGCCGCCTCCACTGCTTGTCGGCGTCGATTCCGGCCAAGTCCGGCGATGCTACGGCCACCACTGGACACGGCGCTGAGAGCTCATTCGAATGAGCCTAGCCCCGCTCCTCCCCGAGCCCTGTACGTGTTTTCCGGCGAGATCCGAGCTGCGCCGCCTTGTTTGGCGTCGCCGGCGTTAAGCCACCAGCCACCGCCAACGTGGTACACCTGGGGCCACCCCTAGGTCACTGCCAGCGGGCCCAGCGGGCCCCATTGACTAGGTTGACCCCAGTCAACATGCTGACTGGACTGCCACATGCAACTGACTGATGGGGCCCACACCCCTAATTAAGCTAATTTAATTAACCTAATTAGACACTGACAGGTGGGCCCCTTCTAATTAATTAACTTAGTTAGTTTAGGTTAACCTCTGTTAGCCCTACTGTCTATGATAGGTGGGACCCACTAGTCAGTTTGACCAGTCAACGGGTCTGTTGACCTGCTGATGTCATGCTGACACACTGCTGACATCATAATTCCATTTATATTATTTTAAATAGTTTCTGAAAATGCTTTAATCTTTGAATAATCATAGAAAATAAACTGTAACTCAGATGAAAATGTTTTCTTCATGAAAGTTGCTCAGAAAAACGAGACGAATTCGAATACAAGGTCCGTTTACCTGTCAGATGCCTCTAACTATATGAACATGAAACATTCCCCCTCCGGTCATTTGTCTAACAAAGGTCCAGAACCGTGAAAACATTCCCGGTTGAATTCCCCATTCCCCTATATCGTGTAGCCATACGTTAGGTCACACCCGGCACATCATATTGCCATATTATGCTTTGTGATGCTATGCTTGCTTTATATTTATTTTTTCTTCCCCCTCTTCTCTCCGGTAGACCCCGAGGCTGATGCTGCCCCTGTGATCGACTACGTCGACGATGACACTTCTTCCTTTTCAGCAGAGCTTCTAGGCAAGCCCCCCCTTTGATCATCCCGATATTGCCCATTCCATTATCTCATGCTTGCATTAGATTTTGCTACTGTAATTGTTTGCTCCTATTCTGATGCACATCCTGCTTTTGTATCTGCTATTGTACCTTACCAGCTTATCCTAAACTGCTTAGTATAAGTTGGTTAGTGATCCATCAGTGACCCCCACCTTGTCCTTGTTGCCCATGCTTCATCATCGACGACTCGATCAACGTGATAGACGACCAGAGCCCGACACCTCACATCACATCACACCCATTTTGTTGCTCGACTCTGCAGAGTTAACATCGAGTGCCGAGGGTGGAACCTCATACATCACTCCTGATGAGATCTCTATAGTGTAGCTATTCGGTCGTGGTCATCGAGGGTGATTCCACCTTAACCACTTCCAATACGACTCTGTCGTGCAACCCCTCAAGTGTGAACCTCGAGGGTGGTTCCTCTTACGTCCACCTTGATGATTACGTCGAGTGGAATCCATCGAGGGTGGTTCCTCAGGGTTCCCATGGGCGTTAGACACACAGTTACTATGGTTACTATGACTTTACACTGAACCATGTTACTAAAGACGGGTCGGCCCTGAGGGGTACCCGCGCGAGCTTAATTGCGAGTGATGTGGAGTCCGGTTGACCTGGAAGGTGCCCGCGAGATAATTACGAGGCGTGACCGGGCATTCTTAGCCCTTGCCGCATGTCCTCGAGATGGGTCGACGAGGTCACATCTTTCGTGAGTCTCTTCTTGTTACCATGTGTTCCTAATCCACTATGATTTGGATATTTGATCCGAGGGGCCTCTGGCCTGATAGCGCTAACCATTAGGTGGGCATAGTATGGGCGTTCTATGTCGTATGCATTAGCTGAAGCTTAAAAGACGTCAGCGACTGAGTGGCGCGTGCCGGGTTGGACTGGTAAGCACCTACCTTTTTAAGGAGGTAGCTAGGTCTGCTCACTGGCCGCCCACGCAACGTGCAGGAGTTCCCGGGGAGATGGCCCAAGACCCCTGGGGGCATAGTGTCGGTGTCAAAACCGGCGGATCTTGGGTAGGGGGTCCCGAACTGTGCGTCTAGGCGGATGGTAACAAGAGACGAGGGACACAATGTTTTTACCTGTGTTGGGCCCTCTCGATGGAGGTAAAACCTCACGCCCCGCTTGATTAATATTGATGATATGGGTAGTACAAGAGTAGATCTACCACGAGATCAAGGAGGCTAAACCCTAGAAGCTAGCCTATGGTATGATTGTTGAGATGTATGTTGTCCTACGGACTAAAGCCCTCCGGTTTATATAGACACCGGAGGAGGCTAGGGTTACACAGAGTCGGTTACAATGGTAGGAGATCTACATATCCGTATTGCAAGCTTGCCTTCCACGCCAAGGAAAGTACCATCCGGACACAAGCCGGAGTCTTCAATCTTGTATCTTCGTAGTCTTGGAGTCCGCGGATATTGATAGTCCGCTGTCCGGACACCCCTAGTCCAGACTCCTCAAGAGCCCTCTAACTCAGTATTCAATGACGATAAGTCCGGCGCGCATAATGTTCGGCATCGCAAGGCGGGTTCCTCCCTTGAATAATCCAGAGAAGATCATGAACACCAGGATAGTGTCCGGCTCGGCAAAATAAATTCCACATTCCACCGTAGAGAGAATAAAATGCACACTTAGCTCAATCTGCTGACGTATTATGCGGCGTGACATCACACCGCAGCCAAGCCTTTGTTTGAATCGTTTTTTATTATACCACCTCAGCACGTTTAGCGAAGCGGTTTCCTTGGCACATCTTGTCGAAGCAGAGATCGTGTTCCCCTTATTCCGGGATCCTCATCAATACGTGCGTGGGTAACCCAACCGTTCCCGTCGCCACGCCTCCTCTATCGAAGGGGAATCCCAAACGGTCACGGAGACGGCCCTATTTATTTCTTCCCCTTTATAAGAAGACCAAGGCCTGTCCTTGTTCTTCAATCTCGCATCAAATCTCTTCTCCACTCCCAGTTCCAACACCCGGAGCCTCAGATTTGAGCGCTTCGGATCCTCAATCATGTTCGGCTCCGACCTCCATGGCCGGTGGATGCCCTCCTCCGTCACGGAGGAGGACATATTGAAGTTGCGTGAGGCCAAGTACCTGGCCTATGAGGTTTCGCACAGGCTGCCTACCCAAGGGCAGGCTGTGCCAGCCCCCGAGCCCGGCGAATATGTCGTCTTCGTATCCCACCTCCGCCGGGGTTTAGGCTTCCTGACGGATCCCTTCGTGAGAGGGCTCCTGTTCTACTACGGGCTGGACTTTCACGAATTGGCTCTGGAGTCCATCCTCCATATCTCCGCATTCATTATCGTCTGCGAAGCCTTCCTCGCGTCATCCCCACTTCGCCTATGGTCAAGACCTTCAAGGTGGAGCCGAAGATGATCGGGGGGCGTCAAGCGGAGTGCGGCGGGGCGACCATAAGCAAGAAGGTCGATGCCCCGTGGCTTGAGGGTTCCTTCCAAGAGGAACTTGGACTGTGGCAGCAGGAGTGGTTCTATATCACCGCTCCAAGGGGCAGCAGGCAAAAGCCGCCGCCCTCATTCCGCCCGGGACCTCCACGCCAACTGATGTCGTGGGTCAACCAAGGGCTCAACTGGGGGCCGTCCGAAGACGTGCCCTCACTGCAGGGCCGGATTCGAGATCTCCAAGCGAGGGAGATCGACCTGATCAAGGTGATGCAGGTTATGCTAATCAGGCATCTTCTGCCCTGCAAACGCCGTCCTCTCCGTCTATGGGAGTTCAACCCGGAGGGACCTCGGATTCTCCAACACTTCATGGGTGCGACACCCGTGGAGATGTACAAGTTGTTCTTCTTCGACCGCGGTGGCGTGTCCGGGTTTAGCCGAGGATGCGTGTCTAAGCCGCGATCGCCGGATACTCGGGTAAGTAGCTCGAGTCGGACATTACATTTATGTGCCTTTCTAGAGTTCGCCTCGACCCTTTGTTCTTTACAGAATGGGTGGCGCGATCAAGGCTGATAAGGTGTCCGGCCCTCCCAGAGACCGTGACTGGAGCCCGTGGCTGGTCGAGAATGTTGGAGGTTGCTCCCACGTAAGGGGCAACGGGAAAATAGAGGAGCTAATATTTCGCCCAAAGGGGCGCTGAAGAGGAGGGACCCAAGAACCCCTCCTTGTGGGAGAAGAGGACCGCCCCAAAGATCTGGAGGCCAAAGCCCTAAGCTGGAAGAGATCTTCCCCGGGGGGTCCGGCGCCCGGAGAGAATCCGGACGCACAATCATCACCAAAGGATCGGCCCTCCAGCGAGCCGTGAGTATAAAAGAGGGAGTTAATTAGTAAGGAAATACCTTCATTTGTGCTTCTGTAGGTAACCGAAATATTTACATTGCAGTTCGGATCTGCAGCCTTCTCAGATGAGTTCATCTTCGGGGGACCTTCTTCCGGAGATGATGGAGAGCGATACGCCTCCATCCGCAGCGCCGCCAGATGAGACAGACGAACACGAAGTGTCATCACGGAGGGTATCCCCGAGTCCGGAGGGGCCAGAGTGTTCGGCACCTACTAGTGTCCGGCCGGGAGAACTGAAGAATCTGTTTGAGAGGGCGTCCATTTCAGAAGATCACCGTGCGTTAATGCGTATGGTTGTAGGATCGGAAGTATGTCTAGAGGGGGGGGTGATTAGACTACTTGACAACTTAAAAGTTTAGCCTTTTGATTAGGGCAAGTTTTCAGCAAGTTCACAATGATGACCAAGTCAAGTATCACCCTACACATGCAATTCTAGAGTAATGGCAGCGGAAAGTAAATTGCACATGTAGTAAATAAGAGGTGGAGAAGAGCAAACGCAATTTGGAGACACGGAGATTTTTCTCGTGGTTCCTATAGGTGGTGCTATCGTCAATCCACGTTGATGGAGACTTCAACCCACGGAGGGTAACGGCTGCGAGAGTCCACGGAGGGCTCCACCCACGAAGGGTCCACGAAGAAGCAACCTTGTCTATGCCATCATGGCCTACGTCCACGGAGGACTAGCCTTACTCGGGGTAGATCTTCACGAAGTAGGCGATCTCCTTGCCCTTACAAACTTCTTGGTTCAACTCCACATCTTGACGGAGGCTCCCAAGCGACACCTAACCAATCTAGGAGGCACCACCTCCAAAAGGTAATAGATGGTGTTGGTGATGATGAACTCCTTGCTCTTGTGCTTCAAATGATAATCTTCCCAACACTCAACTCTCCTCACCGATTTGGCTGTGGTGGAAGAAAGGATTGAGTGGAAAGCAACTTGGGAAGGCTAGAAATCAAGTTTCATATGGTGGGAGTGGAGCAACTTGATCTCAACACAAGGGTAGGTAGTTTTCTTCTCGTAAATGTAAGGTAGGAGTGGTAGTTCTTTCGATGGCTCTCTCCACTAATGAAGAGGAGGTGGAGGGTATTTATAGCCTCCACACAAAATCCAACTGTTACACACATTTGACCAATCTCGGTCGGACCGAAGTTGACAACTCGGTGAGACCGAAAGTTCAAATCTTGTGAACGTTGGGATTTTCGTGGGACCGAAAATACAATCTCGGTTAGTCCGATTCTTCCAAAGTCTAGGGTTTGCCATTCTCGGTGGGACCGACTTTCTCATCTCGGTGACACCGATTTGAGTACGTAGGTTCTGAAGGTTGGCAACACTAGTTTCGTATGACCGAGTTTGGAATCGAAAATCCGAAATTTCTAGGGTTTGGGTATATGGTGAGGTGGTTCATCTCGGTGTGGTGAGTTTATGAAATCGGTGGGACCGAGATTACTTATGAGTTTATGTTGGAATGAAAGATTGCTGATAGTTTGAGAGATAAATCACTAAGCACTTTGAGCAACCAGATCATCATCATAACCTCATCCCTTTTAATAGTATTGGCTTTCCTATGGACTCAATGTGATCTTGGATCACTAAACCAAAAATAGAGTCTTGAGCTTTTGCCAATGTTTTCCTTAGCATTTTGAGGGGTCCACATCATCGGTCATTGCCATACCCATATCAATGAACTTTCTGAAATATTCTCAAGAAATAATTAGTTCAATGATATATATGTTGTTATTAATTACCAAAACCACCCGGGATTAGTTGCACTTTCAATCTCCCCTTTTGGTAATTGATGACAACATATAGATCAAAGCTCGACAAATGATATAATCAATGAATAACATCGTCGCTTTGAGAAGTATGTGATAAGCAAGAGCTCCCCTAAATTTGTGCATTATTTAAGATTTGCGCTTGAATGCAAATGCACAATCGATTAGGATCATGGGTCACTCTTCCATGTCACATACATCTTGGTGGAGCGCACAAAATGATAAGAATGAATAGCATGCACCCAATCACCAAGACATGAGTAAGTGATCATACAAGATATGAATAGAATATGATAAGCATTAAGCACACATTAAGCATAGTATGATCAAGCACTCATCAAGATAGAGCAAACATAGTATCAAACACACGAAATGTCTCAAGAACTCAAAAGTATCTCAAGGAAAACCGCAAACGAAAGAGCAAAAACGAGCACTCTCTCTCGAAGTCCTATGATCTATACAACTTTCCCCTTTGGCAACAAGTTACCAAAAGTTCGAAGGTATAGAGCTAATCGTCACTAAGGACTCTGCTGGCGGCTCTGTCTGCGTCGATGGAGTGGAGATAGCTGCATCTGCAAAAGCTTCTGAAGTCTGTGGAGCTGGAGGAGTGGACACCGAGCCTGGAGCTGAACCGACGGAGCTGTAGGAGGTCTTGATCTTTGTAGCCACAGGGTCTATCATGGAATAGCGGTGATCTGGGCTTTGTGGGCTTTGCAGCAGCTGCTCATAGTCATCTGGACTAGATCATCTTCCATCTCCTTCATGAGCTCGCCTTCTCCTCTTCGCTTCCTTGATGTCCGCCTCAAGCTTGTTGATGGTGACTTGTACTTGATCCACTTGACATCCGAGCATGGAACTTATCTTCAACTATCCTCTCAAGACTCTCCCGAGACTGCACTATGCTGGCAAAGCGTAGTTCAATCCTCCGAGTGGCTTCAAGAAGTTGTTCTCCAACGCTCTTGGGCTTTCTTCTTCGCCGCTTTGCTTCCTTCTCAGCTTTAGCTTGTTTGGCAGCTTCAGACTTAGCTTGTCCTTCAACAGATGTGGGATCATCCTCAGTCATTATGACTTCATTATCTTCATGTTCAGGCTGCAGTGGCAAGTGGGGTCTATCCAAAAGGTAGGTGCCCGTGCCAAACTTGGCATTGATGAGCATCTGAATGTGCGGGGCAAACCCACATGACCTCTTCTGGTCTGCTGCTGTCCTCTTGATAGTCTCAACTATCGTGTCCATCACCTTAAAAGGTGTCTTCGATCTAGAATGTGCAGCATGTTGATAGAATAGCCTCTTATCATGCGGTGGTCTCGACTTGGGCATCAAAGTATGCCTCGAATGGTGTTAGTGGTTGGGAGACCTGCCTCAAGATGATATCTCGATCCAAGCTTCCATATCTCAACATCCTTGGTGGTACCTCATTGTACATGTTCCTCATAGACTCGTGATTTTTCTTGGGAATTCCATAGACATCTACATCATCATCTCTTGATCTTTGGAGCGTTGAAGTGCTGCCCACTCTTCAACTGTTGAAGAGAATCTCGCCTTCATCATCCATACAATTCGCCATCTGGATAGAAATGTGCGGTGGCATAGAAGCGCATGATCATTTCATCATTCCAAGCAATCGACTTCGACCAACGAACTCTACAACTCCACATGCGGTGAAGCTCTCATGCACATGTGGGAAGTAGTCTCTGTGCTCTTCTTCGTCGATGTAATCCCGGTCAACGATCCGTGTCAAGAATAATTGGCTTCTTGTCCATGAGCACTGCCTCATAGAAATCTTGTTGCTCTCGGTGTGGAACCTTGAGTCAACAAATGTCCTTCTCCGGTGGCATATGGATCAACTTGCCTCCATAGCACGAGACCTTTGTCCTTCCTTTCCTTCATATTTTCAGCTCGAGGATGAGCATCATTATGGTGGCAGGTTCGCATCTAAGTTTTAGCAACACATGTGCCTCTTCATCGATTCAGCAGTGGCACGTTGTCCTTCTTCTTCTCTCAAGCAGGAATATTTCTTCTCTGTTTTCTTAGGCTTGGCAAGCAGGTTTGGCTTGGGCTGCCTTTTGCTGGAGCTGATGGCTTAGATTTAGTGGGTGCTCCTGCCTCGATGGCATCTCCCATCAACTTTTGCTTCGAGGAGGTGGGGTGCTTCCTCATCGAGTCATCATCGGCTTCATCATGAACTAGCCTCTTCCTCTTGGAAGTTTTCTTTATCTTCTTTGGAGGTTTCTTCTTCCATGCTCAGCTTCTTTGCAATCTGTGGATTTCTTCTCTTTGCTGGTGCCTTTCTTTGTTTGTTGCCCTTGATAGCCTTTGGCAACCACTTTCCTCTTAGGCTTGGAAGTAATCTCCTCATCAAGCAACAAAGTCGAGTCTTCCTCATCGTAATTCCTCTTCTTCCAGCCTCGTGGCAGCAGGAGGCAATCCACTTGGGGTGCTCCTCTCTCCATCATCGAAAAACTGCTTGCTTCAGACTTGTGACCGCCTCGAATTGCAATTGGTGATTCAGACTGTTCGCTGTCACTTGCATCGACATGACCGACAACCTATGAATAGAATAGGTATAGGCAGAATAGAAGAGTTATCACAAACTGCGGAGGATTTTGCAAAAAGAATGAGTTCAAACTTCAGTTTTAGGTTTTCACAGAATGCATTTCGGTCTGACCGAGTATAAAATTCGGTGAATCCGAAGTGCCTAAGCAGAACCAATCACACCACTTTCGGTTGGACCGAAATGGGTTTCGGTCTAGCCGAGAGCACTAGGGTTTCACTGAGTCCTCATTTCGGTCTTACCGATTTGCACAACTTCGGTTGACCGAAAAGTGCAGTGCAATGGCCCAGAGGCCAAATCGGTCATCCGAGAATGTAGAATCGGTCACACCGAGATGTGTTCGCGGAAACCTAACCCTAAAATTTTCACTCAATTTTGTTCTAAGAACTAATCTGCTGGATAGGAAGATTTCAAACTTGGCAAGAAGCTAGGCAAAACCTATCATGCATTGAATCAGAGGTTGAAGCACGAGAGGGATGAAACTCACCCAACTTGGTGGAGTTTCACTACGGCGCAACGGCGCGATGAGATTGACCATTGACGGCGATGGAGACCAGCGGCGAGCGCCACAGCGACGGCGGAGACGATCCGAGACCACGGCGACGGCAGTGAAGGGTTTGAGGGCGAGACGTTTGAAGGAATAATCAACGCGCTGCCCTCGGGTATATATACCTTCGGTGTCGGTGGGACCGAGTTGGAAAACTTCGGTGGGACCGAGATGGTTAATCGCATGCGATTACTCACTTCGGTCACGCCGAATGTGTAACTCGGTTTCACCGAGGTGAAAACCTAGATCAATCCAAGTGATTTGGTCCGTCCGATTTGAGTATATTGGTTTGACCGAAAATACTTAGAAGGTTTTGTAATTTAAGCTTTTGACGGATCGGTGGCTCGAGTGCTCCTCACTCGGTGCGTCCAAAAAGTCTTGTTCAAAGTTTGTGATATAAGCATGAATAGAGTTTGAGACAAGAAAGCATAGATAGCTAGGGGAGGAACTTAGGCATTCTTGTCCATCCATTTGGTCAAAAAGAAAAATCCAAAAGACCAAAGCAACAAATGGATGTCCTCGAATGGATAAAACCATGCATCCAACATGCTCACACAATAAGATAGCAAATAAAACATGTGTCAAACATGCACAAACAAAACACTAGCAACTAGCACACAATTTGGCGATGACTAGGTCATCTATATATGAGTATATTGACTTAGGAGTCAAATGAGAACATTTGATCATAGGTCATACTCATCGTTTAAGCACAAGTGGGGTTACCACTTTTACATAAAGCATTAATGTGTTCACATCATTTGAAGATGCTTTAGCTCATTTCTTAAGAGCAAAGCTCCCCCTTGATGTGAGAACCCCTTTTAAAGGGTCAAACTAACCTAGGGTTGTCGTTGAAGACTTCATGTAGATGTTGAAGATGTGGATGCTCAATGTTGATGAAGATCATCAAGAGTTGGGAGCAATCCTTTGGATTCGGGCACTTTCAATACCTACATGGGTTAGTCCCACAAGGAACAAACAAGGATATCCATGGACATAGATTGAAGTACACAATAGATGATGTCCATGAAAGCAATGATTACCTTGTCCCTTGACTTACCAACATGAGGGTTTGTGACTCCATGAATTAGTGCAAGATGTGGAAGTTGATTGCACAAGTTCTTGCCAAAATGAATGTGAGTGAAGTATATTATGAGTCACCCTCAAGAACTCTCTAGTTCTTCTTCTTCGGGATCCACATCATCTTGATGGGAATCCTTGGGATAGTAGTTGAGCTTGTCGAAGTAGAACTTGAAGTTGCCTTGGGAACCCACTTGACCATGGCCTTGGGTGCTTCAATGAATGCATCAATCTCCTCTTGAAGCTTGTCCTTGCCTTTTAGCTTGTGGTCTTGTGGTGGAAGGTCATCTTGAGCTTGTTCCACATTGTAAGAAGTAGGATCATACTTCTCCTTTTGAGAAACAAACTTTGGAGTGGGATATTGACCTTCTTCCCATTCAACACCCTCGGCGTTGAACCTTCGCTCAAAACCAATTCCTTGATTATTCCGGTGTCTTCCTTGTTTGCGAACAATTTCCTCGAAGTTCTTGCTTCCGGCAAGGCTCTTGTAGACACCTTTCTCTATAATCCCTTTCAATAGACTATTTTCTTGCTCAAGTGAAACTTGGCTTGAAACATTGTTAGTGGAATCAAGAGAACTACTAGAAGCAACAACATTGGATTTAGCATGAATATTGTTACTACTAGATGAAGAATTGTTCTTATGCTTGTCATGCTTAGTTTTAATAGGTGGCAAGAAATTAGACAAGAGAAGTCGTTTGGCAAGATATGAAGAACTCTTCTTTCGAAGATCGTCATTGATAGCTTTTAGAAACTCATGTTCTAGCTCTAGATTGAGCTTCTCGAAGCGTAGCTTCTCATGAGATCTTAGAAGCTCTCTATGATCTTCTTGAGTTGTTTCATGAGCTAACTTAAGAGTGTCTAGTTCTTTAGTTAGACGCTCAATCTCCTTCATAGCATTGTCATTCGACTCTTCTCGACTATAAAGACTATTAGCATGTTCATCATTACTAAGCTCACTAGATTTGTCATGTAAAAGCTCATCTTCACCAAGCAAGTCATCTTCATCACTATCAAAGTCAATGAATTCAGGGTGTGATACCTTGGGGCCTTTTGCCATGAATCATCTTCCAATTCCCTCATTTGGTGAATCAAACAAGTCATAGGAGTTGGAGTTGGAGGATACGAGAGCAAGACCGGCAACACCTTCATCTTGTTGTCAGATTCGGAGTTGGAGTGATAGCTTCTTTCGGAGTGATTGTCGAGTCGGAGCCGGAGACCCATTCACCAACATGAGCTTGATGTTTTCTTCTTGTGTAGCTCCTTGATGACTTGTCTTTCCTTTCCGAATCCTTGCTTCTCCGAGAGGATCTTCATTCATAACGATCATCTCTACTCCTTCTCTCTTTCCGAGGTGACTCTTCTCTTGAGCTTCTTCTTCTTGGAGATTCTTCTCTTCTCTTGTGGGGGTCGAACACTCATTTGAGTAGTGTCCGGTCTTCCACAATTGTAGCAGATTCGATCACGACTAGAAGATCTCTTTTCATCATATGATCTAGACTTTGAGCTTCTTTCTTTGCTTCTACTCTTGTAGAATTTGTTGAAGTTCTTCACCATTAGGCTTATCTCTTCATTGGAAACCATCTTGTCACTAGAGGTTGTGGGAGCTTCAAGCTGTAGCTTTGTAAGCACCACTTGACTTGTTGTGAAGCTCTTCCTTATCTTTAAGTGTCATCTCATGAGCAACAATTCTTCCAATGACTTCGTAGGCTTGAGATTCTTGTAGTTTGGCATCATTTGGATCAAAGTGCACACGGTGTCATACTTTCCATCCAAAGCTCGAGAATCTTCGATGATGAATCGGTCGGTCATTTCTTCGCTTCCTAAGCCAGCAATCTCATTGGTGATGAGAGCAAGCCTAGAGTACATTTCAGCGACTCCTTCACCTTCCTTCATCTTGAACTTGTCAAGTTGACCTTGAAGAACATCTAGCTTGGATTCCTTCACGGACTCGGTACCTTCGTGCATTTCACCAAAGTATCCCAAATCTCTTTTGCATTCTCAAGACGGCTGATCTTGTTGAACTCCTCGGGACACAAAGCATTGAAGAGAATGTCACAAGCTTGAGCATTGTTCAGTAACATCCGCAACTCATCCGTTGTAAGCCGCGATCCGAACTTTTCCTTCCTCAAGAACTCACCTTGCAAGCCAACACAAATAATGCCCCATGCGGCGAGGTTATGTCCAAGAATATGCATTTTCATTTTATGCTTCCAACTAGCAAAATTTGAACCATCAAAGTAAGGACCTCACGGAAATTACCCTCACTAGACGCCATACTCTCCTAGGTTGTGAAACCAAGCTTATGGAGTCCAATGCAATGGAAACCAATCCAATGGAGACCAAAGCTCGATACCACTTGTAGGATCGGAAGTATGTCTAGAGGGGGTGATTAGACTACTTGACAACTTAAAAGTTTAGCCTTTTGATTAGGGCAAGTTTTAGCAAGTTCACAATGATGACCAAGTCAAGTATCACCCTACACATGCAATTCTAGAGTAATGGCAGCGGAAAGTAAATTGCACATGTAGTAAATAAGAGGTGGAGAAGAGCAAACGCAATTTGGAACACGGAGATTTTTCTCGTGGTTCCGATAGGTGGTGCTATCGTCAATCCACGTTGATGGAGACTTCAACCCACGGAGGGTAACGGCCTGCGAGAGTCCACGGAGGGCTCCACCCACGAAGGGTCCACGAAGAAGCAACCTTGTCTATGCCATCATGGCCTACGTCCACGGAGGACTAGCCTTACTCGGGGTAGATCTTCATGAAGTAGGCGATCTCCTTGCCCTTACAAACTTCTTGGTTCAACTCCACATCTTGACGAAGGCTCCCAAGCGACACCTAACCAATCTAGGAGGCACCACCCTCCAAAAGGTAATAGATGGTGTTGGTGATGATGAACTCCTTGCTCTTGTGCTTCAAATGATAATCTTCCCAACACTCAACTCTCCTCACTGATTTGGTTGTGGTGGAAGAAAGGATTGAGTGGAAAGCAACTAGGGAAGGCTAGAAATCAAGTTTCATATGGTGGGAGTGGAGCAACTTGATCTCAACACAAGGGTAGGTAGTTTTCTTCTCGTAAATGTAAGGTAGGAGTGGTAGTTCTTTCGATGGCTCTCTCCACGAATGAAGAGGAGGTGGAGGGTATTTATAGCCTCCACACAAAATCCAACCGTTACACACATTTGACCAATCTCGGTCGGACCGAAGTTGACAACTCGGTGAGACCGAAAGTTCAAATCTTGTGAGCGTTGGGATTTTCAGTGGGACCGAAAATACAATCTCGGTTAGTCCGATTCTTCCAAAGTCTAGGGTTTGCCATTCTCGGTGGGACCGACTTTCTCATCTCGGTGACACCGATTTGAGTCTGAAGGTTCTGAAGGTTGGCAACACTAGTTTCGTATGACCGAGTTTGGAATCGGAAAATCCAAATTTCTAGGGTTTGGGTATATGGCTGAGGTGGTTCATCTCGGTGTGGTGAGTTTATGAAATCGGTGGGACCGAGATTACTTATGAGTTTATGTTGGAATGAAAGATTGCTGATAGTTTGAGAGATAAATCACTAAGCACTTTGAGCAACCAGATCATCATCATAACCTCATCCCTTTTAATAGTATTGGCTTTCCTATGGACTCAATGTGATCTTGGATCACTAAACCAAAAATAGAGTCTTGAGCTTTTGCCAATGTTTTCCTTAGCATTTTGAGGGTCCACATCATCGGTCATTGCCATACCCATATCCTTGAACTTTCTGAAATATTCTCAAGAAATAATTAGTTCAATGATATATATGTTGTTATTAATTACCAAAACCACCCGGGGATTAGTTGCACTTTCAATGGTGATTGGAAGGATTTCGTCCGCCGAGAGCGGATTGCGTAATGCCGCCATGAGTTTGCTGGCGGGATTTGAGGTATGCAAAAATGACGCATCCTTTTGTCTTTTAACAGTTTTGCACATAAAAATGCGCCCTGTATAGATAGTAGCCCCTGAGACTCGGTAGGTTGTCGGAAACGACAGCGTGCCGAGGATCGAAATCTCGAAATCTCATGTAATGAATACCGCCGTCCTTATGCAGGTGGTGGATAGTCCGAGGGCCAGCCGGACTAATGAGTTTGCTGAATTAAGTCGGCAACTTGACATGGCGGATGCTGATATCGCACTTGTCAACCAGCGACTTGACGAGTCGCAAGGTAAATAAATTCTCCGCAGTTGCTTTATTTAAGGGGTCAAAGCCCTCCTCGATAAATTGTATGCTTTGTTATGCAGAGACGGTCTGCTTCTTTGTGGAGACCTTCGGGCCGAACTTGCTCGAGTTAAGGAGCAAGCCCGAAGGAGTGACGCGGCTGCCTCAAGGCGGTCAAGAGTTGAAAGTCGAAAAGGCTGCGACCGCCTAAGTAGGCGGAGGTGGCAATTGGCCATGAAGGTAAAGATCTTTGCCGACCGCTATGAGGCTCTTGAAAAGGGCGCTTATCGAGCGGGAAGACTGAAGAAGGCCACCGCGAAGTTAAGGATGCCCGCTCGCAATGCGGGCTATGAAGGAGGAACTGCGCTAGGCCGGAGAGATCGTGGCTGGCAAGCCTATTCTGCTGCGTCGCCGGTTTATGGATGCAAAGTATGCTTAATTTGAGCGGCTGTGGAGTCCGAAGGATCCGTATATGGACTTAGCTGCAAGTGCGGCTGATGCCGTTAAGCACTTCTGGAGCCAGGGGGGTCACGAGACGGAAGAGCTGTATTGGTCTCAATTCCACAGTCCGAATCGCTCCCTTCCGTTGACAGACCGGTTGGCCGAATGGGCCGAGCTAAATAGATTGTCCGGACTTGCCATGGATCGACATCGTGGCCCATGTGCGGCGAGAGGTCCAAGGCGATGAGCTACTTCGGCTTACTGCAGCAAGTCCTTGGAGCGGTGCCGCATATAAAGGACATGAAGCGGTCGGCCTGCATCGAGGGCGCGCGGATGGCTCTTGCCCGTGTGAAGGTGCATTGTCCGGAGATGGATGCCACCGCTGTTGTCGCCCAGGGTTCGGATGAAATCCGGCTCCCTGTCGAGCACTACTTCGGGGAAGTTATGCGTGGCGCTCGTATAATAGAGTCGCAGTGCTCGAAAAACATCACGTTCAAATGAACGTATTAGCTTGTAAATCAATGATTATGTTATAACTGCTTTTTATACTTGTGCGTCCCAAGTAATAAAACTTCTCCTGTGCGGCCGTTTACGTATACTTTTGTATAACTTGAAAGATTGCAGTCTTCGGCTTCAGCCCCCACGCACAGGGTGCGGGGGTGTTCGCAAAAATAGCGCATTTTCACACTTAATCCGATGTCTCGGTCCTGTTTAAGGAGGTGGTAGCGTAGCGAACTAGGCAATCCGGACTATAATGCTTTATCACTTTCACTTAGCCAGTGGAGCTCGAGGGTGGGGCTACGATATAGCCCCTGGTGGCACCGCACATCTCCGGATTCGGGTGCGTATGTGCTGACCGAAACGGTCCTTCACAAAGCGGGAATTCTAAACATTCCGGTAGTCGATCGAGTGGTTGACGGACTCTCATTTGTATCATGATCGGTTTTCGGCTTTCTCTACTAAGGTGCTCGCCAAATTAACTGGGCACAATCGCGAGAGTTCTCCGGTGCGCGTTAGCCGATGATACGGAACGTAAGGCAGCAAAACAGAGCCGGGCAAACCCAACATTTGACCAAAGACATGATTCGAGCTGATGCATATAATGCCTAACTCGAGATGCGAACACTCCCTAAGGTGTTCGGTCTTTATAATAATGGGCGTAACGATGCCCTAAGCCCCTAGTGTCGAGTGCGGGCATGGTCTTCGACGCGCCGATGCTAAAGCGTCGGCTCGCTTTGGCTATAGGAAGAAACCAAGGAGAGTAACAACAAGAGATAGTAAAAAGGTCTACGCAGGTCTTAATCGAAAAGAATCCTTGCAACGGGTCCCTCTTGCACGTGCGTGCTGTGTCTCCGTTGCGCCGTTATCCTGGACGGGTATGCACGTTGTTCATCTGTAGAAAGAGAGGAACGTTTAGTTTTAGAAACAATTCGTGCGAAAAACATGTAAAATAAGAAATATAAATAATTAAAGCAAGGTTTATATGAAACCGCGATTGTTTGTGTGCGCAGCCCCTTGTGAAGGGGTATGCGGCTAGGGAGCCCCTAGCCTGCTGAGGCCGGATTCGTCTATCCGAGTCCGGGGTCCTTAAGTGACCCTCGCACTGAAATGGCGCCATGTGGACCGGGCATCTTGAGCGTAAGAGACGCGTAATGCGGTATGGCGTTGAAGCGGACAAAAGCCTTTCGTCCCAAGAGTGCTTGATATTCACATTCAAATGGGACGATATGAAAAATTAATTTTTCGCGTCGAAAATTGTTCGGCGATCCGAACACGACTTCTAGTAATATAGAGCACATGCACTTGGCGTAAGGGCCCGCATCACTCCTTTGAAGGAAGTGCGGCTGTGTCGAATTTTGGTAGGGTCTATCCCCATCCTACGGATTGTGTTTGAATATAGCAGGTTTAAGTCACCGCCTCCGTCCATTAGGACGTTAGTGAATTGTAATCCGTCTATTATGGGATTCAATATCAGGGGAGTCCGTCCGCGTTTCAACGCTTCTGGAATAGTCCAGGTGGTCGAAAGTGATTGGTTTTGATATCCAATCTCTACGGTTCTGTTGGGTTGGACCGCGAAGCTCTTTTAGAAAGTGCCGCACTATTTTTCCGTGTTATCACATGAAGTGAGTTTCTTGCTTTGACCCCTTGTGGGAAAGTCTTTTGTTTTCAGGTGCCCTTTGGCGGGTTTATCTTCTTCGCTGACGCGCCGAGCCCCTTGTGTTCGCATTTAATTGGCGGACTGTTTAAAACCCAACAATCCTGTGGGTGTGATTTGCACGCCTTAGGGTCTTGTGGATTTGGCATATCCGACCCAAAATTTTGTTTGTTGGACAATTCGTCACCGTCATCCTTAAGAGGCTGTGTTTTGTTATTGGGCATGAGCTTTTGAATCCGGCGCCGATTGCCGTGCTCTTTGGGCTTTTCTCTTTATTCCGCGCCGCTCTTTTCTCGCGCCGTGATTTTCCGTTTCCATATCTTATCTCGGATGTACTTGGGTCGTTGGTGCTGGTTCTTGCTAGCCAGCTATCCTCTCCCGCACAGAAGCGGGTCATGAGGCTTGTTAGTGCGGACATTGTCCTCGGTTTCTCTTGACCGAGGTGCCTGGCGAGCCATTCGTCTCGGACATTGTGCTTGAAAGCTGCTAAGGCTTCGGCGTCCGGACAGTCGACTATTTGGTTCTTTTGGTAAGAAACCTGTTCCGAATTTCGCTACCGACTCTCCGGGCTGTTGAGTTATATGACTTAAATCATCTGCATCCGGAGGACGGACATAAGTCCCTTGAAAATTCGCTCTAAACGCTTCCTTGAGCTCTTCCCAACTTCCAACAGTGTTTTCTGGAAGGCTTTTGAGCCAATGACGGGCTGGCCCTTTGAGCTTGAGGGGTAGATATTTTATGGCATGGAGATCGTCTCCTCCGTCCATGTGTATATGCAGATATAATCTTCTATCCGACTCGTGGTCATTGTTCCATCGTAGGCCTCTATGTTCATGGGTTTAAACCCTGCTGGGAATTCATGGTCCAGCACCTCATCGGTGAAACATAGTGGGTGTGCGATGCCCTGTACTTGTATGTGCCGCTATCATCGGACGCTTGACGTGTTACTTTGCTTCCTGGGGCCTTCTTTTTGGGTCCGTAGATGGACCTGGCTGGGCCATTTGACGGTGGAGGCTCTATGGCCTCCTCGTCGAATTCTGGTAGCAGCTTACGCTTTGGGTAGCTCTTCGATTGGTGGCCATTGCCGTATTTATCTAAGGTTTTGAGTACTTTGCTCCATCTTATTCTGAGCGTGTCTTCCGCTATTTTGAGCTTCGCTTTTCCTTCTTGAGCTTCTTGTCGTGTGGCGATGAGCCCGCGCTTAAAAAGCTCTTGTTCGACGGGGTCTCGGGCACGACGAGTTCGGCGTCATTGAGGCTTGCTTCGTCTTTGGAGGGAGGCATATAGTTATGATCCTCAACCTCTTAAATGCCGCCTCTCGTGAGGGCTTGCTTACATCCTCCTGCGCTGATTCTTCTTTGGAGGGATTGTCTTCGGCACTCTCGGGGTGTTGTTATCTCTGTGCGGAATCTCTATTCTTCTGTGGCGGGATTTAGAGCGGCTCACGACGCCGGGCGCTTGGGCTATTTCTTTAAGGAGTTCTGCTCGCTGTTTCTTCGCCATCCCGTCTTTTGGGGTGTCCACCATGTATATGTTGTATGACGAGGTGGTCTTCCATTGCCCTATAGGCGCCGCTCTTGTTAAATCTCTCCGCATCGTCGTCCATAGCGTCGATGTAAATGCGAAGTCGAAGTCTAGCATGTCGGTTAAATCCTCGGCGGTGGCTACAAAGTGGGTGGTGGGTGGGCTCTGAATTTCTTCGTCGTCTGTACCCCAACCATCCCGCCATAGTCCGCCAGACTCTCCTGATAGCAAAAGATGCTTTAGTGAATTCAGGATATCGCCAAAAGGCGAGTGTTGGAAGATGTCTGCGGCGGTGAATTCCATAAGCGGCACCCAATCCGGATTGATTGGTAGGGGCGCGGGAGGTTCGGAGTCCGGCGAGGAGTCCGCGTCTCGGATTCACGAAGTTTCGCAAGGGACAAGATTGGTGTTCGCCCATCGCCGTGGATGTTGAAGCCCCTGTGGCGGCGTCTATCCACCGCCCTCGATCCGGGCGATCGGCTCGGGCTAATGGCGAAGCTGATCCGTGTCGTTACCAAAGACTTTGTTCGCGGCAGATCTAGATCATGCCTATCGTCACAAAGGCTTGGCGCGCTCGGCTGTGGCTCGAGTCCATCGAAGATCAAGTCTCCGCGGACATCGGCCGTGAAGTTTAAGCTTCCAAATCTGACCTGACGGCCAGGGGCGTAGCTTTCGATCTGCTCCAGACGGCCAAGAGAATTGGCTCGCAGTGCAAAGCCCCCAAATACGAAGATCTGTCCGGGGAGAAAAGTCTCACCCCGGACAGCGTTGCTGGTTGAAGATGCCATCAAGCCTATCGGTGACGACACAGAGGAACTCTCAATGAAAGCACCAATGTCGGTGTCAAAATCGGCGGATCTCGGGTAGGGGGTCCCGAACTGTGCGTCTAGGCGGATGGTAACAAGAGACGAGGGACACAATGTTTTTACCCAGGTTCGGGCCCTCTTGATGGAGGTAAAACCCTACGTCCTGCTTGATTAATATTGATGATATGGGTAGTACAAGAGTAGATCTACCACGAGATCAAGGAGGCTAAACCCTAGAAGCTAGCCTATGGTATGATTGTTGAGATGTATGTTGTCCTACGGACTAAAGCCCTCCGGTTTATATAGACACCGGAGGAGGCTAGGGTTACACAGAGTTGGTTACAATGGTAGGAGATCTACATATCCGTATTGCCAAGCTTGCCTTCCACGCCAAGGAAAGTACCATCCGGACACGAGCCAGAGTCTTCAATCTTGTATCTTCGTAGTCTTGGAGTCCGGCGGATATTGATAGTCCGGCTGTCCGGACACCCCCTAGTCCAGGACTCCCTCACGTAGGTTTAGACCGGCGTGCTGACCTCTCTGTTAAGCCTAGGTCGGGTTGTGGCGTATTGTTTGGCCGAGGCCGGGCAAGACCCTGGAAAGTGTGTCCGGCCGAAGTAAATCGAGCATGGTGGGTAAGTTGATGCACCCTTGCAGGAATGAAAACATCTATCGATAGCCTGTCCTACGGTAACAGACACTCGGAGTTGTATCCCGATCGATACAACTAGAACTGGATGCTGAGGCATGATTTGGATATGTTGCTTTGGGAGTCGAGAAAGGATCCCGGAGCATTGATACAACAACATAAATATGACTTATGTTATACTACTCTACTCCCTCCTGTTGCTGCAAGATGGTGGTTTCTAGAAGATGCTAGTCTTTGACATGACTAGCTTTTCCCCTTCTCTTGTGGCATTCTGCAGTTCAGTCCATAGATACAGCCCATTTCAATTGACATTGATGCATATGTAGTGTAGATCCTTGCTTGCGAGTACTTTGGATGAGTACTCACGGTTGCTTTGCTCCCTCTTTTCCCCCTTTTCCATTCTTCTCGGATGACGCAACCAGAAGACGGATTCCAGGAGCTAGATGCCACCTTCGACGACGTCTACTACAAACCCGAGGGTGCCTACTACTACGTGGAGGCCTCCGACGACCAGGAGTAGTTAGGAGGCTCCCAGGCAGGAGGCCTTGCCTTTTCGATCGATGTTGCTTTAAGGCAAACTTGTTTAACTTATGTCTGTACTCAGATATTGTTGCTTCCGCTGACTCTTTTGTATTCGAGCTTATGTATTTGAGCCCTCGAGGCCCCTGGCTTGTAATATAAAGCTTGTATTATTTTAATTTATGTCTAGAGTTGTGTTGTGATATCTTCCCGTGAGTCCCTGATCTTTATCGTACACATTTGCATGTATGATTAGTGTACGATTGAATCGGGGGAGTCACAATTGGATCCACTCCACCCACACCTCTCGAGCCATCGCGAGGTCGCTCAACCATTGTACTAGTTCATACCAAAACCTCCTCGTGAGGCCAATCCACCACCAAGCAGGAGTAGGGTTTTACACCACAAGGTGGCACGAACCTGGATAAACTGCTGTGTTCATCTCCTTCCCCGATTGCACGAACTCGACGTAGCTAGGTTGTGGGGCCGCGAACTTGAGGCTTGAGTTGGTTGAGATCTTTGCACACGCCTCAGAGTTTGAACCTTCTTGGGTTTGCAGAGTCCTGAATCCGACAAGTGATAGATGAGATTTTATACAATAGTGATTACTTTTGAGATATTTATTTTGCGATGATCACACTTTTAATGAAAATACCAAAAAGTAGGTCCCTCCCTTAAACATAATCCAACAAGTTTTCAATGTTGTTAATAAACAGTATTCTTGGATTGTAAAAGGGAATCAAGAGGGATTCGAGGATGGTCACCTTAGTAATGCTAAAATTCCCATGGATGATGTGTTTAATATTTCCTTTGAAAAGCCTCCTCATAAGAACACATCCTTATAAAAGAATTTTAAGGATGACAACACTTGAAACTATCCATTATGCCTAGCTAGGGGCGTAAAATGATAGCGCTAGTTGGGAGGCAACCCAATAGTTATCTTAACTTTCTTGTTTCTTTTTATGTTTTTTTGTGTACACACATTTATGCTACTGTTATTGTTGTGTTTTTGTGTTTTAATTATTGTTTGTGCCAGGTAAAGCCTTTGGGATGATTTGGATGATAGTTGCTTTGATTCTATGCAAGAACAGAAACTTCTGCATCCAGTAGCAGAATTGTTGAGATTTGCTGGAGCATGATAAAATTCTGAATGTTTTGGACAAGATTGATATACATATTGCCCAAATTTTCTTATTTTTTAGAATTGTTGGAGTTACAGAAGTAAGGTCGTTGTTTGAATTACTACATAATGTTATGTTTTTGACCGATCTGAATGTTTTATGGATTGTATCGGGGGGTATAAGCCATGGTGAAGTTAGAATACAGTAGGTATAATGCAATAATAAAATATGAATGGGTTTACAACAGTACCTAAATTAGTGATTTGCTTTATTATACTAATAGATCTCACAAAGGTTTTGTTGAGTTTTGTGTGCTGAAATTTTCAAGTTTTGAGTGAGATCACAAAGGATGAAGGAATAAGGAGTGGCAAGGGCCTAAGCTTGGGGATTCCCAAGGCACCCCAAGGTAATATTCAAGGACTCCCAAGCATCTAAGCTTGGGGATGCCCCGGAAGGCATCCCCTCTTTCTTCTACCGACCATCGGTAATGTTACTTGGAGCTATATTTTTATTCATCACATGATATGAGTTTTGCTTTGAGCGTCGTGTATTATATGAGTCTTTGTTTGATTTTTAGTTTTACACAATCATCCTAGCTGGACACACCTTCTTGAGAGGGACACACATTTTTCGTGATTTACAAGAATACTCTATGTGCTTCACTTATATCTTTTGAGCTAGGCAGTTTCTCTAGTGCTTCACTTATATCTTTTATAGCAGGATGGTGATTATATTATGAAGAAATAGATGAACTCTCATGCTTCACTTATGTTATTTTGAGAGTTTATAATAGTCATGGTAATTTGCACAATATATGAATTTGGTCCCAATATGATGAATATTCAAGAATGATATAATAAAAACTTTCATGTTGATCACGTGATATGATAAATTTGATTCCTTGCAATAGTTTTGCGATACGAAGACGAAAATATGTGAGCTATGCTAGTGAGTAATTGTGATTTAGTAAGAATATTGGTGTTAAGGTTTGTGATTGCCTATGCATGCACGTAAAGATAATAGTTATGCAACGAAGTATATCCTACTTATGGTGCATTATTCAGTGTTAGTTATTCTCAATGCATGTTTATGACCGTTTTCATTTTCTGGTTGGTTGCTTCTCAATCTATTTGCTAGCCTCCATTCGTACTAAGCAGGAATGCGGCTTGTGCATCCAATTCCTTAAAACCCAAAGTTGTGCCAAATGAGCCCACTATACCGACCTATATGCGGTATTTTACATGCCTTTCCACGTAAATTTGCATGTGCCAACTCTAATCACTCAAAAAAAACTATCTGTTCTGTATGCCCATACCTCTAATGAAGCGATAGGGGATGGTCAATATATTTCATGCTAGATGGGTTATTCTCATGATGAGTGTTTATTCACTTGTCATTGCATGAGAAAGTGGCAGGTAATAGGGATGCCCTGTCCCGAAATGAATTAAAATGAAAAGAAAAAAAAGAAAAAAATAAACTCCCCCTTGGAAAGTTGAAAGTTTGGAAGGCACCTGTGGATACGGCTAGCCATAGATTGTGAAAGAATGGTGGAGGGGGAGTAAACTTATTTTCTGTTTGGGAACCGCCTATAGTGTGTCTAGCATGGGAGATATTGAAAACTTTCGGTCGTGACGTTGACAGGAAAAGCATGCCTCTCAAAAAAAGTTTTATCTCTATTTTTAAACTTTGAGCTCTGGCACCTCTACAAATCTCTGCTTCCCTCTGCGAAGGGCTATCTATTTTACTTTTATGCATTTTTATTTTTATATTGAGTCTCCATATTCTCTTACAAAGCACCAACTAGAGAGCACTATTGTCATACTTGTCCATTGGGTGTAGGTAATGTTGAGTGTGCTTCAGGAATGGATCAATGACTGAGCATAATGGGCTAAGGATAACTTTATTTAGCATTGATACTTTGAAAGACATGGTTGCTTGTTAGTATGCTTGAGTATTTATATCTTCATGTCAAACTATAGACTATTGCTTTGAATCACTCGAATCCAAATATCCATGCTAAAAAAGAAAAGATTATATGATGAATGTGATAGGTAGCATTCCACATCAAAAATCTATTTCTGTTATTTACCTACTCAAGGACAAGCAGAAACTAAGCTTGGGGATGCTTGATACGTCTTCAACATATCTATAATTTGTTATTGTTCCATGCTATTATAGTATCAATCTTGGATGTTTTATATGCCATTACAAGCAATTGTATGTCATTTTTGGGACTAACCTATTAACTCAGTGCCCAGTGCCAGTTCTTATTTTTGCCTGTTTTTGGTTTTTTAGAATATCTGTACCATACAAAGTCCAAATGCGATGACATTTTTGGAGATTTTTTTCTGGAAAAAAGAGACCCTGGAAGCTTCGGGCAAGGGCCAAAAGATGAAGGAGCGGCCCATGAGGCACCACAGTGTGCCCTGGTGGCTCGTGGGGGCCCACATTCACCCGTTTGACCTAATTCTACCTCTATAAATTCTCTAAAATCAGGAAACCAACAAAGAGCCAGCCAAAATACTTTTTCCGCCACCGCAAGCTTCTGTTCTCGAGAGATCCCATCTGGATGCCCTTTTTGGCACTCTACCGGAGGGGGAATCAATCACGAAGGGGATCTACATCAACCTTGTTGCCCTTCCGATGATGTGTGAGTAGTTTACCACAGACTTACGGGTCCATAGTGAGTAGCTAGATGGCTTCTTCTCTCTCTTTGATTTTCAATACAATGTTCTCCTCAGTGTTCTTGGAGTTCTATTCGATGTAATCACTTTTTGCGGTGTGCTTGTTGGGATCCGATGAATTGTGAGTTTATGATCAGATTATCCATGAGTATTATTTGAGTCTTCTTTGAAATCTTTTATGCATGATTATTATAGCTTTATATTTCTCTTCGATCTATTAATTTGGTTTGGCCAACTAGATTGATTTTTCTTGCAATGGGAGAGGTGCTTTGTGATGAGTTCAATCTTGCGGTGCTCAATCCCAGTGACAGAAAGGGAGATGACACGTATTTGTACCGTTGCCATTAAGGATAAAAAGATGAGGTTTATTCGTGCGTGAGTTTACCTTGTCTACATCATGTCATCATGTCATCCGTTCTTTATGAACTTAATACTCTAGATGCATGCCGGATAGCGGTAAATGTGTGGAGTAATAGCAGTAGATGTAGGCAGGGGTCAGTCTACTTGTGTCGGACGTGATGTCTATATACATGATCATTGCGTTGGACTTGGACATTGTCATGATTATTTGTTTTTCTATCAAAGCCGAATAGTAATTTGTTTAACCATCGCATGCTATTTTCAAGAGAGAAGCCTCTAGTGAAAACTATGGCCCCCGGGTCTACCTTTATCATATATTAAAAATCCAAAAATACCTTGCTACAATTTTTCTTTACTTTATTTATTTTGTGTTTTAGTTATCTATCTATCACTACAAAAATTAATCTTTGCAAATACTGCCTAGGGATTGACAACCTCTTGTTCGCTATGGGTGCAAGTATTTGTTATTTTGTGTGCAGGTACCGCTAATGAGGTGCTGCATGGTTCTCCTACTGGATTGATAACCTTGGTTCTTAACCGAGGGTAATAATTATCTCTAATGTACTACATCATCCTCTCCTCTTCGAGGAAATCCCAACGCAGCTCACAATTAGCAGGCGGTGTGGTGGATGAACTCGAAGCACCGCGTACGTGAGTGGTCCTCCTTGTACACATCCACATAATAATTTTTTAGTCCAATACAATTAAACAATGTTGATCCTACGGTAGTCACATCATACTCCTTTAAAAACATTAATGAATCCAAGCCAAACTCAAATTCGGATAAACAAATATGCATTTCCTAGACATGGGAATGCTAGGCATGTAGAAAATGGATTCGCAAAAAATAAATTGGGTATCAGAGGGGAAACGTACTGTAGATCGATCATATAGAAGGATTTTAACTGAAATCAATGAGTAGAGAGATTGGGCGAAGTCTTGCTAGGGTTTGGAGGAACAAGAAGAAGAAAAGAGAGAGAGATGGGGAAGATTTACCTTCTTCCTCGGGCTTATTGTGGTCGCCAGGGGTCCATACAACCGCCCATACAAGCGCAAGCGCTCGTATGAAATGTCGCAGTTTACCCTAATAGCTTACCTGCCTCCGTGCACAATTCAAACAACTACTAAAATGGGCGATGGTGCCCGTATGGAACGCCATAAATCGTCCTGGTGTTTTTGTTCTTCAGGTTGAGGATGTCATTGATACGTCTCCAACATATCTATATTTTATTATTATTCCATGCTACTATAGTATCAATCTTGGATGGTTATTATGCAATTATATATCATTTTTTGGGACTAACCTATTAACCTAGTGCCGAGTGACAGTTGTTTTTTTGCTTGTTTTTGGCTTTTTAGGAAATCAGTACCAAATGGATTCCGAATGCTACGAAATTTTTGACGATTTTTTCTAGACGATAAGGTACCCTAGTAGCTTCCGGAGAAGACCTGCAGAGCCACGAGGGAGCGACAAGCCCGCAGGGCGTGCCCTAGGGTGGCGCCCCCAGGCTTGTGGGCCCCTCGTGGCACCTCCTGACCTAATTCCACTTCTATAAATTCCCATGTATTCCCAATACACACTACTAGGGAAAAGCCTAGCAGCAGCGCGGTTTTTAGGCCTATTAGTAGCGAGGGCTGGAGCGCTACTGGTACGACGCTACAGCTAAAGGTTAGCAGTAGCGTTCCTCAACCCACACTACTGATATATCGACTTAGTAGTAGCGCCCCGAGGAGCGCTACTGGTAATTAGTAGTAGCGCTTCTCCCTGCCCGCGGTACTACTATTATTTCGTATTTTATTTCATGTTGTATTCATACACCTTTACACAAGTTTTCATACAACAGGAATTTAGAGATTGTTTTTACATCATAATGAGTTATTACATCATGGGGTGAAAGAACCGTGGACTAGTTTCAAGTGGATGGACATCCACTTGAAACTAATCCGCGGTTCTTTCACCCAATGATATAATAAATATCATCATCATCATCATCATATCATTAACAACTTATCATCATAATACATCATTGTCATATAACACCTCCTCAAGATCATCGTTTTCATCAATGAGTACATCACATAGCAAATTGGTCACTAGTCGTAATCATAAGTACTCCTCATCATCAACTCTAACACATTGTACCACATAATAAATATATTGTACCTCATAGGACCTACTACATTCTCTTAGGACCTACTATATTCTCCAAGGTAAAATAGCAAAAAACAAGATAGCCCCTGACTCTCCATTATGGAGAATGGAGATTATCCTGTCTCCAATTCTTGCCTTTCGCTTAATCTTACTTCCAAGAACCTCCTTACGAATGTCCAAACATTTTTTCCATTCTTTGATTAGCATGTGTTCACCAGTTTTAGAAATCCGATATGCACAGGTGAGATCCGTAGGTTGACCTGGCTGTATGTTCAGAACTGCAAGGCGACCATTCTGATACATCAGATGAGGCACACAATCCATCGGGATTTTTTGTTGAAAAACATAGTAATAACTTCATAGTTAGCAATGATGTCCTAGTTTTAGAAGTATGCAAAAGATGCATGGATGCCGTAATAGTAAAAAATCTTACCAGGGTATCTCCATAGAAGTTACCGTGGTTCAACACGTGCACTACTGGCACGTATTCACCATAATTTGGAGGAGTTCGACAATAGGTATTGTAATTCTCAAGATAAGTACAAAATGCGATCAGATGATTTTTCTCCTTATAAGTTAATTCGGAGCCATCAGTGTAGTGGGTTTTGTCTACCATCTTCCGCACATTCTCTGAAGAATCAAAATAAGCTATCAATGGAAATAAGCTGTCAACTATTTTGAAATAAACAATATAAATTAGTTAATAACTATGTTTGAGAAACTCACATTGCGGTAGAATCGAAAGCGTATCAACAAGGACCCAAATGTCCATATTGTCTTGCTCGATGTCAAGATCACCAAGATTCATGGTGACAATCATACCCTCATAAAAACCATACATTTTGCAAAGTGCTTCCCAATTTTGGCAACCAAAATGGGTTAAGCTCTGAGAATTGTACAGATTTACTTCAAAATACATATCATGATGGGTCCTTAGGTGTATTTTCTTTGTTTCAAAATTTTCATGGTCTTCAAAACCCATCCTTTCCAAGACATAGCGTCTTGCATGGCATGGGATAAGCTAGTCGAATTGTAAAAGATGAAAATTAGACGTTGAAATAGTTGAAGTCATGCTTGACTACGAAAAAAACACTTGTCGTCGTTGCGTACCGTTTCAACATCGAAGGTCTCCTCGAGCTTAATGCTGAAGCGCCAATCTTCGTCCAGCTAAAGGAACCTGCCGCACAGACCTCGATCGTTGTGGCACCAGCTGCACTCCCCCGGGAGACTTACGTCGTCCGAGTATGACATTTCCTACATTCATAATTCAAAGTTTAACTTGTACAATTAAATATATGTACTAAAAACCTAAATTAGATCATTATTTTTCGAGAAAATCCAGGCCACTCGATATTTCCTACATATTCTTGCACAAGTCATGCCAGAATTCACGGAAAAATCCGGCATGAACTTTGCTAAAAAAGGACATATCGAGCGCCTGAAATTTGCTGCAACGGAAATTAATCAACACTCCGGCAAAACATAAGCCATTTGGAGGTGTAACATGAACATGATCGGCCACTTGGGCAACCACATATCCTATTTGAGCAACACATGATATACATGGAGATTTGGCTGGTCTCACCTCGAGGTCGGAGGGGGTCGGTGACGGTGACGACGGCGGGGATGATGGAGGGCCTTCTTGATTTCTGCAAAAGCAAAAACCCTATAAGTTATCACTAATACATCCCGAATAATTGCTTAAACTAAAAAAATAACAACAAATATGACATGTTCAACTAGTTCTTTTAATTAAACTAGTTCTTACTAAATATAAACTTACTATAAATAGAAAAAAACTAGTTCTTTCTAAAAATAAAGTAGTTCAACTAGTTATACTAATTATCTTACTAAAAATACATTAGTTCTATTAATTCAACTAGTTCAACTAGTTTATTAATTTACTTACTAAACTAGTTCAACTAAAACTAAACAAAACTAAACTAGTTCAACTAGTTTATTAATTTACTTAGTAATTATTTTAAACACTTACTAAAAACAGTAAAAAAAACTACATTATACAATAGTAAAAAACATCTACTATTAACCATACCGCCCTAGTTAACTAGTACCATCACTACTACTAATCAACATCTACTACTACTAAAAATTAACATCTACTACTACTAAAAACATCTAGTACTAACTAAGAGAGAGAAGGGGGTGGGGAGGGTGGGGGCTTATAAAGAGGGGAGAGACGATGGCGGGGAGGTGCTCGTGACGAAGAGGTAGCGGCGAGGCGGGCTCGGGATTGGGAGGCGGTGCTAAGGCGGGCTCAAGGCGGTGGCGGTGAGGTCGAGGCGGCGCGGTGAGGTCGAGGGCGGCGACGGTGAGGTCGATAGCGGCGGCGGGCGGCGGCGGTGAGGTTGAGGGCGGCCTCGGGCGGCGGCAGTGAGGGCAGGCTCGGGCGGCGGCGACAGAGGAGTAGGGGAACAGGGGGGAATGGAGGACTTAGCAAAAACTTGAGCCTGTGGGTGGTTAAGTCGAACTAGTAGTAGTGCACTTTAGTAAACGCGCTATAGCTAATGTAGCAATAGCTCGTTTTACGTAAAAACACTACTGATAAGTCTAAGCACGCATCAAAAATTCTGCTACTAAGTACTTTAGCAGTAGCGAGTTTTGAAGGAAAACGCTGCTACTAAGTACTTTAGCAGTAGCGCGTCCAGGGAAGGGCGCTACTTCTATATCTAGCCTGGAGGCAACGTTGTGGCAATTATAGTAGTAGAGCTTGTTTCACCTAGAGCGCTACTGCTACCGCGTTATTAGTAGCGAGCTTTATACAACCTCGCTACTGCTAATTAGCAGTAGCGTTTATTTTTAAACCGCGCTGCTGCTAATATTCTGTGTATAAGGTTTTCCCTAGTAGTGACATCGGGGAGCCACCCAAAATTCTTTTTCCACCGCCGCAAGTTTTTGTTCTTCAAAGATCCCATCTAGAGGCCTTTTTGGGTACTCTATAGGAGGGGGAATCGGTCACGGAGGGCCTCTACATCAACCTTGATGCCCTGCCGATGATGTGTGAGTAGTTCACCACAGACCTACGGGTCCATAGCTAGTAGCTAGATGGCTTCTTCTCTCTCTTTAATCTTTGATACAATGTTCTCCTCGATGTTCTTAGAGATCTATTTGATGTAATCCTTTTTTGTGGTATGTTTGTTGGGATCCGATGAATTGTGGGTTTATGATCAAATTATTCATGAATATTATTTGAGTATTTTCTCAATTCTTATATGCATGATTGTCATAGCTTTGTATTTCTCTCCGATCTATCCGTTTGGTTTGGCCAACTATATTAATATCCAAAAATACCTTGCTGCAATTTATTTACCATTATTTTATTTTGTGTTTTTGTTTATCTATCTACCATTATCATACTTGATCCTTGCAATTACCGACGAGGGGATTGACAACCCCCTTGGTCTTGCATGCTCCTTCTACTGGGTTGATAACCTTGGTTCTTAACTGAGGGGAATACTTATCTCTACTATACTACATCATCATCTCCTCTTCGAGGAAATCCCAACGCAGCTCACAAGTAGCAGGAAGAATTTCTGGCGCCGTTGCCGAGGAGACATCACCAAGACCTATCAAGTACCTTTGCATAAACTCTCATCTACTTGCGTTTACTTTCATTTGACATTTGCCTCTCATTTTCATCACCCCCACTTGTAAAACATTTTTACAAAAAACACAAAAATATTTTTGTTTGCCTTTTCGTTTGTTTGCTTGCTTTGTCGCGATCTCTCAAGAAAATACCAAGTCGTGTGATTTTTTCAATACTAATAATAATGAGTTTATTAGTACTCCAATTCCTCCTCTCGCCACTAGTATGGATCGTGTGATGTTAGTGCTGCTTTGCTAAATCTTGTTGTGAAAGAACAATTTTCTGGTAGTCCTAAAGAAGATGCTAGGAACAAAGGACATCCAAAGCACGACGGAATTGTTCGCCATGGAAACAAATGCGACGGGCCACTGAGAGAATGCTCGCGTCGCACCAAGAATTCCAGCAGTGTCGGTCCGTCTCGAACCATGGATAAGGAAAAGAGGGTGAGAGTGGAGGAGGTCCTCATCGTCGAAGCCCCCGTGGCTACCACTCTCGAGAACAAGGCTCCCAAGCCTCCCCGAACTCCTTAGGAGATTCAGAAGGTAGAATAATCCTCCGAGGAGGGCATGGGCAAGTGGTGTAAGATATACAACACGCACCGACATGATCTGGAAGAATGTAGGGAAGTACAAATCATGGCAGAAGAATGACAGAGGGAATGGCTCGGCTATGCCGGGAGAAGGGAAAACGATCACCCTCCCCCATAGGGCAACGACCGGCGAATGCCCGAACAAAACAGAGAAAATCGGTTTGTCGGGCGTATGGCAAGGAACAACCACGCGAATCCCCACGAAGGGCGCAAGGCTGGGGGAGGACGCAATCCAGAGCCTCCCCAACCCCCTGCGAATGATTAAGGGGAAAGGGCTCGTCCCGATCATGGTTTTCAGGTAGCAAGGGATGTAGCATGTGTCATTGGGGGAGCTTCCCTCTGTTTTCACATTAACAGATTAACTTGATGAAAAGAGCGGTTAATGCCAACGAGCAAGATGGGAAACAAGAGGACGGCACAAGGTTCCGTAACGAGGCGAAGAGTTGTGTGTGCTCTGCTCGTAGAGAAGCAACCTCTTATATGGGCGAGACGAGTTGAACCGACCCCTCATTAGTGGAAGAGAAGTGGAGCACTAAATGATATTAAGGAGACGAAGAAGAAACCGTGGAGCAGTTTCGTCTCCCACTAGTAGGCCAAACATTTTAACTTATTTTTTGCGTGACAAAAATAAAGCGGCACGCACACGTGGCATAGGTCCTAGCGCGGCTTGATGACGAAACATGACGCGCGTGCAAGGCATGGCGAGGCAGGCGGAGGAGGAGCTCACGTGTATATGCTCTTTTCTTAAGCTCTTAGTGGTAATGTGGGACAAGTCCCCTT
Source organism: Aegilops speltoides (assembly GCA_021437245.1). Lineage (NCBI taxonomy): Eukaryota > Viridiplantae > Streptophyta > Magnoliopsida > Poales > Poaceae > Aegilops > Aegilops speltoides. The sequence goes on along the minus strand of CM038144.1, from coordinate 108,035,343 downwards.
ATAAGTTGGTCTCACACATTATTCACTAGTCGTGCCTTAATTTTTCACACCATGTTGTCATGCATGAATGGGTGACATGAGGCTTTGGGGTTAACTATGAATTATTGGCAATATGCTGAAATATTAAATGGGCTCGGCCCAATAATTTCAACAGGGTGATACATGGGAATGTTGCTGCCTGCTGAACTCTGCCTTGAATTTTTCCTTATTATTTGGGGGGGTCGGAAGTAGTTTGTATCAGGCTTTGAATCAGATGGTTTCTCTTAATAGAAATCGGAGGGGGAGTCTCTTCTTTCAGTCAAAAAAATACATAATTATTTTTTAAGAGCAAAGATACATAATTATTGAATAAGAAAATAAAAGCATGCAGTTATTAATCCATGACATACATGGCCTAGTGGTAAAGAAAGAATTTTCATTGAAGTGTGGTTGCAACTAAACGCCTGCCTACGTTGATGTGTGTCAATGCATACTTCAGACCCAAATTTGCTAGGAAATGTATTTCTCCTATAAACGTGGTCCACAAACAAATAAGGCGTTCAAAGTGAAATATATTCTTTACCAAAAACAATCAGTTTACAAGAGTACGGATGTAGTTGACGTCGACACCAGTTCGGTTTCACCAATTATTATTGTGTTCGATATGGTCGGTTCTACGATTTCTATGCATCACACCTAGCATTTTTATTTTCCTCTGAAAGAGACACGACGCGTTTGGGTGACACACTTGAGAGATAATTGCTCAACCTGAAAAGACGTGGCATAAAAAGGTTCCATGCTCCAATTAACTAGTGATTACATTGTTAGTGGACAACGCAAAATGGTCAAATAAAATGAGCCATGTCAACTAATGACCAAATCTTCTCTTGCACTGAAAGAGAATGCTCGAATCCCACAAATATGTATACAAAAACGTGCGTTGAAAATAGGTCCAGAAACCTTTTAGCCAACGTGGTAGCTAGAAAAAAGGTCCTAATTAAGACCCCCCCGTGTTTTTTTTTTCAATCCAGCAAGATCGGCAGAACAATTCAGATTTTAAACTAAATAAATGGATTTCATTGGACTTTAAGCCTCGATGATTGAATGATTCCCGTGATAGTAATACTCAACGACCCAAATGTTTGCTTAAGTTTATGGGTCCATTCTGGTGAGAGCATATATGCACAGAGAGAAAATAGATATTGACCCATATTCTTTGTCAATAAGTACTTTCTAGATATTTGCTCGTGCTGAAATGGCACGAGGAGAAAAGGATGCACTTCCTTGTAGGATACTCCACCCTAACCTCCTTTTTTTAAAAAAAGGAGGACGACCCCCGGCCTCTACATCTGGACGATGCATACGGTCACTTTATTAATTATTGACACAAAGATCGTACAGAGTCATACAACAATAAGTCTAAAGCCACCAAACTAAGCAACAACTGTCGTTATCCCTATCCAGGTTGATGTAGGGTCTTTGAAAGTCTGGCGCCTCATACCAAATGCACCACGCAGCCAAACCTAACCATCTAAAGACTTGAGATCCCACCGGGGCGCTGCGGGTATGGGCACCCACCATCCGGCGTGCTTCTCAACCAGACCCTGCGGGTATGAGGCCGCCGCAGCCACCTGCCACGAACCCATCTTCAGAGCTGTACTGCCGCATCAACCTTGGCCGGTCCAACTGCCGCCGACGCCACCATGACGCCAGGCAGCGTCACCCTCCTGCGCGAGTCCATCTCCGCTCATCAGGCGCCGAGTCTCCACTGCGCCATGCCGCCGAGATCCGCCGTCATCAATGGAGCAGATGAAACACCGCTCCTCCTCTCCTAGGCATAGTAGCCTGTGAATTCCTGCACTACTATCTAAACTATTCTGTGCAACCTGTGGAGGCATATATGAATCTCATGCATGTTGCTGGTGCAGAGCACAGTGCTCGAGATATATTTTACATGTCCTGTATTTTCATCGATATCCTGTTTTGACTTTAGCCGTATGGTTCTCGATCTTCCCATTGAAAACCCAGAGCAGTTCAGGGACCATCACTCGAAGAACGGACAGATCAAATCAAAGCAAATCTCTCCTACTTGATCATGATGTATATCCTCCTATTTTTGCTTGGTGGTCAGAAGCCCAACTCGATCGCCAGTGCACATCCCTGCAGCTGCAAGACAGAAGGATCTCGCGGTTGTTACGGCGTGCAATATAAAGTGACAGCGAGACAGAACAACTATACTCCTTGCATGTGACGATCAGATGGTAAAGGCTCTCGAAAAGGCGGAGAGATGAGAGAAGAGATCGTAATTAGGATGCCTGAACTTTCTGACCGTGGTGGCTGCATCTTGCCTTAAGCAGCGGAGGAGATTGTTTTTCCTCATCCGGCTGGACAGGCAGAGATACATGCGCCACTTTCCAGCAACTGCTCGATCGCCTGCCACTTCCAAGAAAATGATCACGCACGTTCAGCAAATCAGTGTCAGCTGCGGCACATCAACTAGTGGTAGTAGTCAAATGAAATTAGTCTAGTACCGAGTACGAGCGAAGATCGGATCAGATAGGAGTATCAGGTATATATTGTTAAGTATTGGCTTGCTTCCCCCGCTTGTGTTTCTCTAATTCCATCAGTGACTCATTTGCTGGAATAGTTATACATGTCGGAGCGAGCAGCAGCGTAGGCGATGACCCAGTTGCGGGTGACGACGACGCAGCGGCGGTCGGCAGAGGAGGAGAAGCAATTAAATTAAACTAAGAACGCCTCACGTTTGCAACGAAGCCAAGCCATGAGAGCAGAATGACCAAGTGTGGATGTTCCCCTTGAGACGACTACACCGGCAAGAACCAAGTGTGCAACATATGTCGAGAGATGCAGACAAATACAGGAATCGGTCGCTCTCAGTTTCAGCATTGTGTCATGCTGAAATCACCAGCAGTGCACTTCTTAATTTATTTATTTTCGAAACGGAGTGCACTTGTTAATTTAGGGTGCAGGAACGACTATTCAACGCTGCCGACTTCCAGCTGCCTTTCAGTGCCTAACTAGAGTGGTTTGCAGTCCGGTTTAGGGCTAGCTAGTACAGTGAAAAAAAACTATCGCCTTCCTGTAGTTGTTATGTCAAACCATCGAAATCAATCTGGTGTGTGCTGCTATCCAGGACACGAGCACTGCACTAGCGACTGTTCAATGCCACGGAGTTCCAGTGGCCTTTCACTGTGAGGACAGAGCTTTCATAGTAGTACTATGGCCCTGTTCGGAATCGATCCGCTTCGAGGAGTTGTGGAGCTCGGTTTTGCCAGCTCCGCCAAAATAAGCTGCAATCTCGTCCGCTCCGGGAGCGGAGTTATAGGAGCAGTGGGAAACCGAACGCTCCCTATATCCGCGATAATTTCCTATAACCACAGTGCATGTATGCTACAGGTTTGCAGTTGCCTTCCAGGTTTGGGGCTAGTACAGTGAATCTATCACATTCCTGTACTTGTGTATGTTAAACCATAAAAATCAGGGCCTTTTTGATTGGCAGGATTCTGAAAATACAGGAATAGAAAAGGTATAGGATTAAAGTGGCATATCCACTTATTTCTAACAGGATTGTAAGGAGTGTTTGATGCCACAGAAAAAACAAAGAAATTGTAAAAAAAAAAGGGTTGAAGTGGATATTAGATTTTCTATGAATAGTACAAAATATTACGTAGGAACAATTTCTATGGAATCCAATCCTATGAATCAAAAGACCAATGTAGAAACATTTCGTAACGATTTCAATCCTTCAAGTACACCCCCCTTACCAAACCTATAAAGTGCAATATGAACCTTTTGCAAATCGTACCCACTTTCGTACATATGGTGGGTCGTCCGTTGGAATGTATACGCGGTAATCGCAGTTAAGGCGTGCGCTACTAACCACTTCACCTCACCACTGCTTTTGGCGTTTTATAGCGCGAAATATATAAAGAACACACAATAGCGTACATGTATATGAAAGGATTTCTGAAAAAGAAATCGAAACTTTTATTAGAAAAATGTGATCATTTTAGTAATGTTCAATAGTTAGTGAATTTATGAACAAACATTTTTTGAAATTTGAACACCAGTTTAAAACATGAACATTTTTTAAATTTCTGAACATCGTGCAAAACATGAATAATTTTTAGAAACGAGATTTTTTTGAAATTACTGAATATTTTTTGAAAACAAAAAATGTAGGATTTTTTTTGGAAATGTCCAAATTTCTTTGAAATTCCCCAAAAATATTAAAATTCGTGACCAAATTTGGAAAATATGAACATTTTTAAATTTGGCAAGAATTCTTTAAAAAGTGAACTTTTTTGAATTTGTGAACAAATTTTAAAAACATGGACATTTTCTAAAATTTAAAAAAAAATTGGAAAGCCGACATTTTTTACGTCTATGCACATTTTTTTAGATGGTTGCACTTTTTGAAACCGTGAACAAATTTTGACAATGCGAAGGTTTTTTTCAAATTTATGAGCATTATTTTGAATTATCAACATTTTTCAAATTTTGGAGCGTTCATTAATAAATATGAACAAAAATTGAAACCTGAACAAAATTTGGAAATTCTGAATTTTGTGAATTTTTTGTACATTGATTAAGAAATCTGAAATTGAAGCTTTGAAATTCTGAACATATTTTTTTGAAAATATGACCATTTTCTTAAAAATGGAAAACATGAAATATTTGGAAATTCCAAACAAAATTTTGAAATTTATAAATATATATCTAATAACAAACCGAAAAAAGGAAAAACTCAATGAAAATGAAAAGGAAGAAAAAGAAATAAAAGGTAGAAAATAGAAGTAGAGAAAAGAAATTGAAAAAGAAAAAAAGTGGTTGAGGAACCTCCTAGAAGGTTTCAAAAATTGGAGGAAAAATGGCGGGGAAGCTGAGGTTCGCAAAACTTATGGAAGCGATATGCTCGCCTAGTTGGTCCAAGGCCTAAATGTTTTTTCTCTTCTATTTTGTCATTATTCTTCCTTTTTCGTTAATTTATTTTTCTCTGTTTTGAATTTTATTATTCTTTTTGAATTTTGTTCCAAAATTTGAAATATTGTATGGGATACCGAAATAATTGTTTCAAAAAAGTTTTAAATTGTAAGTTCAAATCCTTTTTTCTTCAAATATTTATTAAATATTGGAAAAAATAGAGTTACTGTTTTCAATTCTATCCCTTTGTATTTGTTAGTTATGTTAAAAACTTAAAATAATAGTTGTACATACCTATTTAAATTATCATTTTAAATACTTTTTCCCTTCAAACCTGGCATGGATGCCTACCATGGGCATGCCCAAGGATCTCCAAAACTAGACATGTTTAACAGAGGGTGTCTGTGTAGGCGAGAAGGCTCCGCTTGAGAGCACGATGTTTGTTGACATCCTTGACACTAATTTTTTTAATGACCTTGTATGACCAATTCAAAGCACCATGTCAAGTTGTTTTGGTTTTCGATAAATTTTGTGTTTTCTGTAGTTTTCTCGGTTAAAAAGCCCGATAAATGGCCGGACGTGTCGCAATTTGCACAAGGTGTCGGAAACCATTCAACCTAATGTGTATGCCTACCGTGGGCATGCCCACCTACTTGCAAAATTCGAGGTTATTTCAAGTTCAAAACTAGACCATGCTCAACGGAGGGTGTCTTGGAAGGCCAGAAGGCTCTGTCTGAGAGCACGTTGTTTCTCAACATCCTTGAAATAGCCATAATTGTTTTCATGGCCCTATATGACCAATTCAAGGTATCATGCCAAGTTGTTTTTGTTTTCAACAAATTTTGCATGTTATGGAGTTTTCTCGTCAAAAAAGGTTGATAAATAGTCGGACGTGTCACAAGTTGCATATGGTGTCGAAAATCGTTCAAACTAGACATATATGCCTACATTGGGCATGCCCACGCCCACCCACTTGCAAAAGTTGGGGTCATTTAAAAGTTGTCCAAAAATAGAATATGTGCAACGGAGGGTGTCCGAGTGGGGCTAAAAGCACATTGTTTTTCGACATCCATCAAATGGCCCCATTTTTTTCCATTAGCTTCTATGACCAAATCAAGGCATCATGCCAAGTTGTTTGGAATTTTTACAAGTTTTGCATTTCAAGAGTTTTTCTCGGTGAAAAGGGGTCGATAAATGGTTAGACATTTCGCAACGGGCACACAATGTTGAAAGTCGTTCAAACCTGGTATGGATGCCTTGTATGTCCGTGTGAGGCGGGCACCAGTTCAGAGAGGTGTGCTAGACTAGGCCGGACGGGCGCATGTGTGAGCATGCAGCTTTTACTAATTTGAATGCTTCTCTTATATGCAATTTCCATCATTGTCAATCAACATGAACATTTCCTATATCCCAACCATTTCTTGAAATTTGTCAACAATTTTTCAATTTCAAATTGTGTATGACTTTTCTCTATAAACTTGAACACTTTTTCTAGAAATATTAATGAATTCTGTACAGTTGATGTTGTGCACAAATTGCAACCCACTTACGTTTTTAAAGTTATCAATTTTTTAAACACAAACATTCCATAAATTTGTGAACAAAATATTCGAAAACAGGGGACATTTCTAAAATTTCAGAAAAAAATAAGTATGTGAAAACACGAACATTTTTGGTATTCCAAACAATATTTCAAATTTTTAAATAGGTTTCAGAAAGGGGAAAACGAATTAACAAAAAAATAAAATAAAATGGAAAGAATAGAAAAGAAAAAGATACGCTTAGGCCTTGGCCTAACTAGGAGAAGACATCACTCTAGTGGGGTGACTGTTCGGCCGGCCCAAGCGTTTTGCGGATTTGAAGGAAGTTCATCAATTATGACCTAATAAATCGTCATGAATTTGAAAAAAAATCGCGGGCTTTGCAAGTTTGTAAAAGTTAAAAAGAGTTCATGGATTTGGAAAAAAACTTCGCGAATTTAGGAAAATATTGATGAATTTGAAAATTTCATGCAAATTCAAGATTTAAAAATAGTTTGTGAATTTTCAAAACTAAAGAAAATGAAAAAAGTGAAAGAAACAGAAAAATAAAAAAAGAAGGAAAATGGGACAAACAAAAACGGAAGAAAGAAAACCACAAGTTTGAAAAAAATGTTCATGTTTCGAAAGATGTTCGAAAATTTCTAAAAATGTTCATGTTTTAAATTTTTACTTATATTTCAAAAGATATTTGTGTTTTCAATTCATAAATTTAAAAACTATTCGACATTTCAAAATTGTTCATATTTTTATTAATAAAAGTTTTGAAGTTTTTTTAGAAATGTTTTCATATATGTGAGCGTTGTTGTGTGTTCTTATATATTTCACGCTATAGAACACCACAAGTAGCAGTGAGGTGAAGTGGCTAGCAGCGCGTGCCTTAATTGCGAGGTCTCAAAGTTGAGTCCTCACGAGCGCTCCCTTTTCTCCTTATTTCTACGTCGCTTATATAGAACGTGGTAGGAGGGACATGGCATAATGTGTTGGCCCAGTTGCTCGCGCTTGTGCAATTTGTATACAAGGTCCCACGTCTCGGGGCGGGCGGCGAACTTTTTAAAAACCATCATGCCTTTTATTATGAAGCGGTATGAGGTAATCTCAGTTGTTAATTGTTTAAAGAGGGTGTACCAAAACGGAAGTGTTCCTTTGAATCAAAGGAGCCACAATCTGTGTCCCTAACTTGTTACATGCATTCTTCAAAACATTGGACAAGTTAGTCTATAAGGTAGACCTGTGAGTCAAACATTAAATGGAAATAGTTTCCTATATCACAATTAACATGTCACACCTTGATTTTCATGCCACTACACTTAAGCTAATAATCATGATAAAATATGGTTTAACAAAAACTTTTGAGTGTTTTGGACTTTGCTTGATTTGATTTTTGTCTGCTGTTTGCAAGTGCTCTAAAAATCAAATAAATCCTCCAACTCTTATACTCCTTCTCCTTGATCCAAAAACCTTTCCCAATGATCATGCCATGTGTGTAGGACATAAAAATAATTTCTTGCAAAAATAGCTTGGTCAAATATTATTTTCAAAAATTAGCTTTCCAAAACCCCCTGAATTGAGGTTTGCACTACAAGTACTTGATTGGGGTATGAAAAACATTTCAAAGAGTACATTTGAAACCTATTAGATATAGGACTCCCATAAACCACAAAAATATAATTTCAAAAGTAATTTTCCTATTTTATTTAAAGGATTTTTCTTTAGGCCAAAAATGGTCTTTAATAGGTTAAAATTATTTAAAAGCTTCCAAAATACTTGAGAAAAATCAGGGAAACTCAGTGGGCATGTATATTCCATATATAAGAGTTTCAACACATGGTCATGTTCAAAATATTGGACAAAACCTCCCAAAACAATTTCTGCCCATTTCAAGGATTTGAAATATTTCTACAGGAAATATTTTTATAAAAATCAAAGGAAACTCCAGCAAGTCACAAATGCATATTTTGATAACCTTGCAAAGCCTCATATCAATAAAGGTCATTGTGGTTCACCAAAATGCCCCAAAACCCTCTCTGACCGGAATCAAATTTAAACAACTTTGTACTACCAACTTTCTCTCCTTGACCCCAACTTTTGTGAGCATGTTCACATGACCAAATGAGGCCACTACACCAAGTGGATCACTAAGGAGAAGAGTTTAGCTTAGCTAGATCTAAGCAAGTCCATTTCTGCTGATTTCTAGGGTTTGCCAAAGTTACATTGGCAACCTTCTTCAAATGGACTCAAATTTGGCGGTTGACCTCAATTATATATTCCACTTGATCCTGTTAATTCTCATGTCAAGTGGAATTAATTTGCTTGCCCAAATTTGCATCAAACACCTTCTGTCTTTTTCCAAAAATCACCATTTTGACCACTTACACTATTCTCCTTGAGCTCAACTTTTTACCACAACCCCTCCTAGTCCTCTTCTTCCTCCAGTAACATTTGCAAGTCCACAGATCAATTATTGGGGGGGGGGTTGTAAAACCATCTCTTTCTCTCTCTGTTCACCCATGGCAACACCTCCTCTCTCTCCCATTTCAATATTGAGCACCCCACCAAACATCTCTCTACCCCAGGGCATCCAAGGCAACCCCAAGGCACAAGGGGACATGCCCTGGCCCTTTAAAAATGGCCATGCCAGCCATTTGCATGCTCGAGAGAACGCTTCAAAGGCGCCCGAGCATCAGAGCCTTCTACTGGCGCCTTGGCCACCTCGGGCCTCCCCAGCGCGCCCAACGAGGCGCCTCGATGCCCTCAACACGGCAGCTGGTCGGCCCCCTCCTTCCTCTCTCCCTCCTGCCCATGCTCACGCGTGCCCGAGCACCGCCCAGCTCCGCCAGTGCGCGTACGCGCTCGGGACCCGCAGGAGCTCGCCCCACTTCCTTCTTCCCTTCCCACTCGACCTGGTCCACGCCCACGAACACCCCGGACATGGCCGGGTGTGCCAATTCGGCCTCTGGCATCGCCTCGGCCGTGGCCATGGATGGCGCCGACGGTGCACCAACGCCCCGCCATATGAGGATCTCCCCGGGCCTCCCCCTCATCTCCATCCACCCTCTCTTTGCCCCAACTATCTCACAGACCACTCACTCCTCCCCGGAGCTGCTCCATCGCCTCCCCATGGCCGGAGCCGAGCCATCGGCCTCCGCTCAAATTACCACGAGCAAGGCCCCCTCCTCCCCTCCTTTCTCCACTCGGAAACCCCCTGGCCACGGCAAAACTTTCCCTCTCATCTTCCCCTGGACCCATGCCCCGTAGCGCCGGTGCCGCCATCGCCGTCCTCCTCGTCCGCCGCGGCCGACGCCCTGCCTGACCCAGGACTCCTCGGCGGCGGTGCCACTCACGGATGGATGTGTCTAGGTCCCCTGAGCACTCCGATGGGCCGAGCGCCGCGGGAGGTGGTCGGGGCCGCCGGCTAATCTCCTGCCGACGAGGCCTCTGCCTCCTCTATCGCAGGCGAAAGGAGGGAGACGACCCTGCGGGTGGACCCCGCAGGTCAGTGACCCCGTCAGTGGGCCCCTCCGTTCAAGTGGGGATGCACTGGGCAAATACACCTCTGGCGTGGACCCTGTGCACGTGCGGCTGAGCCGATGGGCCGACCCAGTTGCGCCTCGGCGCTAAACCCCGCCGGTGCGCGCTGCCGCTGCTGGATTTTGTGTTGGAAATATGCCCTAGAGGCAATAATAAAAGTATTATTATATTTCCTTGTTCATGATAATTGTCTTTTATTCATGCTATAACTGTATTATCCGGAAATCGTAATACATGTGTGAATACATAGACCACAATATGTCCCTAGTGAGCCTCTAGTTGACTAGCTCGTTGTGATCAACAGATAGTCATGGTTTCCTGGCTATGGACATTGGATGTCGTTGATAACGGGATCACATCATTAGGAGAATGATGTGATGGACAAGACCCAATCCTAAGCATAGCACAAAGATCGTGTAGTTCGTTTGCTAGAGCTTTTCCAATGTCAAGTATCTCTTCCTTAGACCATGAGATCGTGTAACTCCCGGATACCGTAGGAGTGCTTTGGGTGTATCAAACGTCACAACGTAACTGGGTGACTATAAAGGTGCATTACAGGTATCTCCGAAAGTGTCTTTTGGGTTGACACGGATCGAGACAGGGATTTGTCACTCCATGTAAACGGAGAGGTATCTCTGGGCCCACTCGGTAGGACATCATCATAATGTGCACAATGTGACCAAGGGGTTGATCACGGGATGATGTGTTACGGAACGAGTAAAGAGACTTGCCGGTAACGAGATTGAACAAGGTATCGGTATACCGACGATCGAATCTCGGGCAAGTACAATACCGTTAGACAAAGGGAATTGTATACGGGATCGATTGAGTCCTTGACATCGTGGTTCATCCGATGAGATCATCGTGGAACATGTGGGAGCTAACATGGGTATCCAGATCCCGCTGTTGGTTATTGACCGGAGAACGTCTCAGTCATGTCTACATGTCTCCCGAACCCGTAGGGTCTACACACTTAAGGTTCGATGACGCTAGTGTTATAAAGGAAGTTTGTATGTGGTTACCGAATGTTGTTCAGAGTCCCGGATGAGATCCCGGACGTCACGAGGAGTTCCAGAATGGTCCGGAGGTAAAGATTTATATATGGGAAGTCCTATTTTGGCCACTGGAAAATGTTCGGGATTTTTCGGTATTGTATCGGGAAGGTTCTAGAAGGTTCCGGAGTGGGGCCCACTGTTGGGGAACGTAGTAATTTCAAAAAATTTCCTACGCACACGCAAGATCATGGTGATGCATAGCAACGAGAGGGGAGAGTGTTGTCTACGTACCCTCGTGAGACCGTGGCGAAGCGATCACAACGTAGAGGAAGTAGTCGACGTTCTCCTCGCGATCCGACCGATCCGGCGCCGTTACTCGGCGCCCAGTTCTTGACACACGACAGCTCGATGACGCTCCTCGGCTCCAATCCAAAGAGAGCTGGGAGGAGAGTTCCGTCAAGACGACGGCGTGGTGATGATCTTGATGTTCTATCGGCGCAGGCTTCGCCTAAGCTTTATGACGATATGACCGAGGTGGAATATGGTGTAGGGGGCACCGCACACGGCTAAGGAACGATCCGTAGATCAACTTGTGTGTCCTAGGGTGCCCCTGCCCCGTGATATAAAGGAGCAAGGGGGTGCGGCCGGCCCTAGAGGAGGGCGGAGGAGTCCTACTCCCACCGGGAGTAGGACTCCCCCCCTTTCCTAGTTGGAGTAGGATTGGGGGAGGGGAAGAGGGAAGGGGGGGCGCCGCCCCCCTCTCCTTGTCCTATTCGGACTAGGGGGGGAGGGGGCGCGCGGCCTGCCCTGGCCGGCCCTTCCTCTTCTCCCTCATGGCCCACTAAGGCCCAATAACCCCCGGGAGGGTTCCGGTAACCCCCCGGTGTTCCGGTAAAATCCCGATTTCACCCGGAACCATTCCGAACTCCAAATATAGGCTTCCAATATATCAATCTTTATGTCTCGACCATTTCGAGACTCCTCGTCATGTCCGTGATCACATCCGGGACTCCGAACTTCTTCGGTACATCAAAATACATAAACTCATAATATAACCGTCATCGAAACCTTAAGCGTGCGGACCCTACGGTTCGAGAACAATATAGACATGACCGAGACCGTCTCCGGTCAATAACCAATAGCGGACCTGGATGCCCATATTGGCTCCTACATATTCTACGAAGATCTTTATCGGTCGGACCGCATAACAACATACGTTGTTCCCTTTGTTATCGGTATGTTACTTGCCCGAGATTCGATCGTCGGTATCCAATACCTAGTTCAATCTCGTTACCGGCAAGTCTCTTTACTCGTCCGTAATACATCATCTCACAGCTAACTCATTAGTTGTAATGCTTGCAAGGCTTCAAAGTGATGTGTATTACCGAGAGGGCCAGAGATACCTCTCCGACAATCGGAGTGACAAAACCTAATCTCGAAATACGCCAAGCCAACATCCGCCTTTGGAGACACTGTAGTACTCCTTTATAATCACCCGATTACGTTGTGACGTTTGGTAGTACCCAAAGTGTTCCTCCGTAAACGGAGTTGCATAATCTCATAGTTACAGAACATGTATATGTCATGGATAAAAGCAGTAGCAACATACTAAACGATCGTGTGCTAAGCTAATGGAATGGGTCATGTCAATCGATCATTCTACTAATGATGTGACCTTGTTAATCAAATAACAACTCTTTGTTTATGGTTAGGAAACATAACCATCTTTGATTAACAAGCTAGTCTAGTAGAGGCATACTAGTGACATATTGTTTGTCTATGCATTCACACATGTATCATGTTTCGGTTAATACAATTCTAGCATGAATGATAAACATTTATCATGAAATAAGGAAATAAATAATAACTTTATTATTGCCTCTAGGGCATATTTCCTTGATCTCCCACTTGCACTAGAGTCAATAATCTAGATTACATAGTAATGATTCTAACACCCATGGAGTCTTGGTGTTGATCATGTTTTGCTCGTGGAAGAGGCTTAGTCAACGGTCTGCTACATTCAGATCCGTATGTATCTTGCAAATCTCTATGTCTCCCACTGGACTAAATCCGGATGGAATTGAAGCGTCTCTTGATGTGCTTGGTCCTCTTGTGAAATCTGGATTCCTTTGCTAAGGCAATTGCTCCAAAGATTGTCACGAAGATTTTCATTGGACCCGATGCACTAGGTATGACACCTAGATCGGATATGAACTCCTTCATCCGACTCCTTCATTAGCTGCTTCCGGCTGCTATGTACTCCGCTTCACATGTAGATCCCGCCACGACGCTTTGTTTAGAACTGCACCAACTTACAACTCCTCCGTTTAGTGTAAATACGATCCGTCTGCGATTTAGAATCGTCGGATCGGTGTCAAAGCTTGCATCAACGTAACTGCCACGATGAGCTCTTTGTCACCTCCATATCGAGAAACATATCCTTAGTCCTTTTCGTATTTGGGATGTTCTTGACCGCTGTCCGATGATCCACTCTGGATTACTTTGGTACCTCCTGCTAAGCTTATAGCAAGACACACATCGGTCGGTACACAGCATTGCATACATGATAGAGCCTATGGCTGAAGCATAGGAACATCTTTCATTTCTCTCTATCTTCTGCGGTGGTCGGGCATTGAGTCTTACTCAACTTCACACCTTGTAACACGTGCAAGAACCCTTTCTTTGCTTGATCCATTTTGAACTTCTTCAAAATTTTGTCAAGGTATGTGCTTTGTGAAAGTCCAATTAAGCGTCTTGATCTATCTCTATAGATTTTGATGCCCAATATGTAAGCAGCTTCACCGAGGTCTTTCATTGAAAACTCTTATTCAAGTATCCCTTTATGCTATCCAGAAATTCTATATCATTTCCGATCGGTAATATGTCATCTACATATAATATCAAAAATGCTACTGAGCTCCCACTCACTTTCTTGTAAATACAAAGCTTCTCCAAAAGTCTCAGATGAACCCAAATGCTTTGATCACACTATCAAAGCGTTTATTCCAACTCCGAGATGCTTGCACCAGTCCATAAATGGATCGCTGGAGCTTGCACACTTTGTTAGCTCCTTTGGATCGATAAAACCTTCGTTTGCATCATATACAACTCTTCTTCCGTAAATCCATTCAGAATGCAGTCTTTACATCCATTTGCCAAATTTCATAATCATAAAATGCGGCAATTGCTAACATGATTCGGACAGACTTAAGCATCGCTACGGGTGAGAAGGTCTCATCGTAGTCAATCCCTTGAACTTGTCGAAAACCCTTTGCGACAAGTCGAGCTTTGTAGACAGTAACATTACCGTCAGCGTCAGTCTTCTTCTTGAAGATCCACTTGTTTTCTATTGCTTGCCTACCCTCGGGCAAGTCAACCAAAGTCCATACTTTGTTTTCATACATGGTTCCCATCTCAGATTTCATGGCCTCAAGCCATTTTATGGAATCTGGGCTCACCATCGCTTCTTCATAGTTCGTAGGTTCATCATGATCTAGTAGCATGATTTCCGAACAGGATTACCGTACCACTCTGGCGCGGATCTTACTCTCGTTGATCTACGAGGTTTCGTAGTAACTTGATCTGAAGTTTCATGATCAACATCATCAACTTCCTCACTACTTGGTGTAGATGTCTCGAAACCGGTTTCGTGACAAACTACTTTCAAGTAAGGGAGAAGGTACAATTACCTCATCAAGTTCTACTTTCCTCCCACTCACTTCTTTCGAGAGAAACTCCTTCTCTAGAAAGGATCCATTCTTAGCAACAAATGTCTTGCCTTCGGATCTGTGATAGAAGGTGTACCCAACATCTCCTTTGGGTATCCTATGAAGACACATTTCTCGATTTGGGTTCGAGCTTATCAGTTGAAGCTTTTTCACATAAGCATCGCATCCCCAAACTTTAAGAAACGACAACTTTGGTTTCTTGCTAAACCATAGTTCATAAGGTGTCGTCTCAACGGATTTTGACGGTGTTCTATTCAGTGTGAATGCGGCCGTCTCTAGAGCATAACCCCAAAACGATAGCGGTAAATCAGAAGAGACATCATAGATCGCACCATATCTAGTAAAGTGCGATTCTGACGTTCGGACACACCATTACATTGTGGTGTTCCGGTGGCGTGAGTTGCGAAACTATTCCGCATTGTTTCAAATGTAAACCAAACTCGTAACTCAAATATTCACCTCCACGATCAGATCGTAGAAATTTAATTTTCTTATTACGATGATTTTCAACTTCACTCTGAAATTCTTTGAACTTTTCAAATGTTTCAGACTTATGTTTCATTAAGTAGATATACCCATATCTGCTTAAATCATCTGTGAAGGTGAGAAAATAACGATATCCGCCACGAGCCTCAACATTCATCGGACCACATACATACAGATGTATGATTTCCAACAAATCTGTTGCTCTCTCCATTGTACGGAGAAGCGGGTTTTAGTCATCTTGCCCATGAGGCACGGTTCATAAGTGCCAAGTGATTCATAATCAAGTGACTCCAAAAGTCCATCGGCATGGAGTTTCTTCATGCGCTTTTAATCGATATGACCTAAACGGCAAAGTGCCACAAATAAGTTGCACTATCATTATCAACTCTGCATCTTTTGGTTTCAATATTATGAATATGTGTATCACTACTATCGAGATTCATCAAAATAGACCACTCTTCAAGGGTGCATGACCATAAAAGATATTACTCATATAAATAGAACAACCATTATTCTCGATTTAAATGAATAACCGTCTCGCATCCAACAAGATCCAGATATAATGTTCATGCTCAACGCAGCACCAAATAACAATTATTTAGGTCTAAACCTAATCCCAAAGGTAGATGTAGAGGTAGCGTGCCGACCGCGATCACATCGACTTTGGAACCATTTCCCACGCGCATCGTCACCTCGTCCTTTGCGGTGTTAAGCAATCCGTAGTCCTGCTTTGAGTTGCAAATATTAGCAAGAACCGATATCAAATACCAGTGCTCTGCGAGCTCTAGTAAGGTACACATCAATAACATGTATATCACATATACCTTTGTTCACCTTGCCATCCTTCTTATCCGCCAAATACTTGGGGCAGTTCCGCTTCAAATGACAGTCGCTTGCAGTAGAAGCACTCGATTTCAGGTTTAGGTCCAGTCTTGGGTTTCTTCCCCGAGCAGCAACTTGCTTGCTGTTCTTCTTGAAGTTCCTTCTTCTTCCCTTTGCCTTTCTTCTTGAAACTAGTGGTCTTATTGACCATCAACACTTGATGCTCCTTCTTGATTTCTACCTCCGCAGCCTTTAGCATTGCGAAGAGCTCGGTATAGTCTTTACTAACCCTTGCATATTATAGTTCATCACGAAGCCTTTGTAGCTTGGTGGCGTGATTGAAGAATTACATCAATGACACAATCATCCGGAAGATTAACTCCCGTTGAGTCAAGTGATTGTAATACCCGGACATTTTGAGTATGTGCTCACCGACGAACTATTCTCCTCCATCTTGCAGCTATAGAACTTATTGGAGACTTCATATCTCTCATCCGGGCATTCTGTTGGAATATCAACTTCAACTCTGGAACATCTCATATGCTCCATGACGTTCAAAACATCGTTGAAGTCCCGGTTCTAAGCCGTAAAGCATGGCACATTGAACTATAGAGTAGTCATCGCTTTGCTCGCCAGACGTTCTTAACGCCGTCGGTTGCATCAGCAAGAAGCTGGCACCTAGCGGTGCATCGGGACGTAACTCTTACGTGCAGCAATGAGGATAATCCTCGAGTTACGGACCCGATCCGTGTAATTGCTACCATCATCTTTCAACTTTGCTTTCTCAAGGAACGCATTAAAATTCAACGGAACAACAAAGATGAGCCATCTATCTACAATCAAACATAGACAAGCAAGATACTATCAGGTACTAAGTTCATGATAAATTTAAGTTCAATTAATCATATTACTTAAGAACTCCCACTTAGACAGACATCTCTCTAGTCATCTAAGTGATCACGTGATCCAAATCAACTAAACCATAACCGATCATCACGTGAGATGGAGTAGTTTTCAATGGTGAACATCTTATGTTGATCATATCTACTATATGATTCACGCTTGACCTTTCGGTCTCCGTGTTCGAGGCCATATCTGCATATGCTAGGCTCGTCAAGTATAACTGAGTATTCTCGTGTGCAAAACTGGCTTGCACCCGTTGTAGATGGACGAGAGCTTATCACACCCGATCATCACGTGGTGTGCGGGCACAACGAACTTTGGCAACGGTGCATACTCGGGAGAACACTTCTTGATAATTTAGTGAGAGATCATCTTATAATGCTACCGTCAATCAAAGCAAGATAAGATGCATAAAAGATAAACATCACATGCAAATCAATATAAGTGATATGATATGGTCATCATCGTCTTGTGCTTCGTGATCTCCATCTCTCGCAGCACCATCATGATCACCATCGTCACCGGCGCGACACCTTGATCTCCATCGTAGCATCGTTGTCGTCTCGCCAATCTTATGCTTCTCGACTATCGCTACCGCTTAGTGATAAAGTAAAGCATTACGAAGCGATTGCATTTCATACAATAAGCGACAACCATATGGCTCCTGCCGATTGCCGATAACCGGTTACAAAACATGATCATCTCATACAATAAAATATAGCATCACGTCTTGACCATATCACATCACAACATGCCCTGCAAAAACAAGTTAGGCGTCCTCTACTTTGTTGTTGCAAATTTTACGTGGCTGCTACGGGCTTAAGCAAGAACCAATCTCACCCACGCATCAAAACCACAGCGATACTTCGTCAAATAGACTCCGTTTTAACCTTCTCAAGGACCGGGCGTAGCCACACTCAGTTCAACTAAAGTGAGAGAGACAGACACCCGCCAATCACCTTTAAGCAACGAGTGCTCGTGGCGGTGAAACCAGTCTCGCGTAAGCGTCACGCGTAATGTCGGTCCGGCCGCTTCATCTCACAATACCGCTGAACTAAAGTATGACATGCTGGTAGGTAGTATGACTTGTATCGCCCACAACTCACTTGTGTTCTACTCGTGCAAAACATCAAACCATAAAAACCTAGGCTCGGATGCCTTTGTTGGGGAGCGTAGTAATTTCAAAAATTTCACGCACACGCAAGATCATGGTGATGCATAGCAACGAGAGGGGAGAGTGTTGTCTATGTACCCTCGTAGACCGTAGCGGAAGCGATCACAACGTAGAGGAAGTAGTCGTACGTTCTCCTCGCGATCCGACCGATCCCGGCGCCGTTACTCCGGCGCCCCCGAGTTCTTGACACACGTACAGCTCGATGACGCTCCTCGGGCTCCAATCCAGTAGAGCTTCGGGGAGGGAGAGTTCCGTCAGCACGACGGCGTGGTGATGATCTTGATGTTCTACCGGCGCAGGGCTTCGCCTAAGCTTTGCGACGATATGACCGAGGTGGAATATGGTGTAGGGGGGCACCGCACACGGCTAAGGAACGATCCGTAGATCAACTTGTGTGTCCTAGGGTGCCCCCCTGCCCCCGTATATAAAGGAGCAAGGGGGGGTGCGGCCGGCCCTAGAGGAGGCGCGCCGGAGGAGTCCTACTCCCACCGGGAGTAGGACTCCCCCCCCTTTCCTAGTTGGAGTAGGATTGGGGGAGGGGAAGAGGGAAGGGGGGGCGCCGCCCCCCTCTCCTTGTCCTATTCAGACTAGGGGGGAGGGGGCGCGCGGCCTGCCCTGGCCGGCCCTTCCTCTTCTCCCTCATGGCCCACTAAGGCCCAATAACCCCCGGGAGGGTTCCGGTAACCCCGGTGTTCAGAAAAATCGATTTCACCGGAACCATTCGAACTCAAATATAGGCTTCCAATATATCAATCTTTATGTCTCGACCATTTGAAACTCCTCGTCATGTCCGTGATCACATCCGGGACTCGAACTTCTTGGTACATCAAAATACATAAACTCATAATATAACCGCCATCGAAACCTAAGCGTGCGGACCCTACGGTTCGAGAACAATATAGACATGAACGAGACACGTCTCGGTCAATAACCAATAGCGGGACCTGGATGCCCATATTGGCTCCTACATATTCTTACGAATATCTTTATCGGTCAGACCGCATAACAACATACGTTGTTCCCTTTGTCATCGGTATGTTACTTGCCCGAGATTCGATCGTCGGTATCCAATACCTAGTTCAATCTCGTTACCGGCAAGTCTCTTTACTCGTTCCGTAATACATCATCTCACAGCTAACTCATTAGTTGTAATGCTTGCAAGGCTTGAGTGATGTGTATTACCGAGAGGGCCCAGAGATACCTCTCCGACAATCGGAGTGACAAAACCTAATCTCAAAATCGCCAACCCAACATACGCCTTTGGAGACACTGTAGTACTCCTTTATAATCACCCGATTACGTTGTGACGTTTGGTAGTACCAAAGTGTTCCTCCGT
Organism: Aegilops speltoides; assembly: GCA_021437245.1. Taxonomy (NCBI): domain Eukaryota; kingdom Viridiplantae; phylum Streptophyta; class Magnoliopsida; order Poales; family Poaceae; genus Aegilops; species Aegilops speltoides. The sequence goes on along the minus strand of CM038144.1, from coordinate 108,015,907 downwards.
AAACGGAGTTGCATAATCTCATAGTTACGAGGAACATGTATATGTCATGGATAAAAGCAGTAGCAACATACTAAGCGATCGTGTGCTAAGCTAATGGAATGGGTCATGTCAATCGAGATCATTCTACTAATGATGTGACCTTGTTAATCAAATAACAACTCTTTGTTTATGGTTAGGAAACATAACCATCTTTGATTAACAAGCTAGTCTACTAGAGGCATACTAGTGACATATTGTTTGTCTATGCATTCACACATGTATCATGTTTCCGGTTAATACAATTCTAGCATGAATGATAAACATTTATCATGAAATAAGGAAATAAATAATAACTTTATTATTGCCTCTAGGGCATATTTCCTTCACCCACCTGCATGGGGGGACCCACATGAACGTGGGTAGTCGGGGCAAGGCCCCACACCCCTGGTCAAGGCGCACCAAGATCCCCCCTTAGAAGGAATAAGATCATATCCCGAAGGGATAAGATCAAGATCCCTAAAAAGGGGGGATAACAATCGGTGGGGTAGAAAATGATGGGATTTCTTTCCTCCCACCTTGGCCAACGCCCTTTGGACTTGGGGGCAAGAAACCAGCCCTCCACCCCTATATATAGTGGGAGGCGCATGGGAGCTTGACACGAGTTATGGCGCAGCCCCCCCTCTCCCAAGTCCTCCTCCTCTCCGCGGTGCTTGGCGAAGCCTCGCAGATTGCCACGCTCCTCCACCACCACCACGCCGTCGTGCTGCTGCTGGATGGAGTCTTCCTCAACCTCTCCCTCTCTCCTTGCTGGATCAAGGCATGGGAGACGCCACCGGCTGTACGTGTGTTGAACGCGGAGGTGCCGTCCGTTCGCACTAGGATCTCCAAAGTGATTTGGATCACGACGCAGCACGACTCCTTCAACCCCGTTCTCTTGAACGCTTCGCTTAGCGATCTACAAGGGTATGTAGATGCACTCTCCTTCCCTCGTTGCTGGTTTCTCCATAGATAGATCTTGGTGACACGAGGAAAATTTTGAATTTCTGCTACGTTCCTGTGATGGCATCATGAGCTAGGTCTATTGCGTAGATTCTTTGCACGAGTAGAACACAAAGTAGTTGTGGGCGTTGATGTTGTTCAATATGCTTACCGTTACTAGTCCAATCTTGTTTCGACGGTATTGTGGGATGAAGCGGCCCGGACCGACCTTACACGTACTCTTACGTGAGACAGGTTCCACCGATTGACATGCACTTGGTGCATAAGGTGGCTAGCAGGTGCCAGTCTCTCCCACTTTAGTCGGAACGGATTCGATGAAAAGGGTCCTTATGAAGGGTAAATAGCAATTGGCATATCACGTTGTGGTTTTTGCGTAGGTAAGAAACGTTCTTGCTAGAAACCCATACCAGCCACGTAAAACATGCAACAACAATTAGAGGATGTCGAACTTGTTTTTGCAGGGTATGCTATGTGATGTGATATGGCCAAGAAGAATGTGATGAATGATATGTGATGTATGAGATTGATCATGTTCTTGTAATAGGAATCACGACTTGCATGTCGATGAGTATGACAACCGGCAGGAGCCATAGGAGTTGTCTTAATTTATTGTATGACCTGCGTGTCATTTAACAATGCCATGTAATTACTTTACTTTATTGCTAACCGGTAGCCATAGTAGTAGAAGTAATAAGTTGGCGAGACAACTTCATGGAGACACGATGATGGAGATCATGATGATGGAGATCATGGTGTCATGCGGTGACGATGATGATCATGGAGCCCTCAAGATGGAGATCAAAGGAGCAAAATGATATTGGCCATATCATGTCACTATTTGATTGCATGTGATGTTTATCATGTTTATGCATCTTGTTTACTTAGGACGACGGTAGTAAATAAGATGGTCCTTACAAAATTTCAAGAAGTGTTCTCCCTAACGTGCACCGTTGCTACAGTTAAGTCGCTTCTAAGCACCACGTGATGATCGGGTGTGATGGATTCTTACGTTCACATACAATGGGTGTAAGACAGTTTTACACAGCGAAAACACTTAGGGTTAACTTGACGAGCCTAGCATGTACAGACATGGCCTTGGAACACGGAGACCGAAAGGTTGAGCATGAGTCGTATAGTAGATACGATCAACATGAAGATGTTCACCGATGATGACTAGTCCGTCTCACGTGATGATCGGACACGGCCTAGTTGACTTGGATCATGTAATCACTTAGATGACCGGAGGGATGTCTATCTCGAGTGGGAGTTCATAAGATGAACTTAATTATCCTGAACATAGTCAAAAGATCTTTGCAAATTATGTCGAAGCTCGCGTTTTAGTTCCTTTGTTTAGATATGTTCCTAGAGAAAATATAGTTGAAAGTTGTGATGAGCGATTATGCGGACAAGAGAAAGCTTATGTCCTTAATGCACCGCTCAGTGTGTTGAACCCCAAACGTCGTTTGTGGACGTTGCGAACATCGGACATACACGTTTTGATAACTACATGATAGTTCAGTTACACGGTTTAGAGTTGAGGCACCAAAGACGTTTTTGAAACGTCGCAAAACATATGACATGTTTTCGAGGGTTGAAATTGGGATTTCAGGCTCCTGCCCACGTCAAGAGGTATAAGACCTCCGACAATTTTCTTAGCCTACAAACTAAGGGAGAAAAGCTCAATTGTTGAGCTTGTGCTCAGATTGTCTGAGTGCAACAATCACTTGAATCAAGTGGGAGTTGATCTTCTAGATGAGATAGTGATGATTCTCCAAAGTCATTGCCACCAAGCTGCTAGAGCTTCATGATGAACTATAACATATCAGGGATAGATATGATGATCCTTGAGGTATTCACGATGTTTGACACCTCGAAAGTAGAAATCAAGAAGGAGCATCAATTGTTGATGGTTGGTGAAACCACTAGTTTCAAGAAGGGCAAGGGCAAGAAGGGATACTTCATGAAACGGCAAATCATTGCTGCTCTAGTGAAGAAACCCAAGGTTGAACCCAAACCCGAGACTAAGTGCTTACGTAATAAGGGAACAACCATCGAGCGGAATTACCCTAGATACTTGGTAGATGAGAAGGCTGGCAAGGTCGATAGAAGTATATTGGATATACATTATATTAATGTGTACTTTACTAGTACTCCTAGTAGCACCAGGGTATTAGATACCGGTTCGGTTGCTAAGTGTTAGTAACTCAAAACAAAAGCTACGGAATAAACGGAGACTAGCTAAAGGTGAGCTGGCGATATGTGTTGGAAGTGTTTCCAAGGTTGATGTGATCAAGCATCGCACGCTCCCTCTACCATCGAGATTTGGTGTTTGCGTTGAGCATAGACATGATTGGATTATGTCTATCGCAATACGGTTATTCATTTAAGGAGAATAATGGTTACTCTATTTATTTGAATAATACCTTCAATGGTCTTGCACCTAAAGGAATGGTTTATTGAATCTCGATCATAGTGATACACATTTTCATGCCAAAAAGATATAAGATAGTAATGATAGTACCACTTACTTGTGGCATCGCCATGTAAGTCATATTGGTGTAAACGCATGAAGAAGCTCCATGTTGATGGATCTTTGGACTCACTCGTTTTGAAAAGTTTGAGACATGCAAACCATGTCTATTGGTGTATACGCATGAAGAAACTCCATGCAGATGGATCGTTTGGACTCACTTGATTTTGAATCACTTGAGATATGCAAATCATACCACATGGGCAAGATGACTAAAAAGCCTCGTTTTTCAGTAAAATGGAAAAGATAGCAACTTGTTGGAAGTAACACGTTTTGATGTGTGCAGTCCAATGAGTGCTGAGGCATGCAGTGAATATCGTTATGTTCTTACTTCACAGATGATTCGAGTAGATATAGAGTATATTTACTTGATGAAACACAAGTCTGAATTATTGAATGGTTCAAGTAATTTCAGAGTGAAGTTGAAGATCATCGTGACAAGAGGATGAAATGTCTATGATATGATCATTGAGATGAGTATCTGAGTTACGAGCTTTGGCACGAAATTAAGACATTGTGGAAATTGCTTCACAATTAATACCGCCTGGAACACCATAGTTTGATGGTGTGTCCGAACATCATAGTTGCACCCTATTGGATATGGTGCGTACCATGATGTCTCTTATCGAATTACCACTATCGTTTATGGGTTAGGCATTAGAGACAAGCACATTCACTTTAAATAGGGCACCACGTAATTCCGTTGAGATGACACCGTATGAACTATGGTTTAGAGAAACCTAAGCTGTCGTTTCTTAAAGGTTTGGGGCTGCGACGCTTATGTGAAAAAGTTTCAGGTTGATAAGATCGAACCCAAAGCAGATAAAATGCATCTTCATAGGACACCCAAAACAGTTGGGTATACCTCCTAATTCAGATCCGAAAGCAATAGGGATTGTTTCTTGAATCGGGTCCTTTCTCGAGGAAAAGTTTTTCTCGAAAAGTTGAGTGGGAGGATGGTGGAGACTTGATATGGTTATTGAACCGTCACTACAACTAGTGTGTAGCAGGGCACAGGAAGTTGTTCCTGTGGCACCTACACCAATTGAAGTAGAAGCTTATGATAGTGATCATGAAACTTCGGATCAAGTCACTACCGTACCTCGTAGGGTGACAAGGATGCGTCTTCGCTTGAGTGGCACAGTAATCTTGTCTTGAAGGTCATGTTGCTAGACAACAATGAACCTACGAGCTATGGAGAAGCAATGGTGGGCCCAAATTCTGACAGATGGTTAGAAGCCATGAAATCCGAGATAGGATCCATGTATCAGAACAAAGCATGAACTTTGGTGGACTTGCCCGATGATCGGCAAGCCATTGAGATAAATGGATCTTTAAGAAGAAGACGGACGTGGATGGTAATGTCACCATCTATGAAGCTCGACTTGTGGCGAAGGGTTTTTTCACAAGTTCAAGGAGTTGACTACGATGAGATTTTCTCATCCGTAGAGATGCTTAAGTCCGTCGGAATCATGTTAGCATTAGCTGCATTTATGAAATCTGGCAGATGGATGTCAAAACGAGTTTCCTTACCAGTCTTCGTAAGGAAAGGTTGTATGTGATACAATCCGAAAGTTTTGTCGATCCTAAGGATGCTAAAGGTATGCTGGCTCCAATGATCCTTCTAAGGACTGGAGTAAGCATCTCGGAGTTGGAATGTACGTTTTGATGGGATGATCAAAGATTTTGGGTTTATACAAAAGTTTATGAGAAACTTGTATTTCCAAAGAAGTGAGTGGGAGCACTATAGAATTTCTGGTGAGTATATGTTATTGACATATTGTTGATCGAAATGATGTAGAATTCTGGAAAGCATATAGGGTTATTTGAAAAGTGTTTTCAATGGAAAACCTGGATTAAGCTACTTGAACATTGAGCATCAAGATCTATGAGAATAGATCAAAACGCTTAATGGTACTTTCAAATGAGCATATACCTTAACATGATCTTGAAGGTGTTCAAGATGGATCACCAAAGAAGGAGTTCTTGCCTGACATGTAAGGTATGAAGTTAAGACTTAAAGCTCGACCACGGCAGAAGAGAGAGAAAGGACGAAAGTCGTCCCCTATGCTTTATACATAGGCTCTACAGTATGCTATGTTGTGTACCGCACCGGAAGTGTTCCTTGCCATGAGTCAGTCAAGGGGTACAAGAATGATCCACGAATGGATCATTGGACAGCGGTCAAAATTGTCCTTGGAGTAAATAAGGACATGTTTCTCGATTATGGAGGTGATAAAGAGTTCGGCGTAAAGGGTTACGTCGATGCAAGCTTTAACACCTATCCGAGAGTTACTCGACTAGCAAAGCGGATCGTATAGTGGAGCAACCATTTGGAATAGCTCCAAGTGGAGCATGGAAGCAGCATTTACAATATGACCTAGAAATTTGCAAAGCACACACGGATCTGAAAGATTCAGACCCATTGACTAAAACCTCTCTCACAAGCAAAACATGATCAAACCCCAGAACTCATTTGATGATGTTGGTCATATGGCGATGTGACCTGTGAGTGTTAATCACATGGCGATGTGAACTAGATTATTGACTCTAGTGCAAGTGGGAGACTATTGGAAATATGCCCTAGAGGCAATAATAAAAGTATTATTATATTTCCTTGTTCATGATAATTGTCTTTTATTCATGCTATAACTGTATTATCCGGAAATCGTAATACACGTGTGAATACATAGACCACAATATGTCCCTAGTGAGCCTCTAGTTGACTAGCTCGTTGTGATCAACAGATAGTCATGGTTTCGCTATGGACATTGGATGTCGTTGATAACGGGATCACATCATTAGGAGAATGATGTGATGGACAAGACCCAATCCTAAGCATAGCACAAAGATCGTAGTTCGTTTGCTAGAGCTTTTCCAATGTCAAGTATCTCTTCCTTAGACCATGAGATCATGTAACTCCCGGATACCGTAGGAGTGCTTTGGGTGTATCAAACGTCACAACGAATCGGGTGACTATAAAGGTGCATTACAGGTATCTCCGAAAGTGTCTTTTGGGTTGACACGGATCGAGCGGGATTTGTCACTCCGTAAACGGAGAGGTATCTCTGGGCCCACTCGGTAGGACATCATCATAATGTGCACAATGTGACCAAGGGGTTGATCACGGGATGATGTGTTACGGAACGAGTAAAGATACTTGCCGGTAACGAGATTGAACAAGGTATCGGTATACCGACGATCGAATCTCGGGCAAGTACAATACCGTTAGACAAAGGGAATTGTATACGGATCGATTGAGTCCTTGACATTGTGGTTCATCGATGAGATCATCGTGGAACATGTGGGAGCCAACATGGGTATCCAGATCCCGCTGTTGGTTATTGACCGGAGAACGTCTCGATCATGTCTACATGTCTCCCGAACCCGTAGGGTCTACACTTAAGGTTCGATGACGCTAGGGTTATAAAGGAAGTTTGTATGTGGTTACCGAATGTTGTTCGAGTCCGGATGAGATTCCGGATGTCACGAGGAGTTCGGAATGGTCCGGAGGTAAAGATTTATATATGGGAAGTCCTATTTTGGCCTTTGGAAAATGTTAGGGATTTTTCGGTATTGTACCGGAAGGTTCTAGAAGGTTCGGAGTGAGGCCCACCTGCATGGGGGACCCACATGAACGTGGGTAGTGGGGGCAAGGCCCCACACCCCTGGTCAAGGCGCACCAAGATCCCCCCTTAGAAGGAATAAGATCATATCCCGAAGGGATAAGATCAAGATCCCTAAAAAGGGGGGATAACAATCGGTGGGGAAGAAAATGATGGGATTTCTTTCCTCCCACCTTGGCCAACGCCCCAATGGACTTGGAGGGCAAGAAACCAGCCCCTCCACCCCTATATATAGTGGGGAGGCGCATGGGAGCTTGACACGAAGTTATGGCGCAGCCCTCCCCCTCTCCCAAGTCCTCCTCTCCGCGGTGCTTGGCGAAGCCTGCGCAGATTGCCACGCCCACCACCACCACGCTGTCGTGCTGCTGCTGGATGGAGTCTTCCTCAACCTCTCCTCTCTCCTTGCTGGATCAAGGCATGGGAGACGCCACCGGCTGTACGTGTGTTGAACGCGGAGGTGCCGTCTGCTCGCACTAGGATCTCTCGGTGATTTGGATCACGACGAGTACGACTCCTTCAACCCCGTTCTCTTGAACGCTTCCGCTTAGCGATCTACAAGGGTATGTAGATGCACTCTCCTTCCCCTCGTTGCTGGTTTCTCCATAGATAGATCTTGGTGACACGTAGGAAAATTTTGAATTTCTGCTACGTTCCACAACATTTTGCCCATATAGGTAAATCCCTTTTCTTTTTCTTTTTCTATAGACTTGTAAAATCCATAAACAATTCTAATTAACTCCCAATTTGATAATTCAATTTTCTAGTAGTTCCTAAATTCATGATCTATCACATGGTGCTATTTGCACATTTTTTCAGAAACATTTTCTTCACAAATGTTTATGAAATCCCACTTTTCCATTTCTGTGATAAACTTTAGAAAATCAAAGAGTACCCATTTTGGATCCAACTTCAATTATTCAAATTCCTAGATATTTCTAAGTTCATAAATTTGATTTGGAACATTTTTTTCCTATACCTTCTCTGCCATATAAAATATTGGTCCATTTCTCCATGTATAACCAAGTTTGCAAATTCATAGAAAAAGCATTTAAACTCCAAACCCAGTGAAACCAACTCCTAGGTGCTTATAAAATCATTCCTTGTTAAATGGGTGTCTTTGCTCATTTGGCAAAATAATATTTCTGTACACTTTTGCAAATCCACAAATCCCTTGATTCCATCATATTGAAATGTTCAGAGATATCCATAGATCAAATCCCAATGAAACCACTTTGGTCATCCCTCATATGACCAAAGGTATCCTAGAAAAGTCCAACTTACATTTTTAGAGCACTTTTATTTTTGCCTTGTTGTGTTGCTTATTGTGATTGTTTCCGACGTTAGTTGATGAAGTAGATGGAGTATTTGGAGAAGGACCAGAAGACTTGAAGACTCTGATGAACCAGGCAAGCAGCGCTTTGACCATGATGAACCTTTTTTTATCATAGTAGCATCTTTTTACGTGATTGTTGAATGCATGATATCTTGTATGACAACCATGCTAGGTTTGCCTTCGTTGCGTACCCCGTTGATACTTGCATTATTCATGACTCTATCCTTGTTTAGAGTTGTGTTGGTGGGTTGTAGAAATATGTTATAGTTGTTGGCTGAGCAAAATGGGTCAGAGTTATGCATGGTAAGGAACAAGTGTGGTTTGACATACTTGCAAATAGCCCCAGTGGGTGCCACTAATGCCCCTGGGAGATGATGATGAACTAGGTCACTACTTGGTGGATGATACGTCTCCAACGTATCTATAATTTTTGATTGTTCCATGCTATTATATTACCCCTTTTGGATGTTTATGGGCTTTATTTTACACATTTATATCATTTTTGGGACTAACCTACTATCCGGAGGCCCAGCCCGTATTGTTGTTTTTCTGCATATTTCAGTATTTCGAAGGAATATCAAACAGAGTCCAAACGGAATGAAACCTTCGGGAGCGTGATTTTTGGAACGAACGTGATCCAGAGGACTTGGAGTGCAAGTCAAGAAGCAGCCGAGGCGGCCACGAGAGGGTAGGGCGCGCCCCCTACAGGGCACCCCCCTGTCTCGTGGGCCCCTCGGGCGGCCACCGACGTACTTCTTCCTCATATATAAGCCTACGTACCCCGAAAACATCCAGGGAGCCAACGAAACACAATTTCCACCGCCGTAACCTTCTGTATCCGTGAGATCCCATCTTGGAGCCTTTGCCGGCGCTCTGCCGGAGGGGGAATCGACCATGGAGGGCTTCTACATCAACACCAAGGCCCCTCCGATGAGTTGTGAGTAGTTTACCACAGACCTTCGGGTCCATAGTTATTAGCTAGATGGTTTCTTCTCTCTTTTTGGATCTCAATACAATGTTCTCCCCCTCTCTTGTGGAGATCTATTTGATGTAAACTCTTTTTGCGGTGTGTTTGTCGAGATCCGATGAATTGTGGGTTTATGATCAAGTTTATCTATGAGAAATATTTGAATCTCCTCTGAATTTTTTATGTATGACTGAGTTATCTTTGCAAGTCTCTTCAAATTATCAGTTTGGTTTGGCCTACTAGATTGATCTTAATTGTCATGGGAGAAGTGCTTAGCTTTGGGTTCAATCTTGCGGTGTACTTACCCAGTGACAGCAGGGGTTGCAAGGCACGTATTGTATTGTTGCCATCGAGGATAAAAAGATGGGGTTTATATCATATTGCATGAGTTTATCCCTCTACATCATGTCATCTTGCTTAAAGCGTTACTCTGTTCTTATGAACTTAATACTCTAGATGCAGGTAGGAGTCGGTCGATGTGTGGAGTAATAGTAGTAGATGCAGGCAGGAGTCGTTCTACTTTTCACAGACGTGATGCCTATATACATTATCATGCCTAGATAATCTCATAATTATTCGCTTTTCTATCAATTGCTCGACAGTAATTTGTTCACCCACTGTAATACTTATGCTATCTCGAGAGAAGCCTCTAGTGAAACCTATGGCCCCCGGGTCTATCTCTTATCGTATTTGCTTCCAATCTACTTTTGTTTGCATCTTTACTTTTTGCATCTATATTATAAAATACCAAAAATATATTTATCTTATCATACTATCTCTATTAGATCTCACTTTCGCAAGTGGCCGTGAAGGGATTGACAACCCCTTTATTATGTTGGTTGCGAGTTCTTTGTTTGTTTGTGTAGGTGCGTGGGACTTTTGAGGAGCCTCCTACTGGATTGATACCTTGGTTCTCAAAAACTGAGGGAAATACTTACGCTACTATTGCTGCATCACCCTTTCCTCTTCAAGGAAAACCAACATAAGCTCAAGACGTAGCAAGAAGGATTTCGCACCGTTCTTTCGGGAGGTCTTCGCTCAAGTCAAGACATACCAAGTACCCATCACAAACTCATCTCCCTCGCATTTACATTATTTGCCATTTGCCTCTCGTTTTCCTCTCCCCCACTTCACCCTTTCCGTTTTATTCGCCCTCTCTTTGCCAATCTCCTCCTCTCTCTTTCGCTTGCCTTTTTCTGTTTGCTTGTGTGTTGGATTACTTGTTGCCATGGCGCAAGATAATACCAAATTGTGTGATTTCCTGAATACCAATAATAATGATTTCCTTAGTAATCCGATTGCTCCTCTTAATGATGTTGAGTCTTGTGAAATCAATACTGCTTTGCTGAATATTGTTATGAAAGATCAATTCACCGGCCTTCCTAGTGAAGATACCTCTACTCATCTAAACAACTTTGTTGATTTGTGTGATATGCAAAAGAAGAAAGATACGGATAACAATATTGTTAAATTGAAGCTATTTCCGTTTTCACTTAGAGATCGTGCTAAAGTTTGGTTTTCGTCTTTGCCTAGTATTGATTCTTGGAACAAGTGCAAAGATGCTTTTATCTCTAAGTATTTTCCTCCCGCTAAGATTATCACTCTTAGGAACGATATTATGAATTTTAAACAACTTGATCATGAGCATGTTGCCCAATCTTGGGAAAGAATGAAATTGATGATTCGCAATTGCCCTACTCATGGTTTGAATTTATGGATGATCATACAAAAATTTTATGCCGGTTTAAACTTTGCTTCTAGAAATCTCTTAGATTCGGCCGCGGGAGGCACGTTTATGGAAATCACGTTAGGAGATGCTACAAAACTTCTTGATAATATTATGGCTAATTATTCTCAGTGGCACACCGAAAGATCTTCTAGTAAAAAAGTGCTCTATAGAAGAAATCAATGTTTTGAGTGGAAAGATGGATGAACTTATGAAGTTGTTTGCTACTAAAAATACTCCTCTTGATCCCAATAATATGCCTTTGTCTACTTTGATTGAGAATAATAATGAATCTATGGATGTGAATTTTGTTGGTAGGAATAGTTTTGGAAACAATGCTTATAGAGGAAACTTTAATGCTAAACCATTCCCTAGTAATTCCTCTAATAGTTATGGAAATTCCTACAATAATTCTTAGGGACAATTCCAGTTCTACCCCTAACTCGAACCCACTACTCAGTTTTGCCCCTAATTTTTAGGTATGCTAAGTTTTGCCCCTCCGCTGTTAGTGTCACTTATAGAAATGCCCTTTTGCGCCGTTACAAATGCGGTCAAGGACTTTGACCACCAGAAAAAAATAGCAAAAAATTCAAAAAATCTGAAATTTTGTGGGCTCGAAGATAGTCATGTCCATAAAGTAGCGTGCAAATTTGTGTGCCGTTCGGACACCACAGCTTCGTGGCAAAGAAATCATAAATTTTTATGCATATGAACAGTAAATTCAAAAAAATAGAAAAAAATCAGAAAAATATGAGATTTTGTGGGACTGAAGATACTTAGGTGCACAAAATGTGTGCACATTTTTGTTGTGTTTGGACAACGTAGGAGCTCGCGGAGAAAAAAACAAAGTTTAGCTCCTACGAGCTCCTACGGGCTCCTACGATGTCCAAACACAACAAAAATGTGCACACATCTTGTGCACCTAAGTATCTTCAGTCCCCCAAAATCTCATATTTTTTTATTTTTTTTTCTATTTTTTTGAATTTAGTGTTCACATGCGTACAAAATTTATGATTTACTTTGCCACGAGCTCCCAGGGTGTCCGAACGGCACACAAATTTGCACGCGCCTTACGGACATGACTATCTTCGATCCCACAAAATTTCGGATATTTTGGATTTTGTTTGCTATTTTTTTCTGGGTGGTCAAAGTCCTTCGACCAGATGGTAACGGCGCAAAAGGGCATTTCTATAAGTGACACTAACGGCGGAGGGGCAAAACTGAGCATACCTAAAAATTAGGGGCAAAACTGAGTAGCGGGTTCGAGTTAAGGGCATAGATGTAAATGTCCCTAATTCTTATGGTAATTTTAATAAGATGCCCTCTGATTTTAAGAATAGTGCGAAAGAATTTATGATTTCTCAAAACAATTTTAATGCTTTGGTTGAAGAAAAATTGCTCAAAGTTGATGATTTGGCTAGGAACTTTGATAGACTTCCGCTTGATGTTGATTCTCTTAAACTTAGATCTTCTTCTCCTAAGCATGATATCAATGAGTCTCTCAAAGAAATGAGAATTTTCATTGATGAGTGCAAGGAAAGAACCACTATATTGCGTGCAAAGAAAGATTGCTTTATAAAGGCGTGTTCTTCTAGTTTCGATGAAAATAATGATGAAGATCTTAAAGTTATTGATGCGTCTCCTATTAGATCTTTGTTTTGCAATATGAATCTTGATAATTATGGGACTGAAGATGAGTCAACTTTACCTAGAAGGCGTCCCAAGAATTCAGAGTTTTTAGATCTTGATGCTAAATTTAGTAAAAGTGGGATTGGAGAGGTCATAACTTTAAATAGTATTGAACCCACTATCTCGGATTTCAAGGAATTTGATTATGATAATTGTTCTTTAGAAGGTTGTATTTCCTTGTTGCAATCCGTTGTTAATTCTCCTCATGCTTATAGTCAAAATAAAGTTTTTACCAAACATATCGTTGATGCCTTGATGCAATCTTATGATGAAAAACTTAATTTGGAAGTTTCTATACCTAGAAAACTTAATGATGAGTGGGAACCTACTATAAATATTAGAATTAAAGATCATGAGTGTTTTGCTTTGTGTGGTTTGGGTGCTAGTGTTTCCACGATTCCGAAAACTTTATGTGATATTCTAGGTTTCCATGATCTTGATGATTGCTCTTTAAATTTGCACCTTGCGGATTCCACCATTAAAAAGCCAATGGGAAGGATCAATGATGTTCTCATTGTTGCAAATAGAAATTTGGTGCCCGTAGATTTTATCGTTCTTGATATAGATTGCAATCTTTCTTGCCCTATTATTCTTGGTAGACCTTTCCTTAGAACGATTGGCACAATTATTGATATGAAGGAAGGGAATATTAGATTCCAATTTCCATTAAAGAAATGCATGGAGCACTTTCCAAGAAAGAAAGTCAAATTACCTTATGAATCTATCATGCGAGCTACTTATGAATTTAGTGCCAAAGATTGCACTACTTAGATTGATCTTCGCTTTTATGCCTAGTTAGGGGCGTTAAACGATAGCGCTAGTTGGGAGGCAACCAATTTTCTTTGTGTTTTTTGTTTTTGCTCCTGTTTAGTAATAAATCTTGCATATATCTTCTGTTTAGATGTGTTCTTATCTTTTAATTAGTGTTTGTGCCAAGTAGAACCTATAGGATAACCTATGATGATAGTTAATTTGATTCTGCTGAAAAACAGAAACTTTTCACGCACTAATTTAGTTTTGTTAAATCATAGAAACGTGCTTTTGCTTTGATTATTTTTGATGCTGATCAATAGACAAATTTTGCAGGACTTCCTATTTTGGTAGGATTGTTAAACTTCCAGAAGTTTGCGTTAGTTACAGATTGTTACAGACTATTCTGTTTTTGACAGATTCTATTTTCCATGTGTTGTTTGCTTATTTCGATGCATCTATGGCTATTAAAATAGTTTATAAACCATAGGGAAGTTGGAATACAGTAGGTTTACCACCAAAATAAATAAAGAATGAGTTCATTACAGTATCTTATGTGGTGGTTTTGATTTCTTTCACTAATGGAGCTTATAAGATTTCCTGTTGAGTTTTGTGTTGTGAAGTTTTCAAGTTTTGGGTAAAGCTTTTATGGACTATGGAATAAGGAGTGGCAAGAGCCTAAGCTTGGGATGCCTATGGCACCCCAAGATATTCAAGGATAGCCAAAAGCCTAAGCTTGGGGATGCCCCGGGAAGGCATCCCCTCTTTCATCTTCGTTCATTGGTAACTTTACTTGGAGCTATATTTTTATTCGCCACATGATATGTGTTTTGCTTGGAGCGTCATGTATTATATTAGTCTTTGATTTTTAGTTTACCACAATCATCCTTGCTGTACACACCTTTTGGGAGAAGCCTACTTGATTAGAATTTGCTATAATACTCTATGTGTTTCGCTTATATCTTTTGAGCTTGATAGTTTTTGCTCTAGTGCTTCACTTATATTTTTTAGAGCACGGTGGTGACTTAATTTTGAAGAAATTGCTAGTCTCTCATGCTTCACTTATATCTTTTTGAGAGTCTTTTAGAACAGCATGGTATTTGCTTTGGTTACAAATTTGGTCCTAGAATGATGAGCATCCAAGTTGGGTATAATAAAAACTATCATAGAGAGTGAATTGGATGCTATGATCAATTTGATGCTTGATAATTGTTTTGAGATATGGAGGTAGTGATATTTAAGTCATGCTAGTTGGGGTGATTATGAAAAATACTTGTGTTGAGGGTTGTGATTCCCGTAGCATGCACGTATGGTGAACCGCTTTGTGATGAAGTTGGAGCACAATTTTATTTATTGATTGTCTTCCTTATGAGTGGCGGTCGGGGACGAGCGATGGTATTTTCCTACCAATCTATCCCCCTAGGAGAATGCGCGTAGTGCTTTTGTGTTTGATGACTTCTAGATTTTTGCAATAAGTACATGAGTTCTTTTGATGACTTCTACATGGATTATACGCACCCTTTCACCTTTCTACCATTGCTAGCCTCTCTTGTGCCGTGCAACTTTCGCCGGTGCCATACACCCACCATATACCTTCCTCAAAACAGCCACCATACCTACCTATTATGTCATTTCCATAGCCATTCCGAGATATATTGCCATGCAACTTTCCACCGTTTCGTTCATATGACACGCATTACTTTTGTCATATTGCTCTTTGCATGATCATGTAGTTGACATCGTATTTGTGGCAAGGCCACCTTCATAATTTTCATACATGTCGCTCTTGATTCATTGCATATCCGATACATCACGGAGGCATTCATATAGAGTCATATTTTGTTCTAGCTTTGAGTTGTAATTCTTGAGTTGTAAATCCATAAAAGTGTGATGAGTTTCATTATTAGAGCATTGTCCCAGTGAGGAAAGGATGATGAAGACTATGATTCCCCCATAAGTCGGGATGAGACTTCGGACTTTACAAAAAAAGGAGAAAAAGAGAAAGGCCAAAAAAGGAAAGGCCAAAGAAAAAAAAAGAAAAAAGAAAGAAAAGAAATAAATAAAATGAGAGAAAAAGAGAGAAGGGACAATGCTACTATCTCTTTTTCCACACTTGTGCTTCAAAGTAGCACCATGATCTTCATGATAGAGTCTCATATGGTGTCACTTTCATATACTAGTGGAATTCATTATAGAACTTGGCTTGTATATTCCAATGATGGGCTTCCTCAAAATGCCCTAGGTCTTCGTGAGCAAGCGAGTTGGATGCACACCCACTTAGTTTCTTTTGTTGAGCTTTCATATATTTATAGCTCTAGTGCATCCGTTGCATGGCAATCCCTACTCACTCACATTGATATCTATTAATGGGCATCTCCATAGCCCGTTGATACGCCTAGTTGATGTGAGACTATCTTCTCCTTTTTGTCTTCCACAACCACCATTCTATTCCACATATAGTGCTATGTCCATGGCTCACGCTCAAGTATTGCGTGAAAGTTGAAAGAGTTTGAGATTATTAAAGTATGAAACAATTGCTTGGCTTTGTCATCGGGGTTGTGCATGATTAAATACTTTGTGTGATGAAGATAGAGCAACAGTCAGACTATATGATTTTGTAGGGATAACTTTCTTTGGCCATGTTATTTTGAGAAGACATGATTACTTTGATTGGTATGCTTGAAGTATCACCATTTTCATGTCAATATGAACTTTTATCTTGTATCATTTGGATCTGAACATTCATGCCACAATAAAGAAAATTACATTGAGAATTATGCTAGGTAGCATTCCACATCAAAAATTCTATTTTTATCATTTACCTACTCGAGGACGAGCAGGAATTAAGCTTGGGGATGCTTGATACGTCTCCAACGTATCTGTAATTTTTAATTGTTCCATGCTATTATATTACCCCTTTTGGATGTTTATGGGCTTTATTTTACACATTTATATCATTTTTGGGACTAACCTACTAACCGGAGGCCTAGCCCGTATTGCTGTTTTTTTGCCTATTTCAGTATGTCGAAGAAAAGGAATATCAAATGGAGTCCAAATGGAATGAAACCTTCGGGAGCGTGACTTTTGGAAGAACGTGATCTAGAGGACTTGGAGTGCAAGTCAAGAAGCAACTGAGGCAGCCACAACAGGGTAGGGCGCCCCCCCCTACAGGGCGCGCCCCCTGTCTCGTGGGCCCCTCAGGCGGCCACCGACGTACTTCTTCCTCCTATATAAGCCTACGTACCCCGAAAACATCCAGGGAGCCAACGAAACACAATTTCCACCGCCGTAACCTTCTATATCCGCGAGATCCCATCTTGGAGCCTTCGTCGGTGCTCTGCTAGAGGGGGAATCAACCATGAAGGGCTTCTACATCAACACCATAGCCCCTCCGGTGAGTTGTGAGTAGTTTACCACAGACCTTCGGGTCCATAGTTATTAGCTAGATGGCTTCTTCTCTCTTTTTGGATCTCAATACAATGTTCTCCCCCTCTCTTGTGGAGATCTATTCAATGTAAACTCTTTTTGCGGTGCGTTTGTCGAGATCCGATGAATTGTGGGTTTATGATCAAGTTTATCTATGAGAAATATTTGAATCTCCTTTGAATTCTTTTATGTATGATTGAGTTAGCTTTGCAAGTCTCTTCGAATTATCAGTTTGGTTTGGCCTACTATATTGATCTTTCTTGCCATGGGAGAAGTGCTTAGCTTTGGGTTCAATCTTGCGGTGTCCTTACCCGGTGACAGGAGGGGTTGCAAGGCACGTATTGTATTGTTGCCATCGAGGATAAAAAGATGGGGTTTATATCATATTGCATGAGTTTATCCCTCTACATCATGTCATCTTGCTTAAAGCGTTACTCTGTTCTTATGAACTTAATACTCTAGATGCAGGCAGGAGTCGGTCGATGTGTGGAGTAATAGTAGTAGATGCAGGCAGGAGTCGGTCTACTTGTCACGGACGTGATGCCTATATACATGATCATGCCTAGATAATCTCATAATTATTCGCTTTTCTATCAATTGCTCGACGGTAATCTGTTCACCCACCGTAATACTTATGCTATCTCGAGAGAAGCCTCTAGTGAAATCTATGGCCCCCGGGTCTATCTCTTATCGTATTTGCTTCCAATCTACTTTTATTTGCATCTTTACTTTTTGCATCTATATTATAAAATACCAAAAATATATTTATCTTATCATACTATCTCTATTAGATCTCACTTTCGCAAGTGGCCGTGAAGGGATTCACAACCCCTTTATTGCGTTGGTTGTGAATTCTTTGTTTGTTTGTGTAGGTGCGTGGGACTTTTGAGGAGCCTCCTACTGGATTGATACCTTGGTTCTCAAAAACTGAGGGAAATACTTACGCTACTATTGCTACATCACCCTTTCCTCTTCAAGGAAAACTAACGCAAGCTCAAGACGTAGCAGTGAAGAAGTGGTGTACCGAAGCAAGTGAAGAAGTGTTGTTTACAGAGATGGATTAGATTTAAGATTTGTTGACTGTCCCAACCAAACATGTGCAACCACTCTACCCTTATATGGGAAAGGGCATTATTGATTACCTAGGCTGATACTAGCTTGGAGCCCGCATTACTAGTGACGGGCGAGAGTTGGTGCTCTCTCTCGGGACGGGATCGTGCCAGCTAGGGCAGCTATGACTGTTTTCACAGGGCACCGGACACACCGTTGGTACCCCGTGCCAGTGGTATGTGATGAATATGGGAGCGAGGCTCCACAATTTTAAGATGTGAAATATTGGGCAAAGGGGTTACTACCAATCAAGTGGACTCTATGTTAGTGTCGTCTAGGAAAGATAGTGATCGGGTGCTTACCCCGGGTACTTGAGGTATCGCGGGTCGTGGATGACTCGGAAGTTCCCCGGATCTTGTGGGTAAAGTGTGCAACCTCTGTAGAGTGTAAAACTATTCAAATAGCCGTGTCCACGGTCAAGGACAGTTGGGTGGTGCTGCTTAGATTATGTACATATGTTTCTGAGAAACAACACAGTTTGGCAATATTGTTGATATGATTCGTGAGGAAGTCCTGATGAGTTGAGCATGAGTTGTTCATAACTCTTTCTCGATGTTGATGTCTCTAACCTCCTGATACTTGTTGCAGACGCATTCGTATCCTTGATAAATGTTGATCATACTTGCATGAGAAAAACTAGCTTTCCGCAACAAAGCCAATTAAGCAGTAGAGCTTTGCACAATTATTTTGTTATCACTCTTGGGTTGCTTGCGAGTACATTCAAACGTACTCACTAGCTTGTCCCTGGCTATTTACTTGTCCAGGCTTGAAAGAGCAGGTATTTGAAGAAGGGTTCTTTGGTGACGATCGTGCAAGCTAGGACTCTTCCCATTAAAAATGCCTGTAGGGTTAAGGCAGATGGCATGGGTCGAAGTTGTCAACAAAGATTTCCGCTGCGATGATACACTCAAGACTTGACCATAATGGTCCTACTTGTGTAAGACGGTATGTATGGATGTAAGACTCTTATTACTCAGCTTATGTGTGTTCAGTGAGCATTGATCTCTAGGATCACTGTACACGTGCATTCGGTGATCACGACTTATGAGTCGGGGTCCCCACAGAGCTGGTATTAGAGCCATCCTGATTGTAGGAAGCCTTAGTTAGCATGGTCATTAGTTAGGGTTAAAACTATTTCCAAAACTATTACCCGTTTTCATAACTATCTATACTACTCTTCCCTTCTCAGTTTTTCGAAAACTAAGGTATACTTTCCTTATTGATCTCTTCCCCTTCAAAAATTTTGGTCGGTAGAATCCTTATGCCCCTAGCCACTGGATTCCTTGTAATCCTCAGGGATAATCTAGAAGGGAGATGCCTTGTCAGACATTTGAAGGAAATATGCCCTAGAGGCAATAATAAAGTTATTATTTATTTCCTTATTTCATGATAAATGTTTATCATTCATGCTAGAATTGTATTAACCGGAAACATGATACATGTGTGAATGCATAGACAAACAATATGTCACTAGTATGCCTCTACTAGACTAGCTTGTTAATCAAAGATGGTTATGTTTCCTAACCATGAACAAAGAGTTGTTATTTGATTAACAAGGTCACATCATTAGTTGAATGATCGATTGACATGACCCATTCCATTAGCTTAGCGCACGATCGCTTAGTATGTTGCTACTGCTTTTATCCATGACATATACATGTTCTGTAACTATGAGATTATGCAACTCCGTTTACGGAGGAACACTTTGGTGCTACCAAACGTCACAACGAATCGGGTGATTATAAAGGAGTACTACAGGTGTCTCCAAAGGCGGATGTTGGGTTGGCGATTTCGAGATTAGGTTTTGTCACTCCGATTGTCGGAGAGGTATCTCTGGGCCCTCTCGGTAATACACATCATTGAAGCCTTGCAAGCATTACAACTAATGAGTTAGCTGTGAGATGATGTATTACGGAACGAGTAAAGAGACTTGCGGTAACGAGATTGAACTAGGTATTGATACCGACGATCGAATCTCGGGCAAGTAACATACCGATGACAAAGGAACAACGATGTTGTTATGCGGTCCGACCGATAAAGATCTTCGTAGAATATGTAGGAGCCAATATGGGCATCCAGGTCCCGCTATTGGTTATTGACCGAGACGTGTCTCGGTCATGTCTACATTGTTCTCGAACCGTAGGGTCCGCACGCTTAAGGTTTCGATGACGGTTATATTATGAGTTTATGTATTTTGATGTACCGAAGAAGTTCGAGTCCGGATGTGATCACGGACATGACGAGGAGTCTCGAAATGGTCGAGACATAAAGATTGATATATTGGAAGCCTATATTTGAGTTGGAATGGTTAGGGTGAAATCGGATTTCTGGAACACCGGGTTACTGGAACCCTCCGGGGTTATTGGGCCTTAGTGGGCCATGAGGGAGAAGAGGAAGGGCGGCCAGGGCAGGCGCGCGCCTCCCCTAGTCCGAATAGGACAAGGAGAGGGGCGGCGCCCTTCCTCTTTCCTCCCCCAATCCTACTCCAACTAGGGGGGGAGTCCTACTCGGTGGGAGTAGGACTCCTCGGCCGCCTCCTCCAAGGGCCGGCCGCACCCCCTTGCTCCTTTATATCTGGGGCAGGGGGCACCCTAGAACACACAAGTTGATCTACGGATCGATCCTTAGCCGTGTGCGGTGCCCCCCTCCACCATATTCCACCTCGGTCATATCGTCGCAAAGCTTAGGCGAAGCCCTGCGCCGGTAGAACATCAAGATCGTCACCACGCCGTCGTCCGACGAACTCTCCTCCCCAAGCTCTACTTGATTGGAGCCCGAGGAGCGTCATCGAGCTGTACGTGTGTCAAGAACTCGGGGCGCCGGAGTAACGGGGCGCCGGGATCGGTCGGATCGCGAGGAGAACGTACGACTACTTCCTCTATGTTGTGATCGCTTCCGCTACGGTCTACGAGGGTACGTAGACAACACTCTCCCCTCTCGTTGCTATGCATCACCATGATCTTGCGTGTGCGTAGGAAATTTTTTGAAATTACTACGTTCCCCAACAGTGGCATCCGAGCCTAGGTTTTTATGGTTTGATGTTTTGCACGAGTAGAACACAAGTGAGTTGTGGGCGATACAAGTCATACTACCTACCAGCATGTCATACTTTGGTTCAGCGGTATTGTGAGATGAAGCGGCCCGGACCGACATTACGCGTACGCTTACGCGAGACTGGTTTCACCGCTACGAGCACTCGTTGCTTAAAGGTGACTGGCGGGTGTCTGTCTCTCTCACTTTAGTTGAACCGAGTGTGGCTACGCCCGTCCTTGAGAAGGTTAAAACGGAGTCTATTTGACGAAGTATCGTTGTGGTTTTGATGCGAGGTGAGATTGGTTCTTGCTTAAGCCCATAGCAGCCACGTAAAATTTGCAACAACAAAGTAGAGGACGCCTAACTTGTTTTTGCGGGGCATGTTGTGATGTGATATGGTCAAGACGTGATGCTATATTTTATTGTATGAGATGATCATGTTTCAGTAACCGGTTATCGGCAATGGCAGGAGCCATATGGTTGTCGCTTATTGTATGAAATGCATCGCATCTGTAATGCTTTACTTTATCACTAAGAGGTAGCGATAGTCGAGAAGCATAAGATTGGCGAGACGACAACGATGCTACGATGGAGATCAAGGTGTCGCGCGGTGACGATGGTGATCATGATGGTGCTACGAGATGGAGATCACGAAGCACAAGACGATGATGACCATATCATATCACTTATATTGATTTGCATGTGATGTTTATCTTTTATGCATCTTATCTTGCTTTGATTGACGGTAGCATTATAAGATGATCTCTCACTAAATTATCAAGAAGTGTTCTCCCCGAGTATGCACCGTTGCCAAAGTTCGTCGTGCCCAGACACCACGTGATGATCGGGTGTGATAAGCTCTACGTCCATCTACAACGGGTGCAAGCCAGTTTTGCACACGCAGAATACTCAGGTTATACTTGACGAGCCTAGCATATGCAGATATGGCCTCGGAACACGGAGACCGAAAGGTCGAGCGTGAATCATATAGTAGATATGATCAACATAAGATGTTCACCATTGAAAACTACTCCATTTCACGTGATGATCGGTTATGGTTTAGTTGATTTGGATCACGTGATCACTTAGATGACTAGAGGGATGTCTGTCTAAGTGGGAGTTCTTAAGTAATATGATTAATTGAACTTAAATTTATCATGAACTTAGTACCTGATAGTATCTTGCTTGTCTATGATTGATTGTAGATAGATGGCTCGTCTTTGTTGTTCCGTTGAATTTTAATGCGTTCCTTGAGAAAGCAAAGTTGAAAGATGATGGTAGCAACTACACGGATCGGGTCCGTAACTCGAGGATTATCCTCATTGCTGCTGAAGAGTTACGCCCTGGATGCACCGCTAGGTGCCAGAACTCTTCTTGATGCAACCGACGACGTTAAGAACGTCCGCGAGCAAAGCTGATGACTACTCTATAATTCAGTGTGCCATGCTTTACGGCTTAGAACCGGGACTTCAACGACGTTTTGAACGTCATGGAGCATATGAGATGTTCCAGAGTTGAAGTTGATATTCAAAATGTAATGCCCGGATTGAGAGATATGAAGTCTCCAATAAGTTCTATAGCTGCAAGATGGAGGAGAATAGTTCTATCGGTGAGCACATACTCAAAATGTCCGGGTATTACAATCACTTGACTCAACGGGAGTTAATCTTCCGGATGATTGTGTCATTGATGTAATTCTTCAATCACCGCCACCAAGCTACAAAGGCTTCGTGATGAACTATAATATGCAAGGGTTAGTAAAGACTATACCGAGCTCTTCGCAATGCTAAAGGCTGCGGAGGTAGAAATCAAGAAGGAGCATCAAGTGTTGATGGTCAATAAGACCACTAGTTTCAAGAAGAAAGGCAAAGGGAAGAAGAAGGAACTTCAAGAAGAACAGCAAGCAAGTTGCTGCTCAGAGAAGAAACCCAAGTCTGGACCTAAACCTGAAACGAGTGCTTCTCGCAAGCGATCGTCTTTGGAAGCGAACTGCCCCAAGTATTTGGCGGATAAGAAGGATGGCAAGGTGAACAAAGGTATATGTGATATACATGTTATTGATGTGTACCTTACTAGAGCTCGCAGAGCACTGGTATTTGATATTGGTTCATTGCTAATATTTGCAACTCAAACAGGACTACGGATTGCGAACAACGGCAAAGGACGAGGTGACGATGCGCGTGGGAAATGGTTCCAAAGTCGATGTGATCGCGGTCGGCACGCTACCTCTACATCTACCTTGGGATTAGTTTTAGACCTAAATAATTGTTATTTGGTGCTGCGTTGAGCATGAACATTATATCTGGATCTTGTTTGATGCGAGACGGTTATTCATTTAAATCGAGAATAATGGTTGTTCTATTTATATGAGTAATATCTTTTATGGTCATGCACCCTTGAAGAGTGGTCTATTTTGATGAATCTCGATAGTAGTGATACACATATTCATAATGTTGAAACCAAAAGATGCAGAGTTCATAATGATAGTGCAACTTATTTGTGGCATCGCCGTTTAGGTCATATCGGTGTAAAGCGCATGAAGAAACTCCATCTTGATGGACTTTTGGAGTCACTTGATTATGAATCACTTGGCACTTGCGAACCGTGCCTCATGGGCAAGATGACTAAAACCCGTTCTCGGTACTATGGGGAGAGCAACAGATTTGTTGGAAATCATACATACGAGATGTATGTGGTCCGATGAATGTTGAGGCTCGTGGCGGATATCGTTATTTTCTCACCTTCACAGATGATTTAAGTATATATGGGTATATCTACTTAATGAAACATAAGTCTGAAACATTTGAAAAGTTCAAAGAATTTTGAGTGAAGTTGAAAATCATCGTAATAAGAAAATTAAATTTCTACGATCCGATCGTGGTGGTGAATATTTGAGTTACGAGTTTGGTCTACATTTGAAACAATGCGGAATAGTTTAGCAACTCACGCCACCCGGAACACCACAACGTAATGGTGTGTCCGAATGTCGAATCGCACTTTACTAGATATGGTGCGATCTATGATGTCTCTTCTGATTTACCACTATCGCTTTGGGGTTATGCTCTAGAGACGGCCGCATTCACCTGAATAGAACACCGTCAAAATCCGTTGAGACGACACCTTATGAACTATGGTTTAGCAAGAAACCAAAGTTGTCGTTTCTTAAAGTTTGGGGATGCGATGCTTATGTGAAAAAGCTTCAACCTGATAAGCTCGAACCCAAATCGGAGAAATGTGTCTTCATAGGATACCCAAAGGAGACAGTTGGGTACATTCTATCACAGATCCGAAGGCAAGACATTTGTTGCTAAGAATGGATCCTTTCTAGAGAAGGAGTTTCTCTCGAAAGAAGTGAGTGGGAGGAAAGTAGAACTTGATGAGGTAATTGTACCTTCTCCCTTACTTGAAAGTAGTTTGTCGCAGAAACCAGTTTCTGAGACATCTACACCAAATAGTGAGGAAGTTGATGATGTTGATCATGAAACTTGAGATCAAGTTACTACTGTAACCTCGTAGATCAACAGAGTAAGATCCGCACTGTGAGTGGCACGGTAATCCTGTTCGGAAATCATGCTACTAGATCATGATGAACCTACGAACTATGAAGAAGCGATGGTGAGCCCAGATTCGCAAAATGGCTTGAGGCCATGAAATCGAGATGGGATCCATGTATGAAATCAAAGTATGGACTTTGGTTGACTTGCCCAAGGGTAGGCAAGCAATAGAAAACAAGTGGATCTTCAAGAAGAAGACCGACATCGACGGTAATGTTATCGTCTACAAAGCTCGACTTGTCGCAAAGGGTTTTCGACAAGTTCAAGGGATTGACTACGATGAGACCTTCTCACCCGTAGCGATGCTTAAGTCTGTCCGAATCATGTTAGCAATTGCGCATTTTATGATTATGAAATTTGGCAAATGGATGTAAAGACGCATTCTGAATGGATTTACGGAAGAAGAGTTGTATATGATGCAACCGAAGGTTTTATCGATCCAAAGGAGCTAACAAAGTGTGCAAGCTCCAGCGATCCATTTATGGACTGGTGCAAGCATCTCGGAGTTGGAATAAACGCTTTGATAGTGTGATCAAAGCATTTGGGTTCATCTGAGACTTTTGGAGAAGCTTTGTATTTACAAGAAAGTGAGTGGGAGCTCAGAGCATTTTCGATATTATATGTAGATGACATATTACTGATCGGAAATGATATAGAATTTCTGGATAGCATAAAGGGATACTTGAATAAGAGTTTTTCAATGAAAGACCTCGGTGATGCTTACATATTGGGCATCAAAATCTATAGAGATAGATCAAGACGCTTAATTGGACTTTCACAAAGCACATACCTTGACAAAATTTTGAAGAAGTTCAAAATGGATCAAGCAAAGAAAGGGTTCTTGCCGTGTTACAAGGTGTGAAGTTGAGTAAGACTCAATGCCCGACCACCGCAGAAGATAGAGAGAAAATGAAAGATGTTCCTATGCTTCAGCCATAGGCTCTATCATGTATGCAATCTTGTGTACTGGACTGATGTGTGCCTTGCTATAAGCTTAGCAGGAGGTACCAAAGTAATCCAGAGTGGCTCATCGACAGCGGTCAAGAACATCTGAAATACCTAAAAGGACTAAGGATATGTTTCTCATATATGGAGGTGACAAAGAGCTCATCGAACAGTTACGTTGATGCAAGCTTTGACACCGATCCGGACGATTCTAAATCGCAGACCGGATACGATTTACACTAAACGGAGGAGCTGTCGGTTGGTGCAGTTCTAAACAAAGCGTCGTGGCGGGATCTACATGTGAAGCGGAGTACATAGCAGCTTCGAAGCGGCTAATGAAGGAGTGCGGATGAAGGAGTTTATATCCGATCTAGGTGTCATACCTAGTGCATCGGGTCCAATGAAAATCTTCGTGACAATATCGAGCAATTGCCTTAGCAAAGGAATCCAGATTTCACAAGAGAACCAAGCACATCAAGAGACGCTTCAATTCCATCGGGATCTAGTCGGTGGGAGACATAGAGATTTGCAAGATACATACGGATCTGAATGTAGCACCGTTGACTAAGCCTCTTCCACGAGCAAAACATGATCAACACCAAGACTCCATGGGTGTTAGAATCATTACTATGTAATCTAGATTATTGACTCTAGTGCAAGTGGGAGATCAAGGAAATATGCCCTAGAGGCAATAATAAAGTTATTATTTATTTCCTTATTTCATGATAAATGTTTATCATTCATGCTAGAATTGTATTAACCGGAAACATGATACATGTGTGAATGCATAGACAAACAATATGCCACTAGTATGCCTCTACTAGATTAGCTTGTTAATCAAAGATGGTTATGTTTCCTAACCATGAACAAAGAGTTGTTATTTGATTAACAAGGTCACATCATTAGTTGAATGATCTGATTGACATGACCCATTCCATTAGCTTAGCACACGATCGCTTAGTATGTTGCTACTGCTTTTATCCATGACATATACATGTTCCTGTAACTATGAGATTATGCAACTCCCGTTTACCGGAGGAACACTTTGGGTGCTACCAAACGTCACAACATAACTGGGTGATTATAAAGGAGTACTACAGGTGTCTCCAAAGGCAGATGTTGGGTTGGCGATTTCGAGATTAGGTTTTGTCACTCCGATTGTCGGAGAGGTATCTCTGGGCCCTCTCGGTAATACACATCATGAAGCCTTGCAAGCATTACAACTAATGAGTTAGCTATGAGATGATGTATTACGGAATGAGTAAAGAGACTTGCCGGTAACGAGATTGAACTAGGTATTGGATACCGACGATCGAATCTCGGGCAAGTAACATACCGATGACAAAGGGAACAACGATGTTGTTATGCGGTCGACCGATAAAGATCTTCGTAGAATATGTAGGAGCCAATATGGGCATCCAGTTCCGCTATTGGTTATTGACCGGAGACGTGTCTCGGTCATGTCTACATTGTTCTCGAACCGTAGGGTCCGCACGCTTAAGGTTTCGATGGCGGTTATATTATGAGTTTATGTATTTTGATGTACGAAGAAGTTCGAGTCCCGGATGTGATCACGGACATGACGAGGAGTCTCGAAATGGTCGAGACATAAAGATTGATATATTGGAAGCCTATATTTGGAGTTCGAATGGTTTGGGTGAAATCGGATTTTGGGAACACCGGGGTTACGGAACCCTCCGGGGTTATTGGGCCTTAGTGGGCCATGAGGGAGAAGAGGAAGGGGCGGCCGGGGCAGGCCGCGCCTCCCCTAGTCCGAATAGGACAAGGAGAGGGGGGCGGCGCCCCCCCTTCCCTCTTTCCCTCCCCCCAATCCTACTCCAACTAGGAAGGGGGGGAGTCCTACTCCCGGTGGGAGTAGGACTCCTCCGGCGCGCCTCCTCCAAGGGCCGGCCGCACCCCCCCTTGCTCCTTTATATACGGGGGCAGGGGGCACCCTAGAACACACAAGTTGATCTACGGATCGATCCTTAGCCGTGTGCGGTGCCCCCCTCCACCATATTCCACCTCGGTCATATCGTCGCAAAGCTTAGGCGAAGCCCTGCGCCGGTAGAACATCAAGATCGTCACCACGCCGTCGTGCTGACGGAACTCTCCCTCCCCGAAGCTCTACTGGATTGGAGCCCGAGGAGCGTCATCGAGCTGTACGTGTGTCAAGAACTCGGGGGCGCCAGAGTAACGGCGCCAGGATCGGTCGGATCGCGAGGAGAACGTACGACTACTTCCTCTACGTTGTGATCGCTTCCGCTTCGGTCTACGAGGGTACGTAGGCAACACTCTCCCCTCTCATTGCTATGCATCACCATGATCTTGCGTGTGCGTAGGAAATTTTTTGAAATTACTACGTTCCCCAACAACATTCACCCACATCTTCTGAACACAAGATTGGTGACACCTCGACAAGACGATACCAACAAAAGATACATCCTCAAGGAATGAGGACATGAATACCCAGAAGATGGCGACACCCTTGACACTACCCCAAGATGATGCGACCTTAGCCTACAATGATCAGGGCATAGGATATGCAAGATCATGATATACATCGCTAATAGAGTAACCCTGTCACTACTGTTGTTGTATCGGCAACCACCGGTGGATGAGAACCTCGCCATTTGGTCCGCCTCACTATAGTGGGCAGGAAAACGGTTCTCTTCATCCCCCGCTCTCGGTGATGATATTGTCAACAATATGTCCGACAGATTGGACCTCTACTATGCCTTGTTAATATCATTGCATAAAGGATTTCCACCTGGAACCGCCGATGCCTTGGAATGCAAAAGGATCGTCATGAATAAGAAGACAAGGGGAGACCAAGTCAATGCCAGTCACGAGGAGCCACCTTCACCCCATCATCTCATCAGGCGAGAAGTTGTTGAAGATTCTTCAGGCTCAACCCAGATCGTTTCATAAAACAAGAGACGTAGAAACACCCGAGGAAAACTCAGAAGACTGCACGAGGCACAAGGCACGACTACTGAGTCCGAGAACCCCTAGGGTAGAATGAGTCGTGTACCCCCTATGCGCAGTCGAGTCCGTATGATGGTTTGAATAGAACCATGATTGTGTGTTGCTTGTTTTTATTGTTTGTGTTTTGATATAAGTCACACTTTTGCCCTAGGCAACAAGTACGCAACTATATCGCCTTCCTTGTTTTCTTTTGTTTGGCCCTTTTTGGCACTTGTTTGTTTGCACCTGCACTATAGAACCCCCCCCCTTTAGGCATTCACCTCTTCTATGCTACTTATCCCTCTCATTTCTGAAGACCAGCAAGACAAGATGCACCAAGGATTCTACTTCGGCGACTAACTAGCACTGAAGTCCTTTTGCTGCAGCCTCCTCGACCCAGTGCAACCCCGTAGAGTTATGTTTACCCCTCAAGGATCAGAAACCCATCCCTAGACCCCTCGAGACCTCACTCGAATCCTTAACCACAAGCTTAACCTGCAAATTGAGAGAACCAGTTAAGCCTCCGTAGCCTTGCACAACACTGGGTTTGTTATGGAACTAGTGGGCGTAGTGAATGAGCACATTACCATCCTAATATAGCACCAGAACTGACGATGCCATAGGAAAGACCAATTTGAGGATATAGGAATAGGGGACAAATGACTTGATGGAGCTATACTAGTAACCCCGAGGAATTATCTGAGACACTCTGGGGGATTATGAGGCGTTCATGTTGGTAGATGAACTTGGTGGGATCATGTGGATAGAGTAGCATAGCTTTCATCACCCCGGAGTAAATTTGGATTTAAATAGGTGATCCTATTGGAGTATAGATGTTGAGTAAGTCTACATGGTTAAGAGTAAATTGGATTTAGACTGATGATCTCGATCATGATACCATGTTTCTCGGTGGACAATAAGCTGGGAGATTGGATTAATTGTCGGAGTTGATTTAGGGATCTATATAAGCCTAACTTTGGAGTTTACTTGACCATGATAACGGGAATTGGTGGACTGACTATAGTAAGGATAGCCCTTTCAAGTATTTGGGGATTATAGGGACTTTAGGAGATCGCATGGAACACCGTAGACATCGGATTTGTAGAATTGATGGATCATGTAGTGATTGATGGAGTTAATGGGCTGTTGGAGTTGATTCATAGGAAGGAAACAAGATCTTGGAGTGGCATACGACATGTTTCCTTAGGATAGAGATGCACTATCTTGGACCTTGGAAGGATAGGCTGAGCACTTGGATTGTGGTGTTTAATTCAAGCTTAGCAGCTTGTATGCTCTACCCATGGATTTTTACATAGGGATAGCCATAAACATGAGTTTGGGGATAGTTGACATGTATGATTTTGTTAGACCTCCTCTAGGAAGTCATGTGGATATGAATAGCATGAGTGACGATTAGAGTTGGTATATACGAAAGGAAGCTTTCGGTGGTATAAGGTGATTTGTTTGGAGGCTAGATAGAACAATTGGCATCTCAGAAACCGTGCTTAAAGATAAGATGATAAATGTTCACTCGCACACTAGAATCCTTAAAACCCTTAAGCCCTACCAAGCCACAACATGGTCAGATCATGACCACGGGCTTTGGCTCTAGGTCAAGTAGACACTGGCCAACACTCAACCATGACCACTGCCAATCCCCCAGCCTACTTTATATACCCCGTGAACAAAGTCTTCATGGAGTACTTAGACAAGATAGTTGTCATCATTATTTGGTGACCTACTTGTCTAGCGAAGACGGACAAAGAGTCGTTCAGCTGGTCAAGAAACATTTGAAGACCGCCATGCCAAGGAGAAAGAACTATGCCAACCACCATCATCAAGGAGTGAACTTTCTCGTCGAAGACCAGGTGTATCTGCAAGCCATTTCTCTCAAAGGAACCAAGCATTTCCATGTCAAAGGGAAGCTCACACCAAGATTTATTGCCCCTCTCCAAGATCACTGCAAGACGAAGAAAAGGTGATCACCAACTGGAGTTGCCACCTGTGTGCACAATGTTTTTTCCACACGACACAACTCTGAAAGCGTTTTTAACTTCCTGACAAGCACGATCCCTACCAAGACAATAATCACCGAAACATTGACCCTCAGCCCAACCTGACCTAACGCGAGAGACCCCTTAGCAACCTGGTCAAGCAAGGATGTCATACATGAAGCCACGCCATCGAGTACTTCAAGGTTCAATGGAGCACCATTCGGAAGCAGAAGAAGTATGGGGACGTGAAGACTACCCCATATCCAAGTTTCCATATTCCTTTCCACGCCTAGTTCGGGAATCTCGGGGACGAGATTCTTGTAAGGGGGGTAGGTCTGTCACACCCTGATTTTCATGCCTCTACACTTAAGCAAATTCATGGAAAAATCATTTGAACTCCAAATCTAGTGAAACCAACTTCCTAGGTGCTTATAAAATCATTCCTTGTTAAATGGGTATCTTTGCTCATTTTTCAAAATAATATTGTTGTACACTTTTGCAAATCCACAAATCCCTTTATTCCATCATATTGAAATGTTCAGAGATATCCATAGATCAAATCCCAATGAAATCACTTTGGTCATCCCTCATATGACCAATGGTATCCTAGAAAAGTCCAACTTACATTTTTAGAGCACTTTTATTTTTGCCTTGTTGTGTTGCTTATTGTGATTGTTTCTGACGTTAGTTGACGAAGTATACAGAGTATTTGGAGAAGGACCAGAAGACTTGAAGACTCTGATGAACCAGGCAAGCAGCCCTTTAACCATGATGAACCTTTTTTTTATCATAGTAGCATCTTTTTCCGTGATTGTTGAATGCATGATATATTGTATGGCAACTTTGCTAGGTTTGCCTTCGTTGCGTACCCCGTTGATACTTGCATTGTTCATGACTCTATCCTTGTTTAGAGTTGTGTTGGTGGGTTGTA
Source organism: Aegilops speltoides (assembly GCA_021437245.1). Lineage (NCBI taxonomy): Eukaryota > Viridiplantae > Streptophyta > Magnoliopsida > Poales > Poaceae > Aegilops > Aegilops speltoides. Next base: position 107,984,348 of record CM038144.1, on the reverse strand, counting down.
GAAATATGCTATAGTTGTTTGCTGAGCAAAATGGGTTAGAGTTATGCATGGTAAGGAACAAGTGTGGTTTGACATACTTGCAAATAGCCCTAGTGGGTGCCACTAATGCCCCTGGGAGATGATGATGAACTAGGTCACTACTTGGTGGAGAAGTGGTGTACCGAAGAAAGTGAATAAGTGTTGTTTACAGAGATGGATTAGATTTAAGATTTGTCGACCGTCCCAACCAAACATGCGCAACCACTCTACCCTTATATGTGAAAGGGCATTATTGATTACCTAGGTCAATACTAGCTTGGAGCCCGCATTACAAGTGATGGGGAGAGTTGGTGCTCTCTCTCGGGACGGGGTCGTGCCAGGTAGGGCGGCCATAACTGTTTTCACAGGGCACCGGACACACCGTTGGTACCCCGTGCCAGTGGTATGTGATGAATATGGGAGCGAGGCTCCACGATTTTAAGATGTGAAATGTTGGGCACGGGGGTTACTAACAATCGAGTGGACTCTATGTTAGTGTCATCTAGGGAAAGATAGTGATCGGGTACTTACCCCAGGTACTTGAGGTACCGCGGGTCGTGGATGACACGGAAGTTACCCGGATCTTGTGGGTAAAGTGTGCAACCTCTGCAGAGTGTAAAACTATTCGAATAGCCATGTCCACGGTCAAGGACAGTTGGGTGTTGCTGCTTGGACTATGTCCATATGTTTTTGAGAAACAACACAGTTTGGCAATATTGTTGATATGATTCGTGAGGAAGTCACGATGAGTTGAGCATGAGTTGTTCATAACTCTTTCTCGATGTTGATGTTTGTAACCTCCTGATACTTGTTGCAGACGCATTCATGTCCTTGATAAATGTTGATCATACTTGCATGAGAAAAACTAGCTTCCCGCAACAATGCCAATTAAGCAGTAGAGCTTTGCACGATTATTTGGTTTTCACTCTTGGGTTGCTTGCGAGTACATTCAAACTTACTCACTGGCTTGTCCCTGGCTATTTACTTGGCCAGGATTGAAAGAGCAGGTATTTGAAGAAGGGTTCTTTGGTGACGATCGTGTGAGCTAGGACTCTTCCCAGTCAGAATGCCTATAGAGTTAAGGCAGATGGCATGGGTCCAAGTTGTCAACGAAGATTTCCGCTGCGATGATACACTCAAGACTTGACCATAATGGTCCTACTTGTGTAAGACGGTATGTATGGATGTAAGACTCTTGTTACTCAATTTCTGTGTGTTCGGTGAGCATTGATCTCTGGGATCACTGTACACGTGCAATCGGTGATCACGACTTATGAGTTGGGGTCCCCACATAACATTAAGAAAACAACTTTCCCTTGGTGATACAAAGAAGGGGAACAATCTTGCATATCTGACAGGTTTACATATGTGCTAGTTGTGTATCACAAAATTGCTGATACAATATTCATAAATTCTGCAACTAAAAACGTGGTAGTGTTTACCAAGGAATGCCCATGGCCTTTCGCTTTTTTTAGGGAACCCCATAGCCATTCACTTTTCAACGTGGTAGGTGATGGAATGTATCATCTATATAATTCCCTTCACGCCACATCAAAGAAACACTTGCCTCTATTGAAAAACGAGTAAATGGAACATAACAGTATTAGCATAAGCACTTTTTTGAGACTCAAAGTCATCCCAACCTCCCAATATCCAATAGAAAACATATCTATATGAACACATAACCTAGGAACAATTGTTTGAAACATCATGAGGGAGAGGGAGGCCTGTTTTCGCTTAATATCTATTTGAAAACCACTTGGCTGCTTTTCTTGGAGAATGTTTCCCCGAGCTCCATCTGTTATTTGCTGGTTGAAAACAATGATAAAAATATGTTGAACGAAGTGAGCAAAGGGAAATGAAGAGAAAAATGAATATAAGATAAAGTTCTTAAATGAAATTCTGCCGACATGTGGTTTTATCGAATCCATAGAACAAGACATTATGCGTGCAACAATTAGCACAAATACCTTTCTTATGCATTTCACAATACAACCTTATGGCCTCACCCCATTGCGTTCTTTATAGTCCCCATCTATCAAGCAAGTGTAGTCATATTTTAGTATTTGTTTGGCACCAATCCCCTTCCATCATCACATAAAAATGGTGATAAGCCAAATTGGTTCTCCCCCATCTTCTAGGCATGTTCCAAAACCAAGAGTATGCTAAATAAAGATTCCCTTTTCTATGATATGTGCAAATAAAACAGCATAGGTTACTGCTAAAAAGGTCAAAACCCACCTGAGATCATGCCATAAAAAATATTCATTGCTTCTCTTAGGTGTTTGATACGTCTCCAACGTATCTATAATTTTTTATTGTTTCATGTTATTATATTATCAATCTTAGATACTTTTGTGCAATTTTATATCAATTTTGGGGACTAACCTATTTACTCAGTGCCTAATGCCAGCTGGTGTTTTCTGCCTATTTTTGGTTTTACAAAAATTCTATACCAAACAGAGTCCAAACACGAAGAAACTTTTTGACCATTTTTTCTGGACATAAGAGACCCTAGAAGCTTTGGAGAGGGACTAGAAGACCTACGAGGAGATGGTAAGGCAATAGGGTGCTCCCTGGGGGATAGGCGTGCCCTGATGCCTTGTGGGCCCCTCGTCGTTTCGTCTGACCTTATTCCAGTGCTATAAATTCCCAAATATCGGAAAAACCCTAGAGCATCCACGGAAACAATTCTTTTGCCGCCTCAAGTCTCTGTTCTTTCACGATCCCATCTGGAGGCCTTTTCTGGTACGCTGTCAGAGGGGGAATCGATCACAGAGAGGTTCTACATCAAACTTGTTGCACCTCCGATAATGTGTGAGTAGTTCACCAAAGACCTACGGGTCCATAGTGATTAGCTAGATCTCTCTCTCTCTCTCTCTCTCTCTCTCTCTCTCTCTCTCTCTGATCTTCAATACAATGTTGTCCACAGAGTTCTATTCGATGTAATCTTCTTTTGCATGTGTTTGTTGGGATCCGATGAATTGTGGGTTTGTGATCAGAATATTCATTGAAAGTAATTGAGCCTTGCAGTGTCCTCACCCAATGAAAGCAGGGGTAGCGAGGCACGTATATGTATTGTTGCTACTAAGGGTAAAATGATGGGGTTTAGTCATATGTCATCATACTTCATGCATTACTCTATTTGTTATGAACTTAATACGTAGAGAGACAAGCATAGAAGCGCTCTCGAAGTGGAGTAATGGTAGTAGATGCAGGCAGGATTCGTCCACTTGTCATGGATGTAATGCCTATATACATGAACATTGCCATGAATAACATCTTAACTATGCGCTTTTCTATCAATTGCCCAACAGTAATTTGTCTACCCACCGTATGCTATATTTATGACAGAGATGCCTCTAGTGAAAACTATGGCCCCCAGATCTATTTTAATCATATTACAAAAAAACCAAAAATACCTTGCTATAATTTCTTTATTTTATTTTACTTTGCAATTTATCTGTCACCTATTACCAGATTTGATACTTGCAATTAACGTGTACAAGGGGATTGACAACCCTCTTGCCCGTGTTGGGTACAATTATTTGCTCTTGTGTGTAGGTACTGTTCACGGGCGTTTGTGTGGTTCTCCTATTGGTTCAATAACCTTGGTTCTCTACTAAGGGAAATACTATCCGCTACTATATTGCTTCACCTTTCCTCTTCAGTGAAATCCCAACGCAGCTCACAAGTAGTAGTGTCCCCTCCCACTCACTGGTACGCGTCGGTGCTATACAAACGGTTTAAAACCCCTTTCCGCGGTGGCATTTGGAACCGTCTCCAAGTGAGTGTGGGCGATAGGGGGGTCCTTCCCACAAGAACCAGAAACCGTCAGGGATAGGCCCTCCTGGCACACAAGCTGGCTCGTGTGCGATCGGGCGAGGCATGGAAACCCAATTGTTTTTGTTCGTATGTACATCCCACATGGTGAATCCCAGAAAAACATTTCCGTTCGTATGTATATCACACACAGTCAATCCAAGGAATACGTTTCCGTTCTTATGTACATCGCAAACGATTTGGCCGCTATAGTCGTGTGAAAAAGGTGGACATCAATATTTAATCTGCCAATATGTTTGTGATAGGTACGTTATCGCACACGGTTCAAGAATGTAAAATGTGTGTGGTGCCTCTACTAACGCCAACATGTACATTTTTGTAACTGTGTGCGATTAGTATTCCTATCACACACGCACACTGGTTTGAAACGTCTGCCGTATTACCATGAATCGCACACGCATATGAGACGAAACCATGTGTGCGTCTGAAGGGCATCGCAAATGTTTCACGTCAAAGAACCGTCTGTTTTCTTTTTTCATCACACACGCTGTTTTCTTTCTAACCATGTGCACATTATTTTATTCGCTCCTGTAGAATTTTTTTGGCTGTAATTTATTATTCGAATTGGAATTTTTGAAATATGAAATGTGCAATTCAAATTCTCAGCTTAATGGTTCAACAACGAATCCACAAATAAAATTGTCAGTACAATATGTTCAGTAATTACAGGATTAGACAACACTTAACTATGATGAACCACAATATTTACAGGCGGTAAAGGTGAAGAGACAAGTGTAAATCATTTTGAGTGCCGGTGTTGTTGAAGAAGCGGAATGCCCATAATGTACCTTCCTGCATGCCATAGGCACGAACAACTTTTGTCCAACCCCTTGTGACGATCGCCCGCTCATCCTTCACCGCCTTCGGGAAGACTTCTAGAGCATTATCATGGTAGCATGAATTATATACTTTACCTTAGCTGCCTACACTCCGGTCATGTAGTTTGGAAGGTAATCATCAGTAAATAGCTTCGGAATCCACTGAAAAGAGAAAAATATTAGATCATGAGGTTTAATAGAGTAACCAATAAATGTTAGAAGCTAAATGAGATTGCACGAATGATGTAAAATACAACTACCTACATTCCTAAGTACAAGTATTTTTAGAGATTTCAATATGAACTACATACGGATGTATATAGAATTATAGATATAGTTTAGATTAGAATCTAGATTCACTCATTTTGCTCCTTATGTAGTCTATATTGGAATCTCTAAAAATACATAAATTTAGGAATAGATGGTGTATAAGACCTGGGATGCAGCTAACCTCGACGGCAAACAACAGCATCCCCCATTGTAGCCTTGTGTAAGTACATGGAAAGCCAATGTTAACTACAACAGGGTTAACATCCACCGAAAATAGCAAATGGTAATAAAACGGCAGCATCTGTAGTGATATCTTCATTGTGAAAGAGTAGGACAGTAGCAAAGGGGCGGATTAAAAAATGGATACAACTGTTAATTGCAACAGGCTTAATAGCATCCTAATTCATGTTTTGTAAGTTTGTGGCCATTGAAATACAACTATTTAAAAATGGATACAACTATTAATTGTAATAGGCTTAATGGCCATTGAAACCGGTACTGATAAAAATGCAATTGGCAGAGTTAAACATCACAAGGCAGGTGCTGTCAGAGAAGATAATGGCCCGGTTGTCTATAAAAAGGTAGGGAAACTAGCTAAAACGTGTTAGGCATGTTTACTACAAGATGCTTAAGACATCGACCGTACAAAACATAGCCATTAATTGCAACTGGTATTGGTAAGATTGAACCGGTGAGTTCATACTTGGTAAGTCCTGAGAGGTACTTGCTGGGGCACTTCATCTTGGCCAGAGCCTACCCAAAGTCAGCGGCGGCGGAGGCAAGCTCTTCCTCCGAGTCGAAGCGTGGATCAGTGCCCTAGAAATGTGTACCTATAAGAAGCAAGTAAATGTTAGAAGCCAAACTGCAATTGCACAAATGATGTAAAATACTGTAAGACATGGGATGCAGCTAACCTCGACGGCAAACAACAGCATCGCCCATTATGGCCCTGCGTAAGTACATGGATAGGCATGTTAAGTACAATAGGGTTAGCATCCACCAAAAATAGCAAATGGGCATCATCTCTAGTATATCTTCATTGCGGAGAGTAGCATGGTAGCAAAGTTTGTTGCTGGTATTGGTGAAATTGAACTGAACAGTTAATATTTGAACATCACACAGTGTGCAGTACTGAAATAAACAAGGCACGAACATGCTTAATACATCAACCGTACAAAACATAGCCATTTCAAGTGGTATTGGTAAGATTTAGCTGCTCAGATCATACCTGTTAAGTCCTAGGGGGTAGTCGCCGGGGCACTTCTTCTCGGCCAGAGCCTGCACCATGTCGGCGGCTGTGGAGGCGATGTGTTCCTCTGGGTCATCACGCACAGCGGCCATCGCGCCATGGACCGCCATCAGCTCCTCGACCTCCACGTGATATGTGGTTGGGCTTGCGTGGCGATGCTCTGGAGGTAGGGACGGTGGGGATTTAGAGTGTAACATCCCAAATTTTCAATTTGGAATGTTATACATTAGATCAATATTGCATATCATATTTTGTTGCATTTTGGCTTGATCCTAGAAATTCTACACAACTCAAGGACCCATGGAGAGAGTTGGGGATTTTGCTATTTTCATATTTGAGTTTTCTCAAATTTTGAAAATAGGATCATTTGATTTTAATTATTTTATCTTCAATTATTTCTGTTATAAAAATAAGAGAGAGGGAATAAAATGACTTTCCCAAAATAAAGAAATATTGAAGATTTAATATTAAAAATCAAATAAGATTTTATTTTGGAGTTTTATCGCTATTTTATTTGAATTAGGAAAAATGCACGTTTTTCAAAATTGCATTTAGGCACCAAATAAATGTTAATCTTGTCCGGCTTGATTTTAGAGGACAGGGAAAATTTATTTTGGGATTTTTGGAGCCCGTTTAGTATTTCTTTTATTTGTGTTTCTACCCGTAATTATTTAAAAAAACGAAACTGACCTAGCCGGGCCATGCCCGACTAGGACTTTGCCCGAACGGCTTTTTTAAGCGGAGGCCCGAGCCGCTCCCAAACCCTAGCCCCGCCCTAGCCGACCCCGCCACCGTCGCCAACCGCCGCCGCCGCCGCTTGCGAGATCGCCGCCGCCCGTAAGCGACCCATTGCCGATCGCCGCGCCGCTTTGCCCCGCCGGAGCCAGCCTCGCCGGACCTCGCGGAGGTAAACCCACGTCGTCGGCAGTTTTCTCTAGAAAACCGCCCATTTTTTAAACTTGCGGTTTATTTTTTTTTTTACAGATCGGTTTTTTCGGTTTAGTTTATTTAGCGGACGTTCGTCCATACGTTCGTTTTAACAAACAGTTTTCGTCGTTTAGCCATAGACAGTGAACGTTCATTCGTTAGCCTGTTCGTCCGTTTTTCTTTTTCTCGGATTTTCCGCAATTATTTCTGATCGCGATTTCTGATCCGATTTTCGTTCTAGTATAACTTTTTCGCTCGTTTATCGGAATCAGGCGATTCAAGCGCCTAGAGTTTCGTCTCGAAACCCTCTTTTCGTTTAACCAACTCAAACAAGTTTTTGCTACTGTAAAATTTGACTTAGGTCCAGATTAGTAAACGAAGCTTGTTTCTTTCGCCGTTTGAGTTTCGTTGTTTCATTTGATTTGATTCTTTTTGCAAACCGGAGTTCTTAAGTTGAACTTTCTGGTTAGGTCTCTTATTTGAGTTTTACCTGTGCATTAGATGAGTACTTATTGTATTCTTGTTTGTTTGTTTGCGATAGAGTACCCGGAGTGCGTTGCTTGCTACTTCGAGTCTCTAGGTTTCACGGATCATCAGCAAGGCAAGTAACACTTTGATCATACCTCTTTACTACCTAGTTTTATTGCATTAGATCGATCCTCATAGAATTGCATGATTAGGATATGATTAATATGTGGGTTTTGGGAAGTAGATGAGGTAGAACCTATTACCTGTTTTATTATCAAACCTTTGGGAGTTACTTCTACGTTTGCTTATATTGCCATGCTATGCTAGTAGACGTATATTGGGTGAGTGTATCCATGATAGATGTGAGAATGTTATTTAATGGTTTACTTAAGGTGTCAACTTAAAATCACATCTGGGTGGATTGAGGCACCTGGGGAACCCAGTGTTGCATGTATTTTTGGAAATCCCGGGGTACCGTGTGATTCTCCTATGGACCGCCACCCAGGCTCAAAGGGATCATGAGATTATTCATGCTAGAAACTTCCGTGTGCAGCCGCAAGCTACTATGGGCTCTAGCATAGTTGAGTATGTTGCGTGAGCTCTTGAAGAGGTAGACTAGCAGACCTGGGGGATGTAGGTTGGTACTGTCTACCCGGAGTAGAGAGTTAATGCTTCTGAAAGACTATGTCTCAGTCTTCCATTTCTCAAACACCATGTAGTGCGAGAAATCAAGCGGAGGAGATCGAGTCTTATGGGAAAAGTGCTAAATCAGAGAGTGTATAAACTAATCATGGTTAGCCGTGTCCCTGGTTATGGACGTTTTGAGTATCTAGTACTTGGATTATCATGTGAATCTCATCATGTTACTTAATTTAATTTTGTTGGGTTAATGATGATGCTTAATTGGGATTGAGTTGGAGGAACCTTCTCAATGTTTAACAACCACCATGATAGTTCAATAAAATTTTATTCCTTTGTTGTAGGAAAAAATTGGCTTTATGCGAAACTGTAACCATAGAGCTTTCCACCAGCCATATATGCATGTAGTATAGCATTATTCTGTTCATTACTCTCTATGTGTTACATTGCCAGCAACGTTCATGTTGCAGACTTTTCAGATGACGAGTAAGGTGCCTTAGGTCGTGATCTTATACTCAGTGATGCCGTTGGAGTTGATGGACACGCTCATCTTCCAAGCCTTCTGTTGTTATCGTTATTAGATGGCCTTAAGCCATATTTATTGTAATAAGTTCTCTTTTGAGACATTTGATGTAATAAGTGTGTGATTGCTACTCTTTTATAAATCCTTCAAGTGCTGTGCGTGTCAGCATTACCGATCCAGGGATGACACTGATGCACAGAGATCAGACTGTTTGAGGTGTGATCACTCCAAGATGGTATCAGAGCCAGGTTGACTGTAGGACACGACCACTAAGCTAAAGCCCTAGATTACTACTCTCTCTTCTCATTTCTGACTCCCCATCTTTTCTACTCTTTTAGGATGGCGGATGCAAGGAACAAGTTCACACAACCGGATGAAGATACACCCTTTGGACACCACTTGAAGGAAGTCACTACATACCTAAACATTGGAGTACCAAGCTTCACCGGGACCTACATCGCCACTTTACCAGAAGAGGACTGTTGGATGATTCAAGTTCAAGTTCCAGGAAGGACGTTCATGCCCGTCACTGAGCCCATAGAGTTTTCCTTTGATGCACCAACCTAGAGTCTAGGAAAGAGCATGGCAGCCCACATCACAATGGGACGCATTGGAGAAGTTTACTACAAGGATCTCAAGGATACTATCTACAAGATTTGTGGGCGCCGAGATGAGCAATGGGATATGATCAACACTAGGAAGGATAGATCAATTGCAGCATTCATCCAGGAGTTAAACCAGCACATTCGTCGCCAGGAGAACCAGATGTGCGTAGGCATGATAGATCTGAAGAAGGCTATGACCAAGATCACGGAGCTGGAGGAAGAACTTAAGTCTACACGCGATGGTTATGAGGAAGAAATAGCGACACTCGTGGAGAAGAATGATGACCTGAAGAAGAAGCTAAAAGTGTTTATGGGATTTCCCGCGACTGGAGGAGAAGATGATGATTGCACTTGTCCGAGAACTACGTCATCATCCACGACACCGACTCAGACCCAGATGATAGCGAAGATGTAACACCCCGGATGTAACTTTCCATATTTGTAACCCCAACTCTTGCCATTTTCGGATATGTGCTATGATATTCCCTCCGTGGTTGGGTTTTGTTTTCTTTTTGCATTTTGTCCATGTCATGCATCTCATATCATGTCATCATGTGCATCTCATTTGCATACGTGTTCGTCTCATGATTCCGAGCTTTTTCCCCGTTGTCCATTTTGCAATCCGGCACTCCTATGTTCCCCGGTGTCCCCTTTTACATTTTTTCTGTGTGCGGGTGTTGAACATTCTCGGAATGGACCGAGCCTTGCCAAGTGGCCCTGGTATAGCACCGGTAGACCACCTGTCAAGTTTCGGGTCATTTGGAGCTCGTTTGATACTCCAACGGTTAACCGCACTCTCGCAAAGGCCTCTTTTAAGTTGCAGCCCCACACCCCTCCAAAACAGCCCAATAACCCATCTAACTCCCTTCCATGCTCTCGGTCGTTCGATCACGATCGTGTGGGCGAAAACCGCACCCCATTTGGAGCCTCCTAGCTCCCTCTACCTCTATATATAGACCCCTCCCCCGAATTCACGGGCAAACCATAAAAAAATCCCTCTCCGCGCCGCCGGACACGTCCGGATCGGACCGGACGCGTCCGCCATCGCGCCCGCGCCAATCGGGGCTGCCACGTGGGCCTCCCGCCGCTGAGCCGCCGCCGACCCAGGCCCACTGAGGCTGTCGCCCGGCCCCAGCCCCATGCCCTCCGCCCGCTCCGCCTGGCGCCTCGCGACCTCGGCCCGCGCGTCTGCCGGCGCGCGCCTCCGCCGCCGCCTCCGCGCCGCCCTGCGGCCGTCAGCCTCGCCGCTGCCGCGCCGCGCCGTCGCGCCGCCGCCGCCCTCCGCCCGGCGCGCCGTCGCCGCCGCCTCTGCTGCCGCCCGCCGCCGCCATGCCGCCGTCGCCGTCCGCCGCGCTACGCGCCCTCCATGTTGCCGCGCCTCCGCCGCCAGACCCCCCGGCGACCTCCTTCCCGCCCCGAGCTCCGCTCCAGCTCGGCGACCTCGATCCGCCAGATCCAATCGGAGACCCTAGGTTGACTTCTCCCCCAAATCTCTCTAAGTCATTTTTCCGCATAAAATCATTGCATCTTCATCGCATCACATCTCCGCACCTGTGGCTCCGTTTTGGGCATGTAGCATATCATATTGTTCGCCTCAAGAGTAGATCATTTCATCTCATTGCACCATTTTCATTTGAGCTCATCTTGATGCCCGAAATCTTTGAAGAGGGCTATGTGATGTTAGTTTCGCTTTCTTAATGTAACTTGCACTTTATCATTTTGCCTTGATTAATGTGTGCACCTTATGAACTTGAGTCCTACATGTGAGTTGAACTATGCCATGCCATCTTTCCAGGGGTGTATGCCATGTATTTTTGTGATCAATGTGGTGACTAGCACAAGCATGCAAACTAGGGATGATAATGTTGTTGATTTCGTGAACTTAGTGTTTTCACCAAGTCTTGTCCTCTTTGTTATTTTTATGCCATATGTTCATGTTGTTTCAGAGAGATCTATGCCCTTTTTGAGCATGATCAGTAAGGGTGTTTTGAACATATGGATGTGCTCTATCCATACATGCCTTTGTTGGCATTTATGGAGTAGTCTAGCATGTCATTTCCGTGCTCTACTTTTGCTTCAAAATGTTTCCTCGCAGATTGTTTACATGAGATTCAATTTTCACAAGGTTGTTGTAGTTGATCCGTGTATGCTATGATGTTGTTCTTGCCATGTATAGCTTCTATGCCATGTCTTCTTGATGGGTGTATGCTTAGTTTATCATTAGATGCTCTGTAGTGAGTGCATCGAGCTCACTTAACATGCCTACTTGATATCTGCTTTTGCCATGCCCGGTTTTACGCTAAGTCCGAGATCCGTAATAAAACTTGCTATGTTTACATGGGTGCCATCATATCCTCTAGTCCTTTTTGGCTTATGGTCAGTAAGGGACTATTGATCTATGCTTTGAGTAGAATCATGTCATGCCTTGTTTTGCTATTATAAGTTCCTGTAGCATGTTGTTTGCTTGCTCTAAACATGCCTTCCTGATGTTAATTTCTGGCATGCTAGTATTTTCACTAAGTCTGTGAACCTGATATTTTTTGCACTTTCACCATGCTTGTTTGAACATGTTATGATGTGATTTAGCCATGGCTCAGTGTTCCTCCTTTGTTAAGCATCTCCTGTAGATCACTGCCATATGCTTTGTTGTTATGTTGGGGTGCTGTAGCATAGTTTCTTGTTGCATGCTAAGTAGCATCGTGCTGTTAAACGCAGATTCGCGTCATTCTTGTTTTGCTTGTCATTTGCAAACCGTGCATCCTATTCCGGTGATCTTTATATCGATTTCAACCGAAATCATCTCATCTTTCCAGTGGCATACTTGGTTTGCCAAGTTGATGCCCGATTCATCATTTTCCTTCCGGAGCACACATATGCATTGCATATCACATCTCGCATAGCATGTCATGTATTGCATCATATTGCTTGTGCATTGCTTCTTGATTTGATTGTTGTTCCATTGCTTGTGTTCTTGCTTTGGGTAGAGCCGGGAGACGAGTACGTGTACGAGGAACCTGTTGAGAACGCCTACGAGGATCAAGCCTTCGACAACTCTGAGAACCTTGCAGGCAAGGTGACCATACCTTCGATACCACTTCTATCTTTGCTTGCTAGATGCTCGCTCTTTTGCTATGCCTATGCTGCGATACCTACCACTTGCTATATCATGCCACCCATATTGCCATGTCAAACCTCTAACCATCCATGTCCTAGCAAACCGTTGATTGGCTATGTTACCGCTTTGCTCAGCCCCTCTTATAGCGTTGCTAGTTGCAGGTGAAGATGAAGTTTGTTCCTTGTTGGAACACGGATACTTTGGGATATCACAATATCTATTGTTTTAATTAATGCATCTATATACTTGGTAAAGGGTGGAAGGCTCGGCCTTATGCCTGGTGTTTTTTTCCACTCTTGCCGCCCTAGTTTCCGTCATACCGGTGTTATGTTCCTTGATTTTATGCGTTCCTTACGCGGTTGGGTGATTTATGGGACCCCGTGACGGTTCGCTTTGAATAAAACTCCTCCAAAGAAGGCCCAACCTTGGTTTTACCATTCGCCACCTATACCCTTTTTCCCTTGGGTTTTCGCGAGCCCGAGGGTCATCTTTATTTTAGCCCCCCCGGGCCAGTGCTCCTTCGAGTGTTGGTCCGAACTGAGTAGACTGCGGGGCACCCTTGGGGAAACTCGAGGTCTGGTTTTACTCGTAGGATGTCTCATACGATGTTGCCCTGAGAACGAGATATGTGCAGCTCCTATCGGGATTTGTCGGCACATCGGGAGGCTTTGCTGGTTTAGTTTTACCATTGTCGAAATGTCATGCGAACCGGGATTTCGAGACTGATCGGGTCTTCCCGGGAGAAGGTTTATTCCTTCGTTGACCGTGAAAGCTTGTGATGGGCTAAGTTGGGACACCCCTGCAGGGTATTATCTTTCGAAAGCCGTGCCCGCGGTTATGAGGCAGATGGGAATTTGTTAATGACCGGTTGTAGAAAACCCGAAGTTGACCTTAATTAAAATACATCAACCGCGTGTTTAACCGTGATGGTCCCTTCTCGGCGGAGTCCGGGAAGTGAACACGGTGTTGGAGTTATGTTTGACGCAGGTTGCTCTAGGATCACTTCTTGATCGATTCTAGCTTCACGACCGTGCCTTGCTTCTCTTCTCGCTCTCTTTTGCGATCGTAGCCACCATATATGGTAGTCGCTTGCAGCAGCTCCACCTCTTGACACCAGCCTTCCCTTAAGCTTAAATAGTCTTGATCTCGCGGGTGTGAGATTGCTGAGTCCTCGTGGCTTGCAAATTCTACCAAAGCAGATGCAGGTACCGATGATACCAGCGCAGAGGGCGCAACTGAGCTGAAGTGGGAATTTGATGAGGCCCTTGGTCGTTACTATGTTTCATTTCAGACGATTAGTAGTGGAGCCAGTTAGCGATCGAGGATCTGTGTTGCATTTGGGGTATTCTTCTTTTATTTTGGTTCCATAGCGGACCTTGAGTGTAAACTGAATGATGGATGTTTATTTATGTATTGTGTGAAGTGGCATCGTAAGCCAACTATGTATCTCTTTTCCTTATGTATTACATGGGTTGTGCGAAGATTACCTCACTTGCGACATTGCTTTCAATGCGGTTATGCCTCTAAGTCGTGCTTCGACACGTGGGAGATATAGCCGCATCGAGGCGCTACAAGTTGGTAATCGAGCCATCCCCGACCTTAGGAGCCCCACCGCTTGATCGCTTTTAGCGGCCGAGTTGTGTCTAGAAAATGTTTTGAGTCATTTAGGATTATATATATCGGAGAGTTAGGAATTCATTTACTCCTCAGTCCCTTCGTCGCTCTGGTGAGGTCTCCTGACATAGAAGTTTTGACTTTTCTCTCCTCAAATTTCACTAAAAAATTTAGGTTCACGCTGGTATCTTGGAATCGTTAGATGGTTTTATGATGAGAACATTGTCTTCGTGACTCTGTCAGGGTTTAGTGGAAGTGTCCCGGGAGTTGAGCTCGAGGTGTTGTCGTCATAATTTTATCGTTGCAGTTCTAGAATACCGAGTTTAAGCGCCGACATCGAAAATCTCTTTTATGCAGTTCGTTGGTGAGATAACCCCGCTAACCCAAAGATCGAGGTGAGTACGGGAGTATTGCCATGACTCGTATAACGGATGCTTTTCAAGGTTGAGGTACACGATTTCGAAGGTTTCTTGGTTATGTGTTGACGGATGGATACAATTTGGATGTAGGGATTGTTAGTTTGGGTGAGATATATTGCTTCACCTGTATCCCCAACACCTGATTGCATAACCGGAAAGTTTCGGGAGTTTATAGGTGGGATTCAAGTAGCTCTAGCACTTCTTCCCGCAGATATTTGGTTTGTGATTGGGTAATCCTTACCACTTATTTGTTCCATTCATACCTTGTTTTTATTTTTCATTCATCAATCTCTTATCAAGTGGCTTCTCACCTTAATGGACGTGATGTTTACTTTGGAATTCATTCGTTCATCCCTGTTCGAATGTTTATTGTGAAGACTATATGTTGCAATTTCTATCCGTTGATTCAACTTGTCTATCATCTATCAAGATGCTAACGGATGTCACCCTCTTCAGATGGCTCCGCCAACGCCGTAATCCGAACGCAGTGATGGGAGTCGCGAACCCTCCACCTCCACCTCCACCTCTGGAGGCATGGCAAACTTTGATGGCAACCACTAACGCCAACACTCAGTTGTTGATTCAGCTGATGCAAGAGCGTAACCAAGGCCAAGGCAACCAAGGGAATCAAGGTCAAGGGCAGTTCTACCATCAGCCACAGTTTCCTACCCTCAACCAGTTCCTTGCAAATCAGCCAAAGTCTTTCAGCTACTGTGTCGAGGCCACAGACGCCGACGATTGGCTCATGGATATCAACAAGCATTTCGAATGCCGCAATGTCAGACCTGAGGACTACGTCAAGTTTGTGTCTTTTCAGCTCAACGATCAGGCAGCTGATTGGTTCCAGCAATACAAGGATTCCAGAGGAGGTCGAGTGATTACTTGGACTAATTTCTGTCGGGACTTTAAAGATCACCACATTCCTACCAGTGTTGTTGAGAGCAAGCGTGAGGAGTTCCGCAATCTCAAGCAAGGAAACATGTCAGTGTACGAATACAACATACATTCAGAAACTTGCTCGCTTCGCTAAACAAGACGTTCCCGACGAAAAGAGTATGATCTATCAGTTCAGAGGTGGCCTTAGAGAGGATCTGCAGTTAGCTCTTGTTCTTATTGAGCCTACTCAGTTTGATCAATTCTACAATATGGCCCTCAAGCAAGAAGGTGCTCAGCTCAAGTGTGAGGCTTCTAAGAAAAGAATCAGGGATGCAGCTCGGTCTTCTTCTTCCTCTCAAGGCGCGACTAAGCAGCAAAAGTTCTACCTTCCTCCTCCTCCGTCTCATCGGCCTTATCGCCAGAAGAACTCGGTGGTCGTGGATCTTCCCACCCACCCAACCCAAGCTACAGAACAAGTCTCAGCCTCAAGCTCCAAAGTCAAATGCTCCTTATCACCGTCCGCTCTCAGAGGTGACCTGCAACAAGTGCCAGCAGAAGGGTCACTATGCGAACAAATGCTTCAACCAAAGGCGCCTTCCGCCTCCTCCTCCTGTGAGATCTTCAAGCAATGCACTGGTCAAGCATAATCCAAAGCATGCAAAGGTGAATATGATGAATGCAGCTCAAGCAGAGGATTCTTCAGATGTGATCATGGGTAATCTTCTAGTTAATGATATTCCTGCAAAAGTCTTATTTGACACTGGTGCATCACATTCTTTCATGTCATATCCTTTTGCATCGAAGCACAGTTTTGACGCAGAGGTTTTGTCCAAAGTTATGCAAGTTGTTTCTCCGGGAAAACTTATGACTTCTAGTTTGGTTGCTCCTCATGTTTCCATCCAGTTGGGCAACTATAAATTTCTGGCTAAACCAATTGTTCTTGGTGACTCTGATATTGATCTAATTCTCGGGATGGACTGGCTTTCTCAGCACAAAGCTCAACTTGATTGTGCTGCCAGGCAGATTCAATTGACACACCCTTCTGAGGATGTTATCATCTATGCCGCTCGTGATGAAACCATTCGATTGTTTTCTCTCAATGAGAAGGGCGAGTTGGATGCTATCTCTCAGATTCTAGTCGTTTGTGAGTACCAAGATGTCTTTCTAGAAGAGCTTCCGGGTATGCCTCCTCATCGGCCAGTCGAATTCGTTATCGATCTTGAGCCTGGCACTG
The DNA here is from genome assembly GCA_021437245.1 of Aegilops speltoides. Lineage (NCBI taxonomy): Eukaryota > Viridiplantae > Streptophyta > Magnoliopsida > Poales > Poaceae > Aegilops > Aegilops speltoides. The sequence goes on along the minus strand of CM038144.1, from coordinate 107,967,730 downwards.
AACCCGTTTGCAAGCGTCCTTACAAGCTTGGACCCAAGGAGCTGAAAGAATTGAAGAAGCAGCTCGATGAACAAGAGCGTCTGGGTTTGATCAGACCGAGTTCATCTCCATGGGGATGTGGAGTTCTTTTGTCCCAGAAGAAGGATGGCACGGACCGACTTTGTGTTGATTACCGTCCATTGATCAAGAAGACAATCAAGAACAAGTATCCACTTCCCAACATCAATGAGCTATTCGAGCAACTCAAAGGTGCTAAAGTATTCTCCAAGCTTGACCTTCAGTATGGGTTATCATCGATTCGCATTCGTGAACAAGATATTCCCAAGACAAAGATTCGAACAAGCTTTGGTTCTTATGAATATCTTGTCATGTCTTTCGGCCTTGTCAATGCTCCTCCAACTTTCTCTCGCATGATGAACTTTATCTTCAACCCCTACACAAATGATTTCGTCTTGGTGTATCTCGATGATATTTTGGTCTTCTCCAAGAACAAGCGAGGATCATGCCAAACATTTGCGATTGGTGCTCGACAAGCGCAGAGAGCATCAATTCTATCTGAAGTTTTCCAAATGTGAGTTACGGCTTGATGAAGTTCTTTATCTTGGTCACATCATCTCCGCCAAGGGAATTGCTGTTAATCCGCGAAGGTTTCTGCGGTTACGGATTGGGAACCTCCTCGAGAATGTCAAGCAGCTCCATGATTTTCTTGGGCTTGCAAGCTATTGTCAAGATTCGTTGAGAATTGCTCTAAGATTGCAAAGCCTCTTTCCAACCTCCTCGAAGCATGTCAAGTATGTCCGGGCCTTTGAGTGTGATGTCGCTTTCAACACCCTCAAAGAAAAGCTAGTCACAGCTCTGTCTTGACTCCTCTGATGAATCCAAGCCATTGAAGTTTTACGTGATGCTTCCTTGCAAGGTCTCGGTGTTGTGTTAATGCAAGAGAAGAAAGTTGTGGCCTATACCTCTCGCCAGTTGAAGCCCAACGAAAAGAACTACCCCACTCACGATCTTGAGTTGGCGGTAGTTGTCCATGCATTGATAACATGGAGACATCTCTTGTTGGGAAGGAAAGTGGACATTTTCACCGATCACAAGAGTCTCAAGTATATCTTCACTCAACCAAACCTCAACCTCAGGCAAACTCGATGGGTCGAAATGATTCAAGAGTACAATCCAAGTATTGAATATACTCCTGGCAAGGCGAATGTGATTGCAGATGCCTTGAGTAGAAAGGCTTATTGCAACAGCTTAATTCTCAAGCCCTTCCAACCGGATCTTTGTGAAGCTTTCCGCAAGCTGAATCTTCAAGTTGTTCCTCAAGGCTTTCTTGCCAACCTCATAGTCTCTCCTACTTTGGAAGATCAAATTCGTGAGGCACAACTCCTGGATACCATGGTGAAGAAGGTGAAATGTGGTATTGACAAGGGCATTTCCAAATACAAGTGCTATCGCTTGGATGACAAAGATACTATTTTCTTTGAGGATCGAATTGTGGTTCCTAAAGGCGATCTGAGAAAATTCATTATGAATGAGGCACACAATTCCCTCCTATCCATTCATCCTGGAAGTACGAAGATGTACCATGACCTCAAGCAGTCATATTGGTGGACTCGAATGAAGCGAGAAATTGCTCAATTCGTGAATGAATGTGATGTCTACAGAAGGGTGAAAGTAGAACACCAAAGACCAGCTGGTCTCCTCCAACCTCTTGCTATTCCGGAATGGAAGTTTGATCATATCGAGATGGACTTCGTGACTGGTTTTCCTAAGTCCAAGCGTGTAAATGATGCTATCTTCGTTGTCATTGACAAGCTTACTAAAGTGGCTCATTTTCTTCCTATCAAAGAATCTATCACAGCAGCTCGGTGGCGAGCTATACACCTCGAATTGTCTCCTTGCATGGTATTCCACAATTGATCTCTTGAGACCGTGGAAGCATCTTCACTTCTAAGTTCGGGACTCCTTTTAGAAGGCCATGGGCACCAACATTCGTTTCAAAGACAGCTTTCCATCCTCAAACTAGTGGCCAAGTCGAGCGAGTCAATCAAATCCTTGAAGATATGCTCGGGGCTTGTGTCATTTCCTTTGGCATGAAGTGGGAAGAGTGTCTTCCATATGCCGAAGTTCTCCTACAACAACAGCTTCCAGCGAGTTGAGGCAAGGCCCCATTCGAAATTCTCTATGGCAGAAGTGCCGTACTCCTCTCAATTGGTCCGAGACAGGTGAACGCCAACTTCTTGGCAACGACTTGATCACAGAAGCCGAAGAAATGTGCAAAGTCATTCGTGAGAATCTCAAAGCCGCACAATCGCGCCAGAAGGGCTATTATGATGACAAGCACCGTGATGTGGCTTTTGAAATCGGAGACCATGTCTACCTCCGCGTCTCTCCAATGAAAAGCACTCGTCGCTTCGGTATCAAAGGGAAGCTTGCCCCTAGATACGTGGGTCCTTTCAAGATCATTGGCAAAAGAGGCGATCTCGCCTATCAACTTGAGCTTCCACCCAACTTTGCAAACGTGCACGATGTGTTTCACGTGTCACAGCTCCACAAGTGCTTCAAGATTCCTGAACGCACTATCAACTTCGAAGAAATTGACCTCCAAGAAGATCTCTCTTATCATGAGCACCCCGTTGCTATTCTTGAAGAAACCGAGCGCAAGACTCGCAACAAGTCAATCAAATTCCTGAAAGTAAAGTGGTCACACCATTCCAACCGAGAAGCCACCTGGGAGCGCGAGGATCACCTCCGTTCGAATATCCGGAGTTCTTTCGGTCCTAGATCTCGGACGAGATCCTCTTGTAGTGGTGGAGTGTTGTAACACCCCGGATGTAACTTTCCATATTTGTAACCCCAACTCTTGCCATTTTCGGATATGTGCTATGATATTCCCTCCGTGGTTGGGTTTTGTTTTCGTTTTGCATTTTGTCCATGTCATGCATCTCATATCATGTCATCATGTGCATCTCATTTGCATACGTGTTCGTCTCATGATTCCGAGCTTTTTCCCCGTTGTCCGTTTTGCAATCTGGCACTCCTATGTTCCCGGCGTCCCCTTTTACATTTTTTACGTATGCGGGTGTTGAACATTCTCGGAATGGACGAGCCTTGCCAAGTGGCCCTGGTATAGCACCGTAGACCACTGTCAAGTTTGGGTCATTTGGAGCTCGTTTGATACTCCAACGGTTAACCGCACTCTCGCAAAGGCCTCTTTTAAGTTGCAGCCCAACACCCCTCCAAAACAGCCCAATAAACCATCTAACTCCCTTCCATGCTCTCGGTCGTTCGATCACGATCGTGGGGAAAACCGCACCCCATTTGGAGCCTCCTAGCTCCCTCTACCTCTATATAGACCCTCCCAATTCACGGGCAAACCCTAAAAATCCTCTCGCGCCACGGACCCATCCGGATCGGACGACGCGTCCGCCGCGCCTTGGCATGTCGGGGCTACCACGTGGGCCTCCCGCCGCCTCCCTTGGCCTGACCTGCTTGGCTGACGAGGCCGTCGCCCGCCCCATGCGCCCATGGCGCCGCCGCCCGCTCCGCCGGCGCCCATGACCTCGGCCATCATGCGCCTGGCCCCGCCGTCGCCTCGCCCGCGCCATCGCGCCCGCCAGCCTCCGCCCGGCGCGGCTGTCGCCATCGCCGCCTCTCTCTGCCCGGCCGCCGCCCGCCGCGCCTCCGGCCGCCCGACCCGCTTGGCGACCTCCTTCCCGGCCCCGAGCTCCGCTCCAGCTCCGGCGACCTCGATCTGGCCAGATCCAATCGGAGACCCTAGGTTGACTTCTTCCCCCAAATCTCTCTAAGTCATTTTTCTAGCATAAAATCATTGCATCTTCATCGCATCACATCTCCGCACCCATGGCTTCGTTTTGGGCATGTAGCATATCATATTGTTCGCCTCGAAGAGTAGATCATTTCATCTCATTGCACCATTTTCATTTGAGCTCATCTTGATGCCCGAAATGCTGTTGGAAGAGGGCTATGTGATGTTAGTTTCTGTTTCTTAACAGAACTTGCACTTTTATCATTTTTGCCATGATTAATGCATGCACCTTATGAACTTGAGTCCTACATGTGAGTTGAACTATGCCATGCCATCTTTCCAGGGGTGTATGCCATGTATTTTTGTGATCAATGTGGTGACTAGCACAAGCATGCAAACTAGGGATGATAATGTTGTTGATTTGGGAACTTAGTGTTTTCACTAAGTCTTGTCCTCTTTGTTATTTTTATGCCATATGTTCATGTTGTTTCAGAGAGATCTATGCCCTTTTTGAGCATGATCAGTAAGGGTGTTTTGAACATATGGATGTGCTCTATCCATCCATGCCTTTGTTGGCATTTATGGAGTAGTCTAGCATGTCATTTTCATGCTCTACTTTTGCTTCAAAATGTTTCCTGGCAGATTGTTTACATGAGATTCAATTTTCACAAGGTTGTTGTAGTTGATCCGTGTATGCTATGATGTTGTTCTTGCCATGTATAGCTTCTATGCCATGTCTTCTTGATGGGTGTATGCTTAGTTTATCATGAGATGCTCTGTAGTGAGTGCATCGAGCTCACGAACATGCCTACTTGATATCTGTTTTTGCCATGCCCAGTTTTCTGCTAAGTCTGAGATCTGTAATAAAACTTGCTATGTTTATATGGGTGCCATCATATCCTCTAGTCCTTTTTGGCTTATGGTCAGTAAGGGACTATTGATCTATGCTTTGAGTAGAATCATGTCATGCCTTGTTTTGCTATTATAAGTTCCTGTAGCATGTTGTTTGCTTGCTCTAAACATGCCTTCCTGATGTTAATTTCTGGCATGCTAGTATTTTCACAAGTCTGTGAACCTGATATTTTTTGCACTTTCACCATGCTTGTTTGAACATGTTATGATGTGATTTAGCCGTGGCTCAGTGTTCCTCTTTTGTTAAGCATCTCCTGTAGATCACTGCCATATGCTTTGTTGTTATGTTGGGGTGTTGTAGCATAGTTTCTTGTTGCATGCTAAGTAGCATCGTGCTGTTAAACACAGATTCGCGTCATTCTTGTTTTGCTTGTCATTTGCAAACCGTGCATCCTATTCCGGTGATCTTTATATCGATTTCAACCGAAATCATCTCATCTTTCCAGCAGCATACTTGGTTTGCCAAGTTGATGCCCGGTTCATCATTTTCCTTTCGGAGCACACATATGCATTGCATATCACATCTCGCATAGCATGTCATGTATTGCATCATATTGCTTGTGCATTGCTTCTTGATTTGATTGTTGTTCCATTGCTTGTGTTCTTGCTTTGGGTAGAGCCGGGAGACGAGTACGTGTATGAGGAACCTGTTGAGAACGCCTACGAGGATCAAGCCTTCGACAACTCTGAGAACCTTGCAGGCAAGATGACCATACCTTCGATATCACTTCTATCTTTGCTTGCTAGATGCTCGCTCTTTTGCTATGCCTATGCTGCGATACCTACCACTTGCTATATCATGCCACCCATATTGCCATGTCAAACCTCTAACCATCCATGGCCTAGCAAACCGTTGATTGGCTATGTTACCGCTTTGCTCAGCCCCTCTTATAGCGTTGCTAGTTGCAGGTGAAGATGAAGTTTGTTCCTTGTTGGAACACGGATACTTTGGGATATCACAATATCTATTGTTTTAATTAATGCATCTATATACTTGGTAAAGGGTGGAAGGCTCGGCCTTATGCCTAGTGTTTTGTTCCACTCTTGCCGCCCTAGTTTCCGTCATACCGGTGTTATGTTCCTTGATTTTGCGTTCCTTACGCGGTTGGGTGATTTATGGGACCCCCGTGATAGTTCGCTTTGAATAAAACTCCTCCAGCAAGGCCCAACCTTGGTTTTACCATTCGCCACCTATACCCTTTTTCCCTTGGGTTTTCGCGAGCCCGAGGGTCATCTTTATTTTAGCCCCCCCGGGCCAGTGCTCCTTCGAGTGTTGGTCCGAACTGAGTAGACTGCGGGGCCCCCTTGGGGAAACTCGAGGTCTGGTTTTACTCCTAGGATGTCTCATACGATGTTGCCCTGAGAACGAGATATGTGCAGCTCCTATCGGGATTTGTCGGCACATCGGGAGGCTTTGCTGGTTTAGTTTTACCATTGTCGAAATGTCATGCGAACCGGGATTCCGAGACTGATCGGGTCTTCCCAGGAGATGGTTTATTCCTTCGTTGACCATGAGAGCTTGTGATGGGCTAAGTTGGGACACCCCTGCAGGGTATTATCTTTCGAAAGCCGTGCCCGCGGTTATGAGGCAGATGGGAATTTTTTAATGTCCGGTTGTAGAAAACCCGAAGTTGACCTTAATTAAAATACATCAACCGCGTGTGTAACCGTGATGGTCCCTTCTCGGCGGAGTCCGGGAAGTGAACACGGTGTTGGAGTTATGTTTGATGCAGGTTGCTCTAGGATCACTTATTGATCGCTTCTAGCTTCACGACCGTGCCTTGCTTCTCTTCTCGCTCTCTTTTGCGATCGTAGCCACCATATATGCTAGTCGCTTGCAGCAGCTCCACCTCTTGACACCAGCCTTCCCTTAAGCTTAAATAGTCTTGATCTCGCGGGTGTGAGATTGCTGAGTCCCCGTGGCTCACAGATTCTACCAAAACATATGCAGTACCGATGATACCCAGCAGAGGGCTTAAATCGAGCTGAAGTGGGAATTTGATGAGGCCCTTGGTCGTTACTATGTTTCATTTTCAGACGATCGATGAGTGGAGCCAGTTAGGCGATCGGGGATCTGTGTTGCATTTGGGGTATTCTTCTTTTATTTTGGTTCCGTAGCCGGACCTTGAGTGTAAACTGAATGATGGATGTTTATTTATGTATTGTGTGAAGTGGCGACTGTAAGCCAACTATGTATCTCTTTTCCCTTATGTATTACATGGGTTGTGCAAAGATTACCTCACTTGCGACATTGCTTTCAATGCGGTTATGCCTCTAAGTCGCGCTTCGACACGTGGGAGATATAGCCGCATCGAGGGCGTTACAGAAGATGACTTTGTTGATGAAGCTGGAGCAGATTTCGACCGATCAAATTTTTTTTAGTCGACCACCATAACAGTAGTAGTATTCCCCATGTGTATAGTATAGTCAGAGCACTTTTGTAACGATAGTTGGACCGTTGTATGCCCTTGTTTGAATTGATTGAAGTGATATTGTTTGCATTTGTCTCATGTGCATATGGGCAATATTTTTTCTCTCTAGACCTCATTCTATTCTATATTCTCATCTTTTCTAAACCCTCAGATGCCTCCGAGACGTGACAATGGATTTGCTTTCCCACCGGAGCTCACCCAGTTGATCCAGCAGCAGAATGCATTGATGCAGATGTAGTACAGAATCAGAATCAGGGGAGCAACAACAACAACAACCCACCACCACCACCACATGTTGGTCACTTAGCCTGTTTCTTGAGGCTGAATCCGCTGGTGTTCTCCAGTAGCACCGAGCTGATAGTTGTAGATGATTGGCTCCGCAAGATGAGAAGGGAGTTGACTACTGCAGGATGCACATATGCGGAGAGGGTGCGTTTTGCCGCACATCAGCTTGATGGACCCGCAACATCATGGTGGAAGAATTTTACAACCACTTATCCTATCGACACTGTCACATGGGATCAGTTTCAGCAGGCTTTCCGTACTGCCCATGTTTCAGCAGGAGCTATGGCCATGAAGAAGCGTGAGTTTTGCAACTTGCGCCAAGGAGGACGTACAGTTGGCCAGTATGTGGATGGCTTTAGTAAGCTAGCATGTTATGCCCCAGATGACGTTGGTACGGATGCAGCTAAGCAGGAGAAGTTTCTGGAAGGACTGAATGATGAGCTGAGCATGCAATTGATGGTAGAAACCTAACAACTACAAGGAGTTGGTAGATAGAGCTCTCATGATTGAAGGGAAGCAGCAGCAGATTGACAACCGCAAGAGGAAGTATGGACAAGGTAAGTACAATTCTGGAGCTCAGCAGAAGCCTCGTTTTACCCGAACTCGGGAGGACATTTTCAGCATACCCATGGAGGAGGGAGTTCGCATAACCATAGTGGCCCCAAGAATGGAAATGGGAATGGAGGAAGCAACGGACAGAATCGTACCAACCCATCAACCCCAGCCAAGAGGGATCTGAGCCACATTACCTGTTACAAATGCCAGAAGACTGGACATTATGCCACGGAATGTCCTGAAGCGAAGAATGGAAATGGCAATGGAAGCTCTGGGAAGGAGCCCAACCCTTTCAACAAGGGACAGGTGAACCACGTTAGCGTGGAGGAGGTTGAAGCCCAGCCAGATGCAGTAATGGGTAAGTTTTTGGTTAAGTCATTTACTGAAATCGTTCTTTTTGATACTGGTGCATCGTATTCATACATATCAAGGGGATTTGTGGATAAGTATAAACTGCCAACCCAAGCCCTTAGGTCACCCATGTTAGTAACCTCGCCAGGAGTAGAATATATGGCTAGTCTATGGTGTGATCGGTTACCATTAAGGATTGGTAACTACGTGTTTCCCTCAGACCTAATAGTATTGGAGTCGCAAGGATTGGATGTGATATTAGGCATGGATTGGTTATCGAAGTATGGAGGGAACATTGAATGCACCAGTAAGTCGATTTTGCTTACCACGCCAGAAGGAAGAAGGATCAAGTATGTATCCCGTCATGTGCCGAAGAGGACTCAAGTAAATTCCTTATCAGGAGTTGTACAGGAAGAAGTACCAGTGGTGAAGGATATCCCTGACATATTTCCAGAGGAGTTGCCAGGCATGCCACTGGATAGAGACATTGAGTTTGATTGAGATTTTGCCGGCCACAGGACCAATATCAAAGAGACCGTACAGGATGCCCGCAAAAGATTTGGAGGAAATTAAGAAGCAGATATATATCATATGGAGTGTCCACCATATATATATCATATGAGGAGGTGGCTGTCCACCGCCTCGTGGGCGGTGGTTCCTGTTCTTCTCCTACATCGTTGTCCACACTGTTGATGTCTTTGGAGTCGAAGTCAAGCACGTCGGTTAAATCATCGATCGTGGCAATAAAGTGGGTGGTGGGTGGGCAACGAACTCCTTCGTCGCCTGCTTCCCACTCGAGCCGGACATAGTTCGGCCAAGAGCCTCCTGACAAAGAGAGAGACTTTAACAAGTTCAACACGTTGCTAAAGGGCGAGTGCTGGAAGATATCCGCAGCGATGAACTCCATTACCGGAGCCCAGCCAGATTCAGCGGGCTTGGGAGTGCGCGGATCGGAACCTACAGCCGGACACAAGTCCGGGGTCCGTGTTCTGAGCTTCCTTGGGGTGAGGCTCGTGTCCGGCTCTACCGCCGATGGCGTCTGACCTCCGGCGGGTCCATCCACCCGTCCTCGGGCAACGCAATCTGCTCCGGATTTAGGTCCGGGGCTTCTGCAGGGGCGCTATCCCGAGCATTGTCCGACAGTAGGTCTAAGCCGTGCTCATCGTGACTGTCCGGCGCTCCCGACACAGGCCCAAATCCATTGAAGATCAAGTCTCCGTGGATATCGGTCGTGTAGTTCAAGTTTCCGAACCTGACCTGGTGGCCAGGGGCGTAGCTGTCGATCTGCTCAAGATGGCCAAGCGAATTGGCCCGCAGTGCGAAGCCGCCGAACACGAAGATCTGCCCAGGGAGAAAAGTCTCACCCTGGACCGTGTTGTTGTTGATTGGAGGAGCCATCAAGCCTTGCAGCAACGACACAGAGGAACTCTCAATGAAAGCACCAATGTCGGTGTCAAAACCGGCGGATCTCAGGTAGGGGGTGTCGATCTGTGCGTCTAAGGCTGATGGTAACAGGAGGCAAGGGACAGAATGTTTACCCAGGTTCGGGCCCTCTCGATGGAGGTAAAACCCTACTTCCTGCTTGATTGATATTGATGATATGAGTAGTACAAGAGTTGATCTACCACAAGATTGTAGAGGCTAAACCCTAGAAGCTAGCCTATGATGATTATGATTCTGTCTCTAAGGACTAAACTCTCCGGTTTATATAGACACCGGAGAGGGCTAGGGTTTATATGGATTCGGTTACAAAGAAGAAAATATAATATCCGGATCGCCAAGCTTGTCTTCCACGCAAAGGAGAGTCCCATCCGGACACGGGACGGAGTCTTGAGTCTTGTATCTTCACGCTCCAACAGTCCGGACAAAGTATATAGTCCGGCTGTCCGGATACCCCCTAATCCAGGACTCCCTCAGACATCACATAGAGTTTGAGGCTTTTGTACATGCCTGTTTCAAGCAATGTCTTCAACCTACCATTCTCATCAGCAATAGTAGTGGTTTCCTCAGAAGAGGGGTTAGTTACCACATCAACAATTGAACATATTGCAATCTTTGAAGCATTTGAACATTCAGCAGAAGAAGTAGCATTATCACGCTCAAGACATTTCAAGAAAGGTGGCACAAACCCTTCTTGGGTGGTACTATTTTGTTGAGCGAGTAGTGAATTGTTTTCAGTTCAAAGATCATCATGAGACACTCTTAGTTTATCTAGATCTTGCTTGCTTTGAAGATAATCACAGGAAAGCTTCTCATGATCGGTTGAGAGAGCATCATGAGGACGTAGAAGCTTGTCATATTTAACTTGAAGGTTTTTAATGTCTTCAATTAAGGATTGACTTCGATTGTATTCCTCATCCAACAGATCATCGCTTTTGTCTAACAGTTTTTGAATCTTTTCCATAGCAGTTTGTTGCTCTGTTGCAATTTTAGCAAGTGTCTTATAGCTAGGTTTGGATTCACTTTCAGAGTCATCTTCACTTGAGGTTTCAAAGTAGGTAGCACGGGAAGTTACCTTTGCGCCTCTTGCCATGAAGTAGTAGGCATGAGTAGAGTCATCATCAACATTAGCTTCAGTGTTGGTGACATGACCATTGTCTTCATTGCTGAGATGGACTTGGCGGCAGATGCTGAAGCTTGAGCCAGGCTTGCCACGCTTGAATCTGAGTCCTCCTCAGAGTGCTCCACCACCTCATCAGAAGCAGACTCCTCCTGTGAATCCATTTCCTTGCCGATAAACACACGAGCTTTGCTGGAGGAAGTCTTCTTGTGCGATGAAGACTTTGAGTATTTCTTCTTATTCTTTTCATCGGAATCATAGTCCTTGCTCTTCTTCTTCTTCTTCTTCTTTGATTCCTTTTTCCATTGAGGACATTCAGCCATGTTGTGGCCTGGCTTCTTGCATTTGTGGCAAGTTCTCTTCTTGTGGTCACGAGTGGAAGCCTCTCCCTTATTGGAATCATACTTTGAAGGCCTTCCAAAGTGTTTTTTCTTGGAGAACTTTTGGAACTTATTCACAAGCATTGCAAGTTCCCTGCCAATGTCTTCAGGGTCACTAGAACTATTGTCAGAGTCTTCAGACAAGGATATAGCTTTTGCATTAAGAGCATGTGCACGTCCATAGTTGGGACCATAGATGTCTCTCTTCTCAGATAGTTGGAATTCGTGAGTATTGAGCCTCTCAAGAATATCGGCGGGGTCCAGTTGCTTGAAATCTGGACGCTCTAGCATCATCAAGGACAGGGTGTCAAATGAACTATCAAGAGACCTCAATAGCTTCTTCACAACTTCATGCTTGGTGATGTCAGTGGCACCGAGAGCATGAAGCTCATTGGTGATATCAGTAAGACGATCGAAGGTAAGCTAGACATTTTCATTGTCGAGCCTCTTAAAGCGGTTGAAGAGATTGTGAAGAACATCGATTCGTGAGTCTCGCTGGGAAGAGACGCCTTCATTGACCTTGAAGAGCCAGTCCTAGACTAGCTTCGCAGACTCCAGAGCACTCACACGGCCGTACTTCCCTTTGGTCAAATGACCACAAATGATGTTCTTGGCGGTCAAGTCCAGTTGCGCGAATCTCTTCACATTAGTCGCAGTAACACCTTCACCAACTTTGGGAACACCAGTCCTGACGACATACCATAGGTCGTTGTCGATAGTTTCAAGATGCATGCACATCTTATTCTTCCAGCAGGGGTAATCAGTGCCATCGAAGACGGGGCACGCAATTGAAACATTGATTATCCCTGCAGCCGACATAGCTAAAGCTCCAGATGGTTAAACCGAATCACATAGAACAAAGGAGCACTAGGCTCTAATGCCAATTGAAAGTGCTAGTTATCGACTAGGGGGGGTGAATAGGCGATTTTTATGTAAGTCTTCAAAACAGACAATGTCTTCGAAGACGCAAAATTAAAACAACAACTAAATATGATATAGTGGAAGATAAACTACACTAGGCATGCTGGTATGTCAACTATAATTGAAGTGAGATGCGAAGACAAACATCAGCTAGGTAGAACAGAGCAGTTTAGGAAGATAGTGTGAAGACAAAGATGCAGTCAGTGGGAATGTCTTCACACAATGTCTTCGAACAGAACGAGCGTGGAAAGGCTCCATGAAACTAAATAGTAAGTAAAGGAGTGAAGTGATAGAACTAGTTGCTCGGAGAAGACACATGATTTGTTTGACCGGTTCCAACAGCTATGACAGTTGTACGTGTGGTTGAGGAGGCTGAGATTGAACTCTGACGAACTAGTCTTCACCTTATTCCCCTTGAGCTAAGATCCGCAGATCTCATCCAATCACTCAGGTAATTCTTCAAGGTAGACTTCGAAACCATCACAGACTTCGTTCACTAACAATCCACAATGGCTCTTGATGCTCAGAACGTGACGTCTAACCGGCTGGAAGATCATAGTCTTCAAGTGTAACAAGTCTCCAGTTCACGCGGAACATAAAGGCTTCAATGATGCTCGATCACTTTTGGCCTCTTGGTGTTTTGGGTTTGTCCTCGCAAGGATTCTCTCTCAAAGACTTCGGAGGTGAGTTGCTCTCAAACATTTAAAGTCATGCACTAACTCGGAGCAGCCACCAACTTATGGTGGAGGGGGTGGGCTATTTATAGCCAGGAGGCAACCCGGCATGATATGTCTGAAATGACCCTAGGTCAGTGGACAACCGACACGTGTCCAATGATCTGATTTCAAACACACACGACAACTTTACTTGAGCTCCAAGTAAAGCTGACTCAACCAACTCTGGAAGATGTTTCCTCTCATTGTCTTCACTGGAAGACATAGGATTTTAGGTTGAGCATCACGTTAGTTTCTGACTTTGTTTACCTCGACCCCACTTAACAGTGCGGTTGTTCCTATGACTCAAGAAAGAAGAAAATAAACTACCAAAATACTATGTCTTCGCGCTCCATTGTCTTCAAGCGAAAGTCTTCGCACACCATTGTCTTTTAAATCAATTTATTCGTGAACTATCTTCAATGTCTTCATACATTTTTAGGGGCCATCTTTGATGGGTAAACTGAACCAACAGGGACTTCTACCTGTGTTCTCCTGTGAATCTCACAAACACATTAGTCCCTCAACCAAGTTTGTCGTCAATACTCGAAAACCAACAAGGGATGGCACTAGATGCACTTACAATTAGTCCGTAGATGATGGGTTACGGGAGTGACTGAAACGTAAATCCAAGTTTATGAGTTGTTCCATAAGGGGCTGTTTGGATCCATATGTTTCATGTTATGGTTAGATTTATCTTAATTCTTCTCTTATGTCTGCGGATGCTTGCAGGAGGGGGTAATCATAAGTAGGTTCTCTGTTCAAGTAAGAATAGCACCATAGCTTTGGTCCACCCACATAGCAACTTATCAAAGCAATGAATGCGAGTCGATGGATCATGGTGGAAGTAACTAGATGAATTCTCGTGTGTCCTCAAGAGCGCTTTAATTACTACAAGAAGTATCTCTGGCTTGTCATTGGTATTAATAATGATTGGGCCACCTTGCTACATCTTGCTACTTTTGTTACTTGTTATTTGTTACCAATTATCTTGCTATCAAACTATCTTACAACACTTGCAGAGAATATCTTGTTGAAAACCGCTTATTGATTCCTTCTGCTCCTCGTTGGGTTCAATACTCTTACTTATCGAAATGACTACGATTCGTCCCCTATACTTGTTGGTCATAAAAGGGAGAGGAGGTCATTAACGATTCTATAAAGGATGTGGATGTAATATTTAGTTTTATTAGACTCTTTTTGAAAGTGGAAATCTACAACAGAACTCTGTGCTATCTCAGTTCGTGACTACTACTGAAAACACACATATTTGAGTGCATTTTTCTCCACCGTTTCAAAATTGAGATGGTATGAGAAAGTGTAGACCCTAGAAGTGAAACTAAGATCATCGTCAATCGGACCCTCCACTTCTTTTCGTATGTCTGATCGGACATTCCGGAAACCGTCTTGTTAAAAAACATCATCCAACCAGACCCCCGGACCAATCTTATATTCTTATATAGCCAGGCTGACGAACACCCCTTAAACTCAGTTCATATGTGCCACAGATTTGGAGCCGCCCAAACGCGTCTGCCATGTCGGACTTGTCCACCTCAATGCCACAAAATCCCCTTCCTAATTCCACTCTGGATCAAATCCTAGTGATTCTCGATTCACTCCATTTTTAGTCCGCCCCGCTCCCCAACCTAACCTCTCCGGACATCTTCGACATGACTAGCAAAAGATACAAGTTCAGCTAGTCCGGATACATCGATTGGGAGCTAGAGTCCTGCTCGAACGAGAAGGGGACATCTATCATTCTCGTGGTCCACCAGTCCCGGGAGGTTACTCCAGCTCTGTCGCCGGAGCCACCCCTGTCGTGGATCCACCAGTCGGGTGCCTTCTTCGCCACTTAGGCAAAAATCCAGCGAGGGCGTCACATATGGTGTAAGCTCACGCCACATGAGCATCTCGCCGGGCAAAAAGCCCACATGACACCGATGGAGAGATCCCGTTCAAGGACGACCTACTATGAAGGCTGGAGTGCTGCTACGAGACGACGATGGAGATGCGTGTCTGTTTGATCCACGTCACGCGATGCTCGATGAAGGCATTGGTGAAGTTGGCCGCGACCAGAGGGATCTAACTTGACAATCTTCAACTTCGGCTCGTACTGGCTAGGTTACTAGAAAAGAGGGCGTGAGCGCATGATCACTATGAGCTCGACATCGTACTCAAACGTGTCATGTAGTGGCATGGGCGATTTTTTAAACTTTTCTTTAGGGTGTCTTTGTGATTTGGGGTGATGAGGCGGAGGCGCTGTCCTAGTGTAGGTATAATATTCTCACCGCACTTTTCCCGTTCCATTGGTGTGATTGTCGCCGGCGGAGGGCACGTGGGGCCATGTCTCTGGCTAGTCCTTGGGGATCCTGTCGGTTTAGGTTTCCCATGGACCTGTCTAGTTTCGGCTAGTTTTCCTGGTATTCACAGTTTTTACAAGCCTTTATCGTCGTTTTTCTTATTCGGGGCGACGCTTCACTTCACAGATTGCGCGCGGCTGGCATCTCCTGGTCTGCATCGATGACTTTCTAGCCGCCGCTTTTACAAGCTCTTGTGTTTATAAAAGTTTGCTCCGCCGAGGCAGAACCTAGAGGCCGCATCAAATTTTGCTCATGTCACGTCGTCGGTGGGTGTAAGAGGAAGAAGACTTTGACCACTCCCAAAGATTTGATTGTAGTTTTATCTTTTTTTGTAAGGATCGTGCCATAACCTTTTTTCGAAAAAAAAACAGGTGGAGATGGGTCCGCTTTTAAAATTTCCACTTTCCCCCCAAAATGGTAACTTTAGCAATTTTTATACTCCATTTCAAATGAATGACCCGATTTTTCATTTTTTTTGTGACATGGCAGCAATGTTTCGGTCTCGACCCACCCGACTATGTCGGGGAGTCTCTCCTGTCCTCTTCCCCCGCTCTTCCCGCCTTCTCTTCCTCCCCCGCTCCACCGCATCTCCTCCCCACCACTCTTCCCTCCTCCCGTCTCCTCGCCCGCACGCCCTCAGCCACCGCCGGTAACTTCTCCACATCCAGATCGCTTCTTGATCCACTCCGTTTTCGATTCAATCGACATTACCCCCAAACAGATTGACACCAGATTCCACCTCGGTAACCAAGACAGCAATGGGGATCTCCAAGGTGACGGGCATCGCCGCGACGGCGCTCCTCGTCTCGTCCCTCGCCCTGCGGCAGGCCGGCGTGAGGGCCGCCGCCACGGCCCCCATCCTCGCCACCAGCTGCGTCGCCTACGTCGTCACCGTCGCGTCCCACACCGCCGTCAACCTGCCGTGGATCCTGGGCAAGACCCCGTCGGGCCGGTTCCCCCTCTGGTCGGCCGTGCTCTTCGGCCCCTTCCTGATGCTGGCACGCACGTACGCCAAGGTGAAGAGGTTCCTCAGGAAGGAGAACGTGTACGACGAGATCGCCCAGGGGCTCTACCTCGGGGGCTGGCCGTTCATGCCAAAGCACCTGCCTCCCGGGGATCCGTCCGTCGTGGATTGCACGTGTGAGCTGCCGAGGAGCTCGTTTGTGAAGGTGGATGAGTATGTCTGTCTTGCTACTTGGGATACCAGGGCCCCGTTACCGTCCCAGATCGAATTCGCGGCGCGGTGGGCCTGCGAGAAAAGAGCCCAGGGGAAGCCCGTCTATGTCCACTGCGCATTTGGTTAGCAATGATCTCACCCTCCCTCTCTTGTTTGCATTCTACTTTCGGCGAACCATTGCGTAGTTTGGTAATTTTGTTGTATTTATTTGTAAGTGACACCACATGAAGATAAAATGGCTATCTGTTCTGTGCATGATTTACAACCACATCAGGTCATGGAAGAAGTGCCTGTGTCATGTGCGCAATTCTAGTGGCGACGGGCGTTGCTGAAAACTGGAAAGACGCTGAAAACGTCATCCGAGGAAGGAGGAAGATCAAAATGAACGCTCTTCACCGCAAAACTTTGGAAGATTGGTCCAAAAGTCGAGTTGTCCAGAAAAAGGATAATTAGCTGTGAGCTGATTTCTTTCTTACATCATATACTTCTTCTGTGAGGTTAGAACCAAAACAGAGTAAAGCCATATTGTATAGGAATACCATGCCATTCTTTATTTGAAATATTCCTCCACATGTCAATCATGTGTGACACAAGGAAATCCTCCATTTCCCTCCTGAAGATGCAGGAAAGTCCTTCCTTTCTTTTACGTGTTTGTTCAATGTATGTGTGGTAGTTGCTCCTCTAAGCAACTCTTTTCACAGCAAAATCAGTGTTGTGCAGTGTACACTTTGGTTTATAATGGAAGAAACTTGAACTTATCCTCAAGCTGGCTTCTATCATCTGTGTTGCAAAATTGTAGCAAGGTTTAACTTCAAATGACAATTCTTTTCCTGTGGGTACTATCTAGGTATCAGCCTGCTTGAACCCTACAGATGTAAAAAACAAATCTAGTTTGCAGTTATAACTCAACAGCAGTGTGTGCAATATAAGACTCTGAATGAGGTACTAAATTTGATATCTGGAACAGGTTTGTGTACTCATGCTCAGAGATTACCCCTTTGTTCCCTCCTAATGATAAAAAAAATTGTGACTGAATATCAGTGCTTCAATATATTTTATCTAACCTTTTCCCCATTTTCTGGCAGTGATATTTTTTCCAAATTCTGTCAGATAGCTCACCTATTCAATTCAAGATATTTTGGTAGTGGTGCATGGTAGAAGGTGTTCTTACAAAATGCAGCCAGAAGTAATGAAAATAACACAAATTGAAGTACTATTTCAATATTGAACTCTGGGTGTCCTTCATTTGTTCTCACTCCAGGATACATTAAACCATTTGACTCAAGAAAATCTGATGATAGTTCTACGCATTCTGACAAGTTCTCCCATTTCTGGAGCTTCCTTTGTTTCCCAGCTCTCTGTTTCTCACATATCTGCTACATTACATCCAAAAAATTTCTTCCCAGTTGTTTTGCTTATGCTCCTACTTTGAAGGTTAGTTCCAAGATACATTTGAATCAGTAGGCTGAATATTGGCTTTCAGATGGATGTGCTGCAATGCTTAGCTCTCCACAATTGCCTTCATCTGTCATCAGTATCCTGTAGGCAATATATGCACCAGCAATAAATAGATCAGAGATAGATCCAGAAAAATGGTACTACAACTGCTGAACCTATGCTTCTTTTAGGCCGAAACAGAAAATGGTTAGTTGGCAGGGATAGCCAAACATATCCTAGGGAAAAGAAACAGAGGCATGGTAGCTGAAAGCATCCCAGGAAAAAGCGAAAGAAACCATCCCTAGTTTTTTTCTGCACACCATAGATGCACCTTGTTTTTGCCATTTGTTTTAGTGCAGGCTATGGTGTAGAAAACAAGCCTGCTGACTTTTGAGTTTTGATTGCTGGTAGGAGGGTGGTCGATTCCATGCTGATTAGTAGGGCACATATGGGTATTATAAACTAAGATGATTCTCGCCTCTATTAAGCCCTTGCTCAATCATATGCACTTAGATTTAAAAAAAAACATTGTAGATAGGCTATAACTTCAACAGCTACAGGTAGCAGACTTCATGTTTAGCAAAAGAAAACTAACCACAGGACAGAGGTAAGAATTGCATGGTACTTACTCTCGAGGGCGAGAAGCCCAGAGGGAGCTTAGGGCACGGAGGCGGTTATGGTACTCGCCAATAGCCAAGAAACATCGAGCTGCCTGCCTAACTGTCAGAATCCTGTGCATCTGGTGAAGAGTCTGCTGCCTCAAGTTATCAGCCTGAAAATGGCATGTCACATATGTTGTTTTAGTACATGCCTCAGTGATCTTATTCCTGGCAGCTAAAACTCACAGCAGATGCTAGCAGTAAACTTTTTGAATACACCAGATGAACAAATGAAGTTTAAAAGAATGATAACTTGCGAATTGTGGATAGATTGACCTTTTAAATTGACAAATCACTTATTTTTTGCACTATTAGTGGAAGTACTTGTGAGGTTTAAAATGTTTACTTATTCTTGGCACAGTTAGTAGCAGAACTGATGCTAGAATGATTTAGGTGTGGCCAGAGCAATAAATTTCCCCTGAATGCAGATTGTTGCTACATTTGCATACAAGTTTTACCAGGCACTTCATTGCTCATCTACAAATTTGAATAAGATGAGCGAATAGTCTAGCATACACTGACATAATGGTCAAGTTTGAAGAGTAGTGACACATCTTGGGTTACCTGTATGACAAAGCCTTCAAGGTTGGCCAGCTTGCCGAGAGCAACGGCCATGTCGCCCATGAAGCTCCCCATGTTGGTATCGTCGCTAAGAGACCCGCTGCCTGCCACCGTGATTGCTAATGACTGATGGAGCTGCTCCAGGCCCTGGGTGAGAGCTTCTTCTGCCTGCTGCAATGACTGCTCAAGGCTGCAGATGCCAACCATTTGCTGTTCAGTCAAGGGATCAAGCTGAGGTGCCAGTGTCTGCAGCAACAGTGGGAAGTATGTACTTTCATTAGGATATTATTAGTACACTTCGAGAGTTTGTTTGGCAATTCGGTTTCTGAACTATCAAATGAACCTTTTTTGCTAGAAACTATGAAATGAAAATGACAGTTGATTTCGTTTCTATTTTTTTAGGAATAACATTGCTAATGTTCAGTGTAGTTAGAGGCACATGCCTTGAGCAGATCAGAGGGCCGGAAGCCGCCCATCCAAAGGAAGCAGCGCTCGGCTGGGGTCGCCCACATCCCAGTGATGAGATGAAAGACGTCCGCCCTGGCAGCGGCACTCTTGAGGCGAAAGAGCTCATCGTAGTGGGTCAAGGTATCGTCGATGATGGCCCTGAGGTCACCATCCGGCAAGTGCGCGTGCAGGCCTCCCCGGAGCTCAATCATGCGCCTGCTGTCGTCGTCCAGCCACCTGTTGTACTCGACATCGAACATAGCAGCACCTGGAAAATAGATATCACAATTCGTATTCAGTCCAATGCCAAATCTTAACCAAATTCCCACCACACATTCTAATCAGTGAATGCGCAGGAGAGCCGATACTGGGGTTGACTTTACACACCAGGGCTGGAGTTTCCACCTGGAGCTCCTCCAACCAAGAGTCCCTACACAAAGCTCACAGGTTCATATCACACTTTACAATATGAAAACCTAGCTCGATACTTTGGCATAGAAGGAACTTGAATGATATTTTTCTAACTCGAGTGATTTTTGTGATCATATATGCACAGGTGCACATGGGAATTAGCTGCAGAAATGAGAAAGCACCTGAGAACGAGCCCGCTGGAGATCCTGTTCCAGTTGAGCAAGCTTCAGCTTGCCACTCTCAAGCTGCTGAATGTAAGCCTACACATGATGGACAATTCAGATGCAAAAGTCAATAACTTGGCAAATTCATTGCTGGGAACACCAATTCAGTTCAGATTACAAAGCATGGTCCACCTTCTTCCGAAGCCTGCTTTTTCTGGCAGCCTCTCGATTCTGCGCTAGCCTCCTCGTCGTCTGCTAACCACCAAGGGAGAAGAACTCATTATAAATCTCAAGATTCTCAAAACAAAATGCGTTGCATTGCTCCAGGGACATAGATTTCGATGGTACCTTTGGATCAAGCGCCTTG
This sequence comes from Aegilops speltoides, assembly GCA_021437245.1. Classification (NCBI taxonomy): domain Eukaryota; kingdom Viridiplantae; phylum Streptophyta; class Magnoliopsida; order Poales; family Poaceae; genus Aegilops; species Aegilops speltoides. Next base: position 107,947,272 of record CM038144.1, on the reverse strand, counting down.
CCAGTCCTGTCACTGTGAGTGGAACTTGTTGCCATCTTCTGCACATGACAAGCGACCATAAGAAGTCCAGCACAAGCTAAAATCAGTTAATTGACTTTTTTTTCTCTCAAATATATGGGTCACGACATTGCATATTAGCAGAAGAATGTCAATAAGAAGCAATCAGTTGACACATCATGCTCACTTAAGACACTAGTAGTATGATAGAGCTGGGAGATGGAAGAACAATGTGTCCATGGTGCAATCAAGCAAATACTTAGTATATAGTATGGTCTCTACTGCATGCACGTTACATCAAGCACATATAAAGAAACAGCAATGTACATTTGGTGGAAACCACCCACTCCAACAACAGACAAAAAAAAAATAGTATATATTAGGTCCTGCTTTTCTTTTCTGATGGTGTGTTGCTGTCGCGTCGCCCCCTAATTTGCAGGGCTCTCTTTCAGCCGAGTGTGAATTGTTATATTTTGTTTTGAGAAAGAAGCGTGGATTAATTAATTAGTGCATAAGATTTTGTCTTGCTTATTTGTCTATCCAACAATATTGATATACATATACCCTGGCACTGGCAGTTCACCAATTGACCAGAAAGCAGCGTGCACCTAAAGCAGACACTGACCCAAGGTGGCATTATTCAAGCATCCAACTAATTGAGGCCACAGTTTCTTGCTAGAGACAATATTGTAAGAATGATCCCTTGTCTCCTATCGCATCACCAATGGCAGTGGCAATGGCAATGGCATGGCAGCTACGCTCTAATCTAACATATCCTCTACATTAATCACCTATCTATCCATCTGTGTGTGCCTAGAATGGAAGGAAGATGTTGCTATTCCAACAAGCTCTCTAGATTTGTTTCTATAGGTCCATACAAGAAAAAAAGAAAAGAAAAAAGGTTCACCTAACGTGTTGGGATTGGAGATCTTGGGGGCAGCAACACATCTTAAATGCACACCCTGCCTCAACCGTGTGGATTCTTTCTTTCTTTCTTTCTTGTGCTGCCTATGGCAGAAGCATTTTGCTACATGAGCATCTTGGAAGTTGTGGCCTAGCTAGCTACTGACATGGCACCAGGCTAGCCATCTACTGTAGCTCTAGTAGGAGAGATGGATGATGATGGCCAGGGGAGAATGTGGAGAAGCAAAGAACAAAGACATGCAAGGAACCCAAGCAACAGTGCAACGCATTGAATGAGTTTGATATGGTCATTCACAGTGGTAAAGTACCTGCTGCTGCTGGTGCTGCTGCTGTGAAATCTGATGGAACTGGCCTGCCACGGTGACTAATCCTACCATCCCTTGCTGTTGCTGCTGGTGATGATGATCCGATGAGTCCATGTTGATGTTGTTCTTGCTGCTGCTCTCTGAGTCTGTGCTGTCTGCTGTCACATTTGAACCCTCCTGCTTGCCCAAAAAACAAACACAGTGGAGAACAGTTTTAGGTGCAAAATGCTTGTAGTAATTCGATCTTTTTGCTGCAGTACGTACGTGTCCTTGAATGATGATACGGAGTAGTAGTATATTTATTTACCTTGGGTGTGTGGTGGTGATGGAGAGCGAGCGGCCAGGAGGGGAAGATGTCCAGTGTGGGAGGCGGCCTAGCTGCTGCCGCTGCCGCTGTAGCAGTATCAGCCACAGTACTGGGGAAGGCTGCAAGAAGATATGATAGGGGAGGAGGAGATCAAGACATGCATCGCAACAGGCAACAGGCAACAGCACAGAGAGAGAGAGAGGCGAAGTGCAAAGGCTGCGGCGCTAGTACTGCCTGTGATCACAAAGGGGTAGGGGTAGCAGCGGTCGCGTGGCCCCACTGTGGCAGTGAAACTGAAAGTGGCCTTGGGGGTTATTCCCTTTGAGCTGTGCTTTTGCTTGCTTGCTTGCAGTTGCAGAGAGCCAGCCAGCCAGCCAAGCCAGAGTTGCTGCAGTCTACATGCATACATACACTCACTACTCTATCTAGCTAGTACCATGGTCCATGGGGTAGAGAGAAGGGGGTCACAAGCAACACACACACACAACTGCCACTCCTGCCGCACTGCATGGTTACTTTTGACTAGGATGCCCTAACCTCTTGGTAAAGTGGCTCGCAGCCTTGTGCCCTTTGGACTCGCTTGGCTAGAGAGAGAAACACGCAGAGAGAGAGAGAGAGAGAGAGAGAGAGAGAGAGAGAGAGAGAGAGGTGTTGTGTGTACGTACGCATGGCGTGGTTGTGTCCATGGTGGTTGTGGTGGTGGTGCTGAGGATGATCCGTGGAGGTGGCCGTTGCAGTTTGTTGCTGGGAATGGGAATGCGAAATCATCCTGCCGCTGCTGCTGAGCGTGGCGACCTGGTGCATGAGGGCCTCCTCCAGCTCCCCGAAGTAGGCGCCGCCGCCGCCGCCTCCTCCTCCTCCGTCTTGCTCGCTGCTGCACGCACGTACAGATCGTCACCATTACATTGCCATCACCAACCAAATACCACGTGATATATCTACAGAAAGATTCCTATGTACGTATGTATGCATGTATGTGTGTATACAGACGCACACAGGATCGACGGCATGAAGCATGAAGAACAGCAAGCCGACAAAAAAAACTCCATACAAGGCAATACGCATGCAGAGGCCAGAGATGATGAATCAGGATTCGTGTCTGCCAAATCTTGAACAACCAAGCGCGTGTTGTTCATCATGGTTATTGTTTTCCACATAGGGGAAAGAAGCAGAAGAGAGATGACTGACAAGGCTAAACAAAACCACGACGAGAAAGAGGGCGAGAGAGAGGGGACAGAAGAGGTTGCTCTTACAAGAAGGCTGCGGGAGGCATGGAGTTGGTTGGCATGGCCATGGCGGCATGGAAGCCACCATAGCCAAGAACATGATGAGGAGGAGGGCCCCTGTGCCTCGGATGGCCCGAACTGCTGCTGGCCTCCTCCATCCTCGACCTCCAAGCCCAAAGTCTTGCTGCCTCGATCTCCCACTCCCAGTAGGGAGACTCTTTGCGCTCCTGGCTGCCTTGCTTCTGCATGCCGCACAAGAAAACCTCAGATGAGCAACACACACAGGCAACCCCCTATGCCTATATATCTACCTCAGCAAACAGAAGGCATGCGAGCGAGGAAGAGGATGGAGACAAACAACATACCAGGGCACTGGGTTTTACAGCACAAAAGAGACCGGCTTGAGCAGAGCAGAGCAGGCGGCTTGACCGTTTCTTTCTTTCTTTCTTTCTTTCTCCTGTCCTGTGTTCTTCTTGCTCTTCACGCACCCTGCAACTTCTTGTCTTGATGCATCTGACAGACAGACGCTCTCTTTCGCCTGCCTTGTGGGGCGGGTGTGTACTGCTTGCTAATCCCACAGTTGAGAGGGCCGGGGATCTTGTCCCTTCTTGCCTGCTTTAATTTGTTTTGGTCTCTCTCTTGAACTGTGAAGATAGAAAGAGAGAAAGGGAGAGAAGAAAGAGAGAGAGGAGGAGGAGGAGGAGGAAGAAGGTGGTATAGTAGAGTAGGGGGTCTTGTCTTGACTTGAAGGGCTTTTGTCAAGAAGCCACCCTCGCTCTCCTTCTCCCTGACTGCACTCTTATCGCATTGGAACTGACTGCCATCTCCCATTGGCTGGCCCCGCAGCAGTTTCTTTATTTTATGCGTCCATGTCCAGCCCTTCTCCTCTCTTTTCCATCCGTTCCATCCATGCTCCAAAGGGTTCAAAGAATGTTCACAAAGTTTACGTTTTTACACCGCCCGGTGAGAACGTAACCATTATTCTTTATGAGCTGTCGAAGATAAAATGTTCTTTGATCAGGCATTTCTCTACTCAGCAGGCGAAGACCATCTTAATCCCCCGTTTAGAACTTGACACCGTCTACATACGATTATACAACTTAACCAATCGGATAATCAGGAGACATTTCAGCTGTGCACAAAGTCATAAACGTCTTGTCAACCTTATGTGAAGACTACCTCTATACGTAGCACTCCCCATTTTATCTATTTTGCTGACAAGTATTTCCGGACGGAGGGAGTATATTAACAACTCCTTTGCAATTATTTCATTTGCTTGAGGAAGTGAGAAACCTTGGGATTTCCTGGATTTAATTAGCTTGGCGCTGTCCCCTGTTAACGAGTCAACATCCATGCCTTGTCAAACCATACCTAAACCAATAATATCCATTTCCACGCAGCAATGGATAGCAAACTTATTTAATTCCTCAGACCATCGCTAAGTATCCAATCAATCAGTGAGGAGTAGCAAATATGTATGTATGTTAGTTCACCTGACATTGATGGGGTGGATATTGAGATTCTTCCCACTCCTATATACACATACACATGATTTACATGTCCATGAACTGAAATTCACAATACTTCATGCCTTGATGTGTTCATCTACGTGCTGCAAAAAAGAAGAAGAAGAAGAAGAAAAAAGGCATTCTAGACACTTGGTCTTGTTGTGGGTTGAACGGGTTCAAAAGTACCGGGTAGGTACCACCACTGCCCTACAGCTACCCTGCACACACCTGAAGTAGTGGAAAGTGTGTGCTTTACTTGCACAATCTACAGTGGTGAAAATTAATCAACAGAAAGTGAGCTCCACTATTGTGTGATTCCACATCGGATGTTTGCAAAGAAGCTATACATTTTATCCGCGAGTGTAAATCCTACCGTGCATGACCCCTTTTCAGTTACCACCATTTCATTTCACCGAGCAAGCGCGGGGCATTTCCTTTTGATTGGTGAAGAGGAGCTAGCTGGAATTAGTAGAACAGATGTCCCTTTCAGTTTCACACTTGGGAGATGCATCAAAGTATTCCATTGCTTAATCTATGCTGTGCCTGTCAAGGTATTTATTTTTGTCTGCGCTCTTCACCCACTATTTTCCTTGCCAATGATTGGCACAGAAAAATGTGCACGACACATTACAAAATCATAGAGGATTTATATGATTGGATTGGGTGATATATATATATATATATATATATATATATATACTAGTAAATGTGCCCGTGCGTTGCAACGGGAGAAACAAAATAATTTTACAATGTGAGAAAAAAGCACTTGATTTTACAACTTCATATATATCTTTGTTTAATTACCCCTCTCGTCTGGGTAGAACCGTAGAAGAAAGGCCGAGAGGCTTGCTACAGGCCCACACCTAACACAACCAAACCAATTCCTAGCAACGCAGATCCACCGCAGCCTCTCACCCGGCCACGTTGATGCCGCCTTGTGGTGCATCAGTGGATTGGTGTTTGCGCTTGTTACTTTAATTTGTAAAACCAGGTATGCGATGTTTTCGACTTGTTGACGTCCGAGTTGTAGGTGCTTGACATGAACTCGTCATGCCTTATACATTCATGATATTATAATTAGTCTAGTGTATAACTTGACATGAATATTAGAAATATACAAACCGAGGGAAATACTTGTCCTGCTAGGTGACCATATTGAAAAATATTAGACTTTACAACTCGTCATGCTTTAAACTGTGATGTGCACAACAAGACCACAATCCAACTCATAACCACCACTGAATCCAACATAACCAGGTGAAACAAACTGATAGGATTCAGTGTTCAGATGCCAACTCCTACCAACATATTCACAAGCATTGTAGATTCTAGAGCACATACATCACATATTCACAAGCATTGTAGATTCTAGAGCACATACATCGCCAAGTCCCCTGTTTATTCCTTCTTCTCCTACCCCCAAAAAAAAAGATGACGGTGCTTAGTTCTACGGGGTCAGCAGTATGGAGCCCGGCGTCTTCCGGGCCTTGAGGTCAGTGTGAGCGCGGGACGCCTCCGGCAGCGGGTGGGTGTGCTTCACACGGATGTGCAGCACCCCATAGACCACATTGGAAACAACTCGCCGGCTGCCTCGAGCAACTCGTCGCAGGTGCCCGTGTAGTGCATCATGCTCGGCCTCGTCAGGAACAACGACTTGGATGCCAGGTCGCCCATGGAGATCGGGTCGGGCAAGGCTGAGGACTGCCGAACGACACCAGGAAAACGCAGGACGCCAAGCACTCTAATGAAGCCTGCGTAAAATCGATTGGGTATCATTCCTCATATCAGTACTATAATGTCCATATGTAGACACATGCAATGAATAATGAAGACCACTCGCTGCAACCAAAACACCAGATAGTGTCTATTTAAATCTATGAAAACGTGGGCTACTTAGTTAAAAGTCGATTATGCCACAATGTGAAGGGAAGCATAAACCGATTCTTAACCACAAGTACTATGAAGAGACAAATTAGATTTTTTGTTGGCATGATTGCAAGCTGACCACATCTTGGTATTAAGACTTCTGTAATTATCAATTTTACAAAGTAGGATCGAATTATGTACTTCAATCAATCAAAGTTTCAAAATAAGACCTATTATAAGAATCTTACCTTGTATGTATCCTAACTTTAGGACGTCAGTATGTCAGACAGCAGGAACAAAACAAAATGTACCTTAAATATGTGGCGAACCAGCATATGGGCAGTCATCCCCTTGAGCATGATAGCAGCCACTGTGTGATCAATCAAAGGCGTGACGGGAACCAACATTGGCTGGAATAATCTGCTCTTCAGCATAAGAGCCCATCGGCTTGCCTGTATACGCAACGACATCCCCAACTTAATCATCAACTTATAGTGTCACAGGATAACACAACAGAACACCAATTCTTCTTTGAGCAATAAAATAAATTGGAACATCTGGTCTTATGTTCAGTGAGCAATGATCTCCGCAATGATCTCGAGAGTTATGCTTCTGGGCATTTAAAAGAGCAGACGACCAAACTTATGGCGTATGTATCAACTGAAATGTTTGTGCGTGGTTTGAGACATCTTTGAACCGGTAACTGACACAATGTTGGCTTGGTTGGCAACTGGCCCAGGATAGATACAGTTTCTTCGGTTTCATCTGCAATAGCAAGCTATCATCAATCGATCTAGTGAAATAATTGCAAGGTGTCTCATACATACTGTATAAACAGGGGATCTAGTGAAATCAATTGGGCTAAGTACAAAGTACTTTTACGAACTAAAAGCTGCACTTATATGGATAATATGACTGTATTAGGAGAATAAAGATGTTGACAATGAACTATGGTGAAAAACAATGACATCAAAACAACTTTTTTTCCCGCTAGATCCATAACAGTAGAAAAACATCCAATTGATTGTATCATTACTTCAATGAACTAACTGGGAAGTAGTATTACTTTAGAGCTACATATATTCAAGATGAAAGCATGTACACCAAACATTTTTGTGACCAAACCCAATAAAGCGTCAACATTTCGCGGATCCATAGACATAAGAACATAGTGGACTGATACCCCCACACCTAATACTTTCATCCCCTTTAGTGTGCCCTTTGCAAGATATTCAGTAAAAGGATTATAAAGAGAGCTTAGCCATTCCACCTCTAGACAGTACAATCAGCTTAAGCATAAGCTTAATAACTGAACTGCAAGAGTAAACACGACACTCATGATAACAGATGAAAATGTCAACCTACTTGCCTCACGGTGTACCGTGTACACCAAAAGCCAGAGTTGGTGAGTGAATAAAACCTGCGGGCAGCTATGATCAGTGTCACTAAATAAATAGTCCAAATATTTGTCGAGGTCAAAGTGGTGTCCAAACCTTTGAGAATCTGCAGTTGAGACTTGAGAATATAGAACGGCAAGATACAGGTGCATGATACACCTAGGAAGAATTCGCTTTCAGAGTGGCACCCAGGAAGAACTCAAAATAAAAGATGAACTTATATGGGCAATATGACTATATTAGGAAAATAAAGATGTAGACACTGAACTATGGAGAAAAACTATCATCAGTAAATATCAAGCACTATTTGTGCGGACAAATACGGAGGAATCCTGTACAACAAACCATGTTTGACTCAAATCAAGTGCTTGGGTGTATCACTCTTGCATCTTTTCACTCTCCTTCTGCTCAAACATTAGCCTTACATATTCTCTCCAACCTAAATAAACAAAATTAGGAAATAGCTAGTCACTAACAATATTCAGAAAATTGACCGTAAAACAATCATGTTGATATGAAAAACTCAAAATCGGACTGTAAGCCCATAATACGCGTAGACTGGTCAGCGCCTGCCATTGACGCTTCTTTCTTGGCGTCGCTGGGCAGAAGCCCGTCTCGCTCGACCCACTGGTGCCCTTAGACATCGGCATCACATCTCGCCATGTCCCGCCTGGCATCTATATCCTCCCCTCTCACTCTGTCCTTGACGAGATTTTCATCTCCCTTGATGTGTCGTGACCCAGTTCCTCAACTCTGACCAAATTCATGGCAATAGGCTACATAGCGACGTGCTTTGTGCAAAAAAAGTAGGAATATGAGGGAAGGTGTATAGACAGGTGCAGGGAGTAGATCGCAGAGGGCGTTCATGTCCAACTTGAGAAATTAGTTTTTAAAGTTTTAAATATTCCCTTGTGCGGATGCAGTGACATGTGTGCACGTGGGGTGGCGTGCTCATTGTCATGGAATTGACCATGTTTCGACACACTGTGAACTGGACACCACGGCCATCATAGGCGAGGGTAGAAAGAAGGATGTTGTCCTTTTCTCATGGATCAGTGGCAAAATCTGTGAGAGATGTTCAGCTAGACTGTTAAGAAGGGCTGAATTGGCTTATTTCAGTGAATTTGAACATTCTAGGGATGACACTCATGGAATAATCACTGCCCATTAGGTTGTTACTGTGTGGTTGTTTGCTCGTGTGCTCATATTCAGTAATTTCAATTTACAAAATAGTCTATGTAAACTTGTCCTGTAATTTAAGTGTTCAAGGAAGTGACTGAGGATTTCTGTTGTCAATATCTTTAGATGGTTTTCACGTGGGTTCAACTTCTACTATGTATATGAAAGTGCATTTGTTTCTTATGGCTTGTGCTCTTTCTTCTTTAGAGGGTCACGAACATGGCTTTCTTCGCCGAGGACGTCCATCGTTTAGGAACAAAAAGCTATCTTCCCTCATATTCCTACTTTGGAGATCACATATTCAACAGTCTCGGGTCACGCTTCTTTATTATTTATACTATATAAAAATATCTAATCCTTTTTCTTATTCTTTATTATTGTGTGGGTCATATATGATAAGTTGATCTCTTCTGCTGCAGCGCAAGTGTGGATGGATAGACATACAGTAATCTCATGTCTGGTTAACATTTTTATTTTTTGCAAGGACAGTGAATTTTGGAGTTTCAGCTAAAAACTTCCATCGAAACTGTGGAGTGAACGACTCTAAGGAGTCGATGAATAATGCCCATAAGCTAGGCAACAAATAGAAATGGTAAAATGAATATAGAATAGTATCAGCATGGTTGGTCATCAATAGGATAGTAGTTTGCTCATATAGCAGAAGAAAAGGTAACAAAACATCACCAATTGGTATCAAAGAAAAACAAACAGGGCCGATTAGATGAAACAGGAGACCAGATTTAGAGCATTTGGTTCCAAAGCAGGCCACATTTGTGAAACAATCATAGTAGTGAGAATTCAAATTAAAAGACTATAACAGAAAGCACTTATAAGGAATCTGGCAACCCCAAAGAGGAACAAGTCCCTTGCAAAGCCTGACATTATTAACCAATAAATTAGAGCGCATAGGATTAGGGTAAGTAAAGCAAATCATGAAGTTGTTAAGACGGCTGGTGATTTACTTACCCAGCAGCACCCTCGGCTTTGATGAACTTGGGAAGCCCATCACTCAACCCACGAGCAAATCCAGGCTGTGTCTGCACACGGACCATGACAGCTTCAAAGGGGCATAGAGCGATATCAGCAATTACCTCAGCAGAAGCTGGCCCTGCAAGGTAAATTAGGGTCTTGTACTTCACGGCATTCTCAGGCCCAGCCATATCTGAGTAGGTCTTCTTAAAGAACTCGTAGAACCCAAACTTGCAAGCCCCCTGAGCACTGTAACCAAGCAAGGTAGGCACCCATCCCCTGAAAAATCCCCTAGCTCATTGCTCCTTTAACAGAACACCAAATCAAGATGAGATGCTCTTGTATTTCGCCAAGTCAATCTGAAACAATTGATAGAAATGTGTTAGGTCCAAAATACTTACTTCAAACCTATCAACACTTCACCAGTTGCAGCTTAGAATGTCCAAGATGGAGAACAAACACATAGCAGTACATCTCAAATTCCACTATTCTCAACCAAGAAGAAACCCTTTTCTTAGAAATCAGACTACATCTCATGAATAAATCACACCCATCCCAATTATCCATTTATACAGATCACATGCATCAGCTAATCAACCCATATGAACTGCTTGCTTGTTTTATTTTATACAGAAGCTAAGGAACCCGGAACAAAAGCACAGTATCATTGCAGGGAGTTCTATGCCCCGGAAGCAACACAAGAACCAGACACATAGCATGAAGAACCATCACCTGCAGGTGTATTTCTCACGCACGCACATAGAAAGAACCATCAGATGCAGGTAAATACAGCAAGCACGTACACATGAAAAGCAAGCATGCCACAGGCACATCGATTTCGAGGAGAAGAGAAGGCCCGCCCTTGGAGACCTTCGTCGTCCTGTAGGGAGCAGCCGACCCCATTTAACCTCGCCGTGGATCTGGTCATGGCCATGGCAGCTCGACGTGGTTTCGTCATTGCCTTGGCCTCCCGTCCCACCTTCCTCCTCATCTCTCCACGCCGGAACCGGCGCATCTGCCCCAGATCGGGCAAGCCCACGCCGACCCACACCAGCAGGAGATCGTCGCCGGGGTGTTAGCTCGTGGTGTTGCTGTCCCAAATTGGGGAGGTGGAGGAGGAGCGGCTGCTGCTCCAGTTCGGCGACGGGAGGGGGAGAGAAAGGAGTGTCCAGTGTGAGGGTGCTCCACGGTGGGAGGGTTGCTAGGGAAGGGAGGCCGGCGTGGTGGGAGAAGGCAGCGAGCGGGGATGGAGACGCGCCGGCGAAGCCTTGCCCGAAACCCTAGCCATGGGGTGGGGTTGCGAACGGACGATAGAGGCCGGGAGCGGAGAATCTGGCCGGAGGGGAGGGAGGCGCGGAGCGTGGGGAGCACGTGTACGCGCTGCACGGCGCCGGAGCTCGCCGGAAGCGGCCGGCGTGGGCGGCGGCGGCGGCGAGGACTTCCTGGGCGAGAGGGAGGCGAGCGCGAGACCGTGCGTGTGTGGTTGTGTTTTTTTTTCTTTACAAATCTGCTCGGACCGCACGTTGAATACTCGAAACGCCAGGGTGTTTTGTGCAAAAACGAAACGTTTTCTCAGATATCCACATAAGATAGGACTGCGGGTTGAATTCTCATAAACAGAGGGACTTTTCTGCAAAATCACTGACGACGTACGACCAGAAACCCACGGTGCTTTATTATTAGGTAGAGATATTAGACACGCTAAACTAAGCCTGAGCGCATTGTAAGTAAACGTACGCTCCGACCACTGTGAAGCGCACCACTAACCCACCCTTCCTCTAACTAGTCTAAGCCAACCATCCTGGTCGATGCGGTAAACTGATCGTAACATGGTAATTCCATTACTACATCCATGTGGTAGATCGATAGTAACAAAGGGCGAAAATGTAGTAATGTCATTACTATCTACCCTAACAGTAAATCGTTGGTAACAGAGAAAAAAGTCTAGTAAAGCCATTATTGCATACGTCCTTAAATCGATAGTAACAAAGGTAAAAATATGTAGTAATGTCATTACTACCTACCTCATGGTAGCTAATACCAACCAACTTGTACTGAGTCTGCACGGAATAGTAACAACATTACTTGCATTGATTGTCCACAGATGGTTGCTAGTAACGAAAGTACAACCTATCTACAGAGCATTTAGTAATATGTTACTACATGTCTCGGCAATGTTTTACTATGTTTAGAGATGAAACCATCGATGTCTCACTAACTGGTAAAAAACCAAGGCCCATTACCATCTATACTATATATATTACTGGCAATGAATAGTGACCCCAGAATTAGGACGTAGCGGACAACCACATGGTAATAGAATTAAATGTGTTACTTTCTTTTGTACATGACATTACCCTTAAATATTTTTGCGGTGGAGAGTGGCCTTCTCCACGTGACCCGCGCGCCTAATTAAGAGCGGCCGAAGCGCAGGTTAAGAAAGAATACGCGCACGCTTACAATAGCGCAGCCGTATACGGTGGCGCTAAACTGTGCCTGAGCGTAGAACGCTAATTCTGCGCTCCGGCCAAAACTGCGCACCCAACCAAGCAAACAACGTGCACGCACCTGGTGTCTTGGTCTCCCACTTGATCGTAAATTCATAGGCAACTAGTAGTAAAGTATGGTAACCTTTTTACTACACAAGCCTAGTCACAAAGTCTATGGTAAGATCCCATGTGAAATGTAGTAACACATGCTAACCTATTTACTATACGTTCCCAGGGAATCAATCGATAGTAAACCTGTAGTAAAACTAGTAATCTCTTTACTATAGATGCACATTTGTACTACAGATGTCTGGTCATGAAGTTTGCCGTAACACCCCATGAAACATTTAGTAAAGCATGTTAACCACCTTACTACACATTGTTGGGAAAATAATCGAAGTATAACATGTAGTACAATTAGTAATCTCTTTACTATACCCACAAAAATAGTAATATGTTTACTATGGATGCATGGAAATTGTTAATAAAATCTCAAATAGCATGTAGTAAATACGTGACCTCTCTAGTAAAATTGATTTCAAAGTAATCATAATGTTACATGTACGCACGGTGAGCAAATTATAACCAAGATCTAATTGTTCAAAATATGTAATTGTTGATCAATTTTACCACATGCTAGAGCAATAGTAACAACAATGTGATATATAGTAATTTACTAGTCAATTTTACTAGTTGAAGGGACTTGTGGGTCTGGATAGTAAAAGTCATTGTCACACATGGTAATGTACTAGAGTCTTTTACCATCAGGTGGAACTTTGGTTGGGACGTGGTCACTTCTGTAATTAGTGAGTTCGAGCGTGGTTTGAATGGCCGGAGCGCAGAATAAGTTATAATGCGCTCGGGCTTAGTTTAGCGTGCCTATATATATATATATATATATATATATATATATATATATATATATATATATATATATATATGCATGAACCTGGCTACTAGAATATCGGGTTTCGTTTATCTTGTGGCATTTGTAAGCCTTTAAATGGCAAGTTTGGGTGTGGTTAAATATATGTATATATATAGCTGCTAGAACAGTGGTTGAAACCTCATGCATGATTGTTTCAAGCTGTTGGTTTAGCCAGGTTCATGCATATATATCACCAATTTCATGGGCATTCCAGTAGCTGTTGGTTTAGCTAACTGAGTTAGAATTCCTATGGTTAGCTAATCTTCCCGCCAAAGGAAAAGTATATTGTTGATAACCACATTAATTTCTCACGTGCCAAGGCAAAATATCGTCATGTTAATTTAAACTGCATATGCATGTGCATGTGAACCTTGCATGATCAGTAATTAACATCCAACTGTTACTGGCGATGCCAAATTAACCCAGTCCTTTGACAGACACATGTTTTTATAACATTTAGAATTCATTATTATATCTACAGCCGATGACAAAGGAATCTCCATGCCACATTTTGAAAAAAAAACAGGACAATTTTTGCTATGGGAACAACTTATGAGTTGCGTTAATGTTCTATTTGATATATATGCATGAAACATATTTTGATTTGGTATCAACACATTTTTTGAGAAATCTATTACTGTACTAAAAGTCAATAATGTTTTTGGACGATGTGTGTAAATTACTCAAATCTTACTTCTAGAACTTATAAATTAATTAAATAAAAAAAGTTGGCTGACCTTCGGCTGTGTGCATCTTAGTTAGGCTGGGTGTAATACTTAAACCTTTTATGTAATAAAGCGCCCTTTATCCGGAAAAAAGTTGTCTGACCTAATGTACTCGCCAATTTAAGTGCTCTATGGCATTGGTTTCTTGGCTCCCACTTAAGACGGGAGGGATGTCCTCAAGCGTAAGAGCAACTCTAGCAGATTCTTTAAAAGCACCATTCTTTTATTGAAACTGCCAATATAAGGGCTAAGAGGCAAAAGAATCACTCTAGCAGATACTCTAAACAGTTATTTATCCTTATTTCTTTAAAGGGAGCTCTAAATGATGGACTATAGACTTTATATTTAGAGTAAGGGAGGGAAATTTTCCAGCCGCCTACAGTCATGGCTGCCACACGGTTAGGTTCTTAGGAGATATATTTTGATTTGCTGTAATCTCTCTGTTATTCTCCTGATCTTCTTATGGTCCTCACAGATGTAACCATAAGACTTGTATGCGATACGGGGTCAGCCCCGAAGATAGATAAAACCCCACACGACCCCCTTAGAGAGGTTGCGATGCTTCACAATATTTCATATGGTATACAAAGATCTTCTCTTCCATCAGATCTAACCTTCCTCGACCACCTCCCTCCCATGGCATCCTCCTTTGGCTCATCCTTTTTTCCTTCGGCCTAAACTCTCAGGTCTCCGGAAAACTCACATGCACTAATTACATCATATGGCATGCCCAAGTGCTATCCTACTTCAGAGTTGCGGGCATGTACGTGTATCTGGACAAAACCACCCCCAAGATAGTGATGACGCACAAGTATAGGGGATCAATCGTAGTCCTTTCAATAAGTAAGAGTGTCGAACCCAACGAGGAGCAGAAAGAATCAATAAGCGGTTTCAACAAGGTATTCTCTACAAGTGTTGTAAAGTAGTTGTGACATATAGTTTGATAATAAGATAATTCGTAACAAGTAACCAAAGTAACAAGGTGCAACAAGATGGGCCAATCCTTTTTATTGCAAAGGACATGCCAGAAGTATTTCTTATACTCCATTCGTTCCTTTATATAAGGTGTAACTTTTTAGGCACGGTGACCAAGGCACAAAATTGAGAAGAATTTTAGACAAAAATACCCTCAACTAATTAGGTAGTTAGAAGATTAATTAACGGCAACTAAATAACCGGCGACCTAATAAAAGGCAATTGGATCTCGCTGCACGAGAATAAAATCAATCCGTGGGATGGGAGAGAGAGAGAAATGTGAGTGCATGCAATCAGGGAGAGAGATTCCTTTTTACTACCTTCTTGTTGGGGACAAGGTGCTACTTTTTATCTAAGACAAGTACTGGATGGTGAAAGGACATGCACGAAAAACTGATAGGAAAAGAGAAATACACATTACATTACGAATTTTTTGGGAAAAACAAATACACCATATATAAAGGAACAAAGGGAGTAGTGATTAAAGCGTTCTCGAGGACACACAGGAATTTCGTCTACTTACTTTCACCATGATTCATTGACTTGCGTTCACTTCTTTGATAAGTTATTATGTGGGTGGATCGGTGATAAGGTGTTTTTATTACTTGAACAAACAATCTACTTATAATTACCCTCTCTCGCAAGCATCCGCAAATACAAGAGAAAATTAGGATAAATCTAACTATAGCATGAAACATATGGATCCAAAACTGCTCATCAGATTGTCCATGTTGTTCATTCTTCTGGGACGCAGGGGTTAGTTTTTAAAATTGACTATGAGAAGGTATATGATAAAGTTAATTTGGGCTTTGTATATGAAGTGCTGCTCTTAGGGGTTCTGGTTCCAAGTGGACTATCTGGATTAAGAGCCTGACTGAGAATGGCTCTGTTGGAGTCAAATCAAATGGAGTTGAGACTGATTTCTTCCTCACAGGCAATCGACAGAGGCTGGGTGGAGCTTTTTCTTCTCTTATTTTCAATCTAGTGGTAGATTTGTTCTCTAGAATATTGATTAAAGGAAATCAAGCAGGTTTAGTGAAATGACTTTTTCCTGGACTAGTCAATGGGGGAGTCATGTGTTTAAATATGCTGATGATACCCTCCTTTTTTACAGAATGAAAGTAGAATAGCCTTGAATTTGAAGTGGATGCTCACTTTTTTTTGAACAAGTGTGAGGCATGAGGATTGATTATCATAAAAGTGCTCTGATTCCCAGTAACATGGGAGCAGATGAGCTTGGGTTTTGTCGATATCTTTCAATGTGTGGTGGGAGATTTTCCCATCAAATATTTAGGAATATCTTTGCATTTTAATAAGATGAGTAGAGAAGATTTACAATTCCTTATTGATAAGATCCAAGCTAGCATTGTGGGTTGGAGGGGTAAGCTGATATCCTATCTAAAGAAGATCATACTTATTAAATCTTGTTTAGCTAACATCCCTCTTTATTTGTTATCTTTTGTTAAATTCCGGAAGTGGGACCTCCAACTTATTAACTCCCACATGGCAAACTTCTTATGGAGTGATGAGGGTCATAAAATTCACTTAGCTAGTTGGCCTTCCATTTGTATGAAACAGGAATTTGTATGATATCTTTCAATGTGTGGTGGAAGATTTTCCCATCAAATATTTAGGAATACCTTTGCATTTTAATAAGCTAAGTAGAGAAGATTTACAATTCCTAATGGATAAGATCATAGTTAGGATTGTTGGGTGGAGGGCTAAGCTGCTATCCTATCTAGGGAGCATCATACTTACTAAATCTTGTTTAGCTAGCATCCCCTTTTATTTGTTATATTTTGTTAAATTTCCCAAGTGCTCTCCCCAACTTGTTAACTCCCACATGGCAAACTATTCATGGGGTGATAGTGAGGGGAACCATAAAGTTCACTTAGCTAACTGGCCTTCCATTTGTATAACACCAGGAGTCCTAACATGCTGTGTTGCCATGACAATAACTCATCACAGTTTTGGAAGAGTTTCATGTGGGCTCTACAGGTAGTTAGGTTGGTTATAAGTGGGCAGTGGGTAATGGTAAAATGGTTAGGTTTTGGGAAGATATTTGGCATGAGAATGCTCCTTTAGCTACCTAATTTTTGGATCCTTGTTACTTGGTTAATGAAAGGAATAAGACTATTAATGACCTTTGGTATGGGCAAGAGCTTAAATGTACTTTTAGCAGAGTATGTTCTGATGAATTGATGATCCAGTGGTTTGATTTGGTTAACATCCTTAAGCTTACCAGGTTTTGTCAGGATGAATTTTTTTTGATCTGGAAATATGAATCTAAGGGGGTTTACGCTACTAAAATTTTCTATGCCATAGAAAATTTTAGAGGGGTGCAACCTATCCTCCTACCTGCAGTGCGGAAGGTTAAGGTCCCACCCAGAATACAAGGTTTTCTATGGTTGTTTTCCCATAATAAGATTATGACATGTGATAATTTGAGGAAGAGGGGGCTGGCTAAACCTCTTGAATGTGTATACTGTACTGAGATAGAATCAGTGTTTCACTTGTTTTTTGAATGTATAGAGGCTAGGTTAGTTTGGAGGGAGGTGGAAGTGTTGTTTGGTATTTCTGTTACTAACTTTGAATCGATTGGTAGGTGGTGGCTCTGTGAGAAAAAAATTCTTACATCTGAATGTGATTACCTCTGCAATCCTGTGGGGATTGTGGAATTGTAGAAATTCTTTAGTTTTTGATAGATGCTCTTGGATATCTATGAAGCAGGTGTTTGGCTTGGTCATGCGGTGCCGGAAGGACTAGAAAAAAACCTTCGAGGGTCTGAGAGGGGCCAGGCTCTTGGGGTTCCAGGATTGGTATGGAGAAAATTGAAAAATCCTTTGGAACTGGAACCATACTGATGGACTGCAGGCAGGGTTTTGGCTCTCTTTCATGGCAAAGGCGGTCCAAGGAGCTGTGCACGGGGGAAGGAGCACCCTGGAGTACCAGCAGAAGAACCCTCAAGAAGCTGATACCATACATGTGGTCTTCTCGGGCTGGCGAGATGTGTTGGACCAGATCTTCTGAAAGGATACTTGCCTTTCTGCAGGTGTTTCCCTGGGTGTGCCTATGCGTGAGATGTTTTTCCTTTAGTTTGTAGCCGTTGTCTTCACCTTGATGTTTTCTTAGCGCTCTTTCTCTTTGGGGAGAAATTCTGGGTTTTGGGTCTGTAATAAGGCATGCAGGGAACTGTTTTACCCCTGTTTAGGTTCAGAGTAGGTTTTAGCTTTCTATTTTTTGTGGTACTCATATGGCTTCTCTTTCTTCAATTAAATATGGAGCCGGGGGAGGCCCTCGATTTTTGAAAAAACAACTCATAAACTGCCACTACTGTAGGATGGTCCTAACACGACAGTATAATCAGAGACCCTTCGACGAAACTGGGTGCGATGCATTAATCGCAAACGATGGTGTAAGAAAACCGTAAAAAATGATACGAACTACCTGCGATGGAGCAGACATCAAACACGATTCAGATCTGAGTTGTGTGTGCGATATGTGGCATACAGTTGGTTCATATGAACTGTTCGCGATGAGCATAACAACAGAAATGGTCAGCCGGATGAGGGTGTGTGCGATATATGGCATACAGTTCACTCAGATGAACTGTCTGTGATTAGGCAACACAACAAAAACGGTCAGCCAGATCAAGTTGTGTGCGATATATGGCATACAGTTCACTCGGATGATCTATTTGGGATGAGCCAAGACAACAGAAATGGTTCAACTGAACAAGATGTGTGTGATACGCGGCAAACAGGTCCGTAATCAGAAATGTGTGCGAAGACCGATAATAACACTGACGATTGCTACTAATAAGCCGTGTGTGTGTTATGGGCAAACACTTACTAGTATACAATTGTCAATGATTGATAAAATCATCACCAGTGGGTTCCCTAGTTTACTCCATGTGCGATTTGATTTGCTCTGTCTATAGAAGAACAACATATATAACCAAACTAAACATCCAGTTACATAAGTGACTATACAGACCATTCGTGCACACCTCAATAAACAACTACATGCATTCTAAATTGCTCTGTGGCTCGATCCCTTGTTTGGGGAAGGATGAAGGCACTTCTCATGTCAACGATCCTCCTGTACATCTCGTAGCTTGTGTACATGTCCTTGGCCGCGTACTTGATGTGATATACATCCAGTCTCTACTCCCAGGCACTGTCCAGACGATCTTGTCCTTCTTGCTCTCATCCTTCATCTTCATGTAGTAGGGGTCGAAGATGGCCGAGGCGAGTTCAACCAGGGAGTCCTGATTGTTCTTCGTGTTGTCCCAGACCCTCTAGTGGTCATGGATGTTCACAAGATTCCGGTAGGCCAAGCCCGAAAACTTGAGCGCCTTTAGATCGTTGGTGGTGTCCACCATAGCGAAACTATAGTCAAGGCTTGATGCCTACTACGCAACTTTATTCTTGTAGACTCGTGTTGGACCTCCAAGCACAGAGTTTCGTAGGACAGTAGCAAATTTTCCTCAAGTGGATGACCTAAGGTTTATCAATCCGTGGGAGCGTAGGATGAAGATGGTCTCTCTCAAACAACCCTCCAATCAAATGCAAGAAATCTCTTATGTCCCAAACACACCCAATACAATGGCAAATTGTATAGGTGCACTAGTTTGGCGAAGAGATGGTGATACAAGTGTAGTATGGATAGTAGATATAGATTTTTGTAATCTGAAAATAAAAAAAAGCAAAGTAGCAAGTGATAAAACGGAGCACAAACGATATTGCAATGCTTGAACACAAGGACTAGAGTTCATACTTTCACTAGTGCGATCTCTCAATAGTGCTAACATAATTGAATCATATAACAATCCCTCAACGTGCGACAAAGAACCACTTCAAAGTTCTTATCCAGTGAAGAACATAAGATGAAATTGTTTTATGGTACGAAACCACCTCAAAGTTATCTTTTCCGATCAGTCTATTGAGCCATCCCTATAAGTGTCACGAACAACCCTAGAGTTCGTACTGAAATAACATCGTATGATACACATCAACCAACTCTAATGTCACCTAGATACTCCAATGTCACTATCGGTGTCAAAACCGTCAGATCTCGGGTAGGGGGCCCCAAGTTGTATGTCTGAGGACCAATGGTAACTATGGACAAAGGACACAGTGTTTACCCAGGTTCTGGCCCTCTTAATGGAGGTAAACCCTACTCCTGCTTGATTATATTCGAGGGTATAGGGGTTACAAGAGTTGATCTACCTCGAGATCGATTCGGCTAACCCTAGATCAGCTAGCCTAACAATGTTTTCCTCCTACCTCCTATCTACCCTCCGGCTTATATATGTTGGGGAACGTAGTAATTTCAAAAAATTTCCTACGCACACGCAAGATCATGGTGATGCATAGCAACGAGAGGGGAGAGTGTTCGTCTGTGTACCCTCGAGACCGAAGCGAAGCGTTAGCACAACGCTGTTGATGTAGTCGACGCCTTCACGATCCGACCGATCCAAGCACCGAACGACGGGCCTCCGAGTTCAAGACACGCTCAGCTCGATGATGATCTCCGCCTCCGATCCAGCAAAGCTCCGGAGGTGAGATCCACAAGACGACGGCGTGGTGACGATGATGATGTTCTACGCGCAGGGCTTCGCCTAAACTCTGCGACGATATGACCGAGGTGGAATATGGTGGAAGGGGGCACCGCACACGGCTAAGGAACGATCCGTAGATCAACTTGTGTGTATATGGGGTGCCCCCCCCGCCCCCGTATATAAAGGGGGAGAGGAGGAGGGGGCCAGCCTAAGGGGAGGCGCGCCCTAGGAGGGGGAAACCTACTAAAAGTACCCCCTCCCTTTCCTATTCCAAGAAGGAGGGGGAAGGAAGGAGTGGGAGAGGGGGAAGGCAAGGGGGGCGCCGCCCCCCCTTCCTTGTCCTATTCGGACTCAAGGGAAGGGGGCGCGCCACTTGCCCTGGCCGGCCCCTCTCTCTCCAATAGGGCCCATCAAGGCCCATTACTTCCCCGGGGGGGGGGGGTCCGGTAACCCTCCGGTACTCCGGTTTTTCTCCAAAAACTCCCGGAACACTTCCGGTGTCCGAATATAGTCATCCAATATATCAATCTTTATGTCTCGACCATTTCGAGACTCCTCGTCATGTCCGTGATCACATCCGGGACTCCGAACAAACTTCGGTACAAAACTTGTAAACTCATAATAAAACTGTCATCGTAACGTTAAGCGTGCGGACCCTACATGTTCGAGAACTATGTAGACATGACCTAGAACCATTCTCGGTCAATAACCAATAGCGGGACCTGGATGCCCATATTGGTTCCTACATATTCTACGAAGATCTTTATCAGTCAAACCGCATAACAACATACGTTGTTCCCTTTGTCATCGGTATGTTACTTGCCCGAGATTTGATCGTCGGTATCTAATACCTAGTTCAATATCGTTACCGGCAAGTCTCTTTACTCGTTCCGTAATACATCATCTCATAACTAACTCATTAGTTACAATGCTTGCAAGGCTTAGGTGATGAGTATTACCGTGAGGGCCCAGAGATACCTCTCCGACAATCGGAGTGACAAAACCTAATCTCGAATTATGCCAACCCAACATGTACCTTCGGAGACACCTGAGAGCACCTTTATAATCACCCGATTCGTTGTAGACGTTTGGTAGCACACAAAGTGTTCCTCCGTAAACGGGAGTTGCATAATCTCATAGTTGCGTGAACTTTGTATAAGTCATGAAGAAAGCAATAGCAGTATACTAAACGATCAAGTGCTAGGCTAGCGGAATGGGTCATGTCAATCACATCATTCTCCTAATGATGTGATCCCATTAATCAAATGACAACACATGTCTATGGTTAGGAAACATAACCATCTTTGATTAATGAGCTAGTCAAGTAGAGGCATACTAGTGACTATATGTTTGTCTATGTATTCACACATGTATCATGTTTCCGGTTAATACAATTCTAGCATGAATAATAAACATTTATCATGATATGAGGAAATAAATAATAACTTTATTATTGCCTCTAGGGCATATTTCCTTCAATATAGACACCGGAGGGGCTTAGGGTTGTAAAAAGTCGGTTTTACATAAAGGAGTAAGATATCCGGACACCTATACTTTCCATCCATGCATTAGGGAGTCCCCACCGGACACGAGGTAATCTTCTATCTTATATCTTGATGGCCCATCAGTCCGGACCACATCAATAGACCGGACGCCCGACGACCCCCTAGTCCAGGACTCCCACAGTAGCCCCTAAACCAGTCTTCAATGATGATATATTCAGCGTTCAGATTGTCTTCGGCATTGCAAGGCGGGTTCCTTGAAGAATACACCTCGGCTTTCCTCTGTAAAAGAATCGTGTCCGACCTTTCATAATGAACACAACCCTTAGCCGCGAGGGCAGGATATATAAAAAATGAGTACAATGCCTTTTACTGACAACTTTTTTGATGAAGCGTCAGACTTGACCCTTCGGCATTTTGAACCGTTTTCCCATCCCGCGTTCCGTGTTTCAAGGCCATGCCCCATTGGCACGTCTTGTCAAAACAGAGATCGTGCCCACTTAATACGGGATTGCACATCAATGATATTTGGGTAATCCAACCGACTGCGGCGCACGCCTTCATTGGAAATAGGCGAGATTCAAGGCACGAGTGGGGGCGGTTGGCATTTTCACTGCCTATAAGAGGGCAATAGATCTTTACTTTCTTCCCCATGCCTTCACATCTCCAAAGCCTTCTAAACTCCCAAGCTCTCTGCGCCCGCAAAGTTTCCGCCTTTCTCACCACCACCACCACCTCCTCCGACCATGGCCGGAGCTGGCTCTAAAGGCAAGTGGGAGGCCTCCTCCGTGACGGAGAAGGAGATAAAAGATCTCGAGAGTGCGGGGTACCTCACCGCCGATATCAAGCACATGCTTCCCCCCGAAGGTCAAGTCATTCCCACTCCGGAGCCTAGTGAACCGGTCGTCTTCCTTCCCCACTTCCTTAGAGGGTTAGGTTTTCCACTCCACCCGTTCGTCCATGGACTCATGTACTATTACGGGCTAGATTTCCACGATCTGTCCCCGAACTCATTCCTCCATGTCTCGACGTTCATCGTCGTGTGTGAGGCTCTCATCCGCGTCCACCCACACTTCGGCCTATGGCTCAAGGTCTTCAATGTGAAGCCAAAGGTGGTCGACGGGCAGCACACGGACTGCGGCGGAGCTATGATTAGCAAGCTACCGAACACCACATGGCCCAAGGGGGCCTTTGTGGAAACCATGAAGATATGGCAACAGGAGTGGTTCTACATCACCGAGCCACGCCGTACTAAGTGGGCGGCCATTCCAAAGTTCAAATCCGGACCCCCCCATGAGGCTCACCCCCTAGAACGCAAAGGGCCTGGACTGGGGGTCCCAGACGGAGGTGATGTCGCTACAAACGCGCATCACCAACGTGCTAGGGAAGAATGTTGGTCTAACCAACGTGGTTTAGATCATGCTCTTCCGCCGCATTCTCCCCTACCAGCGCCGGGCTGCCCCCATGTGGGAATTCAAGCCGGAGGATCCGCGGACGCTAAAGCACTTCCTCGGCACCATGCACGAGGGAATGTGGAAGATGCTTTTCAAGGCGCAGAAGAGCAGCTGGCCCATGGAGACCGAAGACATGGGTCTCAACGCCACGAACCCGGCCTCTCCAGTAAGTGTTCGATATTTCCGAAGACATACCTAGTTCATATACATATTCGATCTATGCCGAGCTCACCAACCCATCCTTTGTTATAGGGCTGGACCAAGAAGTCAGAGCGGATCAAGAGTCCAACTCCATTGCCGGAAGACCCAGTCACTCTTGTGCTAGCGGAGATGCTGGTCCCGGCGCCCTATAAGGCGCCGGCGAAAAAGGCCAAGAAGAAGAGCAAGGGGCCCAAGGACAGGCCCCGCCGTAAAGGGCCTATGGAAACTGTGTCCGGAGAGATCGACCCCATCTCCTCCCACGAGGAAGACGAGGACGAAGAAGAGGGGCAGGAGGATGACGAGGAAGCGGAGAGCGAGTCCCCCCTCAAGACGAGGAGGGGAAAAAGGACAACCTCCGAGAACATGGAGGGGGCGACGCCGAAGAAAGGGCGGGTGGTCCTCTTGGACAGTTCGGGCTCGGAGTCCGAGCACAGCCCGGAGGGGTCCATAGGGAGAAACCCCTGGCCGAAATGTAAGTATTAGAAACTTACTCGTTCAATTATCGCTATAATCTGCCTTTGTCATGCTCAACTTTTTTTTATGCTTTCCATCCCTCTGCGCAAGATCCCGGTTCCTTCCACTTTGGAAGGGAACTCTCTAGCCCTTGGAGAGGCGGAGAGTGACGGGCCGTCTCGCTCCTCCCCCTGCCATGGAGGACACCGAGGTGTCATCCCAAAAGCCATCTCTTGGCCAGGGAGGGGCGGACGAGACCGTCTAGAAGGCGCCCGAGGACAACACCTCAGACGCCGTAGAGCGGGGCACGGCGACCCCCATGACCATCGAGGGTGGGGGGCTTCAACAATACGGGCCTCCACCGAACACCATCCCGGAGCCCAGTACGGCTTCGGGTTCGGACCAACATCCCCCTTCGAAAGAGGGGGGAGGAGCAGGAGCTCCGTCGGCGGCCTCTGTCGATCCGGAGGCCACTGACACTATGCGGGAGGCACTGCAATGTGCCTCTATTGTGGAAGAACACCGCACCCTGATGGGTGTGGTTATGGTAAAGGCTCGGTCCGCGAAGAGTGGACTGACCGAAGCCTTCAATAGCCTATTGGTAGGCTTTGAGGTAAGCGAAGTAATATTCTTTCCTAGCTTTATTTTTTGTATACTTATGAAGAGATATAGGGAGCAAAAGAAGGACTTGCATATGGTGTTCATTGACTTGGAGAAGGCCTATGATAAGATACCACGGAATATCATGTGGTGGGCCTTGGAGAAGCACAAAGTCCCAGCAAAGTACATTACCCTCATCAAGGACATGTACGATAATGTTGTGACAAGTGTTCGAACAAGTGATGTCGACACTGACGACTTCCCGATTAAGATAGGACTGCATCAGGGGTCAGCTTTGAGCCCTTATCTTTTTTTGCATTGGTGATGGATGAGGTCACAAGGGATATACAAGGAGATATCCCATGGTGTGTGCTCTTTGCGGATGATGTGGTGCTAGTTGACGATAGCCGGACAGGGGTAAATAGGAAGTTAGAGTTATGGAGACAAACCTTGGAGTCGAAAGGGTTTAGGCTTAGTAGAAATAAAACCGAGTACATGATGTGCGGTTTCAGTACTACTAGGTGTGAGGAGGAGGAGGTTAGCCTTGATGGCTAGGTGGTTCCCCAGAAGGACACCTTTCGGTATTTGGGGTCAATGCTGCAGGGGGATGGGGGTATTGATGAAGATGTGAACCATCGAATCAAAGCCGGATGGATGAAGTGGCGCCAAGCTTCTGGCATTCTCTGTGACAAGAGAGTGCCACAAAAGCTAAAAGGCAAGTTCTACAGGACGGTGGTTCGACCTGCAATGTTGTATGGCGCTGAGTGTTGGCCGACTAAAAGGCGACATGTTCAACAGTTAGGTGTGGCGGAGATGCGTATGTTGAGATGGATGTGTGGCCACACGAGGAATGATCGAGTCCGGAATGATGATATACGATATAGAGTTGGGGTAGCACCAATTGAAGAGAAGCTTGTCCAACATCGTTTGAGATGGTTTGGGCATATTCAGCGTAGGCCTCCAGAAGCTCCAGTGCATAGCGGACGGCTAAAGCGTGCGGAGAATGTGAAGAGAGGGCGAGGTAGACCGAATTTGACATGTGAGGAGTCCGTTAAGAGAGACCTGAAGGATTGGAGTATCACCAAAGAGCTAGCTTTGGACAGGGTGCATGGAAGCTTCCTATCCATGTGCCAGAGCCATGAGTTGGTTGCGAGATCTTATGGGTTTCACCTCTAGCCTACCCCAACTTGTTAGGGACTAAAGGCTTTGTTGTTGTTGTTGATACATATATGTGTTAGGCGAAACCCATGTGTAGACAGTAGCCCCTGAGACTGTGTCCGAATTAGGAAAATCCGGACAGAGGATCAAAAACAGGTTCATAACATGTTGTATACATTGTTGGACAGGCTTCGATGTTGGTGGCTACTGCCCCGGCCGCGAAGATAGTCGTGCTCAATCGGAAGCTTTGGCTATCCGACGAGGAACTCGACGGTTTAATGAAACCCAAGGTAGGTGAAAGTACTTCATACCGGAAAGTGATGTTTGTATGTAGTCGTGTAAACTGACTGAAAATGTTGTAAAACACTCACAGTTGGCGCAGCCGAGGTCGAGTCCCTCAAGAGCGCCCTCGCCGAAGCCAAAAAGGAGGCGGAGGTGAGCAAGGCGACCGTGGCCAAAGCGGCCAAGGCTTTGGAATAGGAGCAAACCACCCGCCGAAAACACGAGGCACGGGTGGGGGAGGTCGAGCAAGAGCTCAAGGACGCCATCGCAAGGTGCGAGTCCTTGGAGCAGAAGATTTCGGAGCAGGCCTTCGAGCTCGCCAAAGCTCTTGAGATCCTGAAGGAGGACCGGGTTGATGCCTAGGGCACTCGCCAGGAGATCCAAGAGGCAAGGCAGATTGCGGCTGGTAAGGCCTTTACCATGCAAAGTAGATATACTAGTAAGAGATATATTTTATTGACCAGAGTTTGGAGTTCTCTAGGCGCCTTTGCCGATCTGCCGAGGAGTATTGTGGATGCCGCCGCATTCTTCTAGGCCAAAGAGGGGAGCTCGACAGAGAAGTTGTTCTGGTCGCAGTACCTTGCGCCAGAACTTCCAGTGCCCCTAAGCGACCAGCTGAAGCAGCTGTCCGAGCTGCACAGGGTGGCCGGACTGGCCATGAAGTATGTTATAGCCTGCTTGTGGCTGGCCGAATCCATCCCTAGTAGTCACTTCAGACTTGTGAAGAGGTTGGTGGAAGCGCTTCCTCAGATCGAAGCCCTTAAGTGGTCGTCCTGCATTGAAGGTGCCCGGATGGCCTTCGCCCGTGCCAAGGAGCAGTGGGCAAAGATGAAGGCCATCGAAATTGCCATCGCATGGCCGCCTGAAGGGAAAGAGCACCAGCGGCCGGAGAAGTACTTTGACGAGGTCCTCGAGGGAGCCCGCATAGTGGAGGTCCAGTGTTCGAAGGACGCCATCTTTGAGTAGTTGAGTCCGGTTTGTAAGAGTCATGTAATGAACTCATGGTGTATGATAGTTATGATTATGCTTTATTATTAGTTTATCCTCCTATTTTGCTGTTTATATGTCTCAAAGTTTACCAGTCGTTGGCTTCAGCCCCCACGTAAATATTACGGGGGTGTTCGGGAATGCATGACCGCCCTTTATCCAATGTCTTGGTCCGATGTAGGAGGCGCCTTGCAAGGTAAACTAGGCAATTAGACTATGCAGGTTTTGTACTTTCATTTAGCCATAAGAGTCCATTGGTGCCGCTAAGTATTAGCCCCTTGTAGCATGAACGACAATCCGGAGTGCGGCGCATTTGCAATGCGGATCGTCGAAAACCCAGCCCCTCGTATAACACGACATAAATCGCGAACAATTCGTAGTATGACACTAAGTCACCGGATCGCTGAACTGCTCTCGCCTATCATGACAGTAAGTTTTTGGGTTTCTCTACTGAGGTACTTGACCGGACGAACCGGAAATACAATCGCAGTAGTTCTCCCTTTACTACCTTAGCCAGACTTGCGAAACGTAAGGTGGTAAACACAGGAGACGGGCAACCCAACTATAGACCAAAGACATGATTTGGAGGTGATGCATATAATGCAATATCCGGGATGCCGAAGAGTTCCCTATAGGTTTTCAGACTTAAGAATTTTGCGGGGCCGAAATCAGCCCCTGGTATGAAGACCGTGTCGAACCACGTATGTTAGTGGAACGTAAGGGGGAGCACGGATGACAAGGAAAAAACCAAAACCCAACCAAGAAGGTGGTAATCATATAGCCCTTTATATCTTTATTGATACGTTGATGACTCATACATCTCCAACGTATCTATAATTTTTGATTGTTCCATGCTATTATATTACCCCTTTTGGATGTTTATGGGCTTTATTTTACACATTTATATCATTTTTGGGACTAAACTATTAACCGGAGGCCCAGCCCATATTGTTGTTTTCTTGCCTGTTTCAGTATTTCGAAGAAAAGGAATATCAAACCGAGTCCAAACGGAATGAAACCTTCGGAAAAGTTATTTTTGGTACAGAACCAATCCCAGGAACTTGGAGTGCAAGCCAGGGGATCATCGAGGAGGCCACGAGACAGGGGGGCGCGCCCACCCCCCTGGGCGTGCCCTACCCTCTCGTGGGCCCCTCGAGGCTCCCCCGACCGACTTCTTTTGCCTATATATTCCCTTATACCCTAAAAGCATCAAAAAAGAAGATAGATCGGGAGTTCCACCGCCGCAAGCCTCTGTAGCCACCAAAAACCTCTCAGAGCCTGCCCAAGCACCGCCAAGGGGGAACCCATCACCGGTGGCCATCTTCATCATCCCGCGCTATCCATGACGAGGAGGGAGTAGTTCACCCCGGGCTGAGGGTATGTACCAGAGCTATGTGTTTGATCTCTCTCTCGTGTTCTCTCCATGGCACGATCTTGATGTATCGCGAGCTTTGCTATTATAGTTGGATCTTATGATGTTTCTCCCCCCTCTACTCTCTTGTGATGAATTGAGTTTTCCCTTTGAAGTTGTCTTGTTGGATTGAGTCTTTAATGATTTGAGAACACTTGATGTATGTCTTCCCGTGCGTATCTGTGGTGACAATGGGATATCACGTGCCACTTGATGTATGTTTTGGTGATCAACTTGCGGGTTCCGCCCATGAACCTATGCATAGGGGTTGGCACACGTTTTCGTCTTGACTCTCCGGTAGAAACTTTGGGGCACTCTTTGAAGTACTTTGTGTTGGTTGAATGGATGAATCTGAGATTGTGTGATGCATATCGTATAATCATGCCCACGGATACTTGAGGTGATAATGGAGTATCTAGGTGACATTAGGGTTTTGGTTGATTTGTGTCTTAAGGTGTTATTCTAGTACGAACTCTTGAATAGATTGATCCGAAAGAATAACTTTGAGGTGGTTTCATACCCTACCATAATCTCTTCGTTTGTTCTCCGCTATTAGTGGCTTTGGAGTGACTCTTTGTTGCATGTTGAGGGATTGTTATATGATCTATCTATGTTATTATTGTTGAGAGAACTTGCACTAGTGAAAGTATGAACCCTATGCCTTGTTTTCTATCATTGCAATACCGTTTACACTCACTTTTAACATTAGTTACCTTGCTGTTTTTATTATTTCAGATTACAAAAACCTATATCTACTACCCATATTGCACTTGTATCACCATCTCTTCGCCGAACTAGTGCACCTATACAATTTACCATTGTATTGGGTGTGTTGGGGACACAAGAGACTCTTTGTTATTTGGTTGCAGGGTTGCTTGCGAGAGACCTTCTTCATCCTACACCTCCCACGGATTGATAAACCTTAGGTCATCTACTTGAGGAAATTTGCTACTGTCCTACAAACCTGTGCACTTGCAGGCCCAACAACGTCTACAAGAAGAAGGTTGTGTAGTAGACATCAATGACAGGCAATGAAATTCAATATTAAGGTCATTACATGCCCAAAGAGAAAAAAAGATTTACATAAGGGAAAGTCTAACACAGGGCCTAAAAATCATAGTTCAGGAAAGAAACTCCAATGATGCCCTGTCGTACGTCTGCGCCTTTTCTCCTCTGTAGCGAGTCCTTCGAGAGGAGTATGTGATGGTTGAGACGCGCCTCCCTTAAAAGGATCTCCTATGAAAACCATCTTGCAAGTAGGGCTCTTGATGAACCTACGTTAAAAGGAAAAAGATATATGCGGTTCAACTATGGTCAAGCCGTGCAATGGACCTCTTCCGCAGTGTGCCTCCGGTGTCGCCCAAGGTATTTTTAGTGTGTAATTGTGTACGCACGATACATAAGCCGCAACCTGGTGGGGCGATCGGCGGAGGCCAAACTGCTAATCAATGTCCGGATCTGTTGATTTATCGCTATTATGCGCGGACTGGACTCGTTTGGATACATCGTTGGCTCTATTGGCCGGTGAACTATTCGGCTTGATAAGGCTGCCATATACTTCGGCTGCCAAGGCTGTAGTGTGCTTTTCAGTACGGAGTGACCTCTCCATATTACCATTGACTGTAATAACGCCACGAGGTCCAGGAATTTTAAGCTTCAAGTAAGCATAGTGCGGGACCGCATTGAAGCGGGCGAAAGCAGTTCGTCCGAGCAGTGCATGGTAGCCACTGTGGAAGGGGACGGTGTCGAAGATTAACTCTTCGTTGTCGAAGTTATCTGGGGAGCCGAATACTACCTCCAGTGTAATTGAGCCCGTACAACGGGCCTCCACTCCTGGTATCACACCTTCAAAGGTAGTGTTACTAGGCTTGATTCGTGATGGGTCGATCCCCATCTTATGGACAGTATCTTAATAGATCAGGCTGAGACTGCTTCCTCCGTCCATACGGACTCTAGTGAGGTGGTATCCGTCAATGATTGGATCAAGAACCAGGGCGTCTGAACCCCCGTTGTCGGTGTCCTAGATTCGGGGGTATCCAGCCCTGCCTGCCTGTGGCCCATCGCACGGCTTCATCAATGGCCTGGTATGGCCCAGCTTCAACACCAACGCCACAAGACCCTCGCGAGGGGCCAAGCCTTGCGAGGCGGGCGACGCCAAGACCCCCGAAGGAGTCGGCCTCCTCAGGCTGGCTCCTAAGGGGCAGAGAGTTCTATGCAGGTTACCTCACGAGGCTCACCTGACATGAGCCATGACGACCAAGGCCAGGCGGGCGCTAGGCGGGCGCAGAGCGCAGGTTTCCTCTTCGGTGCAAAGGAAGCAGGGCGCAGGCGTGGAGTCCCAAGGAATCAGCCAAATGTTTCCATTCTGGTGCAACGAGACCAAGACCGCCAGGACGGCAGGACGGAGGTCATCGACGAGCCCACTACAGTGTCACGACCAGAGGCTTTTTGTTGGCGAAGACTACTTTTGTCAGGATAGATTGTACTACTTGTCCCCTTTCAAATCCGGCTATTGTGGGATCCCTTCCCGCTCATATTTGGGAAGAGGACCAAGGCCACTATAAATAGGACTATCCACCACCATAGGAGGGGGACGAAATCAGAACAAGTAGAGCGAGCATACACCACACCATCTCAAGAACACCTCACCTCCTGAGGCTTGTTCATCCACTATACCAGTTCATCCATATCCCTTCGAGGCAATCCACCACACCACACTGGATTAGGGTATTACACCGCAACGATGGCCTGAACCAGTATAAACTGCCGTTTCTCTTTGTCCCTTTGAGCTCGACGCGCTAGGCTTTGGAGGATCGCGAGTAGGCAGGTCGGGTAGATTGAGATCTCCGCACGCACCCCAGAGTTTGAACCTCTCAAGGGATTGTGGATCCCTAAATCCGACATTTGGCGCGCCAGGTAGGGGTGTGTCAGAATCTTCTTCCTCGACCTCTAGATCGTGCCACTGCTCCTATGGTGGGCGCTCCTTCGTCGTCCCAGTCGACGCGCGTTCCCGAAGAAGCGCAAGGGCTGCGCTGATTCACCCTCTTCCCGCGGCAGGTGCGGTGGCCGCCCAAGTTCATACCGAAGATGCCACCGCGCTACGATGGCGCGGCAGATCCAGCCCCCTTTCTTCAAGCATACGAGGAGGCAGTTTGGGCGGTCGGCAGAGACGACAAGGTGAAGGCCAACTGGCTCCCCATGGCCCTTGTAGGCGCGCCACGCGCCTGGTTGCTCAACCTGCCGGCGTCTTCTGTGGCTTCCCGGGAGGAGCTGTGCGACCTCTTCCTCGCCCACTACGCGGCACCGGCGCCCCCGGTCGTCGCATCTCTCCTAGGTGGCTCGCAGGCACCACCTTCCAACCGCCACATCAAGAAGCTCTACCGGAGGGTAGGCACCACTCAAGCGGGCTCGGGGGCTCCCCCGGGCTAGGCGGCGCCCCAAGCTTACCTCTGTAGGATCGAAAGTATGTCTAGAGGGGGGTGATTAGACTACTTGACAATATAAAAATTCAGCCTTTTGATTAGGACAAGTTTTTAGCAAGTTCACAATGATGATCAAGTCAAGTATCACCCTACACATGCAATTCTAGAGTATTGGCAGCGGAAAGTAAATTGCACATGTAGTAAAGAGAGGTGGAGAAGAGCAAACGCAATTTGGAGACACGGAGATTTTTCTCGTGGTTCCGATAGGTGGTGCTATCGTCAATCCACGTTGATGGAGACTTCAACCCACGGAGGGTAACGGCTGCGAGAGTCCACGGAGGGCTCCACCCACGAAGGGTCCACGAAGAAGCAACCTTGTCTATGCCATCATGGAATACACCCACGGAGGACTAGCCTTACTGGGTAGATCTTCACGAAGTAGGCGATCTCCTTGCCCTTACAAACTTCTTGGTTCAACTCCACATCTTGACGGAGGCTCCCAAGCGACACCTAACCAATCTAGGAGGCACCACCTCCAAAAGGTAATAGATGGTGTTGGTGATGATGAACTCCTTGCTCTTGTGCTTCAAATGATAATCTCCCCAACACTCAACTCTCCTCACCGATTTGGCTATGGTGGAAGAAAGGATTGAGTGGAAAGCAACTTGGGAAGGCTAGAAATCAAGTTTCATATGGTGGGAGTGGAGCAACTTGATCTCAACACAAGGGTAGGTAGTTTTCTTCTCGAAATGTAAGGTAGGAGTGGTAGTTCTTTCGATGGCTCTCTCCACGAATGAAGAGGGGTTGGAGGGTATTTATAGCCTCCACACAAAATCCAACCGTTACACATTTGACCAATCTCGGTCAGACCGAAGTTGACAACTCGGTGAGACCGAAAGTTCAAATCTTGTGAACGTTGGGATTTTCGGTGGGACCGAAAATACAATCTCGGTGAGTCCGATTCTTCCAAAGACTAGGGTTTGCCAATCTCGGTGGGACCGACTTTATCATCTCGGTGACACCGATATGATGATGAAGGTTCTGAAGCTTGGCAACACTAGTTTCGTGAGACCGAGTTTGGAATCGGAAAATCCGAAATTTCTAGGGTTTGGGTATATGGCTGAGGTGGTTCATCTCGGTGTGACTGAGTTTATGGAATCGGTGGGACCGAGATTACTTATGAGTGTATATTGGAATGAAAGATTGCTGATAGTTTGGGAGATGTATCACTAAGCACTTTGAGCAACCAGATCATTATCATAACCTCATCCCCTTTTAATAGTATTGGCTTTCCTATAGACTCAATGTGATCTTGGATCACTAAACCAAAAATGGAGTCTTGAGCTTTTGCCAATGTTTTCCTTAGCATTTTGAGGGGTCCACTTCTTCAGTCATTGCCATACCCATATCACTGAACTTTCTGAAATGATTCTCAAGAAACTATTAGTTCAATGATATATATGTTGTTATTAATTACCAAAACCACCCGGGGATTAGTTGCACTTTCAATCTCCCCCTTTTTGGTAATTGATGACAACATATAGATCAAAGCTTCGACAAATGATATAATCAATGAATAATATCGTCGCTTTGAGAAGTATGTGATAAGCAAGAGCTCCCCTAAATTTGTGCATTATTTAAGATTTATGCTTGAATGCAAATGCACAATCGATTAGGATCATGGGTCACTCTTCCATGTCACATACATCTTGGTGGAGCGCACAAAATGATAAGAATGAATAGCATGCACCCAATCACCAAGACATGAGTAAATGATCATACAAGATATGAATAGCATATGATAAGCATTAAGCACACATTAAGGCATAGTATGATCAAGCACTCATCAAAGTAGAGCAAACGAGTATCAAACACACGGAATGTCTCAAAAACTCAAAAGTATCTCAAAGAAACCGCAAATGAACGAAAGAGCAAAAGCGAGCACTCTCTCTCGAAGTCCTATGATCTATACAATTTCTCCCCTTTGGCAACAAGTTACCAAAAAGTTCGAAGGTATAGAGCTAAACGTCACTAGGGACTCTGCTGGCGGCTCTATGCAGGTTGATGGAGTTGAGATGGCTGCATCTGCAAAGGCTTCACTGATGTCCGTGGAGCTGGAGGAGTGGACTTTGGAGCCGAGCTGGAACCGATGGAGCTGTGGGAGGTGCCGAGGCTGTAGTCCCGTGTCATCCATCGAATAGCAGCTGATCTGGGTCTTGTAGGAACCGGAGCAGCTGTTCATAATCATCTGGACTAGGTCATCCTGCATCTCTGCATGAGCTCGCCTTCTCCCTCTTGGCTTCCTCGATATCCGCCTCAAGCTTGTTGACAATGACTTGCACTTGATCGACTTCACATCCAGAGCATGGAACTTGTCTTCAACTATCCTCTCAAGACTCTCCGAGATCGCACAATGCTGGCAGGCGTTGTTCAATCCTCCGGTAGCTTCAAGGAGCTGCTCTCCAACACTCTTGGGTTTAGCTGCTGCTGCTTCGCTTCCTTCTCGCTTTAGCTTGTTTGGCAGCTTCACTCTTTGCTTGACCTTCAACAGACGTGGGATCATCCTCAGTCATCACAACTTCATTGTCCTCATGCTCAGGCTGCAGTGGCAAGTGTGGTCGTTCCAACAAGTAGGTGCCCGTGCCAAACTTGGCATTGATAAGCATCTGAATGTGCGGGAAAATCCACACGACCTCTTACAGTCTGCTGCAGTCCTCTTGATAGTCTCAACTATCGTGTCCATCACCTTGAAAGGTGCCTTCGATCAAGTATATGCAGCATGTTGATAGAATAGCCTCTTATCATGCGATGATCTCAGACTTGGGCATCAAGGTATGCCTCGTAATTGTGTTCGTGGTAGGGAGACTGCACTGGAGATGATACACCGAGCCGAGCTTCAGATCTCTACATCCTTAGCTGGTACCTCATTGTACATATTTTTCATAGACTCATGGTTTTCTTGGGAATACCATAGACATCAACATCATCTCTCTCTCTCAGACTGGAGCATTCAGAAGGCTGCCCATTCTTCAACAGTTGAAGAGAATCTCGACCTTCACCATCCATACAATCCTGCCATCCGGATAGAAATGAGCGTGGCATAGAATTGCATGATCATCTCATCATTCCAATCTATCAACTTCTGACCAACAAACTCAGCAACACCACATGCAAGTGAAGCTCTCATGCACATGTGGAAAGAAGTCTCTGTGCTCTTCATCACAATGTATGCCCAATCAACATATCTAGTATCTCGCAACAATGGGCTTCTTGTCCATGAGCACGATCTCATAGAAGTCTTGTCTGCTCTCTCGGTGTGGAACCTTGGGTCAACAGCAGTCCTTCTCCTCACAAAGATATGGATCAGCTTGTCTCCATAGCCCGAGACCTTTGTCCTTTCTTTCCTTCATGTTTTCAGCTCGAGGATGAGCATCATTGTGAATTGGCGTTTCGACGCAGTTTCAAGAATACTGGTGCCTCATCATCGACTCAGTGGTGGCACATTATCCTTCTTCTTCTCTGAAGCTGGGATATTCTGACAGTTTTCTTGGGCTTGGCAGCGAAGCTTGGCTTGAGCTGCCTTTCTTTGGAGCAGAAGGCTTAGACTTTGAAGGTGCTCACCGCCTCGATGGCATCACCCATCAACTTAGACTTCTGAGGAGGAGGCTGTGGAGCTTCCTCATCATCATCATCATCATCAGCTGCTTCATCATGCACAATTCTCTTCCTCTTGGAAGTTTTCTTCACCTTGCTCGATGTTTCTTCTTCCATACTCAGCTTCTTGGCAACAGTGGACTTCTTCACTTTGCTGGTGCCTTTCTTGGTTTGTTGCCCTTGATGCTCTTTGGCAACCACTTTCCTCTTTGGCTTAGATGAGATCTCTTCCTCAGCTATAAAATCAGAATCTTCTTCATCAGAATTCCTCTTCTTCCTGGCCCTGGTGGCTGCAGGAGGCAAACCACTTGGTGTGCTCCTTTCACCATCATCGAAAAGCTCTTTGGCGTCGGGACTAGTGCTGCCTCTCGAATCTCAGCAATTGGTGATTCAGACCTGTTCGCTGTCACGGCATCGACATGGTGACAACCTGTGAATAGATTAGGTGTAGGCAGAATAGAAGAGTTATCACAAACTGCAGAAGATTTTGCAAAAAATGAGTTCAAATTTCAGTTTTAGGTTTTCACAGAATGCATTTCGGTCGACCGAGTCTAAAATTCGTGAATCCAAGTGTCTAAACAGAACCATTCACACTACTTTCGGTTGGACGAAATGGGTTTCGGATCTTGCCGAGAACACTAGGGTTTCACTAAATCCTCATTCGGTCACACCGATTTGCACAACTTCGTTGGACCGAAAAGTGTAAAGGCAATGGCCAGAGGCCAAATCGGTCATACCGAGAATGTAGAATCGGTCTCACCGAGATGTGTTCGGCGGAAACCTAACCCTAAAACTTTTACTCGAATTTCGTTCTAACAAACTAATCTGCTGGATAGGAAGATCTCAAACGTGGCAAGACGCTAGGCAAACCAATCGTGCATAGAATCGGAGGTTGAAGCACGAGAGGGATCGAAACTCACCCTAACTTGGTGGAGTTTCTCTACGGCGGCAACGGCGCGGAGAGACTGACCGTTGACGGCGACGGAGACCTGCGGCGAGGGCGCACAGGCGACGACGGAGACGATCCGGAGACCACGGCGACGGCAGCAAAGGGTTTGGGGGCGAGGCGTTTTGAAGTAGGAATCAATGCGCGCGACCCACGGAGTATTTATACCCTTTAGCTGTCGGTGGGACCGAGTTGTAAAACTCGGTGGCACCGAGATGGATAACTGCAAGCAGTTACACACTTCGGTCACGCCGAAATTTGCAACTCGGTTTCACCGAGGTGAAAACCTAGATCAATCCAAGTACTTTCGGTCTGTCCGAGTTTGAGTGGGTTGGTCTGACCGAAAATACTTCGAAGGTTTTGGAAGTTAAGCTTTTGACGGATCGGTGGCTCCGAGTGCTCCTCACTCGGTGGGTCCGAAAAAGACTTGTCCAAAGTTTGTGATATAAGCATGAATAGAATTTGAGACAAGAAAGCATAGATAGCTAGGGGAGGAACTTAGGCATTCTTGTCCATCCATTTGGTCAGAAAAATCCAAAAGACCAAAGCAACAAATGGATGTCCTCGAATGGATAAAATCATGCATCCAACATGCTCACACAATAAGATAGCAAATGAAATATGTGTCAAACATGCACAAACAAAACACTAGCTACTATCACACAATTTGTCGATGACTAGGTCATCTATATATGAGTATATTGACTTAGGAGTCAAATGAGAACATTTGATCATAGGTCATACTCATCGCTTAAGCACAAGTGGGGTTACCACTTTTACATAAAGCATTGATGTGTTCACATCATTTGAAGATGCTTTAGCTCAAATCTTTAGAGCAAAGCTCCCCTTGATGTGAGAACCCTTTTAAAGGGTCAAACTAACCTTGGGTTGTCGAGAAGACTTCATGTAGATGTTGAAGATGTGGATGCTCAATGTTGATGAAGATCATCAAGAGTTGGGAGCAATCCTTTGGATTCGGGCACTTTCAATACCTACATGGGTTAGTCCCACAAGGAACAAACAAGGATATCCATGGACATAGATTGAAGTACACAAAAGATGATGTCCATGAAAGCAATGATTACCTTGTCCCTTGACTTACCAACAAGAGGGTTTGTGACTCCATGAACTAGTGCAAGATGTGGAAGTTGATTGCACACGTTCTTGCCAAAATGAATGTGAGTGAAGTATGTTGGCGGAGTCACCCTCGAGAACTCTCTAGTTCTTCTTCTTCGGGATCCACATCATCTTGATGGGAATCCTTGGGGTTGTAGTTGAGCTTGACGAAGTAGAACTTGACGTTTCCTTGGGAACCCACTTGACCATGGCCTTAGGTGCTTCAATAAATGCATCAATCTCCTCTTGAAGCTTGTCCTTGCCTTTTAGCTTGTGGTATTGTGGTGGAAGGTCATCTTGTGCTTGTTCCACATTGGAAGAAGTAGGATCATACTTCTCCTTTTGAGAAACAAACTTTGGAGTGGGATATTGACCTTCTTCCCATTCAACACCCTCGGCGTTGAACTTTCGCTCAAAACCAATTCCTTGATTCTTCGGTGCCTTCCTTGCTTGTAACAATTTCCTCAAAGTTCTTGCTTCCGGCAAGGCTCTTGTAGACACCTTTTCTATAATCCCTTTCAATAGACTATTTTCTTGCTCAAGTGTAACTTGGCTTGAAACATTGTTAGTGGAATCAAGAGAATTACTAGGAGCAACAATATTGGATTTAGCATGGTTATTGTTACTACTAGATGAAGAATTTTTCTTATGCTTGTCATGCTTAGTTTTAATAGGTGGCAAGAAATTAGACAAGAGAAGTCGTTTGGCAAGATATGAAGAACTCTTCTTTCGAAGATCGTCATTGATTGCTTTTAGGAACTTATGTTCTTGCTCTAGATTGAGCTTCTCGAAGCGTAGCTTCTCATGAGATCTTAGGAGCTCTCTATGATCTTCTTGAGTTGTTTCATGAGCTAACTTAAGAGTGTTTAGTTCTTTAGTTAAACGCTCAATCTCCTTCATAGCATTGTCATTCGACTCTTCTCGACTATAAAGACTACTAGCATGTTCATCATTACTAGGCTCACTAGATTTGTCATGTAAAAGCTCATCTTCACCAAGCAAGTCATCCTCATCACTATCAAAGTCAATAAATTCAGGGTGTGATACCTTGGGGCCTTTAGCCATGAAGCATCTTCCAATTCCCTCATTTGGTGAATCAAATAAGTCATAGGAGTTGGAGTTGGAGGATACGAGAGCAAGACCGCAACACCTTCATCTTGATCTGTATTCGGAGTTGGAGTGATAGCTTCTTTCGGAGTGATTGTCTGAGTCGGAGCCGAGACCCATTCACCTACATGAGCTTGATGTTTTCTTCTTGTGTAGCTCCTTGATGACTTGTCTTTCCTCTCCGAATCCTTGCTTCTCCGAGAGGATCTTCGCTCATAACGATCATCTCTACTCCTTCTCTCTTCCGAGGTGACTCTTCTCTTGAGCTTCTTCTTCTTGGAGATTCTTCTCTTCTCTTGTGGGGGCGAACACTCATTTGAGTAGTGTCCGGTCTTCCACAATTGTAGCAGATTCGATCACGACTAGAAGATCTCTTTTCATCATATGATCTAGACTTTGAGCTTCTTTCCTTGCTTCTACTCTTGTAGAATTTGTTGAAGTTCTTCACCATTAGGCTTATCTCTTCATTGGAAACTAGCTTGTCACTTGAGGTTGTGGGAGCATCACTTGTAGCTTTGTAAGCACCACTTGACTTGTTGTGAAGCTCTTCCTTATCTTTAAGTGTCATCTCATGAGCAACAATTCTTCCAATGACTTGGTAGGCTTGAGATTCTTGTAGTTTGGCATCATTTGGATCAAAGTGCACACGGTGTCATACTTTCCATCCAAAGCTCGAGAATCTTCTTGATGATGAATCGGTCGGTCATTTCTTCGCTTCCTAAGCCGGCAATCTCATTTGTGATGAGAGCAAGCCTAGAGTACATTTCAGCGACTCCTTCACCTTCCTTCATCTTGAACTTGTCAAGTTGACCTTGAAGAACATCTAGCTTTGATTCCTTCACGGACTCGGTACCTTCGTGCATTTCACCAAAGTATCCCAAATCTCTTTTGCATTCTCAAGACGGCTGATTTTGTTGAACTCCTCGGGACACAAAGCATTGAAGAGAATGTCACAAGCTTGAGCATTGTTTTGCAACATCCGCAATTCATCCGCTGTAGCTTCACGATCCGAACTTTTCCTTCCTCAAGAACTCACCTTGCAAGCCAACACAAATAATGCCCCATGCGGCAGGGTTATGTCCAAGAATATGCATTTTCATTTTATGCTTCCAACTAGCAAAATTTGAACCATCAAAGTAAGGACCTCTACAAAAATTACCCTCACTAGACGCCATACTCTCCTAGGTTGTGAAACCAAGCTTATGGAGTCCAATGCAATGGAAACCAATACAATGGAGACCAAAGCTCTGATACCACTTGTAGGATCGAAAGTATGTCTAGAGGGGGGGTGATTAGACTACTTGACAATATAAAAATTCAGCCTTTTGATTAGGACAAGTTTTTAGCAAGTTCACAATGATGATCAAGTCAAGTATCACCCTACACATGCAATTCTAGAGTATTGGCAGCGGAAAGTAAATTGCACATGTAGTAAAGAGAGGTGGAGAAGAGCAAACGCAATTTGGAGACACGGAGATTTTTCTCGTGGTTCCGATAGGTGGTGCTATCGTCAATCCACGTTGATGGAGACTTCAACCCACTGAGGGTAACGGCCTGCGAGAGTCCACGGAGGGCTCCACCCACGAAGGGTCCACGAAGAAGCAACCTTGTCTATGCCATCATGGCATACGCCCACGGAGGACTAGCCTTACTCGGGTAGATCTTCACAAGTAGGTGATCTCCTTGCCCTTACAAACTTCTTGGTTCAACTCCACATCTTGACGGAGGCTCCCAAGCGACACCTAACCAATCTAGGAGGCACCACCTCCAAAAGGTAATAGATGGTGTTGGTGATGATGAACTCCTTGCTCTTGTGCTTCAAATGATAATCTCCCCAACACTCAACTCTCCTCACTGATTTGGCTGTGGTGGAAGAAAGGATTGAGTGGAAAGCAACTTGGGAAGGCTAGAAATCAAGTTTTATATGGTGGGAGTGGAGCAACTTGATCTCAACACAAGGGTAGGTAGTTTTCTTCTCAAAAATGTAAGGTAGGAGTGGTAGTTCTTTCTGATGGCTCTCTCCACGAATGAAGAGGGGTTGGAGGGGTATTTATAGCCTCCACACAAAATCCAACCGTTACACACATTTGACCAATCTCGGTCAGACCGAAGTTGACAACTCGGTGAGACCGAAAGTTCAAATCTTGTGAACGTTGGGATTTTCGGTGGGACCGAAAATACAATCTCGGTGAGTCCGATTCTTCCAAAGACTAGGGTTTGCCAATCTCGGTGGGACCGACTTTATCATCTCGGTGACACCGATTTGATGATGAATGTTCTGAAGCTTGGCAACACTAGTTTCGTGAGACTGAGTTTGGAATCGAAAATCCGAAATTTCTAGGGTTTGGGTATATGGTGAGGTGGTTCATCTCGGTGTGGTGAGTTTGTGGAATCGGTGAGACCGAGATTACTTATGAGTGTATATTGGAATGAAAGATTGCTGATAGTTTGGGAGATGTATCACTAAGCACTTTGAGCAACCAGATCATTATCATAACCTCATCCCTTTTAATAGTATTGGCTTTCCTATAGACTCAATGTGATCTTGGATCACTAAACCAAAATGGAGTCTTGAGCTTTTGCCAATGTTTTCCTTAGCATTTTGAGGGTCCACTTCTTCATCATTGCCATACCCATATCACTGAACTTTCTGAAATGATTCTCAAGAAACTATTAGTTCAATGATATATATGTTGTTATTAATTACCAAAACCACCCGGGGATTAGTTGCACTTTCAACCTCACCTTCTGCCCCAAGGATCACTCTGTCGCCACGACGGGAGCAGGCGCGTTCCCAATGCTTTGTACCCCCACCATCTGCCAGTAACGATCACCAGGACACTCATCGACGGCGGAGCCGGCCTCAGCGTGCTCTCCACGAAGGCGTTCAGCCTGCCCCACGTGCCGCCCAGCCGGTTGATACGTCTCCAACGTATCTATAATTTTTGATTGTTCCATGCTATTATATTACCCGTTTTGGATGTTTATGGGCTATACTTTACACTTTTATATCATTTTTGGGACTAACCTACTAACCGGAGGCCTAGCCCATATTGCTGTTTTCTTGCGTATTTCAGTGTTTCGAAGAAAAGGAATATCAAATGGAGTCCAAACGGAATGAAACCTTCGGAAAAGTTATTTTTGGAACAGAAGCAATCCCGGGAACTTGGAGTGCAAGCCAGGGAAGCGTCAAGGAGGCCACGAGATAGGGGGGCGCGCCCACCCCCACTGGGTGCGCCCTCCACCCTCGTGGGCCCCTCGAGGCTCCCCCGACCGACTTCTTTCACCTATATATTCCCATATACCCTAAAAACATCGAAGCACACAATATATCGGGAGTTCCACCGTCGCAAGCCTCTGTAGCCACCAAAGACCTCTCGGGAGCCCGTTCCGGCACCATGCCGGAGGGGGGATCCCTCACTGGTGGCCATCTTCATCATCCCGGTGCTCTCCATGACGAGGAGGGAGTAGTTCACCCTCGGGGCTGAGGGTATGTACCAGTAGCTATGTGTTTGATCTCTCTCTCTCTCTCTCTCTCTCTCTCTCTCTCTCTCTCGTGTTCTCTCTATGGCACAATCTTGATGTATCGCGAGCTTTGCTATTATAGTTGGATCTTATGATGTTTCTCCCCCTCTACTCTCTTGTAATGGATTGGATTTTCCCTTTGAAGTTATCTTATCGGATTGAGTCTTTAAGGATTTGAGAACACTTTATGTATGTCTTGCCGTGCTTATCTGTGGTGACAATGGGATATCACGTGATCCACTTGATGTATGTTTTGGTGATCAACTTGCGAGTTCCGCCCATGAACCTATGCATAGGGGTCCGCACACGTTTTCGTCTTGACTCTCCGGTAGAAACTTTGGGGCACTCTTTGAAGTACTTTGTGTTGGTTGAATAGATGAATCTGAGATTGTGTGATGCATACCGTATAATCATGCCCGAGGATACTTGAGGTGACAATGGAGTACCTAGGTGACATTAGGGTTTTGGTTGATTTGTGTCTTAAGGTGTTATTCTAGTATGAACTCTATGATAGATTGAACGGAAAGAATAGCTTCATGTTATTTTACTACGGACTCTTGAATAGATAGAACAGAAAGGATAACTTTGAGGTGGTTTCGTACCCTACCATAATCTCTTCGTTTGTTCTCCGCGAGTGACTCTTTGTTGCATGTTGAGGGATAGTTATATGATCCAATTATGTTATTATTGTTGAGAGAACCTGCACTAGTGAAAGTATGAACCCTATGCCTTGTTTCCTGCCATTGCAATACTGTTTGTGCTCATTTTTATCATTAGTTACCTTGCTGTTTTTATATTTTCAGATTACAAAAACCTATATCTACCATCCATATTGCACTTGTATCACCATCTCTTCGCCGAACTAGTGCACCTATACAATTTACCATTGTATTGGGTGTGTTGGGGACACAAGAGACTCTTTGTTATTTGGTTGCAGGGTTGTTTGAGAGAGACCATCTTCATCCTACGCCTCCCACGGATTGATAAACCTTAGGTCATCCACTTGAGGGAAATTTTCTACTGTCCTATAAACCTGTGCACTTGGAGGCCCAACAACGTCTACAAGAAGAAGGTTGTGTAGTAGACATCAAGCACTTTTGTGGCGCCGTTGCTGGGGAAGTGAGTGCTTGAAGGTATATCTTTAGATCTTGCAATCGAATATTTTTGTTTCTTGTTTTTTCACTAGTTTAGTCTGTAAAAGAAAAACTACAAAAAAATGGATTTGAGTTTGTCTCATACGCTTTATCTTTTTAGTATCTTTCATGAGTATGATGAAAAGGAAAATTGTGCTCAAGTGCTAGAAGAAGAATGCATTAAAATGCTTGGTACTAAATCTTTGTATGATGAGCATGATTTCAATGTTGTTAGTATGAACTCTTTGAATATCCATAGTACTAATGATGATTGCACTAGTTATGATGAAAATATCTCTTATAAGCATGTCGATTTTTGTGGAGTAGATTGGGTTTGCAAGTACACACCAAATAGGGAAAATAGATATTGCAAGAGGCATAAGTATTTAGAAACTAAAGGGTGGCAAGAAAGGCTTAATGTTAGTGCTGAAAATTTAAGACATCTTTACCGTACTTGTGAAGTTTGCAATGAACGTGGTCATTTAAATCTCCGATGCAAATTTTTTCATGATCAAAACGTGTCCAAAAATTGTGATGAATTGATTTCCCTTGCGCATCATAATGAACTTAGTTTGCGTTTGGTTTATGAAGAATTGAAACGTGCAACTAAGCTTATTCCAGAATTTAACCTTGAGGAATTCCTTGATATTGATCTAGAGGAGATTTATTTGTATTGTGCGGTGAATTGCATTGAAAATCCTTATATTGCCAAATACCTAAAGAAAAGAAAGAAAATATAAGAGGAAGAGAATACTAATGAAAGGGAAGAGACTTCCCAATATCCTCCTATTATTTGTTATGATGAATCAGGTAACGAGGAGGAGCTTTCTATTCAACCAATCTCATCAATAAGGAGCTCAAAGAAGAAGGTTGAACCCACACATAATGTGAAGAAGAAAAAGAAAAGAAGGAGGAACAAAGGTAAAAAGGTATCCCTCCCAAATGATGTTGCTCCTACTACTCATTGTGATGATGATAATTGCTATACTATTGGTGCTATCCATACTATTAATGATGAGAGTGATTATGCTTATGATATGAAAAGGCCCAAGCTTGGGGAAGCTATGTTTGATGAGGATGCAATATTTGAGAATATATTTGCTGCAATTAATGTTTGTCCCAAACTTGGGGATGCTATATTTTATAAAGATGATATTTTTAGCCTCCCAAGTTTTGATATGCAAAGTTGTTATGATGATAGCATGCCTCTTACCTATGATGATTATATTGATGAAAGTGGGTTTGGAAGTGTGTCAACTTTAGGAAGTAGTAATCCCACTATTTTGGAGGATGTTGAATCTTATAATGAATATGAAAGTGGATTTGGAAGAGTGTCAACTTTATTTAGTGATGATTCCACTATCTTGGAAGAGATTTCAATCGATTATGATGAGAACGAAGTTGCTACTTATGATGATTATTGTGATGAAACTTATGCTATAAAAAGTAGTGATGATTA
Source organism: Aegilops speltoides (assembly GCA_021437245.1). Lineage (NCBI taxonomy): Eukaryota > Viridiplantae > Streptophyta > Magnoliopsida > Poales > Poaceae > Aegilops > Aegilops speltoides. The sequence goes on along the minus strand of CM038144.1, from coordinate 107,902,504 downwards.
TATTTATAAAACTTGTCATGATTATGATTACCCTTTTTCTAAACATTACTCTTTTAGTGTGGAAACAATTTATAGTATTCAAGTCTCTTATGATACTCCCACTATTCCGAATAAGAAGAATTTTGCTTATGTGGAGAGTAGAAAATCCTCTATGCTTGTAGATCATGAAAACAATGCTTTAGGTGCTGGTTATATTGTTGAATTCATTCATGATGCTACTGAAAATTATTATGAGGGAGGAACATATGCTTGTAGGAATTGCAATAATATCAAGTTTCCTCTCTATGTGCTTAAAATCTTGAAGCTATGCTTGTTTTGCCTCCCTATGCTAGTTGATTATTGTTCCCATCAGTTGTTTGCTCACAAAATCCCTATTCATAGGAAGTGGGTTAGACTTAAATGTGCTAGTCATATGCTTCATGATGCTCCCGTTATGTTTCGATTCTTATCTTTATGTGAGCATCATTGTCATCATCATGCCTACCTAGAAAGACATTAAAGAAAAGCGCTTGTTGGGAGACATCCCAATATTTATCCTTACTGTTTTGGTGTGTCCACATGATTATGCTACTGTATTAATCATGTTTTATAGCTTTTGTTTCAATAAACTACCAAGTAAGACCTTTAGGGTGGCTTTTGGTGATAGTTGTGTTGATCCTGCTGAAAATCAGAAACTTTTGCACCCAGTATATTAGTTTTGATAATTCATAGAAACGTGCTTCTGATATGATTCTTTTTGATCTGGATTGATACACAAATTTTTTAGGACTTCCTAGAATTTTTGTAGTTCCGAAGTATATGTTTGATATAGATTACTACTGATCGCTCGCTTTTGATGATTCTGTTTTCTATGTGTTGTTTGCTTATTTTGATGAATCTATGAGTAGTATCAGAGGGTATGAACCATAGAGAAGTTGGGATACAGTAGATATTACACCAATATGAATTTAGAATGAGTTCATTACAGTACCTAATTGGTGGTTTTATTTTCTTATACTAATGGAGCTTATGAGTTTTCTGTTGAGTTTTGTGTTGTGAGGTTTTCAAGTTTTGGGTAAAGAGTCGATGAACTATGGAATAAGGAGTGGCAAGAGCCTAAGCTTGGGGATGCCCAAGGCACCCCAAGGTAATATTCAGGGACAATCGAGAGCCTAAGCTTGGGGATGCCCCGGAAGGCATCCCCTCTTTCGTCTTCGTTCATCAGTAACTTTACTTGGAGCTATATTTTTATTCACCACATGATATGTGTTTTGCTTGGAGCGTCATTTTATTTTCTTTTGTTTTGCTTGCTGCTTGAATAAAATACCAAGATCTGAAATTCTTAAATGTTAGAGAGTCTTTACATAGTTGCATAATTATTTGACTACTCATTGATCTTCACTTATATCTTTCGGAGTAGTTTGTCGTTTACTCTAGTGCTTCACTTATATCTTTTAGAGCACGGCGGTGGCTTAATTTTGTAGAAATTGCTAGTCTCTCATGCTTCACTTATATTATTTTGAGAGTCTCTTAGAACATAATGGTATTTCCTATGGTTATAAAGTTGGTTCTAGAATGGTAGGCATCCAAGTTGGGTATAATAAAAACTGTCATAGAAGTGAATTGGATGCTATGATCAATTTGATACTTGATCAATTTGATGCTTCATGATGCTCCCGTTATGTTTCGATTCTTATCTTTATGTGAGCATCATTGTCATCATCATGCCTACCTAGAAAGACATTAAAGAAAAGCGCTTGTTGGGAGACATCCCAATATTTATCCTTACTGTTTTGGTGTGTCCACATGATTATGCTACTGTATTAATCATGTTTTATAGCTTTTGTTTCAATAAACTACCAAGTAAGACCTTTAGGGTGGCTTTTGGTGATAGTTGTGTTGATCCTGCTGAAAATCAGAAACTTTTGCACCCAGTATATTAGTTTTGATAATTCATAGAAACGTGCTTCTGATCTGATTCTTTTTGATCTGGATTGATACACAAATTTTTTAGGACTTCCTAGAATTTTTGTAGTTCCAGAAGTATATGTTTGATATAGATTACTACAGACTGTTCTGCTTTTGACAGATTCTGTTTTCTATGTGTTGTTTGCTTATTTTGATGAATCTATGAGTAGTATCAGAGGGTATGAACCATAGAGAAGTTGGGATACAGTAGATATTACACCAATATGAATTTAGAATGAGTTCATTACAGTACCTAATTGGTGGTTTTATTTTCTTATACTAATGGAGCTTATGAGTTTTCTGTTGAGTTTTGTGTTGTGAGGTTTTCAAGTTTTGGGTAAAGAGTCGATGAACTATGGAATAAGGAGTGGCAAGAGCCTAAGCTTGGGGATGCCCAAGGCACCCCAAGGTAATATTCAGGGACAATCGAGAGCCTAAGCTTGGGGATGCCCGGAAGGCATCCCTCTTTAAATCTTCGTTCATCAAGAACTTTACTTGGAGCTATATTTTATTCACCACATGATATGTGTTTTGCTTGGAGCGTCATTTTATTTTCTTTTGTTTTGCTTGCTGCTTGAATAAAATACCAAGATCTGAAATTCTTAAATGTTAGAGAGTCTTTACATAGTTGCATAATTATTTGACTACTCATTGATCTTCACTTATATCTTTCGGAGTAGTTTGTCGTTTACTCTAGTGCTTCACTTATATCTTTTAGAGCACGGCGGTGGCTTAATTTTGTAGAAATTGCTAGTCTCTCATGCTTCACTTATATTATTTTGAGAGTCTCTTAGAACATAATGGTATTTCCTATGGTTATAAAGTTGGTTCTAGAATGGTAGGCATCCAAGTTGGGTATAATAAAAACTGTCATAGAAGTGAATTGGATGCTATGATCAATTTGATACTTGATAATTGTTTTGAGACATGGAAGTGGTAATATTAAAGTCATGCTAGTTGGGTGATTATGAATTTAAAGAATGCTTGTGTTGAAGTTTGTGATTCCCGTAGCATGCACGTATGGTGAACCGCTTTGTGATGAAGTTGGAGCACAATTTTATTTATTTATTGTCTTCCTTATGAGTGGCGGTCGAAGACGAGCGATGGTCTTTTCCTACCAATCTATCCCCCTAGGAGCATGCACGTAGTACTTTGTTTTTGATGACTTGTAGATTTTTGCAATAAGTATATGAGTTCTTTTGACTAATGTTGAGTCCATGGATTATACGCACTCTCGCCCTTCCACCATTGCTAGCCTCTCTTGTACCGCGCAACTTTCGTCGGTACCATACACCTACCATATACCTTCCTCAAAATAGCCACCATACCTACCTATCATGGCATTTCCATAGCCATTCCGAGATATATTGCCATGCAACTTTTCACCGTTCCTTTTATTATGACACGCATCATCATTGTCATATTGCTCTTTGCATGATCATGTAGTTGACATCGTATTTGTGGCTAGGCCACCTTCATAATTTTCATACATGTCTCTCTTGATTCATTGCATATCCCGGTACACCGCCGGTGGCATTCATATAGAGTCATATCTTGTTGAGTTGTAATCTTGAGTTGTAAGTAAATAAAAGTGTGATGATCTTCATTATTAGAGCATTGTCCTAGTAAGGAAAGGATGATGGATACTATGATTCCTCCACAAGTCGGGATGAGACTTCGGACTTTATGAAAAAAAGAGAGAAAAAAAATAAAAAAAAATAAGAAAGGCCAAAAAGAAAAAAAAAAGAAAAAGGCCCAAAAAAAGAGAAAAAGAAAAAGAAAAAAGGAAGAAAAGAAAAAAAAGAGAAATGAGAGAAAAAGAGAGAAGGGACAATGCTACTATGCTCTTTACCACACTTGTGCTTCAAAGTAGCACCATGATCTTCATGATAGAGAGTCTCCTATGTTGTCACTTTCATATACTAGTGGGAATTTTTCATTATAGAACTTGGCTTGTATATTCCAATGATGGGCTTCCTCAAAGTGCCCTAGGTCTTCATGAGCAAGCGAGTTGGATGCACACCCACTTAGTTTATTTTGTTGAGCTTTCATACATTTATAGCTCTAGTGCATCCGTTGCATGGCAATCCCTACTCACTCACATTGATATCTATTAATGGGCATCTCCATAGCCCATTGATACGCCTAGTTGATGTGAGACTATCTTCTCCCTTTTTGTCTTATCCACAACCACCATTCTATTCCACATATAGTGCTATGTCCATGGCTCACGCTCATGTATTGCGTGAAAGTTGAAAAAGTTTGAGATTACTAAAGTATGAAACAATTTCTTGGCTTGTCATCGGGGTTGTGCATGATTAAATACTTTGTGTGATGAAGATAGAGCAACAGCCAGACTATATGATTTTGTAGGGATAACTTTCTTTGGCCATGTTATTTTGAGAAGACATGATTGCTTGATTAAGTATGCTTGAAGTAATACTATTTCTTATGTCAATATGAACTTTTATTTTGAATCATTTGGATCTGAACATTCATGCCACAATAAAGAAAATTACATTGAGAAATATGCTAGGTAGCATTCCACATCAAAAATTCTATTTTTATCATTTACCTCCTCGAGGATGAGCAGGAATTAAGCTTGGGGATGCTTGATACGTCTCCAACGTATCTATATTTTTTGATTGTTCCATGCTATTATATTACCCGTTTTGGATGTTTATGGGCTTTACTTTACACTTCTATATCATTTTTGGGACTAACCTACTAACCGGAGGCCCAGCCCATATTGCTGTTTTCTTGTCTATTTCAGTGTTTCGAAGAAAAGGAATATCAAATGGAGTCCAAACGAAATGAAACCTTCAAAAAAGTTAGTTTTGGAACAGAAGCAATCCCGGGAACTTGGAGTGCAAGCCAGGGAAGCGTCGATGAGGCCACGAGATAGGGGGCGCCCACCCCCTGGGCGCGCCCTCCACCCTCGTGGGCCCCTCGAGGCTCCCTGGACCGATTTCTTTCGCCTATATATTACCATATACCCTAAAAACATTGAAGCACACAATAGATCGGGAGTTACGCGCGCAAGCCTCTGTAGCCACCAAAACCTCTCGGAGCCCGTTCGGCACCGCCAAGGGGGAACCCATCACCGGTGGCCATCTTCATCATCCCGGCGCTATCCATGACGAGGAGGGAGTAGTTCACCCTCGGGGCTGAGGGTATGTACCAGTAGCTATGTGTTTGATCTCTCTCTCTCTCTCTCTCTCTTGTGTTCTCTCTATGGCACGATCTTGATGTATCGCGAGCTTTGCTATTATAGTTGGATCTTATGATGTTTCTCCCCCTCTACTCTCTTGTAATGGATTGAGTTTTCCCTTCGAAGTTATCTTATCGGATTGAGTCTTTAAGGATTTGAGAACACTTTATGTATGTCTTGCTGTGCTTATCTATGGTGACAATGGGATATCACGTGATCCACTTGATGTATGTTTTGGTGATCAACTTGCGGGTTCTGCCCATGAACCTATGCATAGGGGTTGGCACATGTTTTCGTCTGGACTCTCTGGTAGAAACTTTGGGGCACTCTTTGAAGTACTTTGTGTTGGTTGAATAGATGAATCTGAGATTGTGTGATGCATATCGTATAATCATGCCCACGGATAATTGAGGTGACAATGGAGTATCTAGGTGACATTAGGGTTTTGGTTGATTTGTGTCTAAGGTGTTATTCTAGTATGAACTCTATGATAGATTGAACGGAAAGAATAGCTTCATGTTATTTTGCTACGGACTCTTGAATAGATAGAACAGAAAGGATAACTTTGAGGTGGTTTCGTACCCTACCATAATCTCTTCGTTTGTTCTCCGCTATTAGTGGATTTGGAGTGACTCTTTGTTGCATGTTGAGGGGTAGTTATATGATCCAATATGTTATTATTGTTGAGAGAACTTGCACTAGTGAAAGTATGAACCATATGCCTTGTTTCCTGCCATTGCAATACCGTTTGTGCTCACTTTTATCATTAGTTACCTTGCTGTTTTTATAGTTTCAGATTACAAAAACCTATATCTACCATCCATATTGCACTTCACCATCTCTTCGCCGAACTAGTGCACCTATACAATTTACCATTGTATTGGGTGTGTTGGGGACACAAGAGACTCTTTGTTATTTGGTTGCAGGGTTGTTTGAGAGAGACCATCTTCATCCTACGCCTCCCACGGATTGATAAACCTTAGGTCATCCACTTGAGGGAAATTTGCTATTGTCCTACAAACCTCTGCACTTGGAGGCCCAACAACGTCTACAAGAAGAAGGTTGTGTAGTAGACATCACCGGCTCCGCCCCTCCAAGTCTTTCTACGGGGTCGGCGGCAGCTCCACCAGGCCCCTGGGGCAGATACGTCTCCCTGTCACCTTCGGGACCCGCGACAACTACTGCACCGAGCTCATCAACTTCGACATCGCCAAGATTGACCTGCCGTACAATGCTATTCTAGGATACCCGGCCTTGGCCCAGTTTATGGCTGCGACCCACCCCACATACAACCTCATGAAGATGCATGGCAGGAACGGTGTCCTCACGGTAGCGGGGGACACCAAAGGCGCGCTGCACGCCCTCAAGCTCGCCTTTAGGACAGCCGCGTCCGCGCTGCCCGGCGAGAAGAAGGGTCAGGAGACCCCAGAAGCAGCGCCAACCAAGAAGAAGCAGTTGTTCTCCCAAGACCGAGCTGAGACGAAGCAAGTGCCGGTCTATGAGGATGGGACGGTCAACGCCACCTTCACCATAGGGCCTGGCCTCCCTCAGGATTAAGAGGAAGCATTGATCAACTTTTTGCGAGCTAACAAGGATGTGTTCGCTTGGGAACCCAAACACCTGGATGGGGTCCCAAGAGGGATAATCGAGCACCACCTGAGGGTATGTCAAAATGTGCAGCCGGTGAAGCAGAAGGCTTGCCGCCAGTCCACCGAGAAGCAGGCCTTCATCGTCCAGGAAACCCATAAGCTACAATCCACAGGGGTCATCAGAGAAGTACGGTACCCAGAGTGGCTGGCGAATCCCGTCATCGTCAACAAGAAAGGAGGGAAGGAACGCATGTGTGTCGACTTCACCAAGCTCAACAAGGCCTTCCCACAAGACCCCTTCCCGCCCCCTCGCATCGACCAGATCATCGACTCCACCGCCGAGTGCGACCTGTTGTGCTTCCTGGATGCCTTCTCCGGCTATCACTAGATCAAGATGGCCGTGGAGGATGTGGAGAAGATGACATTCCTCACCCCATGTGGGGTGTACTGCTACACCTGCATGCCCTCCGGGCTGCGTAATGCCGAGGCAACCTTCCAGCGATTGATGCATATCGCCCTGGCCTATGTTGACGATATAGTGGTGAAGTATCGGGAGGCCAGGACTCTGATAGAAGATCTGGACGAGACGTTCGCTAGCTTGCGCATGGTAGATCTTCGGCTTAACCCCGAGAAGTGCGTGTTCAGGGTCCCTTCCGGCAAGCTGTTGGGCTTCTTGGTGTCACACAGAGGGATCGAGGCCAACGCGGAGAAGGCCAAGGCGATAGAGGGCATGAACCCCCCACAGACCATGAAGGAGATGCAGAAGCTAGCGGGTTGTGTAACCTCACTTGGGCGTTTCATTTTCAAGCTGGGGGAGCGTGCCCTCCCGTTCTTCAAGTTGATGAAGAGGAAGGAGCCATTCGAGTGGACCCCAGAGGCAGACGCAACCTTCCAGGACCTCAAGAGATATTTGACCAGCCCGCCAATGATGGTGGCATCGCGCCCTCTCGAGCCCTTGGTACTCTATCTGGAAGCAACCCCTCACCCAGCAAGCGCCGCCCTGGTGGCACTAAAGAAGGAACACCCGGTCAAGAAACCTCAGCAGGATGCACAACCATTGAGCAAGGCACAACACCCTCAGGACAATGTATCCAGGGCCTCGACTGACCTGGAAGTCGACGTTCTTCCCGAGGCCACGATGAACCCCACGGCTGTCAAGGCTCCCGAAGGCGAGCCTCGTGAGGCCATGGAGGATCCGCGCCCTCGTGAAGAACAAGACTCCGCTGATGCCTCCCTCCTCGTCGAGCACCCTGTCTACTTCGTCGGCATAGTACTGAGGGATACATGGGCACGCTACCCCATGCCTTAGAAGCTCTTGCTCGCACTCTTGGTCGCCTCTAGGAAACTGCGCCACTACTTCCAAGGCCACCCCATCAAAGTTGTTTCAGCGTACCCGCTGCAGAGGGTGCTCGGGAGCCCGAACGCAGCCGAGCGAGTTGCTGAATGGAACATTGAGCTTCATGCCTTCAATCTCGAGTTTAGCACCACCAGGGTCATCAAGGGCGCGGCCCTCGCAGACTTCATGGCCGAGTGGACTGATGCTCCCGACCACGGAGTAGGCGAGGAATTCTCCCTCCTGACAGAAGATGAGGAGCCGGACAGATGGATCATGTACTTCGACGGGGCGTTCACGCGACAAGGCGAAGGAGTGGGGGCCATCCTGATCTCACCCACCAAGGACAAGCTCTGTTACGCAGTGCAACTCTGCTTCCAGCAGGGCGAGAAGGTCTCCAACAACATCACATAATTTGAAGGCTTGCTCGCCGGACTCAGGGCCGCGGCCGCGCTTGGAGTGAAGCGCCTCACCATCAAGGGCGACTCTCAGCTTCTCGTCAACTTATCCAAGAAGGGGTACAGTCCTAAGGACCAGCACATGGAGGCGTACATGGAGGAGGTGCACAAGATGGAGAAGCGGTTCATGGGTGTGGAGCTGCAACACGTGTCGCGCGAGACAAACAAGGAAGAAGACGACATCGCCAAAGGGGCCTCTCGCAGACTCCCCCAAGAGCCGGGGGTGTTTGAGGAGCGGCTCTTCAAGCCGTCTGCGACCCCACACGTCATGACTCCAGCATCACCTCCGGAGGACTTGCCACAGGCACCCAAGACGGGCGCCCCAACCTGTGGTCACCCATCGGGAGCCCGCCTGCTGCTCGCGCTCGAGCCTCAAGAGGGGTACTGGACCGAGGAGTTCAATGCGTACCTGCTTCAAGGGACCCTGCCAGATAAGGAGGAGGACGCCGAGCGCATGGCCCGTCAAGCCACCACGTACTCCATCAAGTGTAAGTGCATCTAGTGCCCCTTAGTGATTTTGGTGTATTGAAGACTTATAGGTTAAGGGACTGATGCGTTTGTGAGTGTACACAGGTGAGGGAGTCCTGGACTAGTGGGTGTCCGGACAGCCAGACTATCATCGTCCGCCGGACTCCAAGACTACGAAGATACAAGATTGAAGACTCCGTCCCGTGTCCGGATGGGACTTTCCTTGGCGTGGAAGGCAAGCTTGGCGATACGGATATGTAGATCTCCTACCATTGTAACCGACTCTGTGTAACCCTAGCCCTCTCCGGTGTCTATATAAACCGGAGGGCTTTAGTCCGTAGGACACAACGTACATTACAACAATCATACCATAGGCTAGCTTCTAGGGTTTAGCCTCCTTGATCTCGTGGTAGATCCACTCTTGTACTACCCATATCATCAATATTAATCAAGTAGGACGTAGGGCTTTACCTCCATCAAGAGGGCCCGAACCTGGGTAAAAACATCGTGTCCCTCGTCTCCTGTTACCATCCGCCTAGACGCACAGTTCGGGACCCCTACCGAGATCCGCCGGTTTTGACACCGACATTGGTGCTTTCATTGAGAGTTCCTCTGTGCCGTCACCGATAGGCCCGATGGCATCTTCGACCAACAACGCTGTCCAGGGTGAGACTTTTCTCCCCGGGCATATCTTCCTATTCGGCGGCTACGCACTGCAGGCTAATTCACTTGGCCATCTGGAGCAGATCGAAAGCTACGCCCCTGGCCGTCAGGTCAGATTCGGAAGCCTAAACTTCACGACCGATGTCCGTGGAGACTTGATCTTCGACGGACTCGAGCCACAGCCAAGCGCGCCGCACTGTGACGACGAGCATGATCTAGCTCTGCCGCCGAACAGTGCCTTGGTGGCCGCACACGAATCCGCTTTGGCCATTAGTTCGGAGCCGATCGCCCAGATCGAGGGCCCGTGGATAGACGCCGCCCTGGGGGCTTCAACATCCACGGAGATGGAGCCGAACACTAATCTTGTCCCCTGCGAAACTCGTGATTCCGAGGCGCCGGACTCCTTGCCGGACCCCGAACCTCTCGCGCCCCTACCAATCGATTCGGATTGGGCGCCGGTTATGGAATTCACCGCCGCGGACATCTTCCAACACTCGCCCTTTGGCGACATCCTAAACTCGCTAAAGCATCTCTCGCTATCGGGAGAGCCCTGGCCGGACTATGGCCAGGATGGTTGGGGTACGGACGACGAAGAAATTCAGAGCCCACCCACCGCCCACTTTGTAGCCACCGTCGACGATCTAACCGACATGCTAGACTACGACTCCGACGACATCGACGCTATGGGCGGCGATGCCGGAGATTTAACAGAACCAGCACCTACGAGGCAATCGAAGACCACCTCGTCATCGACATATATATGGTGGACACCCCAAAAGACGGGGACGGCGAAGAAGCAGCGGAGGCAGACTCTTTAAAGAAGCAGCCCAAACACCGGCGTCAGCGGTGCCGCTCTAAATCCCGACACAGCAAGAATGGAGATTCCGGCACAGGAGATAATAATACTCCAGAGAGTGCCGAAGACAATCCCCTCCCGCAAGACTCGGCGTAGGAGGATGCAGAAGCAAGCCCTCACGAGAGGGCGGCAGATGAAGAGGTTGAGGATCATAACTATATGTGTCGGTGTACTAAGGTAGGGGTACCTCAGTACCCCAACTTGTGCACGGGCGGTTGCAGACTTCATGGCGGGGTTTACCACGTGCTCGCCAAGACCTTCCTGCTCCATGTCAAACCATTCAGAGACGAAGTATACAAGACAGAAGATCGAGACCCGGCAAGCGGAGTTTGCCGGAAGGCCGTTCGAGCTCAAGGTTACATCACTCACGCAAGGCCCCGCAAGAGGAGCTCGCCGGAAGACTAGAAGATTACATCATAGAAGACACGCCTCGGCGCTATATGCGTCGGCGAGGGCCCGGGAGCGACAAGTTCTGAGCCCGACAAGCTCCCGGGTCCGCAAGGTCAAGACCCGGCAAGGTGCTTGCCGGAGAATTCTGTTGTGTGCTGCGCTCCACTCATCAGCCCAGCGTGCCGCCAGGGCCTTTCGAGGACGCAGCGTGGCGGATGGTCTGTGCAACTGGGGACACGGTGGCACTACACGGTGGTGGATCCATCGCCGTGGCGACGGATACACAAGGCGGGAGCTTTTGGGGTCGACGGCGACGGCATTAAATGCCCTTGTCCCCATCATCAAAGTAGGTAGCGACCACTGTTCACGCACCGTAGCTCCTTTGTTCTGCACTTTGCTCCAACTACCACCTCTTTTACGTTTTACCCTTTTCTCCTCGTTGACACTGTCGGTGACCCTTGCACTATAAAAGGAGGCCCATGCACAGCGTGGAGGGGTTCGGTTCAAACCTTGACAACTCTCGCTCGGTGTAGCCGTCATTGTAGATCTTCAAGCTCCGAGCTCAATACAAACCAAAGGCAGGAGTAGGGTTTACGCGTCCATCGCGCCCGAACTGGTAAAAACTGCCCGCGTGCTCGCCACGATCTGCTCTCCGTGCTCCCTCCGCCCTCGCACCGCATGCACAAGGGCTCCGGTCCCATAGGTGTTCGTGGCGGCGTTTCCCGACATCTTTGGCGCGCCGGTAAGGGCGTCGAGGTTGTGCGGACCTGATCCGGCGTTCACGCTGGCGCGTTCTTCATCAACCTCCGGTTTCATTAGCAACTTCATCAACAATTGCGCCATGGCCTCAAGAAGAAGGCCCGGAGGTTGCGAGCCAGCTGCGTCTCATCCGCCGCCACCGGAGCCAACGGTGGGCGGAGGAGACGCCGTCGGAAGGTGGTCGCCGGCGAGGACACTCGCGGCGCCACCAGATCCAAGGACAAGACGGATGACCGCGCCTCGGTCTCCGTGGACGCGTCGCGTCCATCTCAGCACACGACAACCCAGCAGCGCCGTACCACGGGAGGTGGTATCCGCCTGCTGGGGCAAGGACACACCGGAGGCTCGCGGGATGCTCCGGACCACCGTCCGGACACAAGCAAAGCGAAGGCGCCGGGGCAGGACCCTGCTCCTTCTAACGCTGTTAGGAGTCCGAGCATATCCCGCTCCTCGCACCGCTCGCCCCCGCTCCCCTCCACTCCGGCGAAAGCGCCGCAGGGCGAAGCGCTCCTCGACTTCCCTCCGGCGGCGGACAAGGTCAAGACCGGAGGCTACCATCGAGCTCGATCGCCGCTAACAACGACTCTTCGCAGCAGCCGGCGACCTCGCGGCCGCGGCAAGCTGAGAAGACAAAGGCCGACGGCGACAAGACCGCCGGGGGTGCAACCACCGTGCACTCCCCGCCGCAGAAGCAAAAGACGCCGCCCCGCCGGAACAACGCCGACGACGGCTCCACGGCATCGTCGGATCCGCGGGCTCGTCGGGATCAACGCCAGGTCCTCGACGACCGGCGACAAGAAGGATGCGCTTGTCTGCGCCGACAAGATATACCGGGAAGCAGCTGCTGCGGCAGAGCGCGAGCTACTTGCCGCTGAAGCTCCCCGGGGGAAGAAGAAGGCCAAGTCCGGCAAGGACAGCTCTGGTGCTCGCTCCGGCAAGCGCATCTCCCCGGAGCGCTGCGCTGCCGTCGAGGATGCGCCATCGAGCTCCACCGGCAAGTGCGAGAAACAAAGACAGACCAGCCAAAGATCAAGCACAGCAGGACGGCAGCTCGGTGCTCACTCCGCGGCGCGTCTCCCCGAGCGCGCGCGCTGCCGTCGAGGACGCGCCATCGAGCCCCGCCGACCGGTCCACCGGCCAGTAGGGCAAAGAAAATTGCCAAGCTCCGAACTTTTGAGTTGTACCCCCTGAGAATCCATACCCGTATGAGGGACACCGGACGCGAAGGGTCGAATCGTGGTTGGGTTGCACCGTCGGTTCATCTTGAGTCCACTCGACGACAAAAGCACGCCGCAACCAGCCCGACAAGTTCTTCCGCCGGGCTGCACCGTGGTGGCGATGCCTGCGCTCAGCAAGCATGTTTTGTTGGTGGGCTCCCCAAAAGCGTAAGGACGAGAACATACAAGGGGGAAGGATCGGGGGAGGAGTACGGCTTCGACGGATTGTTGGAAATACAAAAGCTAAGTTGTCCGAGCTTTTGTGCAGAGCACTCCTTAGTTCCATGCTTTTTTTATGTTATGTCCCTCGTGCGTTCGTCCTTTGTACGCAATACCTGTGCGCGGAGGAACCTACCCGTGGATAGCCGCACCCTTATCTTGTTTTCGAGCACGCTCAACGATTTAAGTGAGCTGCGACAAGTGTCGCGCCCTTGTTTCGTTTTCGAGTCCGCTCAGCAAGCTAAGTGCGTTGCGACTAGCCATGCAAGGTTGCTTGCCGATAAGACCTTGGACAGCGGGCTGCTTGAGTTCAACACTCGGCGCTCATGCAAGGGCCCCTTGCCGCAAGTTCCTAGAAGCATAGGGTAAAAGCGCACAAAGGGTGTAAAGTAGAGGTGTAACGTAGCAAGCCTGCCGTAAGATGCCCTTCAGATGAGAAACTTGTGCGCGGAGGAGCCAACTCGCGGCTGAGTTGCGTCCTCGACTTGTTTCGAGTCCGCTCAACAACTCGGCGACTGCAGCTGGCGAGAAGGTTTCTTGCCGGAGAAAACACCGCCAAGAGGCTGCTGATGTTCCGTACTCAGCAAGTGTGTTAGCACCGCAAGTTCCCTAGCAGCGAGAGTATAAACATCTGAAGGGCAAGGCACGCATCGTTTTGCAAAGTCGCACAGAAAGGATTTATATACATATACATGTAAATAATGAAACTGTTGCAGACCTATCTCAGCTGTTTTCATGGCTGAAATTACAGCAACAAGGAGAAACGAAGAGCACACCAAAGACTGGATTTTGGCGGAGCCGAGTTGCCGGGGCTGCGAGTGCAAGATTCCTTCCCGGCGGGATAATAGCACCAAAAGCTGCGGAATCAAATAAGTTTTCATCCTCGTCATGCATCCTCTCATGGACCGGGAAAGCGGGGCTGCGTCCTTGAACGAAGCGTGTCTTGTAAAACCCGTGCTGGAGGAGTTGGTCATGGCCCGATTCGCCCTTGGTTTGTTTCGAGTCCGCTCAACAAACACAAGTCTTGCTGAACTGGCCCGGCAAGGTTGCTTGCGGAAGCGACACCGCCAATGGGCTGCTGATGTCCCGACTCAAAGAAGCGTGTTCGCGCGGCAAGCTCCCCGAGCGTGGGATGGGAACATACAAGGCACGAAGTCAAGTAAAAGACTCGGTCCGACAAGCGTTCCCCTCTTTTCATTAAAAACACCCTAGTTTAGTACAAGTCCATAGAGGATGAAAAACATGATAGAGAGGATTACATATTTTAAATACAACTAAGGCCCAAGGGCTTACAAATTAGAAGATAAGATGCCCGTAATTCCTCTCTGTTTCTCTGTTCAAGAGTTAGGTCAAGGAGGACCCGGCAAGAGAAGCTTGCGGGAAGGGCAAAAGGGAGCCTAGGAGAGCTACGGGCGCGAAGACACCAAGAGAACTTCCGGGGCGGCCAGAGCTTGGCGGAGGCAGGAGGCGCCGGAGGCGAGCTTGAAGACGAGGTGGTGGGACGTCGGCCTGGACGAGGCTTCTCGCCTCGTACTCGATTTGACGGCCTTGCCGCCACCCCTCTTCCTCTTCCGCAGCCTCCCTACGCCAGCCGCCCAAGGAGACGGCCCCGGGGAGTTCAGAAGGCCGGCGACCCGGATGATGGGGTCGCCGGTGGCGCGCGAGGCAGCATCCGACGCCTAGTCGGACCCGCCATCCTCGTCATCGTCGCTGTCGCTCCCCTCCTCGTCACTCTCGCTCGAGGAGGGACCTTCGCTATCGGAGGAGCTGTCCACACAGCATCTCGCCGGGTCCGGAATCCCGAAGACCTTGACGGCGAGAAGGTCGCCCTCCATTAACTTGAAATGGAGGGTAAACCCCGCCGTCAGGCTGTGGATCTGGTGACGTCTTCCACCCTCGATCGAAGTACATCACGCCGGGGCTAGGGACACGACACTCACTCGAGTGTTGCTGATCCCCAGCCCCTCATGCGCAACTCCATCACCTCGGCGGATCCGGTTCCATCAAGCGCCATGAACGGGCCGGCAGCCGGAGGCGGCGACGAGGCGCCGGCGCAGCTTGATGAAGAACTCCCAGGATCGTCTCGGTATGGACCGCCTCGGAAAGGAGCCACGGAGGAGACGGGAGGCACATCGCCACGACCGCCTCTCCCGACCGCCTCGACCACGCCCTCGGCCTCGTCCGCGGCCTCGCCCCTCCCTCTCCCCTCGTGGCGGCTCCGCCACGGGTCTTGGATAGGGAGAAGCGCTACTCGAGGCGACCCTCGCTGCCACCGCTGAAGAACTAGGATTTCCTCCTTCCATGGCGTAAAGAAGAACGAAGTCAAGACGAAGGAGAAGAGGAAGTGTGAGACCATTGTGCTCCCCTTCCGCCCCTTTTAAAGGGCGAGGGGGGCTCAACCGCCCTGCCCGCCAATCGGGAAGCGAGGAGGGCAGAGGAGCGGGCCGACTCGCCATCTCCGCCCGTGACGGCTCGGTCTCCACCTTCGCCGCCCCGACCCCCATGCATGAGGGGGCGGCGTAAAAGCGGGCCGGAGCGACGGGTGAAGTGACCTCGCCCGCACCACGATCACGGGGTGGATGCCCTAAAGACCGCCGCGCCGCCCCGTCTCCCACGATGCCGCAATCGACGCGTGTCGTTCACGGGGATGCGGCAGATGCGAAGTGGATTGGCGCGCCGTGGGCGCGTGTGCCCCTGCAGATCGTTTTGGGCCTGGCCCAACAGCGCTCGGCACCGTGTGTGGCCCAGCCGGGGCTCTGTCGGTGTACTAAGGTAGGGTACCTCGGTACCCAACTTGTGCACGGGCGGTTGCTGACTTCAGCGGCGGGGTTTACCACGTGCTTTCGCCAAGACCTTCCTGCTCCATGTCAAACCATTCGAGACGAAGTATACAAGACAGAAGATCGAGACCCGGCAAGCGGAGTTTGCCGGAAGGCCGCTCTGTGCTCAAGGTTACATCACTCACGCAAGGCCACCGCAAGAGGAGCTCGCCAGAAGACTAGAAGATTACATCATAGAAGACACGCCTCGGTGCTATATGCGTCGGCGAGGGCCCGGGAGCGACAAGTTACTGAGCCCGACAAGCTCCCGGTCCGCAAGGTCAAGACCGGCAAGGTGCTTGCCGAGAATTGCGCTGTGCTCTGCGCCCAGCTCATCAGCCCACGCTACGCCTCGGGCCTTTCCAGGACGCGTGGCGGATGGTCTGTGCAGCCTGGGGACACGGTGGCACTACGGTGGTGGATCCATCGCCGTGGCGACGGATACACAAGGCGGGAGCTTTTGGGGTCGACGGCGACGGGCATTAAATGCCCTTGTCCCCCATGTCAAAGTAGGTAGCGACCATCGCTCACGCACCGTAGCTCCTTGTTCTGCCTTTGCTCCAACTACCACCTCTTTTACGTTTTACCCTTTTCTCCACGCTGACACTGTCGGTGACCCTTGCACTATAAAAGGAGGCCCATGCACAACGTGGAGGGGTTCGTTCAAACCTTGACAACTCTCGCTCGGTGTAGCTGATATCAGATCTTCAAGCTCCCGAGCTCAATACAAACCAAGGCGGGAGTAGGGTTTACGCGTCCATCGCGTTCGAACCGGGTAAAACTGCCCGCGTGCTCGCTACGATCTGCTCTCCGTGCTCCCTCCGCCCTCGTACCGCACAGACAAGGGGCTCCGGTCCCATAGGTGTTCGTGGCGGGCAGTTTCCCGACATCTTTGGCGCGCCAGGTAGGGGGCGTCGAGGTTGTGCGGACCTGATCCGGCGTTCACGCGGGCGCGTTCTTCATCAACCTCTCCAGTTTCATCAGCAACTTCATCAACAATTGCGCCATGGCCCCGAAGAAGAAGGCTTCGGAGGTTGCAGGCCCGGCTGCGTCTCATCCGCCGCCACCAGAGCCAACGGTGGGCGGAGGAGACGCCGTCGGAAGGGTGGTCGCCGGCGAGGACACTCGCGCACCACGAATCAAGGACAAGACGGATGACCGCGCCTCGGTCTCCGTGGACGCGTCGCGTCCATCTCAAAGACACGACAACCCAGCAGCGCCGTACCACGGGAGGTGGTATCCGCTTCGGGGCAAGGACACACCGAGGCTCGCGGGATGCTCCGGACCACCGTCCGGACACAAGCAAAGCGAAGGCGCCGGGCAGGACCTTGCTCCTTCTAACGCTGTTAGAGTCCGAGCATATCCCTCCTCGCACCGCCGCCCCGCTCCCTCCACTCCGAAGCGCTTCGCAAGCGCGAATCGCTCCTCGACTTCCCTCCGGCGGACAAGGCAAGGCGGAGGGCTACCATCGAGCTCGATCGCCGCCAACAACGACTTTTTCGCAGCAGCCGGCGACCTCGCGGCGCGGCAAGCTGAGAAGACAAAGGCCGACGGCGACAAGACCGCCGGGTGCAACCACCGTGCACTCCCCGCCGAAGCAAAAAGACGCCCGCGGAACAACGCCGACGACGGCTCCACGGCATCGCCCCGGGCCCCAGCCAAGACCGTACCCAGCATCGCTCCAAAAGTACGGCCAAGAGGGAACGCGCCGGACTTGCGAGACATATTGAGGACAAAGCAAGGCAATCCAGATCCATCTACGGATCACGTGGGCGCCCACGACCCATGACGAATATCGTCGCGCGGATACAATAACCCGCCGGGCGAACACAGCGAATAACGCCTCTCGAGCTGCGTCGCGATATTGCTCAATACTAGGCGCCGACACCCGCTTATGCTTCACCGACGAAGTAATGGATCATCAAATCCCCGAAGGGTTTAAACCCATAAACATCGAAGCTTACGATGGCACAACAGACCCCGCGGTTTGGATCGAAGATTATCTTCTCCACATCCATATGGCCCGCGGTGACGATCTTCACGCCATCAAGTACCTCCCACTCAAGCTTAAAGGACCAGCTAGGCATTGGCTTAACAGCTTGCCCGCAGAGTCAATTGGGTGCTGCGAAGACCTGGAGGCCCCATTCCTTGATAACTTCCAGGGCACATATGTGCGACCACCAGACGCCGATGACCTAAGCCACATAATTCAGCAGCCAGATGAATCGGCCAGACAATTCTGGACACGGTTCTTGACAAAGAAAAACCAAATCATCGACTGTCCGGACGCAGAGGCCCTTGCAGCCTTCAAACATAACATCCGGGACGAATGGCTAGCCCGGCACCTGGGGCAGGAAAAGCCGAAATCTATGGCAGCCCTCACATCATTAATGACCCGCTTCTGCGCGGGAGAGGACAGCTGGCTAGCTCGCAGCAACAATCTCCGTAAAAATTCTGGCAGTCCGGATACCAAGGACAACAATGGCAGGTCACGTCGAAACAAAAACAAACGCCACATTAACGGCGACGATAAGGAGGATACGACAGTCAACGCCGGATTCCGTGGCTCTAAACCCGGTCAGCGGAAGAAGCCGTTCAAAAGAACCACTCCGGGTCCGTCCAATTTGGACCGAATACTCGACCGCTTATGCGGATACATGGCACTCGAAAAACCAGCTAATCACACTAATAGAGATTGCTGGGTGTTCAACGAGCGAGCAAGTTAATTGCCGAAAACAATGACAAGGGGCTGAACAGCGACGACGAGGAAGAGACCCGACCGCCGAACAATAGAGGACAGAAGGGTTTTCCCCCACAAGTGCGGACGGTGAATATGATTTACGCGACCCATATACCCAAGAGGGAGAGTAAACGCGCACTAAGGGACGTCTACGCGATGGAGCCAGTCGCCTCGAAGTTCAATCCATGGTCCTCTTGTCCGATCACTTTCGATCGAAGAGACCATCCGACCAGCATACGCCATGGCGGATTCGCTGCATTGGTTTTAGACCCAATCGTCGATGGATTTCACCTCACGAGAGTCCTGATGGACGGCGGCATAGCTGAACTGCTTTATCGGGATACGGTCGTAAAATGGGCATAGACCCCTCAAGGATTAAACCTACAAAGACAACCTTTAAAGGTGTCATACCAGGAGTGGAAGCCAACTGTACAGGCTCAGTCACACTGGAAGTGGTATTCGGATCCCCGGATAATTTCCGGAGCGAGGAGTTAATCTTCGACATAGTCCCGTTTCGCAGCGGCTATCACGCTCTGCTCGGACGAACCGTGTTTGCAAAATTCAACGCGGTGCCGCATTATGCATACCTAAAGCTCAAGATGCCAGGCCCTCATGGAGTAATCACGGTCAATGGGAATACGGAACGCTCCCTCCACGGAGGAACATACATGGCTCTCGCGCAATACTGAGCAGCCTTGTAAGGCAATTCGAGTCCGCCGTAAAAGGCGGATACAACAAAACGCGCCCGAGCAATGCCAACCAAGACCACTGGCGCGATCGAGCATCGCAGAGTAATGCGGCCCCAACCCTCGCCAGCGCATGATCGCAAGAATAACACTCGCGTACATCATTACGCTTTGGAGATATCATGGGCGCAGGGAAGGGGCACGATCGAACGGACCCAGTGCGGTTCGACCACACCGGGGCTCGCAAGTGTGCCCCCCCTCTCTTTTATTTATTTTTTATTTCCCTTCTTTGTGTACATAGGACTCATAAACGAGAGGCCCTATCCGCGATGAACCTGCCGAACTCATGATGCAACGGTCGGGGACTAAAGAAGGCTGCATTTAACACTCGGTGGTCTCAATTACGAGCATTAAATTCGATTATATACACCAAGTCCGCAGCTCACCCTGAAGGGGGACATGTTTACTTAGTCCAAATCCCTTGCTTACCGTGACTATTTGTATCGACCGCACTCATAGCAGATTTCCTTTAATAATAATGCAGCACTTTTCGATCGCAATTACATCACCTTTTTATATATATGTTCATTACATGACATCTTGCACCGTATATTTTGGTGCGGCCGAATACGCCAGGGCTTCATTCCCCAAATTATGGTGTGATAAAGTCCGAACACTTTCATAAGTGCGGCACCCGAACTTATAGCATTATATGAATCGGCTCGAATCATGTCTTGGGTCAATAGTTGGGTTTGCCCGCCCCATGTTTTGGTGCCTTACGCCCGCTCGCCGGCTAAGGTGGTGACTGGGAGAACCATCGCGATTGCGCCCGGTTGAGCAGGCGAGCGCCAAAGGAGAAAGCTAAACCGACCGGCATGATAAGGCGAGACCGGTCGCTGTTCGAGAGGTTTTTCGGTCCTTAAAGACTCACGCCGCTTGACGAAGTTCGGACAATGTCCGATGAAGGCGTGGATAGCGCCCGGATTCGGTCTTCGAATACGGGGGCTTCACCAAATTTAAAATTATAGAATTCTATGGCTAAGTGAGAGTGTTCAAGCATTATAAGTCCGGTTGCCTTGTTCGTTGTGTTGAGCGCCTCCCTAGATGGACCCAAAATGGGAACAAGAGTGCTCAAGTTTATCCGAACACCCCAAAGACTCGTGGCTTGGGGGCTGAAGCCAACGACTTGCCATCTCTCAAATTTTATAAACGGCCGCACAGAAGGTAATATTTTAAATTAAACAAGCGTTGCTTAACGCGCACATGAACAAAGTTTCGGCGCGCAGGATAATACATAACGAGTTTACTCAAAGATTACATTTTGGGGGCACTCATCCGCAATATCACGGGCTCCCTTCAGGACAGTTTTATAATACATCTCGGGCGTGCGATACTCCTTGCCGGTGGCGGTGGGTCCGTGAGAAGCTTCTCCGCATCCAATTTGCCCCAATGCACCTTTGTGCGGGCAAGGGCCCGACGAGCACCTTCAATAGAGGCGGAGCGCTTGATGACCTCCACCCAGGGGCAGCATCCACCAGCCGCCCGACGAGGCAAGTAGCTTCGGGCATGGCCTGTCCAGCCACACCGGACTATGAGGGCCTTCATGGCCTCCTCGGCTACCTCAGGAGTTCGACCACCTGCTTCACTGGTCGCTTGGGGGCACGGATGTCCG
Source organism: Aegilops speltoides (assembly GCA_021437245.1). NCBI lineage: Eukaryota > Viridiplantae > Streptophyta > Magnoliopsida > Poales > Poaceae > Aegilops > Aegilops speltoides. Next base: position 107,881,477 of record CM038144.1, on the reverse strand, counting down.
CCTCAAAGATCTTGAGACCGAAGACCTTCTCCGTCGAGCTCCCCTCCACGCCATGATAGAATGCGGCGGCATTGGACGCACTACGTGGCAGATCTGCAAACGCCCCTGGAGAGCTCCGAACGCGGGTAAGTGTAAGGTAGTTTACATTAACATGCTTGCTTTGCATGAAAAATGCCTTACCCGCCGCTATTTTCTTCACATCTTCAACCTCTGAAGGGCCTTACGGGCCTCGGCCTTGGCGGACTTGGCACTTTCGAGAGCGAGGCAAGCTCGGACTCTCGAGTCTTGAGTCACGCCCAAACTCTCATGCTTCTCCATGAGAGCTTGGAGCTCTTGCCGCACTTCCGCCACCCGTCGCCCCGCTTCTCTCGCTCTTCCCGCTCATGTCAAGACTTGCATTCGACGCGGACACGGCCTCCTTCAGGCTGCCACCTCGCTCATGGCCCCTAAAATATCCAAATTATCCTTTTTAATTTCATTGCAACCAAAATCCTTTTCTATAAGGTAACTATTCAAAGTGGTGTTAATCACCTTCTTTGTCCTCGAGCTGCTTCTTAGCATGGCCGAGCTCTTGCTCGGACCGCTCGAGATCCTTCTTCAACACTTCAACCTCCGCCGATAGTGCGGCAGAGGTCAGCAATGGCGGCTGCAAACCCATATTGACATATTTTAAGTACCTGCAGATATCTTGTTAGATCCTCGTTCGGCTTTTCTTTCCAACACAACCTGAGCATCGAGGGCTACTTGTCTATGCGGTATTACATTACATAATTTTAACTTCTCACCTCAAAGCCTGTTATAAAAGGCTGCTGCAGGCTCAGTCGGCCCGCTCTTGGCGAGCTGAACCTTTCAATCACCGCACTCATGATAGTGCGGTGTTCTTCCTCGATGGAAGCGCCTTTAAGCGCCTCCAACAAGTTATCCGGCGCCCGGTTGGGACGGAGATCGCCGGTGTCACGGTCTTGCCCTTCCTTGAAGGGCCGCCGCGGACTCTGGAACCACTGCGGGTTCCGATGTAGAGTCCGGCACAAAGTCCGGGAGGCAACCTGACGGCGCCTCCGGAGCCTCCTCCTGATGGGTCCTTCTCTGGGACCCCACCTTGGCGTCCTCATTGGCGCGGGGGGTAGAGGCGGTCGGAAGTGAATCCACATCCGACGGGGCCAGCGACCCGCTCGATGAGTCGGGGAGATCGTCATCGGCCGGACTACGGACAAAATGTGGCATTAAGGACACTACGTGGCACGAAAGAAATTACATATCAAGGATCCGGATACTTACGATCTTGCCGGACGCTTGGCCCTTGGGGACCATTCATCCTCGCCGACGATGGTGTTGGCGAAACTGTCCGGGGGGATAGTCCTTCCCCTCTTGGACCCTTCGGCCTCCCCTATTGGGGAAGCCTTCCTCTTCTTCTCTCCCTCCTCCGGGAGAGAGTCCTCCTCCTCCTCCTTGTCTTCGGGGGAGGAGTCCACGTCGTCGTCAGACGCCTGATTGCGGGAACTCTTTCGAGTCCCCGCGGCTACCTTCTTGGCCTTCTTCTCCGGCACCACGTGCGGTGCCGGAACTAGCAGCCTCGCTAAACGGGCATTCTCTGGGTCTTCTGGCATGGGAGCCGGGCTGATAAGTAGCTTGGCCTTCTCCATCCATTCCTGTCAAAGGAAAAGAGAAATTGAAACCCTCTTAGAATCGGTTTGATTACCACAAGTGTCCCGTAACGGGGTTGAATCACTTACCTCGTCAGCTGGATGCTGCGAGCGAAATCCGCGATCTTCCGTCGGATCACGGGGCTTGCGCGCCTTTGAACAGCACCTCCAGCGCCCCGTATGTCGTATCGAAGAGCCTGCTCAGCGCCTAGTGCTGTTCCGGATTGAACTCCCACAGATTGAATGCCCGCTCTTGGCATGGGAGAATCCGGCGGATGAGCATGACTTGGACCACGTCGACGAGCCTGAGCTTATTGCTCACCAGCTTCTGGATGCAGGCTCGGAGTCCCGTCACCTCCATCGGATTGCCCCACTGCAAGCCCTTCTCTTTCCAGGAGGTGAGCTGCGTGGGGACGCCAGATCTAAACTCGGGGGCCGCCGCCCATGTGGGCTTGCGTGGCTCGGTGATGTAGAACCACCTCGATTGCCACCCCTTGACGGAGTCCATGAAGGCCCCTTCGAGCCAAAGGATGTTGGGTAACTTGCCCAACATAGCGCCTCCGCATTCCGCCTGCATGCCCTTCACAACCTTCGGCTTGACATTGAAGGTCTTGAGCCACAGGCCGAAGTGGGGCTGGATGCAGAGGAAGGCCTCGCACACGACGATAAACGCCGAGATGTTGAGGATGAAGTTCGGCGCCAGATCATGGAAATCCAGGCCGTAGTAAAACATGATCCCCCGGACGAATGGGTGGAGTGGAAAGCCCAGTCCGCGGAGGAAGTGGGGAAGGAAGACGACCCTCTCATGAGGCCCAGGGGTAGGAATGAGCTGCCCCTCGTCGGCAGCCGATGCGCGATATCGCCGGAAAGGTATCCGGCGCTGCGCAGCTTGGTGATGTGCTCCTCCTTAACGGTGGAGGCCAACCATTTGCCTCCCGCTCCGGACATATTCGGAGAAGGTCGAGGCGAGATGCGCGAACTTGGGCGTTGGAGCTTGAGTGCGCGGAGATGGATAAGCAAAGGAGGAAGAAGGCGTAGGTGAGAAGGTGAATCCTTATCCCTTATATCTAGGCGGACGAAAACTATGCGTCCGCCACCGGCCTGGTAAAACTCGCTTATCTCCCAAGCGCCACCATCAATGGCGCGGTTGGGTTACCCACGTCCGTATTGATGAGAATCCCAGAATAAGGGGAACACAATCTCTGCTTCGATAAGACGTGCCAAGGAAACCGCTTCGCTAAACGTGCTGAGGTGGTATAGTAAAAAACGATTCAAGTAAAAGCCTGGTAACGGTGTGATGTCACGCTGCATAATACGTCAGCAGATTGAACTGGTGTACATTTTATTCTCTCTACGGTGGAATGTGGAATTTATTTTGCAGAGCCGGACAGTATCCTGGTGTTCATGATCTTCTCTGGATTATTCAAGGGAGGAACCCGCCTTGCAATGCCAAACATTATGCGCGCCGGACTAATCATCATTGAAGCCCGGTTCAGGGGCTACTGAGGGAGTCCTGGACTAGGGGGTGTAGGATCGAAAGTATGTCTAGAGGGGGGGTGATTAGACTACTTGACAATATAAAAATTATGCCTTTTGACAAAGACAAGTTTTTGGCAGTTTCACAATTATGATCAAGTCAAGCATCACCCTACACATGCAATTCTAGAGTATAGGCAGCGGAAAGTAAATTGCACATGTAGTAAAGAGAGGTGGAGAAGAGCAAACGCAATTTTGGAGACGCGGTGATTTTTCTCGTGGTTCCGATAGGTGGTGCTATCGTACTTCCACGTTGATGGAGACTTCAACCCACGGAGGGTAACGGCTGCGAGAGTCCACGGAGGGCTCCACCCATGAAGGGTCCACGAAGAAGCAACCTTGTCTATGCCATCATGGCCTACGCCCACGAAGGGCTAGCCTTACTCGGGGTAGATCTTCACGAAGTAGGCGATCTCCTTGCCCTTACAAACTTCTTGGTTCAACTCCACATCTCGACGGAGGCTCCCAAGCGACACCTAACCACCAATCTAGGAGGCACCACCCTCCAAAAGGTAATAGATGGTGTTGATGATGATGAACTCCTTGCTCTTGTGCTTCAAATGATAATCTCCCCAACACTCAACTCTCCTCACTGATTTGGCTGTGGTGGAAGAAAGGATTGAGTGGAAAGCAACTTGGGAAGGCTAGAGATCAAGCTTCATATGGTGGGAGTGGAGCAACTTGATCTCAACACAAGGGTAGGTAGTTCTCTTCTCGTAAATGTAAGGTAGGAGTGGTAGTTCTTTCGATGGCTCTCTCCACGAATGAAGAGGGGTGGAGGGTATTTATAGCCTCCACACAAAATCCAACCGTATACACATTTGACCAATCTCGGTGGGACCGAAGTTGACAACTCGGTGAGACCGAAAGTTCAAATCATGTGAACGTTGGGATTTTCGTGGGACCGAAAATACAATCTCGGTGAGTCCGATTCGTGCAAAGACAAGAGCTTGCCAATCTCGGTGGGACCGACTTCATCATCTCGGTGACACCGATTTGATGATGTAGGTTACAAAGCTTGGCAACTCAAGTTTCGTGAGACCGAGTTCGAATCGGAAAATCCGAAATTTCTAGGGTTTGGCTTTTGGGTGAGGTGGTTCATCTCGGTGACTGGTTTGGAAAATCGGTGGGACCAAGATTACTTATGAGTGTATATGGCGGTGAAAGTTCTTGATAGTTTAGGAGATGTATCACTAAGCACTTTGAGCAACCAGATCATCATCATAACCTCATCCCTTTTAATAGTATTGGCTTTCCTATAGACTCAATGTGATCTTGGATCACTAAACCAAAAATGGAGTCTTGAGCTTTTGCCAATGCTTGCCTTAGCATTTTGAGGGTCCACTTCTTCAGTCCTTGCCATACCCATATCACTGAACTTTCGAAATGATTCTCAAGAAACTATTAGTTCAATGATATATATGTTGTTATTAATTACCAAAACCACCCGGGATTAGTTGCACTTTCAATCTCCCCTTTTGGTAATTGATGACAACATATAGATCAAAGCTTCGACAAAGGATATAATCAATGAATAATATCGTCGCTTTGAGAAGTATGTGATAAGTAAGAGCTCCCCTAAATTTGTGCATTATTTAAGATTTGCGCTTGAATGCAAATGCACAATCGATTAGGATCATGGGTCACTCTTCCATGTCACATACATCTTGGTGGAGCGCACAAAATGATAAGAATGAATAGCATGCACCCAATCACCAAGACATGAGTAAATGGTCATACAAGATAGGAATAGCATATGATAAGCATTAAGCACACATTAAGGCATAGTACGACCAAGCACTCATCAAACGAGTATCAAACACATGAATGTTTGAAAACCAAAAGTATCTCAAAGAAACCGCAAAAGAACGAAAGAGCAAAAGCGACAAACTCTCTCTCTCGAAGTCCTATGATCTATACAATTTCTCCCCTTTGGCAACAAGTTACCAAAAGTTCAAAAGGCATAGAGCTAAGCGCCTTTGGGGACTCTTTGGCGGCTCTATGCAGGTTGATGTTGAGTTGATATGGCAGCATCGGCGAAGACTTCAGGTGATGTCTGTCTTTGGAGGAGTGGTCACCGAGCTGGAGCTGGAGCAACTGATGGAGCTGTGGAGGTGCCAAGTTGTAGTCCTGGTGTCGATCCCATCGAATAGCAATGATCGGGTCTGTGGGAACCGGAGCGATCTGTTGATAAGCATCTGGACTAAGTCATCCTGCATCTCACGCATAAGCTCTTCCTTCTCCTCTTTGCTTCCTCGATGTCCGCCTCAAGCTTGTTGTGATTACTTGCACTTGATCGACTTTACATCCAGAGCATGGATCTTGTCTTCAACAATCCTCTCTAGGCTCTCCGAGACTGCATAATGCTGGCCAGCGTTGTTCAATCCTTTGGGTAGCTTCAAGGAGCTGCTCTCCAACACTCTTTGGTTTAGCTGCTGCTGCTGCTGCTTCCTTGTCAGCTTTGGCTTTCTTGGCAGCTTCAATCTTTGCTTGACCTTCAACAAATGTTGGATCCTCCTCATCCATCACAACAACATTATCCTCATGCTCAGGCTGCAGTGGTAAGTGTTCTCTATCCAACAAGAATGTGCCCGTGCCAAACTTGGCATTGATAAGCATCTGAATATGCGGGGCAAATCCACACGACCTCTTCTGGTCAGCTGCAGTCCTCTTAATGGTTTCAACCATCAAGTCCATCACCTTGAAAGGTGCCTTCTCATCAAGTATATGCAGCATGTTGATAGAGTATCCTCGATCATGCGATGATCTCTGACTTGGGCATCAAGGTATGCCTCGTAATAGTGTTAGTGGTAGGTAGACCTGCACGGAGATAGTACATCGAGACGAGCTTCCATATTCCCAAATCTTTAGTGGAACCTCTTTGTACATATTCTTCATGGATTCATGGTTCTTCTTTGGAATACCATATACATCAACATCATCCTCTCTTGCTTTGGAGCATTCAAGTTCGCCCATTCTTCAACAGTTGAAGAGAATCTTTGGCCTTCAGTCATCCATGTGATCTTTCCATCTGGATAGAAATGAGTGTGGCATAGAATTGCATAATCATTTCATCATTCCAACTGGTCAACTTCTGACCTACAAAGTCTGCAACACACATGCCAGTGAAGCTTTCATGCACATGTGGAAAGAAATCTCTGTGCTCTTCGCTGTCAATGTATTTCCAATCAACGTATCTGGTGTCTGCAACTATGGGCTTCTTATCCATCAGCACAGTCTCATAGAAGTCCGGCTGCTCTCTGGTGTGAAATCTGGGATCAACAGCAGTTCTTCTCCTCACGGCATATGGGTCAGATTGTCTCCATAGCCTGAGACCTCTATCCTTCCTTTCCTTCATGTTCTCAGCTTGAGGATGAGCGTCATTGTAAAGTGGCAGTTTTGGACGAAGTTTCAGCAAAACTGGTCCTTCATCATCCGACACACCTGGTGGCACATCATCTTTGTTCTTCTCGAGATCTTGGAATGTTCTGATTGTCTTCTTGGGCTTGGCAAAGAGGCTTTTGGAGCTGCCTTTCCGGAGCAGATTGCTTGGGCTTTGAAGTGGCTCCACCGATGGCATCACCCATGAGCTTAGGCTTCGAGGAGGCTGGGGTGCTTCCTCATCCTCATCTTCTTCTGCTGCATCATCATGCACTAACCTCTTCCTCTTGGAAGTTTTCTTCACCTTGCTTGTAGTTTCCTCTTCCAAACTCAGCTTCTTGGCAACAGTTGACTGCTTGACTTTTCTGGTGCCCTTCTTGGTTTGCTGACCTTGTGGCTCTTTGGCAACAACTTTCCTCTTGGGCTTTGATGTGACCTCTTCCTCAATGACAAAATCTGAGTCTTCTTCATCTGAGTTCCTCTTCTTTCTGGCTCTGGTGGCTGCAGGAGGTAATCCACTTGGTGTACTCCTCTCACCATCATCTGATGAGCTGCTAGGATCAGGACTAGTGCTCGCCTCGAATATCTGCAATAGGTGACTCGACCTGTTACGACTGCCTTGGCATCGACATGGCCGACAACCCGTGAATAGATAAGGTGTAGGCGAGTAGAAGAGTTATCACAAACTGCAGAAGTTTTTGCAAACAAATGAGTTCAAATTTCAGTATTAGGTTTTCACAGAAGACATTTCGGTCGACCGAGTTTAAAATTCGTGAATCCAAGTGTTCAAACAGAAGCCTTCACACCACTTTCGGTTGGACGAAGTGGGTTTCGTCCGCCGAAAACACTAGGGTTTCACAGAATCGCCATTTCGTCACACCGATTTGCACAACTTCGGTTGGACCGAAGAGTGCGAGGCAATGGCCATAGGCCAAATCGGTCTTACCGAAAATCTAAAATCGGTCTCACCGAGATGTGTTCGCGGAAACCTAACCCTAAAACTTTTACTCGAATCTCGTTCAAAAGAACTAATCTGGTGTACGGGAAGATTTCAATCGTGGCAAGATTATAGGCAAACCAAACGTGCATTGAATCGGAGATGGGAGCACGAGTGGGATCAAACTCACCCTAACTTGGTGGAGTTTTCTCACGGTGGCAACGGCGCGGAGAAGATGTCCGTTGACGGCGACGGAGACTGCGGCGAGGGCGACAAAGCGCATTTACGGAGACGATCCGGAGACCAGGCGGCGGCGGCAAAGGGTGTGGGGGCGAAGCGTTTGAAGTAGAAATCAACGCGACCCTCGGAGTATATATACCCCTTTCTGTCGGTGGGACCGAGTTGTAAAACTTCGGTGGCACCGAGATGAATAGCTGCGCAGGCGTTATGCACTTCGTCACGCCGAAAATCACAACTCGGTTTCACCGAGGTGAAAACCTAGATCAGTCCAAATGCTTTCGGTTTGACCGAGTTTGAGTGAGTTGGTCCGACCAAATCACTTAGAAGGTTTTGGAAGTTAGCCCTTGACGGATCGGTGGCTCGAGTGCTCCTCACTCGGAGGGTCCAAAATGACTTGTTCAAAGTTTGTGATGTAAGCATGAATAGAATTTGAGACAAGAAAGCATAGATAGCTAGGGAGGTACTTAGGCATTCTTGTCCATCCATTTGGTCGAGAAAAATCAAAACGACCAAAACAACAAATGGATGTCCTTGAATGGATAAAATCATGCATCCAACATGCTCACACAATAAGATAGCAAATGAAATATGTGTCAAACATGCACAATCAAAACTCTAGCTACTATCACACAATTTGTCGATGACTAGGTCATCTATATATGAGTATATTGACTTGGGAGCCAAATGAGAACATTTGATCATAGGTCATACTCATCGTTTAAGCATTGATGTGTTCACATCATTTGAAGATGCTTTAGCTCAATTTCTTTAGAGCAAAGCTCCCCCTAGATGTGAGAACCCCTTTTAAAGGGTCAAACTAACCTTGGGTTGTCGTAGAAGACTTCATGTAGATGTTGAAGATGTGGATGCTCAATGTTGATGTAGATCATCAAGAGTTGGGAGCAATCCTTTGGATTCGGGCACTTTCAATACCTACATGGGTTAGTCCCACAAGGAACAAACAAGGATATCCATGGACATAGATTGAAGTACACAATAGATGATGTCCATGAAAGCAATGATTACCTTGTCCCTTGACTTACCAACAAGAGGGTTTGTGACTCCATGAACTAGTGCAAGATGTGGAAGTTGATTGCACAAGTTTTTGCCAAAATGAATGTGAGTGAAGTATGTTGGCGGAGTCACCCTCAAGAACTCTCTAGTTCTTCTTCTTCGGGATCCACATCATCTTGATGGGAATCCTTGGGGTTGTAGTTGAGCTTGACGAAGTAGAACTTGACGTTTCCTTGGGAACCCACTTGACCGTGGCTTTAGGTGCTTCAATAAATGCATCAATCTCCTCTTGAAGCTTGTCCTTGCCTTTTAGCTTGTGGTCTTGTGGTGGAAGGTCATCTTGAGCTTGTTCCACATTGGAAGAAGTAGGATTGTACTTCTCCTTTTGAGGAATAAACTATGGAGTAGGATATTCACCTTCTTCCCATTCAACACCCTCGGCGTTGAACTTTCGCTCAAAACCAATTCCTTGATTCTTCCGTGCCTTCCTTGCTTGTAACAATTTCCTCAAAGTTCTTGCTTCCGCAAGGCTCTTGTAGACACCTTTCTCTATAATCCCTTTCAATAAACTATTTTCTTGCTCAAGTGTAACTTGGCTTGAAACATTGTTAGTGGAATCAAGAGAACTACTAGAAGCAACAATATTGGATTTAGCATGGTTATTGTTACTACTAGATGAAGAATTTTTCTTATGCTTGTCATGCTTAGTTTTAATGGGAGGCAAGAAATTAGACAAGAGAAGTCGTTTGGCAAGATATGAAGAACTCTTCTTTCGAAGATCGTCATTGATAGCTTTTAGAAACTCATGTTCTTGCTCTAGAGTGAGCTTCTCGAAGCGTAGCTTCTCATGAGATCTTAGGAGCTCTCTATGATCTTCTTGAGTTGTTTCATGAGCTAACTTAAGAGTGTTTAGTTCTTTAGTTAGACGCTCAATCTCCTTCATAGCATTGTCATTCGACTCTTCTCGACTATAAAGACTACTAGCATGTTCATCATTACTAGGCTCACTAGATTTATCATGTAAGAGCTCATCTTCACCAAGCAAGTCATCCTCATCACTATCAAAGTCAATGAATTCAGGGTGTGATACCTTGGGGCCTTTAGCCATGAAGCATCTTCCAATTCCCTCATTTGGTGAATCAAATAAGTCAAGGAGTTGGAGTTGGAGGATACGAGAGCAAGACCGCAACACCTTCATCTTGATCAGTAGTCGGAGTTGGAGTGATAGCTTCTTCGGATTGATTGTCTGAGTCGGAGCGGAGACCCATTCACCTACATGAGCTTGATGTTTTCTTCTTGTGTAGCTCCTTGATGACTTGTCTTTCCTCTCGAATCCTTGCTTCTCCGAGAGGGTCTTCGCTCATAACGATCATCTCTACTCCTTCTCTCTTCCGAGGTGACTCATCTCTTGAGCTTCTTCTTCTTGGAGATTCTTCTCTTCTCTTGTGGGGAGCCGAACACTCATTTGAGTAGTGTCCGGGTCTTCCACAATTGTAGCAATTTCGATCACGACTAGAAGATCTCTTTTCATCATATGATCTAGACTTTGAGCTTCTCTCTTTGCTTCTACTCTTGTAGAATTTGTTGAAGTTCTTCACCATTAGGCTTATCTCTTCATTGGAAACTAGCTTGTCACTTGAGGTTGTGGGAGCATCACTTGTAGCTTTGTAAGCACCACTTGACTTGTTGTGAAGCTCTTCCTTATCTTTAAGTGTCATCTCATGAGCAACAATTCTTCCAATGACTTCGTTGGCTTGAGATTCTTGTAGTTTGGCATCATTTGGATCAAAGTGCACACGGTGTCATACTTTCCATCCAAAGCTCGAGAATCTTCTTGATGATGAATCGGTCGGTCATTTCTTCGCTTCCTAAGCCGGCAATCTCATTTGTGATGAGAGCAAGCCTAGAATACATTTCAGCGAATCCTTCACCTTCCTTCATCTTGAACTTGTCAAGTTGACCTTGAAGAACATCTAGCTTTGATTCCTTCACGGACTCGGTACCTTCGTGCATTTCAACCAAAGTATCCCAAATCTCTTTTGCATTCTCAAGACGGCTGATTTTGTTGAACTCCTCGGGACACAAGGCATTGAAGAGAATGTCACAAGCTTGAGCATTGTTTTGCAACATCCGCAATTCATCCGCTAGAAGCCGCGATCCGGAACTTTTCCTTCCTCGAAGAAAACCAACACAAATAATGCCCCATGCGGCTGGGTTATGGCCAAGAATATGCATTTTCATTTTATGCTTCCAACTAGCAAAGTTTGTACCATCAAAGTAAGGACCTCTACGAAAATTACCCTCACTAGACGCCATACTCTCCTAGGTTGTGAAACCAAGCTTATGGAGTCCAATGCAATGGAAACCAATACAATGGAGACCAAAGCTCTGATACCACTTGTAGGATCGAAAGTATGTCTAGAGGGGGGGTGATTAGACTACTTGACAATATAAAAATTATGCCTTTTGACAAAGACAAGTTTTGGCAGTTTCACAATTATGATCAAGTCAAGCATCACCCTACACATGCAATTCTAGAGTATAGGCAGCGGAAAGTAAATTGCACATGTAGTAAAGAGAGGTGGAGAAGAGCAAACGCAATTTTGGAGACGCGGTGATTTTTCTCGTGGTTCCGATAGGTGGTGCTATCGCACTTCCACGTTGATGGAGACTTCAACCCACGGAGGGTAACGGCTGCGAGAGTCCACGGAGGGCTCCACCCATGAAGGGTCCACGAAGAAGCAACCTTGTCTATGCCATCATGGCTCACGCCCACGGAGGGCTAGCCTTACTCGGGTAGATCTTCACAGTAGGCGATCTCCTTGCCCTTACAAACTTCTTGGTTCAACTCCACATCTCGACGGAGGCTCCCAAGCGACACCTAACCAATCTAGGAGGCACCACCCTCCAAAAGGTAATAGATGGTGTTGATGATGATGAACTCCTTGCTCTTGTGCTTCAAATGATAATCTCCCCAACACTCAACTCTCCTCCTTGATTTGGCTGTGGTGGAAGAAAGGATTGAGTGGAAAGCAACTTGGGAAGGCTAGAGATCAAGCTTCATATGGTGGGAGTGGAGCAACTTGATCTCAACACAAGGGTAGGTAGTTCTCTTCTCGTAAATGTAAGGTAGGAGTGGTAGTTCTTTCGATGGCTCTCTCCACGAATGAAGAGGGGTGGAGGGTATTTATAGCCTCCACACAAAATCCAACTGTTACACACATTTGACCAATCTCGGTGGGACCGAAGTTGACAACTCGGTGAGACCGAAAGTTCAAATCATGTGAACGTTGGGATTTTCGGTGGGACCGAAAATACAATCTCGGTGAGTCCGATTCGTTGCAAAGACAAGAGCTTGCCAATCTCGGTGGGACCGACTTCATCATCTCGGTGACACCGATTTGATGACGTAGGTTACAAAGCTTATAACTCAAGTTTCGTGAGACCGAGTTCGAATCGGAAAATCCGAAATTTCTAGGGTTTGGCTTTGTGGCTGAGGTGGTTCATCTCGGTGTGACTGGTTTGGAAAATCGGTGGGACCGAGATTACTTATGAGTGTATATGGCGGTGAAAGTTGCTGATAGTTTAGGAGATGTATCACTAAGCACTTTGAGCAACCAGATCATCATCATAACCTCATCCCCTTTAATAGTATTGGCTTTCCTATAGACTCAATGTGATCTTGGATCACTAAACCAAAAATGGAGTCTTGAGCTTTTGCCAATGCTTGCCTTAGCATTTTGAGGGGTCCACTTCTTGAGTCCTTGCCATACCCATATCAATCGAACTTTCTGAAATGATTCTCAAGAAACTATTAGTTCAATGATATATATGTTGTTATTAATTACCAAAACCACCCGGGGATTAGTTGCACTTTCAATCTCCCCCTTTTTGGTAATTGATGACAACATATAGATCAAAGCTTCGACAAAGGATATAATCAATGAATAATATCGTCGCTTTGAGAAGTATGTGATAAGTAAGAGCTCCCCCTAAATTTGTGCATTATTTAAGATTTGCGTTTGAATGCAAATGCACAATCGATTAGGATCATGGGTCACTCTTCCATGTCACATACATCTTTTGACACGGACAACAGGTCTATAAGTCTATGAGGAGTTTGATATTTACAGAGAAAGTCGACCCCTAAAAATGAAGTTCTTTGACTGAAGACTTTGGATTTCTGAAGACTTTCTGAAGACTTTGAAAGTGAAGAAATTGGTGTGACCTTGAAGACTTGGCAATCATTCGAGGAACTGTCACATCCCTAGTTCTGGTATGACCTAGACTAGCTAGTCATGTGTGCATCATGTTTAAATTCCATTTAAATTTGAAATGAGGATTTGTGAAACCCTCAGAATCATTTTTAGAAATGACCCAAATAAAAATTGCTCCAAAAAGGTCCAAGAAAATGCTCATGTTGCTCTCTGAAAATATTGGACAGAGATAAAAATCAAACCAATATTATTAGGAGCTCATAAGTATTTATTTTGGGCAATTGGAATTAACGCATAATTATTTGCATTGGATATATATATGTCCAAAAATTGTGCCACTTGTTGGGGAGCACTGGAATAATACCACCAGTTCCTACAAAAATTGGCATAAGTAAATAAAATGATTTAGTGTTTAAAACTAAATCAAAACAGATTACAGAAAACAAAAACAGAAACAGAAATAAAGAGGATCTTAGCTGGGCCACTTACCTGTGCAGCCGGGCACTATGCAGCCCAATGACCAACAGTCAGCCAGCCCAAAGTAGCGGCTCAGCCCAACTACCAGAGCTTCTTCAAGCTCCCCGCCGAGGAGCTGCTGCGTGGCAGCGCCCACTGCCGGCCGTGGCGCGCCTCCCCGCCACCTCCTGCTTCTTCCCTCGTCGCATGGATCACGCACAAGATCGCCACGCCGCCGCCCGTACCCTCTCACTCTCCCGGTCCTCTCCTCTCCTCTCCTCGCTCTCTCTCTCGGCCGAGACTGCGTCGTCGCCGCCGTCCACACCACCGAGGCCTCGCCATCTGCCGCGCCTCCCGACGCGCTCCACAGATCCGCGCGACCCCTCTCCCTCCTCACCAAGCCAAGCAACCCGGGCGAGCCCCGCTTCGTCCTCGGCGCCGTCGTCTTCATCTCCGGCCGCCGGAGATCGTCTTCGCCGCCCCGCCGACTCCAGCCTCCCCCGAGCTCTCCGACGATGTCTTCGAGCCCGCCGTGAGCCCCCGCATCGGTTCCCCCTTCTCCCCTGCCTCCCTGCGCTCTGTAGCTAGCCCTGCCGTCGAAGCCGAACTCCGGCTGCCGCCGCGAGCTGCGCTCCGGCGAGCTCCGGCGCCCCCGCGGTTTTTCGTCTGCTCCACTGGATGCGGGAGAGCACGGGCTACGCCCCGGTGCTCTCAGAGGCCGCCCCCGTGGCCCCCAACGAGGACACCGCCGCGTCCTGTGGTCGCCGCCGACGACCTCGCCGGCCTGACGTGTGGGCCCCGTCGCCCAGGTGATTAGCTTAGTGCTAATCACCGCCTAATTAACCACTGACACTGACCACTAGGCCTCGTGCCCCCTAATCCTTTTAATTAAGCAAATAACCCCCTGTTTAACCCCGTGTGACTGATGTGTGGACCCCACAGGTCAGGATTGACTTGGAGCGACCCGTTGACCTGCTGATGTCACTCTGACGTCAGGCTGATGCAGTTATCCATTTTCTGGATTTAAATTAAATCAGGAAATTCCAGAAAATGATTTAAACTTCCAAAAATCATAGGAATTCAACCGTAACTCAGATTGAAATAATTTATATATGAAAAATTATCAGAAAAATGCAATCTTTCCATCTGTACTAGTTTCATGCATGACAAACCAACTTATACATGCTGTATAGGTGAAAACATATAAATGGCATATATAAGAGCTTAATTTAGAGTTGCATTTGAACCCTTGGTTCAAATGGATCTCTTCCAAATAGAATGCTAGATGCATTAGCACAAACAACATCACATCTACATGCCATGATCATGCATCATATTGGTGCATATGTTGTGTATTGATTGTCGACACCGTTCCTTCTCGATAGGTCCTGCTCCGGAGAGTGTTCCAGAGTACCTGTCTGAGGAGCAGTGCCCCCTTGTTGATCTACCAGGCAAGCAAACCCCCTTGTTCATTTCGATACAATCCTACTCTCTCGCTCCTGCTCTCAGTTATTGCATTAGGACAACAATGATTCATCTGCTACTTTGTGTTGCGGTAGTTCAACCCATTCCTCTGCATGACCTGTCATTGCCACAATAAATAGTTGAAACCCACTAGCATGTGTAGGAGTTGATTGAGCCATGTTGTGTTTCTACCATGCTATGCCTGCTATTGCTTAGAGTTGTGTCAGGTTTGATTTATTGGGAATGAATTGGAGTGTTATGATTTGTTCTGGTGCTGAGAGTTAAGTGTGTGAACACGATTTGGTAAAGGTAGCGGTGAGAGGCCATGTAGGAGTACATGGTGGGTTGTCTCACCGAACCGCCCTAAGCATTGAGTTCTATGTGTGTTGTCCAATGACTCGAGACTACCACACATTGGGCTCCGGCGCCTAAGCCCTCTCGACTTATTAACCAACTTGATCTCTGCCCAGAGTCGCAACTAGTTTCTCGTGTTTGTAGGTAGTGTTAGTAGTCTACCAAGTGGCACCCACAGTGTGGGCTTGGGACAGACTAGGCACAAGTGGCACTGTACCAAGCGAGATCCATCCGGCGAGGTGGGCTTGGGAACCCTGCACACATCGTTTGGGGCCGTGAGCGACACCCCGGCCGGATCTCCTTGCGGATGGAACCCGAATAGGCGATAAACCTGGCTAGAGTCTTGTGTGGTTAGTCAAGCCGTGGCCGACACCCTCGCCAGGCTTCCGCTTGAAGGTTGCCGAGATACATGACATGTGCATGGCGGTAAGTGGCGAGAGCGTGTGTGAAGAAGTACACCCCTGCAGGGTTAACATGATCTATTCGAATAGCCGGGTCCGCGGTTATGGACTTCTTGGATGCTTACATGGTACATAGACAACTTGAAGTGGATACTCTAAAATGCTCAAGACAAGTGTGAGTGCTATGGATGGCCTTCTCGTGAGGGAGACGGGATGAATCCATAGTAGTGTATTGTGTGGTGATTAGTGGACTCTGCAGCGCCATATCACCTCAAAGAAGTTCCGTAGTCATAGAACAGGATAGCCACAGAGTCAAAGCTGGCTTGTCGCAACTAAACCCCACATTACCCTCTTGATACAAATGCATGTATGATAGGATCGATGTAAGTCTTGCTGAGTACCTTTGTACTCATGTTGCTTTATTTATGTTTTTGCAGCGGAGACTTGGTCTTACTAGTGTTCTCGTGGACTTGACAAGTAGCTTGTACCTCAGCTACGATCTTGGTCGGATGTTGTAGATAGTCGAGGCTCTTCACCTTTTTCATTTGTAGATGTCTGCCCTGGACATGTAATGCTTCGCTTGTTGCTTGTATGCTCGTATGATGGGTCTTGTGACCCTGCTTGCAATAATGCTATGATGGCTCTTTGAGCCTTATCTATATGAGTTGTTGAGTTATGTTTGTGATGCCATGTTGTACAAAGCACATACTTGCATGTTATGCGACGCGTGTAACGTGTATTGCTATGTGTGGATCCGACTATCTAGTTGTTTATCCTTAGTAGCCTCTCTTACGGGAATGTCTCCTAGTGCTTCCATCGAGCCATGGTAGCGTGCTCCGCTCGGAACACTTAGGCTGGCCGGCATGTGTCCTTCTTCGTTCTGTATCATTCCTTCGGGAAATGTCGCGATGAATACCGGAGTCCTGTTAGCCCGGTGCTACAGCCTGGATTCACTATTTGATGACCAACACGCTCGATGTTGGGTCATGGATGCTGTCCTGTAAGTTTGTGCCACTTTGGGTTTACGACTAGCCATGTCAGCCGGGCTCCTTATCATATGGATGCTAGCGACACTATCATATACGTATGCCAAAAGGCTTAAACGGTCCGGGCAAAGGTAAGGCGACACTGTGGGGATACCGTGCGTGAGGCCGCAAAGTGATATGAGGTGTTACATGCTAGATCGATGTGGCATTGAGTCGGGTCTGACAGCTTTGGTATCGAGATCGATCGCTTTTAGGATTACCAGGCCAAACTGGTCGAAGTTGAGTCTAGAAATTCTTTAGTTATGTAAGGGAATTGATTGTGGGAAGGAATGTAAGGCTCTTTTTACTCCTTATACCTCATGGCCTTCTGATCTGAGTCATCCCATCTTTCCCGCGGGGTTAAGGAACTAGGCTTTCTCTTCCGTCTATCAGGATCACGTGTTACTACTCCGTAGTTCCATAGGATTGGTTGATCAGAGTCAAACCCAGTTTTCATGTACTTTCGATGTAACCTGTTCAGTAAGGTCTCAGAACCTTGAGTGATGATGTTGAGTATGTTACTACCCCATTTTTAGCAGGATGTCTCATTTTGAGCATTTTACAGCCGTTATGCTACCGGAATCGCCCTAGTAGTTTGAGAGATACTAATCTCTCGTCCTACATTCTATAGTCTATAGTTGATGCTGATTCCGTCCTTGGTTTCATTTCTCAGGATGTCATCAGTTAAGCGAAGTTCTGTTGCTCGTAGCCAGAACCACGGAGATGGTAGGGATGAGGATCCTCCCGACCAACCTTCGTTGGTAGAGTTCATGTTAGAGATGGAGAGAAACAAGTGTGAGTCTAACCGTTTGTTGGCACGTATCGAGGAGAACACCGCACATCAGTTCAAAGGATCTGTGACCATTCATTACTTCATCCGCTTGCACCCACCCACCTTTCATCATTCTATTGAGCCACTCGATGCAGATGACTGGCTCTGTAGCATCACTCATAAGCTGCGTTCCGCGAACGTAGCTGAAGATGGCAAGGTCACCTATGCCACATACCACCTAGAAGGTCCTGCTAGTCTTTGGTGGTAGAACTATGAGGCTATGCTTCCAGCTGGCCAGATTCCTACCTGGAGGGATTTCACTGAGGCTTTTCGTGAGCATCACATTCCCCAGGCCATCCTTGATCGCAAGAGAGAAGAGTTATGTAGCTTCACCCAGGGTAAGATGGCTGTTGATGCTTACAGCCGAGAGTTTGAGAACCTCGCCCGTTATGCCACAGAAGAGGTGTCCACGGACGCCAAGAAGCAGGCTAGGTTCTGGAAGGGTCTCAACCACAAGTAGCGTCGTGATCTCCACCTGCATCATTGTGATACATTCCAAGCTCTTGTGAACAACGCCATTAATGCAGAGACAACTCAGCTCACTTACGAGGAGTCTCGTAAGCACACCCGTGATTTGGGATCTTCTTCCGGCTCCAGTTCTCAGAAGCGCCGGATTTGGGTTCCGAACTCCGCTCTTCCTTCCAGATATGCACCGAGACCATCTTATGTGGTGCCTCCCCTAGCTCAGTCATATGATCCACCTAGGCCTACTGATAGACCGCTTGTCAGTGCGGGTCCACGTCCAACTTCAGGGACTTGCTTCACATGCGGGAAGCCAGGACACTATGCACGTGACTGCTCTCAAGCTAGTTATGCTCCACCCCAGCCTGAGAAGTATGTTGGCTGTGTTAAGCCATCAAGAAAGACGATCAGTGTCAAGTCAGCCCCCACTGAACATGGACATGTGCATCACGTCTCAGCTAAAGACGCTCATGATGATCCGGATGTCGTTCTTGGTACACTCCTTGTCAATTGTCATCCAGCATCGGTTCTGTTCGATACCGGAGCATCTCACTCTTTCATTTCTGAAGGCTATGCTCGTTTGCACGACATGTCATTTTGTGATATGCCAACTCCGCTTGAAATCCAAACCCCAGGGTCTAGATGGCAAACTACCAGAATCAGCTATGGTAATGAAATCCTTGTTGATAGACTTGTATTTCTTGCATCACTTGTAGCCCTCAAGTCCTCAGATATTAACATCGTCTTGGGTATGGACTGGATGACAGTTCATCATGCCAAGATTGATTGTTACACCAGATCTGTTCAGCTTACACACCCATCTGGCAAGATAGTCACTATCTCCACCAGAGTTACAAAGCGTCAGCTCTATTATCTTAATGCCACCCCTCTCCCTGACCTTGATGATATCCCGGTAGTCCGTGACTTTCCAGATGTCTTTCCAGAGGAACTGCCAGGTGTTATACCTGACAGAGATGTAGAGTTCGTCATAGATCTTATTCCAGGAACCGCTCCAATCTCTAGGAGACCTTACAAGATGGCACCCTTAGAACTAGCCGAGCTTAAGAAACAACTTGATGAGTCCTTGCAAAAGGGTTTCATCCGTCCTAGTTCTTCTCCTTGGGCTTGCCCCGTCCTCTTTGTCAAGAAGAAGGATGGTACGGACCGGATGGTTGTAGATTATCGTCCCATTAATTTGGTCACGATGAAGAACAAGTATCCGTTCCCCAGGATCAACGACCTGTATGATCAGCTTGCTGGATCCTCAGTCTTCTCCAAGATGGATTTGAGGTTAGGCTACCATCAAATCAAAATCAGAAATGGGGACATCCCCAAGACAGCCTTTGTCACTCGTTATGGCCAGTACGAGTACATCGTCATGTCCTTCGGTCTAACCAACGCCCCAGCTACCTTCTTCCGCTTGATGAACTCGATCTTCATGGAGTAGTTAGATAAATTCGTCGTGGTTTATCTCGATGATATTCTTATTTACTCGAAGAACGAGGAAGAGCATGCCGAACATCTTAGACTTGTGTTAGAAAAACTCAAGAGAGCATCGCCTTTATGCCAAGTTCTCCAAGTGTGAATTTTGGTTGCCAGAAGTGACCTACCTAGGCCACGTAATCTCTGGTAAGGGCATTGCTGTCAATCCTGAGAGAGTTAAGGCCGTTCTTGATTGGACTCCACCTGAATCAGTCAAACAAGTTAGGAGTTTCCTTGGTCTAGCCAGTTATTGTCGCCGCTTTGTTGAAAACTTCTCCAAAGTAGCCAAACCTCTCACGGAACTTCTCAAGAAAGATAAAAAGTTTGAGTGGTCCCCACAGTGCGAGTATAGTTTTCAGGATATGAAAAGACGCCTGACTTCTACTCCCATACTTGTGCCACCGGATTTCACTAAGGACTTTGTTATCTATTGTGACGCCTCACGATAGGGACTAGGTTGCATTCTTATGCAGGATCGTCATGTGATTGCCTATGCATCTCGTCAGTTGCATCCACATGAGGAGAATTATCCTACACATGATCTAGAGCTTGCAGCCGTAGTCTATGCACTCAAGACCTGGCGACATTACCTCCTTGGTAAACGTTGCGAGATCTACACCGATCACCAGAGTCTCAAGTATATCTTCACCCAACCGGATTTGAACCTTAGGCAAAGACGTTGGTTGGAGTTGATCTCAGATTACGACTTAGGGATTACCTACACCTGTGCAAAGCTAATGTCATGGCTGATGCGCTAAGTCAGAACTTATTGCAACAACCTCATGTTGCGGCAGGGTCAACCACTTCTCCATGAGGAATTCTGTAAGCTTAATCTTCACATTGCTCCTCACGGTTCCTTTCTACCTTGGTGGCGAAACCTACTCTTGAGGATCAGATCATAACTAGCCAGCAGTATGATACGGGTATTTCCCGAATCAAGGATAACATGAAGAAGGGAGCTGCTGGTAGTTTCTCTGTTGATGATCGAGGTGTTGTTTTCTTCGAGAACCGTCTGGTGGTTCCCAAGAAGCAACACCTTCGGCAACTGATACTTAAGGAAGCTCATGAATCTCCTCTCACGATTCATCCCGGTAGTACTAAGATGTATCAGGACCTACGCCAGAGGTTCTGGTGGACTAGGATGAAGAGAGAAATTGCCAACTTTGTTGCTAACTGTGACGTTTGTCGTCATATAAGCAGAGCATCGAGGCTCTGGCACCCTTCAGCCTTTAGCTATTCTCGAATGGAAATGGGATAAAGTTGGTATGGACTTCATCACCGGCTTTCCTGTGACCAAGAGAGGGAATAATGCTATCTTCGTAGTTGTTGATCGATTTCCAAAGTGGCTCACTTCCTTCCCTGCTCGAGACAAGATCACCGCTAGTCACTCACCGACTTATATATTCTCTAATAGTGTCACTTCATGGTGTTCCACTAGAGATCAATTCACCGTGGCGATTTTCACTTCTCACTTCGGGAGAGTTTCCAAACTGCCATGGGAACCCATCTTTCCTTCATGCCGCTTTCCACCCTCACCGAAAGTGGTCGGTGGAAAGGGTCAACCAAATTCTCAAGACATGCTTAGAGCTTATGTTATCTCATTCGGTATGGATTGGGAGAAATGCCTTCCTTTCGCCGAGTTTGCTTATAACAATAGCTATCAATCCAGTCTCAAAAAAGCTCCTTTTGAGATTCTCTATGGACGAAGATGTCGAACACCTTTGAACTGGTCAGAAACCGGCGAAAGACAATTCTTTGGACCGGACATGATCCAGGAGGCGAAGAGCAAGTTCAGATCATTCGTGAGAATTTGAAAACAGCCCGCCTCGTCAAAAGAGCCAAGATGATCGTCATCATAAGGATATGACTTATGAAGTTGGCGACAAAGCTTACCTTCGGGTTACTCCTTTGAAGGGTACCCATCATTTCGGTATCAAAGGCAAGTTGGCTCCTCGTTACATTGGTCATTTTCGCATTCTCGCTAAACGAGGAGAGGTTGCCTACCAGCTTGAACTACCCCACATCTTTCCGAGTGCATGATGTCTTCCACGTCTCTCAACTCAGGCGTTGCTTCTCGGATCCTATCCGCGGAGTGGACCACGAAACGCTTGATCTCCAAGATAACCTCACATATCGAGAGTATCCAGTTCGCATTCTTGATCAAGCTCACTCGACGTCATAACATCAAGTTTCTCAAGGTTCGGTGGTCTCATCATTCCGAGAGAGAAGCTACTTGGGAGCGAGAAGACCGGCTTCGACTGGAGTACCCCGCTTTCTTTCCGTCGACCCCTGAATCTCGGGACGAGATTCTTTCAAGTGGGGGCGAGTTGTCACATCCCTAGTTCTGGTATGACCTAGACTAGCTAGTTATGTCTGCATCATGTTTAAATTCCATTTAAATTTGAAATGAGCATTTGTGAAACCCTCAGAATCATTTTTAGAAATGACCCAAATAAAAATTGCTCCAAAAAGGTCCAAGAAAATGCTCATGTTGCTCTCTGAAAATATTGGACAGAGATAAAAATCAAACCAATATTATTAGGAGCTCATAAGTATTTATTTTGGCAATTGGAATTAACGCATAATTATTTGCATTGGATATATGTATGTTATATATATTATATATGTCCAAAATTTGTGCCACTTGTTGGGGAGCACTGGAATAATACCACCAGTTCCTACAAAAATTGGCATAAGTAAATAAAATGATTTAGTGTTTAAAACTAAATCAAAACAGATTACAGAAAACAAAAACAGAAACAGAAATAAAGAGGATCTTACCTGGGCCGCTTACCTATGCAGCCGGGCACTGTGCAGCCCAGCGATCCAACAGGCCGGCCCAGCCAGCAGGCGGCCCAGCCCAACTGCCAGGAGCTTCTTCAAGCTCCTGCCAGTAGGAGCTGCTGCGTGGCCGCGCCACAGCCGGCCGTGGCCACGTCTCCCCGCCACCTCCTGCTTCTAACCCTGTCGCCTGGATCACGCGCCAGCCGCCACGCCGCCTGCACTTCTCTCACTCTCCCCCGGTCCTCTCCTCTCCTCTCCCTCGCTATCTCTCTCACGGCCGAGACCGCCGTCGCCGCCGTCCACAGCCACCGAGGCCTCGGCCACTGCCGCGCCTCCCCGACGCGCTCCATAGATCCGCCGCGACCCCCTCTCCCTCCTCACCAAGCCAAGCAACCCGGGCGAGCCCCGCTTCGTCCTCGGCGCTGTCGTCTTCATCTCCGGCCGCCGGAGATCGTCTTCGCCGCCCCGCCGACTCCAGCCTCCCCCGAGCTCTCCGACGACGTCTTCGAGCCCGCCGTTAGCCCCCGCATCGGTTCCCCCTTCTCCCCTGCCTCCCCGCGCTCTGTAGCTAGCCCCGCCGTCGAAGCCGAACCTCGGCTGCTGCCGCGAGCTGCGCTCCGGCGAGCTCCGGCGCCCCCGCGGTTTTCCGTCTGCTCCACTGGATGCGGGAGAGCACGGGCTACGCCCCGATGCTCTCAGACGCCGCCCCCGTGGCCCCCAATGCGGACGCCGCCTTGTCCTGTGGTCGCCGCCGCCGACCTCTCCGGCCTGATGGGTGGGCCCCGTCGCCTAGGTGATTAGCTTAGTGCTAATCACCGTCTAATTAACCACTAACACTGACCACTGGGCCCCGTGCCCCCTAATCCTTTTAATTAAGCAAATAACCCCTGCTTAACTCGTGTGGATCGACGTGTGGACCCCACACGCGGGATTGACTTGAGCGATTGTTGACCTGCCGACGTCACTCGACGTCAGTTAACGATTATCCATTTTCTGGATTTAAATTAAATCAGGAAATTCCAGAAAATGATTTAAACTTCAAAAAATCATAGAAATTCAACCGTAACTCAGATTGAAATAATTTATATATGAAAAATTATCAGAAAAATGCAATCTTTCCATCTATACTAGTTTCATGCATGACAAACCAACTTATACATGCTGTATAGGTGAAAACATATAAATGGCATATATAAGAGCTTAATTTAGAGTTGCATTTGAACCCTTGGTTCAAATGGATCTCTTCCAAATAGAATGCTAGATGCATCAGCACAAACAACATCACATCTACATGCCATGATCATGCATCATATTGTTGCATATGTTGTGTATTGATTGTCGACACCGTTCCTTCTCGATAGGTCCTGCTCCGGAGAGTGTTCCAGAGTACCTGTCTGAGGAGCAGTGCCCCCTTGTTGATCTACCAGGCAAGCAAACCCCCTTGTTCATTTTGATACAATCCTTCTCTCTCGCTCCTGCTCTCAGTTATTGCATTAGGACAACAACGATCCATCTGCTACTTTGTGTTGCGGTAGTTCAACCCATTCCTCTGCATGACCTGTCATTGCCACAGTAAATAGTTGAAACCCACTAGCATGTGTAGGAGTTGATTGAGCCATGTTGTGTTTCTACCATGCTATGCCTGCTATTGCTTAGAGTTGTGTCAGGTCTGATTCATTGGGAATGAATTGGAGTGTTATGATTTGTTCTGGTGCTGAGAGTTAAGTGCGTGAACACGATTTGGTAAAGGTAGCGGTGAGAGGCCATGTAGGAGTACATGCTGGGTTGTCTCACTGGAACCATCCTTAAGCACTGAGTTCTATGTATGTTGTCCAATGACTCGATACTACCACACACTGGGCTCCGGGCGCTCCAAGCCCTCTCGACTTATTAACCAACTTGATCTCTATCCAAGAGTCGCAACTAGTTTCTGGTGTTTGTAGGTAGTGTTAGTAGTCTACCAAGTGGCACCCGACCAGGTGGGCTTGGGACAGACTAGGCACAAGTGGCACTGTGTACCAAGCGTAGATCCATCCGGCGAGGTGGGCTTGGGAACCCTGCACACATCGTTTGGGGCCGTGAGCGGCACCCCGGCCGGATCTCCTTGCGGATGGAACCCGAATAGGCGATAAACCTGGGCTAGAGACTTGTGTGGTTAGTCAGGTCGTGGCCGACACCCTCGCCAGGCTTACGCTTGAAGGTTGCCGAGATACATGACGTGTGCATGGCGGTAAGTGGCGAGAGCGTGTGTGAAGAAGTACACCCCTGCAGGGTTAACATGATCTATTCGAATAGCCGGGTCCGCGGTTATGGACTTCTTGGATGCTTACATGGTACATAGACAACTTGAAGTGGATACTCTAAAATGCTCAAGACAAGTGTGAGTGCTATGGATGGCCTTCTCGTAGGGAGACGGGGATGAATCCATAGTAGTGTATTGTGTGGTGATTAGTGGACTCGTGCAGCGCCTATATCACCTCAAAGAAGTTCTCGTAGTCGAGAACAGGATAGCCATAGAGTCAAAGCTGGCTTGTCGCAACTAAACCCCACATTACCCTCTTGATACAAATGCATGTATGATAGGATCTAATGTAAGTCTTCTGAGTACCTTTGTACTCATGTTGCTTTATTTATGTTTTTGCAGCGGAGACTTGGTCTTACTAGTGTTCTCGTGGACTTGACAAGTAGCTTGTACCTCAACTACGATCTTGGTCGGATGTTGTAGATAGTCGCTCTTGACCTTTTTCATTTGTAGATGTCTGCACCCGGACATGTAATGCTTCCGCTTGTTGCTTGTATGCTCTGTATGATGGGTCTTGTGACCCCTGTTTGCAATAAATGCTATGATGGCTCTTTGAGCCTTATCTATATGAGTTGTTGAGTTATGCTATGATGCCATGTTGTACAGCACATACTAGCATGTTATGCATATGTGTAACATGTATTGCTCTGTGTGGGATCTGACTATCTAGTTGTTTATCCTTAGTAGCCTCTCATACCGGGAAATGTCTCCTAGTGCTTCCACTGAGCCATGGTAGCGTGCTACTGCTCCGGAACACTTAGGCTGGCCGGCATGTGTCCTTCTTCGTTCCTGTGTCTGTCCCTTCAAGGAAATGTCACGCGATGAATCCCGGAGTCCTGTTAGCCCAAAGCTACAGCCTGGATTCACTCACGATGACCGACACGCTTGATCTTCGGGTCATGGATGCTCTGTCCTCGTAAGTTTGTGCCACTTTGGGTTTACGACTAGCCATGTCAGCCGGGCTCCTTATCATATGGATGCTAGAGACACTATCATATCGTGTGCCAAAAGGTGCAAACGGTCCCGGCAAAGGTAAGGCGACACCTGTGGGGATACCATGCGTGAGGCCGCAAAGTGATATGAGGTGTTACATGCTAGATCGATGTGGCATTGAGTCGGGTCCCGACAGAACATGAAGCGTGAAGACTTTTGTTTTGTAGTTTCATTTTCTTTCTTGAGTCATAGGAAACACTGTATTGTTAAAGGGTCGAGGAAATACTAAGGAAAAATTTCCATGTGATGCTCAACTCAAAATCCTACACCTACCAATCCCTTGAGTGAAGCCATTGGAAATCTCATACGATTCACCATATTCTTGAAGGATGAATACGAAGTTCTTCTGGTCTCTGAGGAATTTGTTCTAACTGAGGAGTTAGGAATTCGCCAGTGCGGATTGCCTACACAGTGAGGAACATGATAGCCCTGAGAAATTTGAGAGTCAAAATTCCGACCGTTGCTGTGCCTTGCGCCAGCTGTCCCAAAATATCTACCCACCTAACGGTCATATCATTGAAGGGTATTTATGTCTTATCATGTCGGGCTGCTCCCTAGGCTAGAAATAGCCGCCCCCTACAACCACTAGCTGGTTGGCTGCTCCGAGAGAAACTGACACTTATCATTTGAGAGCACCCCATCCTCCGAGGACTTTGAGCGAAAATCATCAAGTGAGGAAAACCCAAACCCAACACCTACAAACCCAAAGTGATTGAGCATCACTGAAGAGATTGATCCTGCGTGGATCCGACGCTTGTTACCTTTGAAGACTGTGCTTCTTCCAGACGGTTAGGCGTCATGGTATAGAGCATCCAAGAGGAATTATGGATCCCCGAGTGACCTAGTCTGTGAAGGTTTGGAAGTCACCTGAAGATTTACCGCGAGTGATTGGGCAAGGTCTGTGTGACCTTAGCTCAAGGAGAATACGGCGAGGACTATGTGTCCGGGACTGTTGTCCTGGAGTTTAAATACTCAGCCACTCCAACCAGACGTACAACTGAGACAGCAGTTGGAATTGGTCTACCAAATCATTGTCTTCACCAAGCTTACTGGTTCTATTTCCTCAACTCTTTCATTTCCTCATTTCTGTTGATTGTGTGCTTGTTCATATCTGTCTGAAGACTTTGACTGAAGACTTTCTCAAGTTCCTCAGTTCAATTTCTTCAGTCTGTCCGTCTTCATCCTGTATTATCATGTGCTTACGCTTTCTGTACTCTGTGCTTGTCTTCATTTCTTTATGATGACTATGCTTGTGTTGTGTTATGTTTACTTCTGAGTACTTATTCCGCTGCAAGTGGTTCTTCGCTAAGGAATTTCCTCACCAGCAAATTCCTCAGTGAAGAATTCGTAAAAATCGCCTATTCACCCCCCCCTCTAGTCGATATAACGCACTTTCATCAAGGATGGTGAGTTATATCGCAGGAGGTCCAATGACGTTTCGGTGCGGTGCATCTCCAAGGAACAGGGGCTCGAGCTGCTAGCGGACATACATGGTGGGGACTGCGGGCATCATACCTCGTCACGCACCCTGGTGGGAAAGGCGTCCCGTAGCGGCTTCTATTAGCCCACCGCACTAAACGATGCTACAGAGCTGGTGCGCCCTTGTGAAGCATGCCAGTTTCACGCCAAGCAGATCCACCAGCCCGTGCAGGGCCTCCAAACGATCCCGCTCACGTGGTCGTTCGCGGTCTGGGGGCTGGACATCCTGGGACCATTCCCTCGGGCTCCAGGGGCTACCGATACCTCTACATCGCCATCGACAAGTTCACCAAGTGGGCGGAGGTAGAAGCTGTGCGCACCAGCCCAGCTGGTTCGGCCGTCAAGTTCATCAAGGGAATCGTGAGCCGGTTTGGGGTCCCTAATTGCATCATCATTGACAATGGCTCTCAGTTCACCAGCAACATTTTCGAAACATACTGTGCTAACCTTGGAATGCAGATCTGCTATGCCTCAGTAGCGCACCTGCGGAGCAATGGACAGGCTGAGAGGGCCAATGCAGATGTCTTGAGGGGCCTCAAGACCCGGACCTTCAAGAAGAAGCTCGAGGCCTACGGTAGGGGCTGGCTTGACGAGCTGCAGTCCGTGTTGTGGTCCATCCGCACCACCGCAACCAAGCCAACAGGAGAAACACCGTTCTTCCTTGTCTACGGAGCAGAAGCGGTTCTCCCTCACGAGGTCAAGCATTGCTCCACGTGGGTTCTAGCGTTCGATGAGACGCAGCAGGACACCACACGGGGGATGGATCTTGTGCTAGGGGAGGAACGCCGCCGTCAAGCCTTGCTCCGGGCAGCGAGGTACCAGCAGGAGCTGCGGCGGTACCACTGCCGCAGCATCCGCTCTAGGACATTAGAGGTGGGCGAACTCGTCCTGAGGCGGGTGCTCTCCAGGGAGGGGCTGCACAAGCTCTCTCCCATGTGGGAGGGCCCGTCTAGGATTGCCCGTGTCTCCAGGCCTGGTGCCGCGCGCTTGGAGACACAGGACGGGGTCCCCTTCCAGAACGCCTGGAACATCCAGCACCTCCGAAATTTCTACCCCTGAAGAAAGGCCCTGGCATGGCCAGCAAGGCTCCGGCCTGTGAAGGTCTCCGCTCGTGACACTCTCACGTAATAATGAATTGGGTTGTACACGCCCCGGAGTCTCCCGAGAGTCGCCCTGAGGCCTCATGGGGGCTCCCTCCCACGTCCTAGTGGCAGCACTTAGCTCCGCGCTGGTGAGAAGACTAGATTAGGTGCCGAACGCGGCTGTTCATTTGCTTTCTGAAGTTGCTTGAAGTCTTTTAGTAATCTCTTAATGGATTTGGTATTCTCGAACGCTGGTTCCTTGAGCTGTTTTCTTCTCCTAAGCTGTTTTTGGTGTAAGGAGGTGGGAGAGGTGGTAGTCGCCCGCCACTTCTCCTCGTGCTCCTCGCGCGTGGGGCTAGGTAGGTGTGTGCGCCCTAGGCTTGCCTTTGCGCGCATGCACCATGCCAAACTCTGGTGTTTCGGCTCCATCCTCGCGAGCAGCCCTCGATCAAGCCCATGGGCACCAGCACCCCTCATGTCTGTGCCTCTCAGGTAGCGCAATGCGGTGCGTCAAGCTCAAGATAATCTATGATAGGGGACTCGCGTAAGAAGAAGTGAGCCGCTTGACAACTTTTTCTTTTTCTTCGAGAGCAGCCCTGCGGTGGCTCCGCAGCAGTTCTCGAGACCCCACGGCAGGGGACCCTGTCGAGCACCTGAGGCCAAGCCTCACGAGGCGGCAAACTACTACGTACATACCAAGCTAAGTCATCCTACCCTTGCATACCTAGAGCACAAACATTACGACACAGCATTAAGACAACAAGCATAGCATAAGGGCATAACTACCATGGTTCATTACACACCCCAGCGGGGTACACCATCTTCTTTTTTCGAATTACAGCGGAAAGGAAAAGCTAAACAAGGGGGCTCGAAAGCGTCTGAGCCCGGCACCAGCACCACATCCTCAAGCAGCACCTCAAGGTGCTGGTCTTGAGCCCAAGTTCGCTAGCCCGCAGCCTCACGCTGGGCTCCTCTCCAGCTTCACTGGAGCACCGCGGCGGGATGAACCATCGGCATCCTCGACACGAGCACGACGACGCAGAGGCCGGTCGTAGCCACCGCTGCTCGATCTCTTGTCCGAGGAAGAGCTGTCGTCGCGGGAGGAGGAGCGCACGCCGCCAAGACCAAGCTTGCCGTCACCACCGTCATCATCGCTGCCATCCTCCAGGCAGCACCCCACGCGGCGGCCGTCCTCCCTGAACACCCTCACGTAGCGGGTCGCCAGGGCGTCGAACTTCAAGTGGAGGGTGCACCTTCCGCCCAGGCCACGCGTGTGGGCAAAGGTCTGCCAGCCGCGGGTCAGGACCATGCTACTAGAGGCGGTGACCTCGGTACCAACCCACAAAGCCCTGCTGCAGCAACCGTCGGCCTACAGCCAGAGACCATCGGGCCCCGAAGAAGGAAGCTCACCGAAGAGGAAGCATGGGAGGCGAAGCAAGGTGCCAGCCAGGCTCTTCGACCACACCACAAACTCAGGGAGCACGTCCAGCGAGGAAAAGCACAGCCGAGGCGGGCACACGATCACGGCGTGCCTCCCTTCATCATAGGGGCTGCCCCCAAGCCAGTGGCCCCCGCCGCGGGAAGAGGTGCCATTGCGGGCGCCTGGAGCAACATTGCCTCTGGGGGGCGCACGCCCGCACCCCCTGGAAGCTGCCGGAGGGACCGCGGGGTGCTTGCAGGGATGGCCACAGCCCCTCCTGGGAGGAAGAGAGGCTGGCCCCTCCTTGGAGGCCTTCCCCTTCTCGGCCGCTGAAAACCTCTTCGGCGATGCCATGGGAGCAAGACGGAGAGGAGACAAGCAGGCAGGAGCAAGAAGAAGGAAAGGTGGACAGGGGGCTCTGCCCCTCCCTCGCATTTATAGCCAAGGAAGGCCAACCACCAGCATCCACGACCTCGCACCATCATGACCTTCTGCATGCTGCATCGACCAGTCAAGTCGAGCAGTTACCGAGGCAGCGTGGGGAAGCGGAGTCGCCCACATCCCGTCAATCGCCACGCGTCATCAAGGCTGCAGGCGGTTAGGGCCAGCGGCGCTCTACCCTTGCCCTTTGGCTTCGCCTGGAAGCCAAATCCGAGCGCGCCTTGGGCCCGGGGGCTACTGTCGGCGTCCTGGATTCGGGGGTATCCAGCCCTGCCTGCATGCAGCCCATCGCACGGCTTCATCAACGGCCTGGTACGGCCCAACTTCAACACGAATGCTACAAGACCCTCGCGAGGGGCCAAGCCTCGCGAGGCGGGCGGCGCTAAGACCCCCGAAGGATTCGGCCTCCTCAGGCTGGCTCCTGAGGGGCGGAGAGTTCTATGCAGGTTATCTCACGAGGCTCAGGTGACGTGAGCCATGATGACCAAGGCCAGGCGGGCGCAGCGCGCAGGTTTCCTCTTCGGTGCAAAGGAAGCAGGGCGCAGACGCGGAGTCCCGAGGAATCAGCCAAAGGTTTCCATTCTGGTGCAAGGAGACCAAGACCACCAGGCCGGCAGGACGGAGGTCATCGACGAGCCCACCGCAGTTTCACGACCATAGGCTTTTCGCAGGCGAAGAATACTTTTGTCAGGATAGACTGTACTACTTGTCCCGTTTCAAATCTGGCCGTTGTGGGATCCCTTCCCGCTCATATTTGGGAAGAGGACCAAGGCCACTATAAATAGGACTAGCCACCACCATAGGAGGGGGACGGAATCAGAACAAGTAGAGCGAGCATACACCACACCATCTCGAGAACACATCACCTCCTGAGTCTTGTTCATCCACTGTACCAGTTCATCCATAGCCCTTCGAGGCAATCCACCACACCACACTGGATTTGGGTATTACACCACAATGGTGGCCCGACTCTTTGTCCCTTTGAGATCGACGCGCTAGGCTTAAGAGGATCGCGAGTAGGCAGGCTGGGTAGGTTGAGATCTCCGCACGCACCCCAGAGTTCGAACCTCTCAAGGGTTTGCGATCCCTAAATCCAACATCCGTGATGGATACAGGTTGGGTGGTCCCTGCGATCAAAGGTGATCGGACATGCTGACCATGGGTTAAACTTCGGAGCGACAGGCTCTACTGCTTAGACGTCCCGTAATGCACATTTGCGCTCCCTTTTGGGGATATGAGTGAACATATATCATGTTCACTGTCTTCACCTCGGGGGGAAACTGCTTCTGACCCCCTGTGTTCGGCTTACGGGGCTCATCATCGTCTTCTCTTGGAGGCCCTTTTCCCTTGTGTTCGGTATTTATCTTACCAGCCTGCTTGAAAACCCAACAATTCTTGTTGGTGTGGTTCGTAGGCTTATCGGGTGTGCCATGAATCTGGCAGGGCCTCTCAAGGATCTTATCATAGCTCGATGGCCCATCTTTATTGCCTTTTAAAGGTTTCTTACGCTGACCGCACTTAGGACCACTGAATACGGCATTGACTGCCATATCATCTGCGCCGTCCTTATTGTTGTTCCAACGTTTTTTTATTGCGGCGAGGTTTACCGTTGCCGTCCCGCACCTCGGAGGTGCCGGGGTCACCCGAGCTGTTGCTTCTACGAGCCAACTAGCTGTCTTCACCCGCACAGAAGCGGGTCATGACTGCCGTTAAGGCTATCATGATCTTCGGCTTCTCTTGCCCAAGGTGTGGGGCGAGCCATTCGTCACGGATGCTGTGCTTAAAGGCTGCTAAGGCTTCGGCGTCCGGATAGTCTACGATCTAGTTCTTTTTAGTTAAGAACCGATTCCAAAGGTTGTGAGCTGATTCGCCTGGCTGCTGAATTATGTGACTCAAGTCATCAGCATCCGGTGGCCCGACATAAGTGCCCTGAAAGTTAGCCTAAAAAGCATCTTCCAAGTCTTCCCATGTTCCAATGGAGTTTTCTAGGAGGCTATTTAGCCAGTGCCGTGCTGGTCCTTTCAGCTTTAGAGGAGGATATTTAATGGCGTGGAGATCATCTCCTTGGGCCATGTGAATGTGGAGAAGAAAACTTCAATCCACACAGCCAGATCCGTCGTTCCATCATACTGTTCGATGTTTACGGGTTTAAACCCTTCCGAAAATTGATGTTCCATGACCTCGTTGTGAAGCATAGGGGGTGTGCGGCCCCTCTATATTGCACAATATCGTGGCAAAGATCGACTGACATCTGAGTCCGGTTCTGACCCCGAACATAGTAACGGTCGTCACGCTGGTCTTCATAGCCATTATCTCGCGCCGAGGCGCGACCCCTTGATCCATAGATTGATCTAGTCTGACCAGCTTTATGGGCTAGGTCACATTGCAAGACGTACGTGTATCCCGCAACTGCTGTCTCCCTGCCTCTTCGGCGAGGGGGTGCGGGCTGGTGTTCGGCTTGATATGTTGTTTTATCCCGCCCACGTGGTGGTCAGTCTGGTTGGTCTGCCTAATTATACTTCGATGGTATTGGCTCAAGGGCTTCATCATCAAATTGTGGCAGCAGCTTGCACTTAGGGTAACTTTTAACAGGCCACTCATGGCCGTATTCCTCAGCGGCCAGGACCTTAGTCCACCTTTCATTTAGCATATCTTGCTCGGCTTTGAGCTATTGCTGCTTCTTCTTCAGGCTCCGGGCTGTAGAAATGAGCTGTCACTTGAGGCGTTCTTGATCGAGGGGTCCCTTTGGGATGATAAAATCTTCATCGCCGAGGCTAGCCTCCTCTTCGGTTTCTGGCATATAGTTGTTGTCTTCCGAATCTTCCTGATCGATGTGTCTGGGACTATACTCACCCTCTTCCCTTTCGTCCTTTTCGGATGTGGGCTTGATGGGGTATTCGGGATCTTCGGCATCGTCCAGAGTCTCATTTTCTCCTGTGATGGTATTGCTGTCCTTCGCCTGACGCGATCGTGAGCGGCGCCGCTGACGTTGGCGCTTGGGTGGTTTATCGACGGGTTTGTCCTCATTTGGGCTCGGGTTATCCTCATCGTTCTTTTTATCCAGAGTGTCCACCATGTACACATCATAGGTTGAGGTGGCCGTCCAACGCCCCGTGAGGGGTGGGACTTGGCTTGGTTCGGTGTCGGCATCGTCGTCCATGCCGTCGATGTGTTCAGACGCATAGTCCAACATATCGGTTAAGTCCTCAACAGTGGCTATTAAGTGGGTGGTTGGTGGGGCATAAATTTCCCCGCTCTTGGCCCCTAGTGCAAGCTCGGTACAGTTCGGAGGTAAGGCCTCCGTGATGGCAAGAGACTGCATCAAACCCAATGTTTCATCTAAAAGCAGAAGTGAGACCGGAAACTGCGGATCTGCTGGGCTGAGTTCGGCATAGGACGCCTGATCGGACTCGCAGGGTGCAGACCTCGACAGTTCGGGATGGCTGCCCAGAGCCAAGTCTAAGATTGCATCTGGGTCTTTGGTCAGGAGTTTCACAAGGGGAAGAAGTCCCGGCAGGGCTTATGCTCCCGTCTTCAGATAATAAGACCTGCCCCGGATCTAAGGCCAAGGCAGGTGTGGATGTTGACCCCTAGATGGGATCTGACAGGGGATCCGAAGAGTCTTCTCGGCAGACAAAGAGTGGCGGCTGAGTCTGCAAAACCGTCGAAGACTAGGTCTCCTCGGATGTCAGCAACATAGTTCAGGTTTCCAAACCTAATCTGGTGGTCGGGGATATAACTATCGAACTGTTCGAGGCGGCCGATTGAGTTGGCACGAAGCACGAAGCCACTGAACACAAAAACCTACTCAGGGAGAAAATTTTCCTTGGATGCAACATCATTATTGATTAAGAGGTGATCCATCAATCCTTCTGTCGATTATACAACGGAGCTCTCAATGAAAGCATCAATGTCGGTGTCAAAACTGGCAGATCTCGGGTAGGGGCGCCAAAGCTGTATGTCTGAGGACCAATGGTAACTATGGACAAAGGACACAGTGTTTACCAAGGTTCGGGCCCTCTTAATGGAGGTAAAACCCTACTCCTGCTTGATTATATTCGAGGGTATAAGGGTTACAAGAGTTTATCTACCTGGAGATCGATTCGGCTAACCCTAGATCAGCTAGCCTAGCAATGTTATCATCCTACCTCGGATCTACCCTCCATTTTATATATACACCAGAGGGCCTTAGTGTTGTACAAAATCGGTTTTACAAAAAGGAGTAAGATATCCGGACACCTATACTTGCCATCCATGCATACGGGAGTCCCCACCGGACACGAGAGATAATCTTCTGTCTTGTATCTTGACGGCCCATCAGTCCGGCCCACATCAATAGACCGGATGCCCGAGGACCCCCTAGTCTAGGGCTCCCACAGTCACCACAAGTATCCTTGAGTTGATTATTTGATACGCATCAAACAACTTCAGATTCATAATATTCAATCCAACACAAAGAACTACAAAGAGTGCCCCAAGATTTCTACCGGAGAAAGTAGGACGAAAACATGCATCAACCCCTATGCATAGATTACCCCAATGTCACCTCGGGAAGCCATGAGTTGAGTGCCAAAAATACATCAAGTGAACCAATATAATACCCCCATTGTCACCATGGATATTCATATGCAAGACATACATCAAGTGTTCTCAAATCCAACAAAGTATTCAATCCGATAATAGTGAAACCTCGAAGGTAAAAACTCAATTCGTCACAACAAGATAGTGAGGGAGAAACACCATATGATCCAACTATATTAACAAAGCTCGCGGTACATCAAGATTGTGCCAAGTCAAGAACACGGAGAGAGAGAGAGAGAGATCAAACACATAGCTACTAGTACATACCCTCAACCCCGAGGGTGAACTACTCCCTCCTTGTCATGGTGGCCGCGGGGACGATGAAGATGGCCTCCGGTGATAATTTCCCCCTCCGGCAGGGTGCCAAAACAAGGCTCCAGATGCTATTTCAAAGGTATAGAGGCTTGCGGCGCCGGAGTCAAAGTTCTAGGGTTATTTCTGGTGGTTTCTCTATTTATAGGATTTTTTTGTGTCGGTCTGACACGAAGATGGGCTAAGATGGGCCCAGAAGCTACCATGGCACCACCACTCCCCCTGGGCGCACCCTAGTGGCTTTTGGTGCCCTCGTGGCTCTTTTGGCCTTCCCACAAAGCTTCAGGGGTCTCTTTTGTTCCAAAAAATAGTCAAAAAGTTTAGCCCATTCCGAGAACTTTTATTCTGCCGAAAAAACAACACCATGATAGTTCTGCTGAAAACAACGTCAGTCCGGGTTAGTTCCATTCAAATCATACCAAAACCATATAGAATTGTTGTAAACATGGCATGAATACTTCATAAATGATAGATACGTTGGAGACATATCAAGGCTGTTGATAAACATAGAGAAACGCTCGCAAAGTCTTGCAGCCAGCTGGTAGTGGTAGATGAGGATGTCATGGCACACACACAACTGGGTGATGACAACCTTCTGATCATGCCCGGCATGACCACTGGTGAACTCGAGGTCGAAGCCAGCCACTTAGTACTTGTCCTCAACAAGCAACTGCTCCATACTTAGGATGGAGCTCTCCACCGAGACCGGCTCATTCGTGTACACCACCGGGAGGTCCTTCCCTCTCACGTGGGTATCCACTACGTGAGGCATGGTGAACTGTCGCCCATTGTCGCCGTCAGCCACTGGGAGTGTGATTGGAGCCACGGGGAGCGCCATTGGAGCTGCTCGATATCCTCTTTATATGTGTCATCGTGGGTGTGCTTATTTTGTCGTGGGGCGCGAGAGATTAAGGTAAATACCCACGGGAATAAATGGGGGCCGGGAGGCCTGGATTCTCGGCACGTCCGCACGGTAGTTTTGCAGCGGGTAACTACTGAAGGAAATATGCCCTAGAGGCAATAATAAAGTTATTATTTATTTCCTCATATCATGATAAATGTTTATCATTCATGCTAGAATTGTATTAACCGGAAACATGATACATGTGTGAATACATCGACAAACATATAGTCACTAGTATGCCTCTACTTGACTAGCTCATTAATCAAAGATGGTTATGTTTCCTAACCATAGACATGTGTTGTCATTTGATTAATGGGATCACATCATTAGGAGAATGATGTGATTGACATGACCCATTCCGTTATCCTAGCACTTGATCGTTTAGTATACTGCTATTGCTTTCTTCATGACTTATACAAAGTTCCTGCAACTATGAGATTATGCAACTCCCGTTTACCGAAGGAACACTTTGTGTGCTACCAAACGTCACAACGTAACTGGGTGATTATAAAGGTTCTCTACAGGTGTCTCCGAAGGTACATGTTGGGTTGGCATAATTCGAGATTAGGTTTTGTCACTCCGATTGTCGGAGAGGTATCTCTGGGCCCTCTCGGTAATACTCATCACCTAAGCCTTGCAAGCATTGTAACTAATGAGTTAGTTATAAGATGATGTATTACAGAACGAGTAAAGAGACTTGCCGGTAACGAGATTGAACTAGGTATTGGATACCAACGATCAAATCTCGGGCAAGTAACATACCGATGACAAAGGGAACAACGTATGTTGTTATGCGGTTTGACCGATAAAGATCTTCATAGAATATGTAGGAACCAATATGGGCATCCAGGTCCCGCTATTGGTTATTGACCGAGAATGGTTCTAGGTCATGTCTACATAGTTCTCGAACCCGTAGGGTCCGCACGCTTAACATTACGATGACAGTTTTATTATGAGTTTACAAGTTTTGATGTACCGAAGTTTGTTCGGAGTCCCGGATGTGATCACGGACATGACGACGAGTCTCGAAATTGTCGAGACATAAAGATTGATATATTGGACGACTATATTCGGACATCGGAAGTGTTCTGGGTGATTTCGGTGAAAACCGGAGTGTCGGAGGGGTTACCGGAACCCTCTGGGAGAGTATTGGGCCTTATGGGCCTAGGGGAAAGGAGAGAGGGGCGGCCAGCATGGGCCGCGCGCCTCCCCTCTGGTCCGGATGGACTAGGGCGGCGCCCCCTTTCCTTCCCCTCTCCCCTTCCTTCCCCTCCTAGTAGGAGTAGGAAAGGAGGAGTCCTACTCCTACTAGGAGGAGGATTCCTCCTCCCTTGGCGCGCCCAAGGGGCCGGCCGACCTCCCCTTGCTCCTTTATATACGGGCGGGGGCACCCTGAACACACAAGTTGATCTACGGATCGTTCCTTAGCGTGTGCGGTGCCCCTTCACCATATTCCACCTCGGTCATATCGTCGCGGAGTTTAGGCGAAGCCCTGCGCCGGTAGAACATCATCATCGTCACCACGCCATCGTGCTGACGGAACTCATCTCCAGAGCTTTGCTGGATCGGAGGCCGGAGATTGTCATCGAGCTGAATGTGTGCTGAACTCGGAGGCCCCGTACGTTCGGTGCTTGGATCGGTCGGATCGTGAAGACGTACGACTACATCAACCGCGTTGTGCTAACGCTTCCGCTTACGGTCTATGAGGGTACGTGGACGAACACTCTCCCCTCTCGTTGCTATGCCATCACCATGATCTTGCGTGTGCGTAGGAATTTTTTTGAAATTACTACGTTCCCCAACAGTGGTATCAGAGCCTAGGTTTTATGCGTTGATGTTATATGCACGAGTAGAACACAAGTGAGTTGTGGGGGATACAAGTCATACTGCTTACCAGCATGTCATACTTTGGTTCGGCGGTATTGTGAGATGAAGCGGCCCGGACCAACATTACACGTACGCTTACGCGAGACTGGTTTCACCGTTACGAGCACTCGTGCTTAAATGTGGCTGGCGGGTGTTTGTCTCTCTCACTTTAGCTGAATCGAGTGTGGCTACGCCCGGTCCTTGCGAAGGTTAAAATAGCACCAACTTGACGAACTATCGTTGTGGTTTTGATGCGTAGGTAAGAACGGTTCTTGCTAAGCCCATAGCAGCCACGTAAAATTTGCAACAACAAAGTAGAAGACGTCTAACTTATTTTTGCTGGGCATGTTGTGATGTGATATGGCCAAGACGTGATGCTATATTTTATTGTATGAGATGATCATGTTTTGTAACTGAAGTTATCGGCAACTGGCAGGAGCCATATGGTTGTCGCTTTATTGTATGAAATGCAAACACCCTGTAATTGCTTTACTTTATCACTAAGCGGTAGCGATAGTCGTAGAAGCAATAGATGGCGTAAACGACAACGATGCTATGATGGAGATCAAGGTGTCGCGCCGGTGACGATGGTGATCATGACGGTGCTTCAGAGATGGGGATCACAAGCACAAGATGATGATGGCCATATCATATCACTTATATTGATTGCATGTGATGTTTATCCTTTATGCATCTTATCTTGCTTTGATTGACGGTAGCATTTTAAGATGATCTCTCACTAAAATTATCAAGAAGTGTTCTCCCTGAGTATGCACCATTGCCAAAGTTCGTCGTGCCCAGACACCACGTGATGATCGGGTGTGATAAGCTCTATGTCCATCTACAATGGGTGCAAGCCAGTTTTGCACACGCGGAATACTCAGGTTAAACTTGAAAAGCCTAGCATATGCAGATATGGCCTCGGAACACGGAGACCGAAAGGTCGAGCATGAATCATATAGTAGATATGATCAACATAGTGATGTTCACCATTGAAAACTACTCCATGTCACGTGATGATCGGTTATGGTTTAGTTGATTTGGATCACGTAATCACTTAGATGACTAGAGAGATGTCTGTCTAAGTGGGAGTTCTTAAGTAATATGATTAATTGAACTTAAATTTATCATGAACTTAGTACCTGATAGTATTTTGCTTGTCTATGTTTGTTTGTAGATAGATGGCTCGTGCTGTTGTTCCGTTGAATTTTAATGCGTTCTTGAGAAAGCAAAGTTGAAAGATGATGGTAGCAATTACACGGATCGGGTCCGTAACTCGAGGATTATCCTCATTGCTGCACGTAAGAGTTACATCCTGGAAGCACCGCTGGGTGCCGTGCCTCTTCTTGATGCAACCGACGACGTTAAGAACATCTGGTAGAGCAAAGCGATGACTACTCTATAGTTCAGTGTGCCATGCTTTACGGCTTAGAATCGGGCCTTCAACGACGTTTTGAACGTCATGGAGCATATGAGATGTTCCAGGAGTTGAAGTTAATATTTCAAGCAAATGCCCGGATTGAGAGATATGAAGTCTCCAATAAGTTCTATACTGCAAGATGGAGGAGAATAGTTCACGGTGAGCATATACTCAAAATGTCCGGGTATAATAATCACTTGATTCAACTGGGAGTTAATCTTCCGGATGATAGCGTCATTGATGAATTCTCCAATCATCGCCACCAAGCTACAAGAGCTTTGTGATGAACTATAATATGCAAGGGATGAACAAGACTATTCCCGAGCTCTTCGCAATGCTAAAAGCTGCGGAGGTAGAAATCAAGAAGGAGCATCAAGTGTTGATGGTCAACAAGACCACTAGTTTCAAGAAAAAGGGCAAAGGGAAGAAGAAGGGGAACTTCAAGAAGAACAGCAAGCAAGTTGCTGCTCAAGAGAAGAAACCCAAGTCGGACCTAAGCTTGAAATCGAGTGCTTCTACCGCAAGCAGATGGTCACTAGAAGCGGAACTGCCCCAAGTATTTGGCGGATAAGAAGGATGGCAAAGTAAACAAAGGTATATGTGATATACATGTTATTGATGTGTACCTAACTAGAGCTCGTAGTAGCACCTAGGTATTTGATACTGGTTCATTGCTAGTATTTGCAACTCAAGCAGGACTACGGAATAAGCGAGCATCGCCAAGGACGAGGTGACGATGCGCGTGGGAAACGGTTCCAAAGTCGATGTGATCGCGGTCGGCACGCTACCTCTACATCTACCTTCAGGATTAGTATTAGACCTAAATAATTGTTATTTGGTGCCAGCGTTGAGCATGAACATTATATCTGGATCTTGTTTGATGCGAGACAGTTATTCATTTAAATCAGAGAATAATGGTTGTTCTATTTATATGAGTAATATCTTTTATGGTCATGCACCCTTGAAGAGTGGTCTATTTTTATTAAATCTCGATAGTAGTGATACACATATTCATAGTGTTGAAACCAAAAGATGCAGAGTTGATAGCGATAGTGCAACCTACTTGTGGCACTGCCGTTTGGGTCATATCGGTGTAAAGCGCATGAAGAAACTCCATACTGATGGACTTTTGGAATCACTTGATTATGAATCACTTGGTACTTGCGAACCGTGCCTTATGGGCAAGATGACTAAAACGCCGTTCTCCGGAACTATGGAGCGAGCAACTGATTTGTTGGAAATCATACATACTGATGTTTGTGGTCCAATGATTGTTGAGGCTCGTGGCAGGTATCATTATTTTCTCACCTTCACAGATGATTTAAGCAGATATGGGTATATCTACTTGATGAAACACAAGTCTGAAACATTTGAAAAGTTCAAAGAATTTCAGAGTGAAGTGGAAAATCATCATAACAAGAAAATAAAGTTTCTATGATCTGATCGTGGAGGAGAATATTTGAGTTATGAGTTTGGCCTACACTTGAAACAATGTGGAATAGTTTCGCAACTCACGCCGCCTGGAACACCACAACGAAATGGTGTGTCTGAACGTCGTAATCGTACTTTACTTGATATGGTGCGATCTATGATGTCTCTTACTGATTTACCGCTATCGTTTTGGGGTTATGCTTTAGAGACGGCCGCATTCACGTTAAATAGGGCACCATCAAAATCCGTGGAGACGACGCCTTAAGAACTGTGGTTTGGCAAGAAACCAAAGTTGTCGTTTCTTAAAGTTTGGGGTTGCGATGCTTATGTGAAGAAACTTCAACCGATAAGCTCGAACCCAAATCGAGAAATGTGTCTTCATAGGATACCCAAAAGAGATGTTGGGTACACCTTCTATCACAGATCCGAAGGCAAGACATTCGTTGTTAAGAATGGATCCTTTCTAGAGAAGGAGTTTCTCTCGAAAGAAGTGAGTGGGAGGAAAGTAGAACTTGATGAGATAATCAGATCTACTCCCTTATTGGAAAGTAGTTCATCACGAGAACCGGTTCTGTGACAACTACACCAATTAGTGAGGAAGCTAATGATAATGATCATGAAACTTGGATTAAGTTTCTATTGAACCTCGAGGTCCACCAGAGTAAGATCCGCACTGAGTGGTA
Source organism: Aegilops speltoides (assembly GCA_021437245.1). NCBI lineage: Eukaryota > Viridiplantae > Streptophyta > Magnoliopsida > Poales > Poaceae > Aegilops > Aegilops speltoides. Next base: position 107,840,335 of record CM038144.1, on the reverse strand, counting down.
CGGTAATCCTATTCGGAGGTCATGTTACTTGACCATGATGAACCTACGAACTATGAGGAAGCGATGATGAGCCCAGATTCGCAAAATGGCTAGAGGCCATGAAATCGAGATGGGTTCCATGTATGAAAACAAAGTGTGGACTTTGGTTGACTTTGCCGATGATCGGCAAGCCATTGAGAATAAATGGATCTTTAAGAAGAAGACCGACGGTGATGGTAATGTAACTGTCTATAAAGCTCGACTTGTTGCAAAATGTTTTCGACAAGTTCAAGGGTTGACTACGATGAGACTTTCTCACCGAAGCGATGCTTAAGTCTGTCGAATCATGTTAGCTATTGCTGCATTTCATGATTATGAAATTTGGCAAATGGATGTCAAATCTGCATTCTTGAATGGATTTCTAGAAGAAGAGTTGTATATGATGCAGCCGGAAGGTTTTGTTGATCCAAAAGGTCTTGACAAAGTGTGCAAGCTCCAGCGCTCCATTTATGGACTGGTGCAAGCATCTCGGAGTTGGAATAAACGCTTTGATAGTGTGATCAAAGCATATGGTTTTATATGAGACTTTTGGAGAAGCCTCAGATTTACAAGAAAGTGAGTGGGAGCTCAGTAGCATTTCTAATTTTATATGTAGATGACATATTATTAATTGGAAATGATATAGAATTTCTAGATAGCATAAAGGGATACTTGAATAAAAGTTTTTCAATGAAAGACCTCGGTGAAGCTGCTTACATATTGGGCCTCAGGATCTATAGAGATAGATCAAGACGCTTAATAGGACTTTCACAAAGCACATACCTTGACAAAATTTTGAAAAAGTTCAAAATGGATCAGGCAAAGAAAGGTTTCTTGCATGTGCTTCAAGGTGTGAAGTTGAGTCAAACTCAATGCCCGACCACAGCAGAAGATAGAGAGAAAATGAAAAATGTTCCTTGTGCTTCAGCCATAGGCTCTATCATGTATGCAATGCTGTGTACCAGACCTGACGTATGCTTAGCAATAAGCTTGGCAGGAAGGTACCAAAGTAATCTAGGAGTGGATCCCTGGACAGCGGTCAAGAACATCCTGAAATACCTGAAAAGGACTAAGGATATGTTTCTCGTATATGGAGGTGACAAAGAGCTAGTCGTAAATGGTTACGTCGATGCAAGCTTTGACACTGATCTGGACGATTCGAAATCGCAAATTGGATACGTGTTTTTATTAAACGTTGGAGCTGTAAGTTGGTGCAGTTCTAAACAAAGCGTCGTGGCGGGATCTACATGTGAAGCGGAGTACATAGCTGCTTCGGAAGCAGCAAATGAAGCAGTCTGGATGAAGGAGTTCATTTCCGATCTAGGTGTCATACCTAGTGCATCGGGACCAATGAAGATCTTCGTGACAATCTTGGTGCAATTGCCTTGGCAAAGGAATCCAGATTTCACAAGAGGACTAAGCACATCAAGAGACGCTTCAATTCCATTCGGGACCAAGTCCAAGTGGGAGACATAGAGATTTGCAAGATACATACGGATCTGAATGTTGCAGACCCGTTGACTAAGCCTCTCTCACGAGCAAAACATGATCAGCACCAAGACTCCATGGGTGTTAGAATCATTACTATCTAATCTAGATTATTGACTCTAGTGCAAGTGGGAGACTGAAGGAAATATGCCCTAGAGGCAATAATAAAGTTATTATTTATTTCCTCATATCATGATAAATGTTTATCATTCATGCTAGAATTGTATTAACCGGAAACATGATACATGTGTGAATACATAGACAAACATATAGTCACTAGTATGCCTCTACTTGACTAGCTCATTAATCAAAGATGGTTATGTTTCCTAACCATAGACATGTGTTGTCATTTGATTAATGTGATCACATCATTAGGAGAATGATGTGATTGCATGACCCATTCCGTTAGCCTAGCACTTGATCGTTTAGTATACTGCTATTGCTTTCTTCATGACTTATACAAAGTTCCTGCAACTATGAGATTATGCAACTCCCGTTTACCGGAGGAACACTTTGTGTGCTACCAAACGTCACAACATAACTGGGTGATTATAAAGGTGCTCTACAGGTGTCTCCGAAGGTACATGTTGGGTTGGCATAATTCGAGATTAGGTTTTGTCACTCCAATTGTCGGAGAGGTATCTCTGGGCCCTCTCAGTAATAGTCATCACCTAAGCCTTGCAAGCATTGTAACTAATGAGTTAGTTATATGATGATGTATTACAGAACGAGTAAAGAGACTTGCCGGTAATGAGATTGAACTAGGTATTGGATACCGACGATCAAATCTCGGGCAAGTAACATACCGATGACAAAGGGAACAACGTAGTTGTTATGCGGTTTGACCGAAAAAGATCCTTCGTAGAATATGTAGGAACCAATATGGGCATCCAGGTCCCGCTATTGGTTATTGACCGAGAATGGTTCTAGGTCATGTCTACATAGTTCTCGAACCCATAGGGTCCGCACGCTTAACGTTACGATGACAGTTTTATTATGAGTTTACAAGTTTTGATGTACTGAAGTTTGTTCGGAGTCCCGGATGTGATCACGGACATGACGAGGAGTCTCGAAATGGTCGAGACATAAAGATTGATATATTGGACGACTATATTCGGACACCGGAAGTGTTCCGGGTGATTTCGGAGAAAACCGGAGTGCTGGGGGGGTTACCGGAACCCCCCGGGAGAGTATTGGGCCTTATGGGCCTTAGGGGAAAGGAGAGAGAGGCGGCCAGCATGGGCCGCGCGCCCCCTCCCCCCTCTGGTCCGAATTGGACTAGGAGGGGGTGGCGCCCCCCCTTTCCTTCCCCCTCTCCCCCTTCCTTCCCCCCTCCTAGTAGGAGTAGGAAACGAGGAGTCCTACTCCTACTAGGAGGAGGATTCCTCCTCCCTTGGCGCGCCCAAGGGGCTGGCCGGCCTCCCCCTTGCTCCTTTATATACGGGGGCGGGGGGGCACCCCATAGACACACAAGTTGATCTACGGATCGTTCCTTAGCCGTGTGCGGTGCCCCCCTCCACCATATTCCACCTCGGTCATATCATCGCGGAGTTTAGGCAAAGCCCTGCACCGGTAGAACATCATCATCGTCACCACGCCGTCGTGCTGACGGAACTCATCTCCGGAGCTTCGCTGGATTGGAGGCCGGAGATTGTCATCGGGCTGAACGTGTGCTGAACTCGGAGGCCCCGTACGTTTGGTGCTTGGATTGGTCGGATCGTGAAGACGTACGACTACATCAACCGCGTTGTGCTAACGCTTCCGCTTACGGTCTACGAGGGTACGTGGACGAACACTCTCCCCTCTCGTTGCGATGCCATCACCATGATCTTGCGTGTGTGTAGGAATTTTTTTGAAATTACTACGTTCCCCAACAACTACAACGTGGTGCCGCGCCCGACGAAACCGCATGCATGATGGCAACATGAACATACGGGATCATGCACCAGCCCCAAACGCAGGCAGCATGCGTCTAGGGACGCGAGAGAAGAGCGGGCTCGGCGGGACACAAGCGGAGCGCACCGTGGCCACCTCAGCCGCGAGCAACCACACACATTGAGCAACCAAACACGCATGGAATGATTGTCTACAAGCTGGCCGGCAGTTGCGAGCCAGCGACATGATGTGATACTATGTCGTGTTCCACATCACGCGGTGGTCGAGCAACCATTCGCGACACTACATAGAGAGCATCCGTGTGCTACTAACTCTGTCCTGGTTTATTATTCCCCTTATATTCTGTGCCAAAATTTGACCTTAAATTTAACTAACAAGAAGTTAATGCATGTTATAAAAAATAATATAATTGGAAACTATGTTCAAATACGAATCCAATGATATAATGTTCGGTGACATGCATTCATATTTTGGTACTCTAGTCAAAATTTGGCACAAAAATACAAAGAGGACTTGTAAACCAGGACGGAGGTAGTAGGTAATTATATCGCAAATGTTTTTTTATTAACCGTATGTGTACGTGTCGTTTCGTCCTCCTCTCGCACATCCTGTCACCCCACTACCACAGACGGCTTCATGCGCAAGATTTAGCACCACACATGCGTTCTTTTGGCCAAATGGCTGCTCGAAGTGGCGTCAATGAATCGTCAGTGAGCCTGCTCCCACGCCTGTTCCCGCGCAAGCTTCTCGCACGACTCGGTGAAATCCCCCAAGTCCCAATGCTTATCGGCCTGCTATATAAACCCTCACGGTCGGTGAGTCCTATGTCGCATTTTCCCCTCCCTCCCTGCAGCTTATCTCATCTACTTCTCCCACGATCATCAATGGCATCGGTCCGTCATCGTCGCTCAGCCACTCCGCCATCATCAGAGGACTGCACCAGCTGGGAGGCTACACCGCGGCGGCGGCACAGTCCCCGGCATCGTGTAGTGCGCGTGGCATCCCTATTGGGTGTGCGCACAACACCCACCACACACTCCACTGCCGCTGCCCATCGGTAGCTGTTACCGGCCATCGTTGCTGCCGCCCCACCATCTGCCGTTGTGGCCACCACACCACCGTCAAAAGCCAGGGCCATCGCCCGCTCCACCATCGTGGCCCGAAGGCGGGAGGTGGCCGTTGTGGCCGCCACCCCAATGTCGGTCACCATGGCCATCACCCACTCTGCCACCGTGGCCTGAAGGTGGGAGGTGGCCGTCGTGGCCGCCACCCCACGATCGGCTGCCATGACCGCTACCCCATTGTCAACCACCGGGGTCGTCACCCGCTCTTCTGCTGCGCCTGAAGGCGGGAGGTGGAGGTGGAGCCCAACATGTGCGTCAGCGGCCTTGTGCGCTACATCGAGTTCCTACGGGAGGCGGAGCACCTGGTCAAGCATGCAAAGAGCCTTACCACCGCCATGGCCGCAGCACACGTTGTCCTAGAGGCATGGAATGAAGATATCTACAAGGAGTCGCGCCGCTTCAAGAGGGGTCGTCTAGAGAGATAGAGGGCGTTCGAGGTTGTTGACGCTCAAAAGTGGCACAATCGCAGAGAGTATCTTTAAGTTACATCAAGACTAATTCAAACTTATGATTGGAGGTCACCTTCGGATGGCTATCTTTAATAAGATCGAGATGGATATGAACATGGTATAAAACGGAGCTCTTATGCAATAGTTATGACAAGTTTAGAGATGCTCATGCTGACATCAGATTAAAGAATGGCATGAAACTCAATTAAGATGGCCTCTGATGGAAAATGTTTCAACACGAAAGTTGTGCCTCTCATCAAAACGGTCAATTTAGATATAAAACTCATCTCAATCCGAGATCGCACGCAATGTTAGTGCCATTCGAATGCAGCCCCCTGCCAGGAGGCTACATATGGCGCCCCCCACCAGACATGATGTTTGATGGGTAGCGCCACCACTCGGCTGTATTGCACGAGCGATTCGGCCCTGAAATGTCCCCGAATCGAAAAACGTCCAACATGAAAGTTGTTCGTCTCGTCCAAACGGTTAAATTTACTTTTGGGCACATATTCATCCGAGATCGTTTGTGGCATGTGAGAGTCAAAAATCAGAGTAATGTCCCAGACTTACCTAATCCGAGTTCGGTGAATTTTGGAAACATTTGGACGTGATCTGGAGTCCTTTTCTTGTAGGGGAAGTCCATCCTGATTACCGATTGAACAACACACAATCGATCAATCCATCTACCACTTTTTACCTTTACCTTTATCTCCCCCCTTGTTCTTCTTCTTCCTCATTCTTTGCTCATTCTTATTGTTGTAGGGCGACGATCCACGAGGCCCTAGGTGCGATCAGGTGGACCTAGGGCAGCCCATAGCCATCACGTGCCCTGACGGGGTCCCTCCCGGGCGTGTGGGGTTTCGGGTCTTCAAAAGAGCCCGCCGGATTGCCAGCGTACCGCGCTTCCGGACGGGTCTCGTTCGACGTGAGCTGCAGTGCATCACCCTCGGCGTTGGAGGTACACAGTGACGTGTTCGTGTGCGAACACACTTTTTGGCTACTCCGCTGGGGACGAAGCTTTGAACAGTCTCCAGCCCGTTCTTGCTACAAAGAGATTGTCATCTAGGGTTTGCAATCTACAAAGGTAATATGAATACCCAATTCCCTAGTGTCGATGCAAATAATTCATATGGTGTTACTAGATCGTTCAATGAGTATACTCTATCGGCCAATCCTAGTTATTTCAATAATGCATCTAATTACGTGCAAAGGCCGATCCAAAGTAATTTACATGCTTTAACTTCTTATGATACTAGTAACATGCATCATATGTACTCCAACTGTCATGCATCGGCAACCCCAGAAATCCTTGTGCCGATGAACAACATGATGAGTCTGGTCAATCTAGTTGAAACACCTCTTGTAGGAACTTCCAATAGCATGCGACAAAGTGTTTCACCTTTTTATTCATTGGCAACTAATTTGCAATATACTAGTTCAACCATGCTGGTGGATGGGAGAATTGGCCATGCTACTACTAGCTATTCGGCCAATTACTCTCAACCGTCATATGCTACACCTCATGCTAGTAATTTTTCAGCACCATACACAACTGTAGATGTTCATAATTTGGCTTCACCCCTTCCTGGTCATAGCGGAATAAATGTAAATTTTACAGGAGGACTTGTGCCCAATATTGTAGAAGATGAGGTAGTGGTGGCTGCATTGAAGAGTTTAGCCCGAAATAAGAGGATTATGCTCTTTGCCTTGAACAACATGAAAAGGGGCTATTTCTTGATTATGCGGCAATAAAAGCTAGAGTTTTGCAAGAAGATGAGTCTTTGCCAATTGATAAAATTGGCGAGCAAAAATATGGTTCTACAACAATGCATATGCCTTCACCTAGTACTACATCATATTATACACCACCTACACAATTGCAAAGTTTCAGCAACACCCATGTGTCATTGCCGAAAGAATCTAAAATCATTGGGGGGGGGCAATCATATCCAGAGTGGGCTGAAATTGAGAACAAACTTAAAGCCAATTTTGCTACTCACTGCCAGAAACAAACAGAAAAAGAATTGGCTCAAATAAAATAAGCATTTCCAATTGGTAGAACCGGTGAAAAGAATGATGTTTCAGAAACTAAAAGTGCTTCAGTTGAAAAGGCCGAATCAAGTAGTATATATTTCAAATCCAACGAGGCAAGCATCACTGAGAAAGGGCATGGCAAGCATAGGAAAACAACGGTGCTTGATTTTTCTCAAGTTAATGGAACCTACTTCCTGCCTATGAGTTCCATGCCGTAGAAATTGACAAGCCTCAAGAACAAGAGCAAGTAGCCGAACAAAGTTCGCCTGACAAGGATCTTCAAAGTAACGATGCATGGAATCAAGAAAAAAGATGATGATTAGGTGTTGGGGAGCCATGAAAAGATGGATCAAGATATTGTTCAAGTCACACCACCATCATGCTCTCCCAACATATTTGAAGAGGTATGCCTAGCGAGTAATTTTCCTATTTTCAGATTTGGTCGCAACTTCATAGTTGATGCATCTATTAGAAAAATTCTCATAAGTACTTTTGAAAGACCAATGAAGAAGGGTAATTTACTTGTTAGCAATAAAGTTGTTATTGAGCATATCGGTCAATCCATTGCGCCATTTATAAAGAACAATAGTGAATTATTGTTGCAGCCAAGGCTTTCCCTATTGCTTTGTCTATAGTTCATATCTAATTGAGTACCTTTGCTTATTTATTACTTGGCTTGCATTTGGTATCCATTGAGACATGTATGCTCTAACTATTTTAGTTTCAGAAATTTAAAGCCAAGATGAAATTCTTTTGAGAAAATCGATGCTATTATGATATCTTATTGAAAGACATCGGATATAGAGTGAAAAACACATTGCATAGCCGAATGGGGAGATTCCAAATATGAACCATTTGTTTGCTTACCTCCAAATCCGTTCTCATAGCAAGACCGGCTAAACAATAAGAAATACACCTTCAATTCAAGCATGTGTGATCAAATATTTGATTTGTTTCTGAATAATTACATTAGAATTCTTGATCACCATGTCAAGCCATCAATCCAGGGACAAATGTTTTGTAAGTTGCATGACTTGTCCAAGCATAATTTTGAGGATTACAACATGTTTCGTCAAATAGTTAAATCGGCCATTGAAAAAGGATGATTGAAATTGGTTGAAACATCAAGAGATGACCAATCTATTACGATTGGTCCTGATGGCAAAAATATTTTGCATCGGCTGCTTCAAGCCGCTCCATTTAAAGAGAAGATAAAAGTTGCATGTGACGAGATTAAGCTTTCAAGTAAAGAAGTTGTTGAAGAGCATAATGGACATAATCTTGAGGGCGAGAATTCCATCGAGGCTACAATGAAGACGCCAAGGACTGGGGGCAACAAGCAAATCCAATGATCAATGAAAACAAATCAAAAGAAAACAAAGGACGAATGTCGGGGGAAATGACACCTATGCGATCACGGGGATCCCTTCTACGGTTGGCGGGGAGGGAGCTGCGCGAAGAGCATGTCTAGTGATTGGTGCAAGGGGTTTTTACCTAGGTTCAAGCCATAATGGTGCGTAAAACCCTAGTCCTACTTGTGTGTATTTAGTGTTCTTGAGCTTTTGAACTAGCTGTTATGCATGCCCAGCCCAAAAAAGTCTGAATCCTCTCTCAGTACGCCGCGGGCCTCCTTTTATATGTCAAAGGGGTTGCCACAGCGGCACACAAGAGGTGGAAAGCAGCTACAGTGCTCATGCGCATTGCTGACATCGTGGGACAAATGCATTTAATGCGCTGCCTATGTGCCCTCTAACTTTATCGGGGACGGTAACATAAGCCGTCTCGTCAGTCACCGCCTATCCTTGCTTCAACACGCGTCCAATCTGACAAGGCATGCAACGGCAGGCTGGATGGCTAGCTGTTGTGTTGGCGTGGTGGTAGAGCCTCTACAAAGATCGGCATGCCGCCACACAGGCATCCGCCCTAGCTGGCAAGTTGGCCATCGCGCTGGAACGGGCGTGAGGTGGAGAAAACCTTGTCGGGTGCGGGCCTGGCTGTGGCCCCGCAATTGTCCCCGGCAAGAGTCTTGCCGGGGTCCTTGCGGTCGTCCCCGGCAAGGGTCTTCCCGGGGGGTCTGCGTCTTCTGCTCTCTACGTAGACCCGCAAGCCACCAGTCTTCACAATGATCTACATGTCACTATGCACGTGCCCCCGAGCCTTGGCTTTGACATTGTAAATGATGTCAGAGCTCTCAGCCTCAAGGGTGGTGACCTTGCTGGCGGTTCGCAGGTCGCCCCAGCAAGGCTCTTGCCGGGGCTACATAGGCTGCCACGGCAAGGGTGTTGCCGGGGAAGGTCCAACCCGTCTTTTGTTCCTTGTTCACTGTCTTGAATATTTGTCTTGGTAGTCTTGTATCTTGTCCTTCCGCTGCTCTGCCAAGCCTTGTCGCAGGCGTGGCTATGACTGCCCGTGCACAAGTAAGGGGTACAGAAGATCCCATACTTTTGTATTCCGATAGGAGCCCCCGGAAGTGGGCCACACATATAAGCACAAAGCATAGTTGGGCCAGGCCCAAAGCAGTGCGCGGGCACGCATGGCAGAGACTAACCGTTGTATACTTCTTATCAGTTGCACTTCCCCATGATCCGCATTGAGTGTGTGACGTGGGGGTCATGAGTGGGACGGCCGCAGCACGCTTGCATCACCTCGCAATGGATAGTAAAGAGGCGGCCTGCACCTCCCTCATAAAAAAGAGGAATTCGCAGGGGCGCTACTCATTTAATAAGTGGACTTGGGTAGTGGCCTGCATGGCGCCGTACCCCATGATCACGTGGTGGAAAATGGTCACCCCACTTGTATTTATGCCTGTGGCTCGCTCGCCACGTGTCCTCCATGCCTTAGGAAGGGCAAGCGGCAGATGCGGAGGGCATGGGCATTAACGCTGAGGCGGGAAACTAGGCGTTGCTGATTGGGGCAGCGGGTCGGTCCTGATTCCCTGCGCCTCAGGACGCTGCATTGGTCGAGCGGGGTGCCCGCCCTTGGGTTTGGGAGGCCAGGCCCCGGCCCTGCCCTTATATAAAAATGAAGAGGAACGGTGCATTTTCGTATTCACGTCCTTCCCCTCCTTCTGCTTAGTATCCTTCTTTCATTCGCCATGGTGAGAGGGTGTGCTGGTACTTCGATGGCGGCGATGAGGGCTTCTGCTCGTCAGCGCATCCCCCCTCCTCCGGAGTTCACGGCGGTGGAGCCCACCGTGAGAGGGAGAGGGAGGGGCGAGGCTGAGGTCGCTGCGGCGCTCGGGGAAGAGGAGGACGGGGCGGCGCACCAGCTGCGCCTCCGCCGGCGGCCCCTCCTCCAATGGAGGGCCATGTCGGAGACCAGCCTCACGAGTTCTTCATCAGGCTGTACAAGTCCGTGTGCGGTCATCTCTGCCTCCCTACCCCGTTTGCTCGGGTAATGGAGGCTGATCCGCCGCAGGCCTTGAGGATGCACATGAGGGGCTGCGGGAACGACAGCATGTGGGTCGATGTCGACTTCCCCGCTCCTCGCATCATGTATCTTCGTCATGGGTGGAGAACCTTCGCCCGTGCCCATAGCTTGTCGGAGGGGCACGTTCTCCATTTCAAACTAATGGAGAACGACCTGCTCTCCGTAAAGGTCTTCGGGAGCTCAGGAATCCGCTAGGGTGCTACACGGAGAGTTCTACCAATGGCAAAAGCTCCTCCTCAAGGGACAGTGACGAGGAGGACAGCGGCATCAATGACGACGGTAGCGGGCGGGAGGACGCCGACTCCGACTCTAGTCGACCATCAGTGGCAGCTCCATCATCTACATCGCCTCCTCCCCCGGCAGCATGCCTTGCCAGGGGTTGTGCCCTGCTGGCTCTTGCGTTGATGGTCGGCGGGCTACCCCCGCCATGCTCTTCATCGACGCATTCCCCATGCCCATCTCTATCTTCACTTGCCGTGCCTGGGGAAGAAAAGGGCAAGAACGGGGATTACGGGGCACCTATCTTTCTTTCAGCTTGTAGGCACTTGCCAAATCTTAATTTTGTAGATAATGTAATCTCTCGAGTCCATGCTTATGTTTTGTAACATCTGTACTTGCATCAGAATGTCAATGAAAAAGACGAGCTTTGCCGGGAACTCATGCATGTATATCTCCACGGAGAGGCGAAACGCCTCTTTAATGTAAATGAACGAGTCCTCCCGGCATGCTATCTTGCCGGCGCCCCCTGTGCCTACCGGATAGTCACATCTGCCGGGTTATAGACAAAGGGCCTAGCCCCCTGCCAATCTATTTTTATCAAAGGCTACTGTGACCATTCTGATCGAAGCAGCGTCCGGGTCAGGGATGAGAGCACCTCAGTTTAGAAAGAGTGGCGAGGTTTTCTAATGCACAAGTCATAGGTTACGAACTTGAATGGACAAGAGGTGTACTTTATCTATTTGATTTGCTGGGGATCGCCGTGCTGGGCAGTCTTCTCAACCTCTTGTCGTAGCATCATCACTGTGGCTGAAAGGAAGAGAAGACAAGAGTACGGAACCTTGACGGCTCATCAGCACCTGCTTGAATCAAGGGTAGCACCATATTCTGGACAAGCATGCATTTATGTATATACATGAACATGGAAACTAGCAGAAAACTATACATACTAGAAGTTATTTGACTACGCACATGGCCTGTGCCTGGCTTTGTACATAGGATTACATGCCTTGCCGGCAAGGCTAGTACAAAAAGGGGGTTGCCAGGGCTCCCGGCAACCGTGCCTTATGGGTAAAACTTGCGAAGATGTTCGATATTCCAGGAGTTGCTCACCGCAATGCCATCTTCGGTCTCCAGGCAAAATGCATCGGGCCTGGCGACTCGTATTACCAGATAAGGGCCTTCCCACTTTGGCGTCAACTTGTTTGAATTCTTGGCAGACTGAACATGCCGAATAACAAGGTCGCCTTCCTCAAGGCTTCGGATGTGAACCTTGCGGCTATGATAGCGGTGCAAGGCTTGTTGGCAGCGAGCGTCTCACACAGCAGCCTGAAGACGATCTTCCTCAAGGAGCGTAGCATCATCTTGGTGCAACTGCTCTTGCTCAAGCTCATCATAAGAGAGCACTCGAGGTGACCCGTATATGATTTCTGCGGGGAGAACTGCTTCTGCCCCTATACCAGGGAGAAATGCATCTGGACAGTGGCTCGATTTGGTGTCATTCTGATTGACAAAAGAACCATTGACAATTCATCAATCCAGCGTCTTCCACACTGGTGTAGCCTGTCAAAATGTCTTGTTTTGAGGCCTCGCAACACTTCAGCATTTTCCCTTTCTGCCTGGCCGTTGCTTCTTGGATGAGCAAAAGAAGCAAAGCAAACTTTGCTGCCAAGGTCCTGGATATACTGCATGAAGGTGCGGCTCGTGAGCTGCGTGCAGTTGTCGGTGATGACCCTATTTGGTACACCAAAACGGCAAACGACTCCCTTGAAGAAATGGACGACTGACTGCGCTGTCACCTTTCTCACTGGCTCCACTCCTGGCCACTTTGTGAACTTGTCGATCGCAATGTACAAGTACTCAAAGTCCCCGACAGCACGGGGAAAGGGGCCCAGTATGTCGAGCCCCCAGACTGAAAATGGCCAGGAAAGAGGGATTGTTTGAAGAGCTTGGCTGGTTGATGAAGCTTCTTTGAATTGAACTGGCACGCTTCACACTTGGTTACTAGCGCAGTTGCATCCTGGAGAGCGGTGGGCGAAAAGAAACCTTGCCGGAACGCTTTGCTGGCAAGGGCCCTTGATCCTATGTGGGAGCCACATATGCCTCCATGTATCTCTGCCAACAGCTCTAGTCCGTCCTCCCGAGGAATACTCTTCAATTTCACACCGTTCGATCTCCTTCCGTATAGGACATCATCCACAAACTGGTACATACTGGACCGATGGGCTACTTTTTTTGCTTCTTCCTGTTCCTCGGGGAGCTCCCCTGTTTGGAGGAACCGAATGGTGTGTTGTGCCCATGCTGGAGCCTGAGGCTCGATGACAAGGGCTAAAGGTATGTCTTCTGCTATGGGGGCAGCTGTCTCTATGGCAAGGGCTTGTGGCCCTGCCGGAAACTGCTGGTCCTCGGCAAGCTTGGGGTTCCTGGCAACTTCCTTGCCGGCGGCTCCTGGGAGCTCAGCGGGAAAGTACTTGCTGGGGCCCGCCTTCCTTCGCTTGTTCTGTCCTGTTGATGGTTCAACGGATGGCTGAGTTAATTGGAGCACAAAGGTACCTGGTTCCACATGCAACTTGAGGGCAGCGTGTTTCGACAAGTCATCGACAATGCTATTTTCTACTTGGGGGACATGCTCTGCTTGTAGACCGTCAAAATGCTCCTCCAACTTCCTCACTTCATCTACATAGGCCTCCATCCACGAGCTCTGATAGTCTTTGTTAACTTGTTTAACGACAAGTTGCGAATCACCTCCGATGATGAGCTTCCCGATTCCGAGGTCTGCCGCGATCCTGAGACCGGCAAGCAATCCCTCATACTCTATGGTATTGTTTGTTGATCTTTCCCGGGGGAAGTGCATATGGACTACGTACTTGAGGTTCTCTCTAGTGGGAGTGACGAGCAGCACGCCGGTGCCAGCACCTTGCAGCGAGAAAGCCCCATCAAAGTACATAACCCAATCACGGCTTGTCTCCTTGCCGGGAAGAGTGGTCTCTTGAATTTCTTCATCGAGCGTAGAGGTCCATTCTGCTATGAACTCTGCCAAGGCCCTGCTCTTGATCGTCGAAGTGCTTTCAAACTAGAGGCCAAAGCTTGAAAGTTCCAAAGCCCGCTCCACAATCCTCCCGGTTGCATCTGGGTTGTGCAAGGTCCGTTGCAACGGGAGGCGAGTGACGACGGTGATCTCATGTGCCTGGAAATAGTGATGCAGCTTTCTTGAGGCCATAAGGAGGCCGAAAAGCAGCTTCCGCATACCAGAATATCTTGATCTAGCCCCCTAGACCGGGCTCATCACCTTCTTATTCTGTTCTACTTCGCTCACTTGCGCAGACTCTGTCTTGCCGGGACCGGGCTCCACCACAGGGCCCTGCCTTGCCAGCGTCTGGCCCTGCCGGGGAAGGCTTCAACCCATTATTTGACTGCTTTTCCGCTGCCACTGCTTCTTCCTCAACTTCTCTCTGTGCTACTAGTGCGGCACTGACCACTTGATTCGTCGCTGCCAGATATAGCAGCAACGGCTCTTGCGGTTTAGGCGCGACTAGTATTGGCGTGGAGGAGAGGTACCTCTTCAAATCTTGCAGTGCTGCCTCCGCCTCCGGAGTCCATTTTATCGGACCCGCCTTTTTCAAAACTTTGGAAAAGGGCAGGGCGCGCTCAATAGATTTGGAGATGAACCTACTCAGAGAAGCAACGCAGCCGGCGAGCCTACGGACGTCCTTGACTCGTCTTGGTGCCTCACTCTGCTCAATTGCTTTTATCTTGTCAGGATTTGTTTCAATTCCGCGTTGAGACACAAAGAACCCGAGAAGTTTGCCGGATGGGACACCGAACACACACTTCTCAGGGTTGAGATTGAGGTTGATCTTGCGCAAATTTGCAAATGTTTCCTCCAGATCCTGCACGGGCATGGCCTTGTCCTTGGTTTTGACCACTATGTCATCCATATAAGTTTCCATGTTTCTATGTAGCTGGGGCTCAAAACCAATCTGGACTGCTCGAGCAAACGTCGAACCAGCGCTTTTCAACTCAAAAGGCATTCGTACAAAACAGTACGTACCACACGGGGTGATGAAGCGGTCTTTTCTTCATCTTCCTTCGTCATGAAGATTTGGTGGTATCATGAGTAGACGTAGAGGAATGACAGCAGGTCACACCCGGCAGTGGAGTCCACTATCTGTTCAATGTGTGGCAAAGGGAAAGGATCCTTTGGAAAGGCTTTATTGATATCCATATAGTCAATACACAGCCTCCACTTCCCATTTTCCTTACACACTACCACCGGATTGGCCAACCATGTTGGGTGGAGCACTCCTCTGACCAAGCCTGCCGCTTCTAGCTTCCTGATCTCCTCCATGATGAACTCTTGTCGCTCCAAAGCTTGCTTTCTGACCTTCTTCTTGACGGACCGCGCATGGGGACAGACAACAAAGTGGTGCTCAAACACCTCCCTGCGAACGCCGGGGATGTCGGATGCTTGCCATGCAAACACATCGACATTTGCCCGCAGGAAGGCGATGAGCGCACTTTCCTATTTGCTGTCAAGGGTGGAGCTTATGGTAAAGGCTCCACCCGTGCCATCCTCTCTCTGGCACGTCCTCAACGGGAACGCATCACTCTGAAGAGGCGTGTTTTCCGGAGTGGGTGCAGGAGCCCTTGCCGGGGTCAGGAGTCTTGCCGGTGGTTGAAGTCTTGCCGGGGACCGAGGCCTTGCCGGTCTTCTTCCCAGTGGCAGGAGCAAGTTTTTTGGCTACTGATGCTGCAACTGCCTCTCAGTTACTTCTTGGATTGACTGTGTGGGATGTACATACGAACAGAAATGTATTCCTTGGATTGACTGTGTGGGATGTACATATGAACGGAAACGTATGGCTTGGATTCATTGTGTGGGATGTACTTACGAACGGAAACGATTGTGCCTGTATAATTGTCTGCGATGGCTCGCCCAATCGCACGCGAGATCTTTTTGCCCCGTGTGTGTGACCGCAGGGCCTATATCCGACGGTTTCTAGGTCATGTGGGAAGGACCCCCCCCCTACCGCACGCACGGAGAAAGTGATGGTTTAAAACTTCGCCACGAAAAGGGGTTAAAACCGTTTGTGTAGCAGCTTGTTGTACCGGTGTGGGGTTAGGTTTCTTTCACTCCCACAACCCATCATCTACAAACTAATCCCACAATCATGCCTTCCCCTAGGCCCAAACATGGTAATGTGTCATGTAGTCGACCTTCACACAACACCACTAGAGAAAGAACAACACAACACATCATCAAAACATTGAACGAAAACCAACTTCGGATGATTACTTACAACAATACTTCTCCCATATCCTTGAGAACAAACGGAGCTACTTACAAATCATATTGACGTTCATGGTCATAGGAGATAAATATATGATTAACAATCTGACTATAAAATCTTCCACCAAGTAAACCAACTAGCATCAACTGCAAGATGTAATCAACACTACTAACAAGCCACATGTACCAATCTGAGGTTTGAGACAAAGATTGGATACAAGAGATGAACTAGGGTTTGGAGATGAGATGATGCTCGTGAAGATGTTGATGGAGATGAGTCCTCTGACGATGAGAGGAGCGTTGGTGATGCCAATGGCTTCAATTTCCCCCTCTTAGAGGGAAGTATCCCCGACAGAGTCGCTCTGCCAAAGAGCAAAAGTGCTCCTGCCAAGGTTCCGCTCGAGACGGCGGTGCATCATCCCGAAAGTCTTCTTCTGATTTTTCTTCAAGAGAAAATGGCTTCATATAGCAGAAGATGGGCTTTAGAGGGCCTCTATGGGGCCCACAAACTCACATGGCGTGTCCCAGGGTAGCGCCGCCTGAGCTTGTGGGCCCATGGTGGGTCCTCTCTAGTATATTTTCGTATTTTTTATATATTCCAAAATAAATCTCCGTAAGTTTCAGGTCCTTTTGAGCTCCGCGGAATAGGTATCTCTGTTGTAGGTCCTTTTAGGTCTAGAATTCCAACTGCCTGCAATCTCTTTTTTGTGATAGATCTTGCAATTTAAGAGATAAAGGGCATTGGAATTGCATCAAAAAGTGAAATATAACTCTAAAACATTGTAAATAACAATAGGAAAACATTATGCAAAATGGATGTATCAACTCCCCCAAGCTTAGACTCCTCTTGTGCTCAAGAAAATACCGATCTTTATAATCATGACCACTGGTTTACAGAGAGAGGGGTGTTGGTAAAAGAAAATATAGACATGGTAGCATCATGATCATTATTATAACAACAATTATAAATCATAAAACTTCTCATGATCAAGTAACAATTCATTCACAAGTTAAAGTGTAGGCAATAAACTTGCTTGAAAACTAACAAACTATGTTCTCTCATCAAAGCAATTACAATTCTTCATATTTCCAGGAAGGGTCTATGCAAGAGCTTTTGGTTTAGCAAACTTCACATACTCAAATATCATATAATGTTCCATGATTGCTGGTACTCAAAACATATTTTTAGAACAAATTGTTTCAATCAGACACAAAGGAAGACAGGGTTTTAATGTTTTACCTCCCAACTTGCTTATCTCGAGGATAATGTCAACAATAATAACTCATGATTACATATATTTAACTGGATATAAATGCCTGGATCATTCCCTACCACATGATGCTTGCCAAGTGGACAATAATTGAGATTGGAATAGGAGTAAATAATTTTGACTCTTGCATAAAGTAAAGGTTAAACATTGAAATATAGGCCCTTCGCATAGGGAAGCACATGTCGTCATGCGCTTTTGATTATCGGTTGTGCAAACTCTTAATGCAAAGGAATGTCACTTTATATTGCCCCTTGTATAGCAACCTTTATTGAGAAGTTCGTCGCATTTACTGCGTTAACATCATAAGTTCGTATAAAGCTTATTTTCCCTTACAATAAAATATCATACATATTTAGGAGCAATTTTTATTGCTTTGCACCGATGACAACTTACTTGAAGGATTTTATTCAATCCATAGGTAGAAATGGTGGACTCTCATGACGAGAAACTGAGTTTAAGGGTGTTTGGATGCACAAGTAGTATCTCTACGTAGTATTGAAATTTTTGGCTAGCAAAGATTATAGGCAAGCATCATATGTTAGAGGATCCATGACAATATAACTTCTATGCAAATATAAGCAAAACATAATTCATTATGTGTCGATGTCGTAATGGTTTATGTAAACCAATAGCTCGAATGCAACACTTAGTCACTCAGATCCCAACTAGATGATGCGTTGATAGACACACGAGAGAAGAAAGTCATGATTGATGAGAAGCAAGTCCAGATTAATGAGATGCGATCCCAAAAAAATGAAATGAGAGTCAGATAAGGAACTTCAAGAAGCTTTGATTTGTACCCCTAGCTCGACCAGTAGCAACATTTCTTCTAGTGGCAGCCATTGCACTGATGATGTTTTTAGTTTAGACAACTAGCCAAAGGAACAATTAGCAATTATTCTTTAGTTCTTGAACTATTATCTTGTGAATAGTATTATGTACCCTCGATCAGTTTCAATAGTATTTCTTGCTTTGTATCAATCTTAGATCAAATTAAAAAAACATGTACACTTTTCCCTTCAAATATTTAAATGCCAACTATTGGTCAAAAACTTTTATATCAAATTTTTGACACACGTAACCTTTAAACACCTCAAAACATCACTAAATTTAGTCAATACCCTAAAAAACTTGTAGCATGCACCCTACCACCAAGCATCACAAGTAAGCTTAACAATGGTGTACATGGAATCTTGCATCAGTTGTGATCGGTGGAATCATCCATCGGTTTTTGGATGGTTCCACACGGTTTTTCCTTTTATTGTGTTTTTTCTAAAATTTTCATTAGTTTCTTCATTTCTTTTTTAATATTTTTTGTTCATTTTTTCAAATACATGCCCTATTTTTAATATACCTTGTATATTTTTCATATCACATAGGATAAGTTTGTTGATACACACTGAAACTTTTCAAATACATGATGCACATTTTTTACAAATACATGTTTGATTTTTTTTTTGTATACATATCAACATTTTTCAAATATGCGTTGATTTTTTTAATACACGTTGAAATTTTTTAGGACATGTGTGAAATAATTTTTAGATATACTATGAACATTTAAAAAAATGCATGATGAACATGTTTATAATACATGTTGTAAAATTTGTGTATACATATTGAAACTTTATCGAATACACCTTAAAATTTTGCTCAATACTAGTGAAACATTGATACGTCTCCAACGTATCTATAATTTTTTATTGTTCCATGCTATTATATTACCCCTTTTGGATGTTTATGGGCTTTATTTTACACATTTATATCATTTTTTGGGCTAACCTACTAACCGGAGGCCCAGCCCGTATTGCTGTTTTTGCCTATTTCAGTATTTCGAAGAAAAAGAATATCTAACGGGGTCCCGTATTGTTGCCATCGAGGATAAAAAGATGGGGTTTTTATCATATTGCATGAGTTTATCCCTCTACATCATGTCATCTTGGTTAAGGCGTTACTCTGTTGTTATGAACTTAATACTCTAGATGCAGGCAGGAGCCGGTCGATGTGTGGAGTAATAGTAGTAGATGCAGGCAGGAGTCAGTCTACTTGTCACGGACGTAATGCCTATATACATGATCATGCCTTGATAATCTCATAATTATCCGCTTTTCTATCAATTGCTCGACAGTAATTTGTTCACCCACCGTAATACTTATGCTATCTTGAGAGAAGCCTCTAGTGAAACCTATGGCCCCATGGTCTATCTCTTATCATATTTGCTTCCAATCTACTTTTATTTGCATCTTTACTTTTTGCATCTATCTTATAAAATACCAAAAATATATTTATCTTATCATACTATCTCTATTAGATCTCACTTTTGCAAGTGGCCGTGAAGGGATTGACAACCCCTTTATTGCGTTGGTTGCGAGTTCTTTGTTTGTTTGTGTAGGTGCATGGGACTTTTGAGGAGCCTCCTACTAGATTGATACCTTGGTTCTCAAAAACTAAGGGAAATACTTACGCTACTATTGTTGCATCACCCTTTCCTGTTCAAGGAAAACCAACGCAAGCTCAAGACGTAGCAAGAAGGATTTCTGGCGCCGTTGCCGGGGAGGTCTTCGCTCAAGTCAAGACATACCAAGTACCCATCACAAACTCATCTCCCTTGCATTTACATTATTTGCCATTTCCCTCTCGTTTTCCTCTCCCCCACTTCACCCTTGCCGTTTTATTCGCCCTCTCTTTCTCAATCTCCTCCTCTCTCTTTCGCTTGCCTTTTTCTATTTGCTTGTGTGCTTGTTCCTCCTTATGGCTTTGCCTAAGAGTACCGACCACCTTCTTAGAAGGTGGGAAGAGATTGAATCAAATATTAGAAGCTTTATGAATTTGCAATTAGCATAATAATTTCTTCAGAAAAGAGCTTAAGGAACAAAAAGGTTTTTTGGGGTTTATGAACAAAGAGCTTGATGATATGAATAAATAATTTTATGGTGTGAACTCTCAAATTGCCCGTCTTGAAAATGCTATAGCCAAAATTTCTGATAAGCAAGCCACCTTAGTCAATAAGATGGCCACCAAACCAGAAAAGTTAGATGAAAATAATGATGAACATCTTAAAGTTATTGATGTGTATCCTATTAGATCTTTGTTTTGCAATATGAATCTTGATAATTATGCGACTGATGATGAGTCAACTTTACCTAGAAGGCGTCCCAAGAATTCAGAGTTTTTAGATCTTGATGCTAAATTTGGTAAAAGTGGGATTGGAGAGGTCATGACTTTAAATAGTATTGAACCCACTATCTCGGATTTCAAGGAATTTGATTATGATAATTGTTCTTTAGAAGGTTGTATTTCCTCGTTGCAATCTGTTGTTAATTCTCCTCATGCTATAGTCAAAATAAAGCTTTTACCAAACATATCGTTGATGCCTTGATGTAATCTTATGATGAAAAACTTAATTTGGAAGTTTCTATACCTAGAAAACTTAATGATGAGTGGGAACCTACTATAAATATTAGAATTAAAGATCATGAGTGTTTTGCTTTGTGTAATTTTGGTGCTAGTGTTTCCACGATTCCGAAAACTTTATGTGATATTCTAGGTTTCCATGATCTTGATGATTGCTCTTTAAATTTGCACCTTGCGGATTCCACCATTAAAAAGCCAATGGGAAGGATCAATGATGTTCTCATTGTTGCAAATAGAAATTTGGTGCCCGTAGATTTTATCATTCTTGATATAGATTGCAATCTTTCTTGCCCTATTATTCTTGGTAGACCTTTCCTTAGAACGATTGGCGCGATTATTAATATGAAGGAAGGGAATATTAGATTCCAATTTCCATTAAAGAAAGGCATGGAGCACTTTCCAAGAAAGAAAGTCAAATTACCTTATGAATCTATCATGCGAGCTACTTATGAATTTAGTGCCAAAGATGGCACTACTTAGATCTATCTTCGCTTCTATGCCTAGCTAGGGGCGTTAAAAGATAGCGCTAGTTGGGAGGCAACCCAATTTTCTTTGTGTTTTTTTGTTTTTGTTCCTGTTTAGTAATAAATCTTGCATCTACCTTCTGTTTAGATGTGTTTTTATCTTTTAATTGGTGTTTGTGCCAAGTAGAACCTATAGGATAACCTATGATGATAGTGATTTGATTCTGCTGAAAAACAGAAACTTTGCACGCATGAATTTAGTTTTGTTAAATCACATAAACGTGCTTTTGCTTGATTCTTTTTTATGCTGATCAATAGACAAATTTTCCAGGACTTTTTCTATTTTTGTAGGATTTTTAGAGTGCCAGAAGTTTGCGTTAGTTACAGATTGCTACAGACTGTTCTCTTTTTTGACAGACTTTGTTTTTCGTGTGTTGTTTGCTTATATTGATGCATCTATGGCTAGTAAAATAGTTTATAAACCATAGAGAAATTGGAATACAGTAGGTTTAACACCAAAATAAATAAAGAATGAGTTCATTACAGTACGTTATGTGGTGGTTTTGTTTCTTTCACTAACGGAGCTTATAAGATTTCCTGTTGAGTTTTGTGTTGTGAAGTTTTCAAGTTTTGGGTAAAGCTTTTATGGACTATGGAATAAGGAGTGGAAAGAACCTAAGCTTGAAGATGCCCATGGCACCCCAAGATATTCAAGGATAGCCACAAGCCTAAGCTTAGGGATGCCCCGGGAAGGCATCTCCTCTTTCGTCTTCATTCATTGGTAACTTTACTTGGAGCTATATTTTTATTCGCCACATGATATGTGTTTTGCTTGGAGCGCCGTGTATTATATTAGTCTTTGCTTTTTAGTTTACCACAATCATCCTTGCTGTACACACCTTTTGGGAGAAGCCTACTTGATTAGAATTTGCTAGAATACTCAATGTGCTTCACTTATATCTTTTGAGCTTGATAGTTTTTGCTCTGGTGCTTCACTTATATCTTTCAGAGCACGGCGGTGGATTAATTTTGAAGAAATTGCTAGTCTCTCATGCTTCACTTATATATTTTTGAGAGTCTTTTAGAACAGCATGGTATTTGCTATGGTTACAAATTTGGTCCTAGAATGATGAGCATCCAAGTTGGGTATAGTAAAAACTATCGTAGAAAGTGAATTGAATGCTATGATCAATTTGATGCTTGATAATTGTTTTGAGATATGGAGGTGGTGATATTAAAGTCATGCTAGTTGGGGTGATTATGAAAAATACTTGTGTTGAGGGTTGTGATTCCCGTAGCATGCACGTATGATGAACCGCTTTGTGATGGAGTTGGAGCACAATTTTATTTATTGATTGTCTTCCTTATGAGTGGCGGTCGGGGAAGAGCGATGGTCTTTTCCTACCAATCTATCCCCTTAGGAGCATGCGCGTAGTGCTTTTGTTTTTGATGACTTCTAGATTTTTGCAATAAGTACATGAGTTCTTTTGACTAATGTTGAGTCCATGGATTATACGCACCCTTTCACCCTTCCACCTTTGCTAGCCTCTCTTGTGCCGCGCAACTTTCACCGGTACCATACACCCACCATATAACTTCCTCAAAACAGCCACCATACCTACCTATTATGGAATTTCCATAGCCATTCCGAGATATATTTCCATGCAAATTTCCACCGTTCCGTTCATATGACACGCATTACTTTTGTCATATTTCTTTTTGCATGATCATGTAGTTGACATTGTATTTGTGGCAAGGCCACCTTCATAATTTTCATACATGTCGCTCTTGATTCATTGCATATCCCGGTACACCGCCGGAGGCATTCATATAGAGTCATCTCTTGTTCTAGCTTTGAGTCGTAAATCCGTAAAAGTGTGATGACCTTCATTATTACAGCATTGTCCTAGTGAGGAAAGGATGATGAAGACTATGATTCCCCCACAAGTCGGGATGAGACTTTGGACTTTACAAAAAGAAAAAAAAGAAAAAAAGAAAAAAAAGAGAAAGGCCAAAAAAAGGCCAAAGAAAAAAAGAGAAAAAAAGGGAAAATGAGAGAAAAAGAGAGAAGGGACAATGCTACTATCTCTTTTTCCACACTTGTGCTTCAAAGTAGCACCATGATCTTCATGATAGAGAGTCTCATATGTTGTCACTTTCATATACTAGTGGGAATTTTTCATTATAGAACTTGGCTTGTATATTTCAATGATGGGCTTCCTAAAAATGCCCTAGGTCTTCGCGAGCAAGCAAGTCGGATGCACACCCACTTAGTTTCTTTTGTTGAGCTTTCATATATTCATAGCTCTAGTGCATCCGTTGCATGGCAATCCCTACTCACTCACATTGATATCTATTAATGGGCATCTCCATAGCCCGTTGATACACCTAGTTGATGTGAGACTATCTTCTCCTTTTTTGTCTTCTCCACAACCACCATTCTATTCCACATATAGTGCTATGTCCATGGCTCACATTCATGTATTGTGTGAAAGTTGAAAGAGTTTGAGATTATTAAAGTATGAAACAATTGATTGGCTAGTCATCGGGGTTTTGCATGATTAAATACTTTGTGTGATGAAGATGGAGCAACAGCCAGACTATATGATTTTGTAGGGATAACTTTCTTTGGCCATGTTATTTTGAGAAGACATGATTACTTTGATTAGTATGCTTGAAGTATCATTATTTTTATGTCAATATGAACTTTTATTTTGAATCATTTGGATCTGAACATTCATGCCACAATAAAGAAAATTACATTGAGAATTATGCTAGGTAGCATTCCACATCAAAAATTCCTTTTTTATCATTTACCTACTCGAGGACGAGCAGGAATTAAGTTTGGGGATGCTTGATACGTCTCCAACTTATCTATAATTTTTGATTGTTCCATGCTATTATATTACCTCTTTTGGATGTTTATGGGCTTTATTTTACACATTTATATCATTTTTGGGACTAACCTACTAACCGGAGGCCCAGCCCGTATTGCTGTTTTTTGCCTATTTCAGTATTTCGAAGAAAAGGAATATCTAACGGAGTCCGAACAGAATGAAACCTTCGGGAGCGTGATTTTTTGGAACGAACGTGATCCAGAAGACTTGGAGTGCAAGTCAAGAAGCAGCCGAGGCGGCCACGAGAGGGTAGGGTGCGCCCCCCTATAGGGCACGCCCCCCTGTCTCGTGGGCCCCTCGGGCGGCCACCGACGTACTTCTAACTCCTATATAAGCCTACGTACCCCGAAAACATCCAGGGAGCCAACGAAACACAATTTCCACCACTGTAACCTTCTGTATCCGCGAGATCCCATCTTGGAGCCTTCGCCGGCGCTCTGTCGGAGGGGGAATCGACCATGGAGGGCTTCTACATCAACACCAGCCCCTCCGATGAGTTGGGAGTAGTTTACCACAGACCTTCGGGTCCATAGTTATTAGCTAGATGGCTTCTTCTCTCTTTTTGGATCTCAATACAATGTTCTCCCCTTCTCTTGTGGAGATCTATTCGATGTAAACTCTTTTTGCGGTGTGTTTGTCGAGATCCGATGAATTGTGGGTTTATGATCAAGTTTATCTATGAGAAATATTTGATTCTCCTCTGAATTCTTTTATGTATGATTGAGTTATCTTTGCAAGTCTCTTCGAATTATCGGTTTGGTTTGGCCTACTAGATTGATCTTTCTTGCCATGGGAGAAGTGTTTAGCTTTGGGTTCAATCTTGCGGTGTCCTTACCCAGTGATAGCAGGGGTTGCAAGGCACGTATTGTATTGTTGCCATCGAGGATAAAAAGATGGGGTTTATATCATATTGCATGAGTTTATCCCTCTACATCATGTCATCTTCCTTAAGGCGTTACTCTGTTCTTATGAACTTAATACTCTAGATGCTGGCAGGAGTCGGTCGATGTGTGGAGTAATAGTAGTAGATGCAGGCAGGAGTCGGTCTACTTGTCACGGACGTGATGCCTATATACATGATCATGCCTAGATAATCTCATAATTATTCGCTTTTCTATCAATTGTTCGACAGTAATTTGTTCACCCACCGTAATACTTATGCTATCTTGAGAGAAGCCTCTAGTGAAATCTATGGCCCCCTGGTCTATCTCTTATCATATTTGCTTTCAATCAACTTTTATTTGCATCTTTACTTTTTGCATCTATCTTATAAAATACCAAAAATATATTTATCTTATCATACTATCTCTATTACATCTCACTTTCGCAAGTGGCCGTGAAGGGATTGACAACCCCTTTATTGCGTTGGTTGCGAGTTCTTTGTTTGTTTGTGTAGGTGCGTGGGACTTTTGAGGAGCCTCCTACTGGATTGATACCTTGGTTCTCAAAGACTGAGAGAAATACATACGCTACTATTGATGCATCACTCTTTCCTTTTCAAAAAAAACCAACGCAAGCTCAAAACATAGCAAACATTTGTGAGATAGACTTTGAACATTTTATAAATAGATGATGATTTTTTTTCAAATACATATTGTAAATTTTTCACATACACACTGAACGTTTTGATACATGTTGCAATTTTTTATAAAATGATGAATGTTTTTGAAATATATGTTTGCATACATTTTTCAATAAACATGGAATGGTTTGAAAATACATGTTGAACATTGTTTTAATACACCTAGGATATATTTTGAATAACTAAAATATTTTTTGAATGGCAAAGACATTTTTTAAAAATTGCACAAACAAAGTTTTTACACTATATGAACATTTTCTAAATGCGTGATGACTGCTTCTAATAACGAAAGTAAATTAAATTTTAAAATAATTTTTTTATAAATTTATGAAATATAAACAAAAGAAAAAAATTGTTAGTATGCTTTGATGTACAATGTGCTGTAACTTCGGGTGCGTATGCTGTTTTATATGCAGACTCTTGGGCCTGTCCAATTTGAGCTGCTGTAGGTGGGCGTTCCAGGGAGCTCCTATCTGCCACTTGTTGTGACAGAGTGTCGGGCAAACGCACAGGAAACCGACTGGGTCGGCCCACTGGCGCACATGCGTATCTGTATGGAGAAGCGATCGAGCACTGTAGCATAAGTTCAAAAAAATCCCGCGCTACCAGGGATCGAGCCCGAGACCTCCGACATTAGAGTTTGTTGTGCTAGCCAGCAGAGGTAATGAGCTTGAATGATTAAAGAGCAGTGCAAGTTTATAAAGAACCAAAAACAGCCGATTTGGTCTGTTATTGTTGAGTCTTTTGGTATTTCTGTACCTGAATCTTTCGTATCATTGTCTTCTCTCTGGAGAAGAGAAATCTTAGGAAGCAATTAATACGGTTACTTCTGCTATCATGTGGAGCTTATGGCTTTTGCACAATGATTTTCTCATTCAAGGGCAAAAATGGCAAAATATACGTTGTGGTTTTGGATCTGGCGGGGGCTATGATCAGACAGTGGAAAGTTCTATGTACACGGGCCCAGCGTGTTATTGTTCCAGTGCTTAAGGCTTTTGGATCGTCAAAGAGAGGAGCTGCTTAGGATCGCCTGCAGTGGCTGATGGGTGTGGCGTTTTGTGTTTTGCAATGTTCATGTGTTCCTCCCCCCCCCCCCCCTCTTATGCTTGGGTATTTGTAATAGGGAGTGGCTTTATTTAGAACCCTTCCAGTTATGTGTGTTATGGCAGCTACTTCAGGTTGCCGCTGAGAGCTGCTAAACAATCTGCTATGTTTGCTTGCCTTGCCTTAACAAAGCTGGGGCAGGGGGAAACCCCTTTCATTAAAAAAAGAACCAAAAAAAGTAGTTCGAAAACATTTTCCTTTTCTTTCTTCCGGTTTTTCCGTTTTTGTGTTTTTGATTTTTTTTGTTCAAAATTCCAGAAAATGTTCTTGATACTGAAATTTGGTCACAAATACAAAAAAATGTTGGAGTTTTCATAATTATTCATGTTTTTTCACAAGAATGTTCAACATTTCATATATTATTCATGTTTATAGAAATCTGAATAGTTTTTTAAAAAATAGAATGTTTTATGAACCATGAACCTTTTAAATTTTTTAATTTTATTTGAAAAAACTACAAATATTTTCACCAAATGGGAATATTTTTTGAAAATCACCAATGGTTTTTTGAACATGTGAACATTTGTTTTTGAAAACGGGAAAATTCTTTTGAAACACTTAATAAAACTTGAAAATGTGAAGAAAAATTAAACCGGGAAACAAATTTGCAAGCAATTTTTTAAAAGAAGAGCACTTTCTGGAAGCACAAAAGTTTTTTGAAAACAAAAACAATTTTTGAAATATAGGAACAAATTTGAAAACTGCGAGCAGTAGTTTCTACTTCCCCCCTTGCCTCGCTCTCTGCATCGAGTGTGGACTTATTGTAATAGCTATTTGCTTTGCTTTAACTTCGGTTTTCTTTGAACTGCTCCTCTCAGAGAGCTGATGTATGAACAAGAGTTTTTGGTTTTATTCGAGCAAGGAACCGGGGAGGAGCCTCCGTGTTCTTCTAAAAAGGAAAAAAAATTGAAAACGTGAATATTTTCAGAAACCGATTTTTAAAATTTGCAAACAATTTTTGAAATAGAAACGTTTCTTTTAAACGCAATTTTTTTTGAAACTGCAGAACAAATTTGAAAAGGTGGAAAATTTATGGAAACACAAACATTTTTGAAAACTAGAACATTATTTGAAAACCAGAATTTTTTGGAACTCCCAATTTTTTGTAAAATGCAAACTTATTTATACAAACAAATTAAAAAATATTTTATTGAATAAAACGAAAAATAAAAAGGAAATAACAAAAAAGCAGAAAAAGGAGAAAAAGGAAAAAATAAAACAGAAAAAAGAGGTTCAGGAACCTCCTAGAAGGTTACCAAAACCGGAGAAGCCCAGTTAGGAACCTCCTCGAAAGTTCCCAAAACCAGGATGTCTGAAGCGTTGGGTGGGCTGGCCCAGATCATCCCTCGCTCGCGAACCCTTCTGCGAAAGCTCGACAACTTGACGATGGTGCGTCATATAGGATTTTCCAGCATTCCATACATCTCGCAAGACGCAAGGTATAGGCAGGGACGTCCTATATGCCGCTTAATGCGGTAAGTAAAGACGCCACGAACACAAGGGAGCCCGACTGGGCCGGCCCATTTAGAAGCAACATATAACATAAAAGTCCTGAAAACAGAAATAGAAAGGAATTGAACACGCGACCTTCCGGTTCCTTAAAAAAAACGTGAACTCCCGGTCCGTTAAAGTGTGCTGCAACCGGAGCCAACTAGCGTTGTTGGCTGGTTCGCAACACCGTGCCTAAAGAATAAACTGGAGCAACAGATCCAATGTTTTAGAAAATTGTGAATAATTTGGAAGCACAAACAAAAACTAGAAAAATGTGAACAACTTGTGAAATTCTATTTTTTTAAACGCATTTTTTTCTTAAAAAAATATGAATTTTTTTTGAGGCACAATGGGTTTTGAAATTCTGAACAATATTTGAAAATGTGAAAATCTTTTGAAATTCACCGGTCAAATTTGAATTTTTGAACGAAACATTTAGAAACATGAGTAAGTCTTTCAATACTGAACATTGTTTGAAGAAGCCCATATTTTTTTTGAAATTCTGAACATTTTATAGGAAATAAAACAATAATTAAAATTTTAAAAACATTTTAGGATTTTTTATTTTGTTTATTAATTTTTGAATTTTATGAATATTTTTGAAAAACGTAAATTTTCTTGAAAATGAACATTTTTGGAAAAAACGAAATTTTTTTGAAGTTGTGAATATTTCTTCATGAAACTTGAACAAATTTTAAATTTCGGAATATTTTTTAAAAGATAAAACGAGAGAAGGAACAAACAAATGAAAAAGGAACCCCGCAAAAAAATGAAAAAGTAAAATATAAATATAAGTATAAAATAGAGGAAAAACCACATAATATAAACCTTTAAAAACCGGTAGAGAAATAAAATAAAACCGAAATATGTTAGACCGGAATATTCTCGAAGGTTTCTAAAACCAGCAGAAACCAGGGATGGAACCTTTGCCCAAACCGGTACCCGACCTCTCTGTCCGCTACCTAGTTGGCTTGGCCCAGTTGTCCGCTAGGCTTGGCCCAGTTGTCCGCTACCTAGTCTTTTTTTTGCAGGCAATAGTGAGAGCTTTATTCAAACAAAAGCATTCGCTGGATCATCAGCCAACAGGCTGCTCACCAGGAAGCTAGGGGTCTCTTCGGTCAGCTCTCGGTCATACTCGATTGTGCAAGCACGCTTAGCACGAGATGCGCTGGATAGTTTGCTGACCGGGTTACATGAATAATATCAAAATAAGAAAAAACAGTAGCTAGCTCTCCTATCTCATAAAATAACGGTGCCACAACCGTGAGGGAATTGTGACGATTCTTCCAGAGTTCCACAACCTCCAGATAGTCTGTTTCGATGACCACCTCCTGAAATCCTCGGAGATTCGCAAAGCGCACGCCTTCCCGAACAGACATGGCTTCAGCTATAAGGGGGTCCGTGACACCCACAAGGGGTTTGCTCCATGCTCCCAGGAGGCGACCAACTGATCGTGCCACCCCCCTGCTCCACCATTGCCGCCATCCATGTGAATTGCCGCGTCGGTGTTTATTTTGATGATTGTTCCATCGGGGGGCCGCCACCCGTATCCTGGCAAAACTTTCAGGTCTTGCCGAGGTATATCCAAGATCGCTAGATCTTCCTTGATACGTCTCACAGAAGTAGATGGGTCAAGTTTCTCCTGATCATGCGTGAGGCGATTCCGAGAGTGCCAGATCGCCCACATCACCGTGACTATGATCGCTCGCTTCTTCTCTGAGAAAAGTTTGTCACATAAAATGTCACGAGACCAAGTGCTTGGGTGTAGCTTCGGTAGGGAGAAATCAAATAGCTGTTGAGCTTGCACCCAGAATTGCTTTGCATGCGAACAGTGAATGAGTGCGTGAGCTAAATCCTCATCCATGGCCATGCAGATTTTGCATCTTCCAAGCTCCTGTATATGACGATACTTCAAGGTACATTCCACCGGAATAATTCCTCTCAAGACTCGCCAGGAGAAGACCCGAACTTTAGGGATCACATTGAGCTTCCATAAGGCACGCCACAGTTCTATATTGTCAATTGAAGACCTGGTGTCGGTCCCTTCTTCGAGAGCAGAACGCTCTTTTTTGTTCACTAGAGACCGGTACACTGATTTGACTGTGTAGATGCCAGATTTTTCATGTGCCCATGCCATAAAATCATCGCCACCCCCCTGGCGCAAAGGTATGTTCAGAATCGCTTGCGCGTCGGGGCCGATAAACTGCTCATATACTAGCTCTGTCTTCCATGTCCAATTGTCGGTGTCAATAAGCTCACTGACCAGCTCAACAGAAGCATTTTGAGGTCTTAGCATAGGAGTCATGGAGACTGTCGAAGGGATCCATCGATCCTCCCATATGGATATGGTTGATCCGGTGCCCACGCGTTTGATGAGGCCAGCGTCGAGCGCCTCTCAACCGGCAACAATGGCTCGCCAAGTAGCAGATGCAGCTTTTGGTACTGTGGCGAGCTGAAACTCACAATCTGGGAAGTAACGGCCCTTCAAAACCCAAGCACAAAGAGTATTGGGTTTAGTCATAAAACGCCAACCGTGCTTCCCCAAAAGAGCTAGGTTGAACAAGCGGAGATCACGAAAGCCCATTCCGCCTTTGCATTTCGGTGTAGCTAGTTTATCCCAAGATAACCAGTGCATAGACCGCCGATCAATTGAACTACTCCAAAAGAACTTTGCCATACCCGATGTCAGAGTCTTGCATACTTTCTTGGTCAGGAGAAAACATGACATACTAAAGGTAGGAATTGCTTGGATCACAGATTTTAGAAGCGCTTCTCTTGCAGCACAAGCTAGTAGTCGCTCCGCCCACCCTCGCATAAAGCGCAGCACCGCTCAGCCATATAAACAAAGCGTGCATCTGGTGATCCTGCCTATTCTTGTGGGCAGGCCGAGATAACGCCGCCAAAAGCCTCAACAGAACACCTAGCAAAATCTTAATCGCCTCACGGAGCTGATGAGGAGTATTGGGACTGAAGAAAACTAAGCTCTTTCCACGATTGACACTCTGTCCCGATGCCTCCCCATAGATGTGGAGAATATCATTAAGTCTTGTTGCGCTTTGACTGTCCGCTTTCATGAAAATCAGGCAATCGTCAGCAAACAATAGATGATTAACCCATGGTGATCTGAAGCTCACACGGATGCCCCTATCAATATAACCACCATACGAGTTAAGCAACATTGACAATCCTTCTGCACACAGAAGAAACAAAAACGGTGACGCAGGGCACCCCTGCCTCAGACCCTGTGTAGGGGTAAAGTATGGTAAGAGTTCTCCATTGACTCGATCTGTGAAGCATACCGAGGTGACACACTTCATCATCAGTCGAACAAAAATGACACTAAAGCCCAGTCTCAGTAGAATGGATTCCAGATAGTGCCATTCCACTCGATCGTAGGCTTTCATCATGTCTAGTTTGACAGCACACATGTAGTTCTTCCCCTTCTTCCTCCGCTTCATTGTATGAGTGCTCTCATAAGCAACCAATATATTGTCTATTATCAGGCGGCCGGGGACAAAAGCACTTTGTTCATCACTAATCAGCTCATCCATCAAGCTCCGCAAACGGTTAGAAATAACCTTAGCTGCTATCTTATAAAGCACAGGGCAAAGAGCGATGGATCGATATTGAGAGATAGACTGGGGGTGTCGTACCTTAGGTATCAATGTGATGGAGGTATCATTTAACCCTACTGGAAGATCTCCACCATTTAGAAAACCGAGGACTGCTTGTGTTACATCATCATGGAGCAAGTCCCAGTGCCGCTGGAAAAAACCTGCTGTGAAGCCATCTACTCCTGGTGCCTTAGACGGCGACATCTAAAATAGCGTTGTACACACCTCAACAGCTTCATATGGTCTGTCCAGAAACTCGCTCATGGCCGGTGTTACCCTGCTGGGAACATGTGATAACAACACACTACAATCAGATGCCCCTTGGGACTCATATAGCTGTTGATAGAAATTCTGGACCTCCACTTTATCCTCATCTGCGTTTGCACCCACCGAGCCATCGGCTCGCTGCAAACCAGCAATGCAATTCATACGTTGTCGCTTTTTCATTTGGGCATGAAAAAACCCCGTGTTGCGGTCGCCCTCTCGCAGCCAAGGTACTCGAGATCGTTGCCGCGCCCAAAGTTCCTCCTGCCGGAGCGCTTCCCTCAGCTTGATGATAGTTTTCTTTTCTTCGTCAGAAGGGCCCCTGCCAACAGATTGTCGTCGCAACCTATCCAGGCGCTGTTGTAGCTGTTGGACTGTCCGGGCTAGACATCCGAACTCCCTTGCTCCCCATGGTTCGAGTGTTCTTTGAAGATCTCCAAGTGAGTCTGCCACACCCTGTAGCCCCGGTCCCCGTATACTCCGACGCCAAGTTTCAATAACTAGGTGTTCATAATCAATGTGCGTCTGCCAAACATTCTCGTACCGAAACTGACGCTTTGAGCGAGACTTATTTGGCAACTGGTTCAGGTTTACAACAATGAAGCAATGGTTCGACTCAGCTACACAAACATGCCTTACTCCAATATGATCATAAAGCTGCCTGAAATCTTCATTTGCTAATGCTCTGTCCAGGCGGGCTTTAACATTCAGATTTCCCCCCTGCCGGTTATCCCAGGTGTACGGCACCCCGGACCAGCCAAGGTCTTGGAAGGAACACTCATCGACAACCTCTCGGAATGCTCTCATTTGCCACTCCGGCCTGGCCGAGGTACTAAAGTGTTCGGTGGCGTAGAGAGTCTCGTTGAAGTCACCCATACATAACCACGCTGAGTGTTGTATCGTATGTAGGGTCTGAAGAAACCGCCAGCTATGATGACGATTCTCCACTCTTGGGGCTCCATAGAACCCCGTAAACCGCCATATTGGCGAAACTTGATCTGTCCTCCGCACCAACGCATCAATGTGGGCGGAACTGAAGTTTTTGAGCCCGATGTCCACATCCCGGGACCAAAATAGTCCGATGCCGCCGCTCAATCCCGTGCTACTGACTGCAAAACATCCTGCAAATCCCAACGAATGTTGCAGGCTCTCTACTCTTTTCGCTGATATTTTAGTTTCCATGACAAAGAGTAGGAGGGGTAACTCTTGCTTCACAATATTGCGAAGCTCTCGAACTGCCTCGGGGTTCCCAAGCCCCCGGCAGTTCCAGCTGATGTAGCTCATTGGGACGGGCAGGACTGCGCTGCAGTCTCTGCCGAGTTCTCAGGTGTGGGTTTCTTCTTCTTTGCTTCCCGTTCTAGCTCTTGTCCATCTCCGAGTGCTGATGCATCTGCGCCCACATCTTGAGTATGATCAATGTTCCCAGGGGCTACACCATCAGTAATCATGAGAGGAGAGTGTTCCACTCGCCGGTAAATCTGTTTTGGGGCTCCCTTCCTCTTGATGTTTACACGTTCCTTCGCAGGGGAGGTCACCTCCTCGCCTTTTCCAGCGTTGGAAGAATTCTTGGACTCGCGGTGGCTGCTCGGCTCCGTATGCTGCTCATGACTTCAGTTTTCTGCCGACGTAGCCTTCCCCCGTTGTTCCGGTGCCCTCAACTTTGGTCCAAAAGGGAGATTTCCTTTTTCATCACGAGGACCCGGTGTAGGGCACATGATCTCAGAGTGGCCCAGACGACCACAGGAAAAGCAAAAGTGAGGAACTTGCTCATACTGTATATCATAGAGATCAACCTTCTTCCTCTTTGCCGAGTCTATCAAAATCCACCTCCTAAGAGGTTTGCTGACATCAATGGATACCCGCGCTCGCAAGAAGCCACCCACATGATCAAACTGAATTGAAGTGGCATCCTTATCGATCTGCTGCGCGATCAGTTTCCCCCAAGTATCATCACGCAGGTTGTATGGGAGATTTCGAACCCTAGCCCACAGATGGAGCCGCTCAAACTTGACTTCGTCGGGCCGCATGCACTCTTCAAAGTCCGCCAGAATTACAACGTTCTTGCTCACGTGCCATGGCGATCCCTGCCAGATGCGTTCACGATCCCGTTGATTCTCAAACTCTGCCATGAACATGTTCTCCCCCATCGATCTAAACTGTAGACCTCGAGGATTGCCTCATGCAGCCAAGGCGCCGGCTATGGTGTTGGTATGGAGCAAATTCGGTGTAGTACCTTGCGGCGATGAGCCATCGCTTCGGTTTATCATCCTCTCTATCATCGATGATCAACGGAGTTGCCTCTTCATCGGTGATTCCCATCTTGCCCGAGCCTCCTCTAGGCGTGCTCTCGCCATGCTGGGTGACTCGGCGTCTTTCCGTGCCAGCATACAGGAGGATGAGGCCATCTCCGCGCCGGGATCTCGAGCGCGGCCCGCCGGTGTGGAAACTAGCGGCCGCCGCAGTTCCACTTCGAAGCCCTAATCGCCTCCGCCAGAGGGGTTTTTAGGGTTTCGGGGAAAACGTTATCTCCCCCGCCCGATCAAAGACGCCAATTACCCAACACTATTCTTGTCCGCTACCTAGTCGATGCGTGCGGTTGCAAGACAAAGCGACGCAAAGAACGTCGTATAGGAAATTCCGTATAGGCTTGCTCCCCCATACGCATCGCATCTGCCGTCCCATAAAAGGGCTAGCCTAGTGAGATGTCTCCAGCAAGCCGGCGCAGGAATGTAGGCGCGCACGGCCACACATGTGTGCAACAATATGTGTTGCAAGGCGTGCATGCACGAGTAAAAATATATTTTAATTAGTTATTTTTATATCACTATGCCCTGAGAAAAATTTCATGAATGTAAATAAAACTTTGTGAGGCTTTTTAAATTTTGTTAAATAATGTTCATAAAATTTTAAAATAATAATCATGAAGTATAAA
The DNA here is from genome assembly GCA_021437245.1 of Aegilops speltoides. Taxonomy (NCBI): domain Eukaryota; kingdom Viridiplantae; phylum Streptophyta; class Magnoliopsida; order Poales; family Poaceae; genus Aegilops; species Aegilops speltoides. Next base: position 107,805,358 of record CM038144.1, on the reverse strand, counting down.
AACTTGTCCGCATAATATGTAAAATCACACCATTATATATAGTTAACCATATAGAAAAAATTGCTCTTGATATGCAGAAAAAATTGACACGAATTTAGAATTTTTTTACCAACATTTTCAAAATATCCACATGTTTAAAAAATGGTCACAAAAATATTAAAAAGATTGTACAGTTTTAAATAAATGTTTGAGGCATTAGTAAATGTTCACTCATTCGAAAAATTCGCAGCATGTATTTAAAAAATGACAAAAAACAAGTCAGAAAAGGAGAAAGAGAAAAGATAAAAAAAGGAAAAAATGTACTGGAAATGAAAATCTGAAAAAACATATAAAAAGACACACACAAGAAAGCAAACAACAAGACCACACTGAAGGTTCCTAAAAACATGACTTTATCTCCAAATTTATTCATGTATGCTAGTCTAGGACCTCATAGAATCATGTAAATGACATATGATTCACAATTTCTGAAGAGAGAGAGAGATGATGAGAGAGGAGTTTTTTTTACGACTAGTCGTCATCTTTGAGTTCAGAATCTGATAGTGAGGTCATGGACACTAGAGACGATCAGATTGTGTTGATGGTTGCCCAATGGATAGCGGCAAACAGAATGAAGAGGAAGCATGCAGGGTCATAGATGGGTCGTGTGGCATTTTACTGGAATAGAGTCGCCGATCATGATAAGATTATGGTCGTTTACTTTGTGCCCTGTTGTACCTACCATGGCTACAAATTCTGGCGACGCTTCCATATGTCTGAATACTTGTTCCATCAAATTGGTGATAACATGTAAGACAAATAGCCGTTCTTCAAGCAATGGATAAATATGTCGGTCCGCTAGGATTTTCTTGTTTCCAAAAGGTGACCGCGACATTTTGAATGTTTGCATATGAAAATCTTCGAATGACTGAAGATACAATCATAGTATGCACAAAGGTATTCACTGATCCTATGGTTAGGGATTATGAAGATCAATATATGTGAGCACCAAATGCCTAGAACACAGAGAGACTTTTAGCAGGGAATGCATGAGGTTGGCCTGAGATGTTCGGGGATATTGAATGTATCCATTGGATGTTGGAAGAATTCCCATGCGTCTTGGTATTGCCGCCATGATCCAACAATTATTTTGGAAGGAGCTGACTCCGAGGATATATGAATTTGACATTGCTACTTGGATTGCCTAGATCTCACAATAAATTTTTAGTCGGTTGATCGGCGCCTACCACTCGCCAATTATGTTATCCTTTATTACTCATGAATCGCTCTGTTTCTTCAAAAAGAAAATACTGATGAATCATTCATCGGGCGAGCAGAAAAGCAAGCAACCTCAACAGCGCCCGACGAAGTCGGCCACGACGGCGAGCTCCTTAACGGCATTGTCGCAGCCGGACTTAAACAAGAAGTAGACATGCTCCTCGCCCTTGGTCTCGTGGAACTCGACCTCTCCGTCCCATCCGCACGCCTTGATCCCATCCACGTACTCGCGCGCCCTGTCCACGAACCAGCAGAACTCGGCCGTGGTGACCAGCACGCGGCCGCACCCGAGCTGGCTCCACTCCCCGGGCGACGTCGCCGGGTTGATGTAAGGGTGGTCGGGGCCGAAATGGCTGCCACAGGCGACGTCCCATAAGCGCTCAAACTCGCCGCGGTAAGCGGCATCCGTGGGCTCCCCGCCCACCCGCTCTGTCCCCCAGAAGTAGGAGTGCAGGAGCGCGACGCCGCTGACACCGTCGCCGTAGCCCTCGGTGCGTTCCTTCCGCAGCCTCATGGCCGTGTTGTGCGCGATGTTGCCGCCGGCGCTGTCGCCTGCGAGGACGACGCGGGAGGCGTCGCCGTGCGCCGCGAGCCACGGCTCGGCACCGTCCGGGCGGCACGAGGCGACGACCGCCTTAAGCGCGGCGAAGGCGTCGTCGTAGGCGGCGGGGAGGCGGTCCTCGGGAGCGAGGCGGTAGTTGACTGAGACGACGACGGCGGGCGCCGCGGCGGCGAGCGACGCGGTGTAGGCGTGGTAGAACGGGGAGGCCGGGGTTTGGACAAGGAAACCGCCGCCGTGGAAGTAAACGACGACGGGGAGCTTCTTTCCAGGCTCCGCGGCCGGAATGTACAGGCGAGCGGAGATGTTGGCAGAGGCGTCGAGGACGACATCCTTGGAGACGACGCCATTGGCGGGGTCCCCGGAGGGGCAGGGCGGGACGGTGTTGGTGTCGGTGCCGTCGAAGCGCTCGACGCGGCCGCTCTTGTACACGCGCACGACGCCGGGCCTCTCGTACTCGATGATGTCGGAGCCAGGGTCCATGACGCCGGCCTTGGCTTGAAGCTGTGGATCGGAAGCGGAAATGGCCACTTCGTTATGTAGAGACAGAAAGACCTGCTGAATCAGGCTGGCATGCCCTCACACCACCAACACCATTATTCCGGTCTATCACCAAAGGCCCCTAGACAGAACACAGCACCCTGACAAGCTACAGAACTCCAAAACAAGCAAAACTCGTCATGAAACCACCAGCAATCGTAGCAGCCTCCATATTTATTGGCAGCATCAACCTTCAGCCTCCCAAGTCCCAACCATGGGCAACATACCTTTTGCTTTTGGTGCTCTGCAAGACTGCAACAGAGGCAAGCAGAGAAGATTGGTGCTAACCAGATTGAAGGTGGTGAGTATAGTAGGGCGGTGGACCGGCACCACCAACTGTTTCTCCATAGAATCATTGTTAAAGAAAAGTACGACTCCTGACCTAACACTGGAGTGTATTATTGGATTAGGTGATATGTTGTTCGGAGGCTTCCACTGGCCTTGGCTCACCTGCGCACGCTACTGGAATAACAGCGTTAGGAAATTTCAGCCAGATGTTATTCGGAGTTTTCAAGCCGTTGTATACAAAGGAGGTATACGGCTTGCCTGCTCCCTCCCCATGCTCCCACTTCATTCTATGGCTGTTTTTTTTCTTTTTCCTTCATAATCTAATCATCCTCTCCTCCCCTGATTTTAACGGATGGACCCGGGTCTTATTTTGTTCCAATCAAATCAAGTCACGTACGCGGGAGCATGGATGGGCGCACGCGCGGGGCGCAGGCAAGTCTCGTCCACAAAGAAGGGGGAAATATCATGTGCTCCCGGGGCAGCTAACTTCAGGTGCTCCAAAAGGAGCTCGGTCCTTGGATCTAGATCCCATAGCCAAATGGAGCGCGCAAATTTGTAAAAAAAAAATCAAGAAGTCCTATAATTACACATAGGTCCAATAACTCCTCAGCTAATCGTTCGATCTACAAAGGAGTGCGCAAGTGCTCCGGTGACTCCAAACGAAATTGTTTTGGAGACTCCAACTGATTAGAGTTTTGCAACGGCTATCTCAGAAATTGATCGTGGTGTTTGAAAAGGATGTGGTTCGGAGGCTATTGGCAACAGAATTGCAGAGAGATAGTGGGAAAAAAGGAGAGGCTTTTTGAGTGGTTTTACACTTGAGAAAGAAACTCATCATCACATTCTCCATGATTAGGGCGTTTTCGTGACCGGTGTCGGTGTCAAAACCGGCGGATCTTGGGTAGGGGGTCCCGATCTGTGCGTCAAGGCCGATGGTAACAGGAAGCAAGAGACACAGATGTTTACCCAGGTTCGGGCCCTCTCGATGGAGGTAAAACCCTACTTCCTGCTTGATTAATATTGATGATATGGGTAGTACAAGAGTAGATCTACCACGAGATTGTAGAGGCTAAACCCTAAGAGCTAGCCTATGATGGTATGAATGTAATTGTGATCGGCCTTCTAAGGACCAACCTCTCCGGTTTATATAGACACCGGAGAGGGCTAGGGTTTACATGGAGTCGGTTACAAGGAAGGAAATATAATATCAGGTCGCCAAGCTTGCCTCCCACGCAAAGGAGAGTCCCATCCGAACAAGGCTGAAGTCTTGAGTCTTGTACCTTCACGCTTCAATAGTCCGGACGTTGTACACAGTCCGGCTCTCCAGATACCCCCTAATCCAGGACTCCCTTAGTAGCCCCTGAACCAGGCTTCAATGACGATGAGTCCGGCGCGTAGTTTTGTCTTCGGCATTGCAAGGCGGGTTCCTCCTCCGAATACTCCAAAGTAATCATCGAACACTTCGACCGTGTCCGGATATGCGAGATGATCTTCATATGCCACCGTAGAGAGAATGATATTTTACAAATGCAATCCGCTAACAACTTTTTCTGATGACGTGACATGCTATTACGGTCGAATCTTTATTGGATCCGTTTTCCCATAACCAACCACAGCGCATATTGCGAGGCGGTTTCTTTGTCACGTCTTGTCAAAGCAGAGATCGTGTCCCCTTATCACGGGATTCTTATTAATACGGGTATGGGTAATCTCACCGTGCCGCTAATCGCGGTGAGTGGGAGGCAGACGGGTTCCACCAGGCAAGTGGGGAGGCACAAAAAGCTTTCATCGCCTCTATAAGGAGGTCAGATTCCTTTCTCTTTTACCCACGCCTTCTCCTCCCACCAGCTCATTCCCCTCTGTTCGAGCCCTAACGCCCAAGCACTTTTCTCCTCCATCGAAGAGAGGCTTTCCGAAGATGTCCGGATCCGGAGCTGGAGGCAGATGGATGGCCTCAACCGTCCAGGAGAAGGACATCAAGAAGCTTCGGGGAGCCGGGTATCTGTCCGAGAAGATCGGCCACCGTCTTCCACCGGCGGGACAAGTTGTCCCCACTCCGGAATCTCATGAAAGAGTCGTGTTCCTTCCCCATTTCGTCTGTGGGCTCGGGTTTCCCCTCCACCCGTTCGTTAGAGGAGTCATGTATTACTACGGTATCGATTTTCATGATCTTTCCCCCAACTCCTTCCTCAATATCTCGATGTTTATCGTCGTGTGCGAGGCTTTTCTCTGGATCCCACCCCACTTCGGCCTATGGCTGAAGATCTTCAATGTGAAGCCCAAGGTGGTGAGTGGCGAACACGCTGAGTGCGGCGGCGCCATGGTAAGCAAGATGCCCAAGGCTGTTTGGCCGAAAGGTGCTTTCAACGACTCCGTCAAGGAGTGGCCGCAGTAGTGGTTCTATATCACCGAACCACGTGGCAAGAAGTGGGCGGCAACTCCAGAGTTCAGATCCGGAGCTCCACTGTGGCTCACGTCCTGGCCCGAGAAGGGCCTGAACTGGTGCTCATCCGATGAGCTGTTACTGCTCCAGACGCGCATTCAGGGTGTGGTCGACAGGGACCTCAAGCTCGTCGAGGTAGTCCAGGTGATGCTAGTTCGCCTGGTTCTCCCTTGTCAGCGCCGAGCTTGTGCCCTGTGGGAGTTCGATCCGGCTGAGCACCAAACCCTTCGGGAGCTTTATGATTCCTCCCACAAGGATATCTGGAAGATGCTCTTTAAGTCCGACAAATTGTGGCCGGGCCCCGTCGAGGACCGTGGGTATCAATCATCCCATTCTCCAAGCCCGATAAGTCACAGCCACACTCTGTGTATTCATGCTTTAGTTGGCATGTCCTGCGGGAAACATCCTAATCGCGTTTCATTGCAAATTCAGGGATGGGTAAAGAAGGTGGAGCGGCTACATTTTCCAGCCCCCCTGCCGGAGGAACCAACCGGACCTCTTCTGACGAAGATGCTGGTCCCCGCGCCTTACAAGGCGCTAAAGAAAGAGGCCTCCAAGAAGGTCAAGAAGACCCGGGGTGGCCTTCGCCGTCGCGAGGCTTCGGATGTCAAATCCGAAGACTCCAGCGATGATCCTTCGTTCGAGGACGAAGAGGAGGAAGTAGAGGAGGATGAGCCTCACTCTGATGGTGGGAGGAAGAGGACCGCCTCCACATCTCTGGAGGCCGGATTGCCCAAGAGGGGGGAAAATTCCCTCTTAGGGGCATCCCCTACGGCTGCCGACAATAGCCCGGACTGGGATCCATGGGCCAAGCCCCTGGAGAAGTCGTAAGTATCCGAACACACATATGCGTCCGGGATCGTTTTTTGGGTATAGTAGTTTTGACTGTTGCCTACATATTGCACAGTCCGGCAAGGTCCTGCGCCGGCCGGTCCTCGTCGGAGGATTCACTGGGCTTGGACGCTTTGGCGAGCGAGACGCCTCCGCAGGCCCCTTCCCCCAAGTCCGGGCGTGACACTGAGGTGTCATCTCGACAAGACCCGGACCAGGGAGGACATATCCCTGGTGCCGAACACGCGGGGATGGATACGGCCCCCGGGACCTCTAGGTTTTCGGGATCGAGCGAGCATCCACCCCCAATGGTGGGGGGCCTGCCTACGCCGCCGGCGTCCTCTGTTCGAGCAGAGCTGCCTGGCAGTCTACCGACAGCGCTGAAGAACGCCTCTATTGTCGATGAGCATCGGGCCCTTATGGGCGCGGTGGTTGAAAGGATTCAGTCTACTGAGAGCGAGCTGAACGAGTCTTGCCTTGGCCTTATAAAGGCTTTTGAGGTATGTTTCCTAGGAAACCCTTGAGGAATTTTCATAATATGAGTAGTAGCCCCTGATGCACTGTCCGGCGGAGGAGACAGAGCCGGGCAGGGGATCAAAACCCCTGCTCTCGCAGGAGCCTATGTGAATGACGTATACCCTTTTGTGTGAAAACAGGCATCCGCAGAGAGGACGCCCGCTTACAATGCGGAAGTGTCCGAACTGAAGCAGAGCCTTGCACGGGCCGAGGAGGAACTCGGCCGTGTGAGGAAGCAACTGGAAGATAAGCGAGGTATGTGGAAAACATTTGTATTGGAGTTGGCACGAACGAATGGTTGTGCAGAATGAAAAATATTAGTATTGTGTGCTCTAGGAGCGGGTGCCGAATACGAGGCACTAAAGAAAGCTTTGGCTGATGCCAACAAGAAGGCTGAGGCCGAACAGGCGCTTCGTGAAAAACACGAGGCCAGGGTTATCACAGCTAAGCGAGAGCTCCAAGAAGCTGTGAAGAAAAGCGAGGGCTTGGAGCAGAGTCTAGAAGGGAAAGAATCCGAGCTCGCCCAAGCTCTCGAGGCCGCAGAAGGTGCTCGGGAAGAAGCCCGAGGTGCTGCGCGGGACATTCAGGAGGCCCGGAAAGTGGCAGCTGGTAAGGCCTTATGTATTCTTAGCTCTTTATATGTTGGAATGTGAAGAATCCTAAGCGGCAAGCTGAATTCTTATTTTTCTAGGGGCTTTTGCGGATCTTCCTCGCAGCATATCACATGCTGCTAAATTCTACTGCACCGAGGAGAAGAAGACCGCGGAGAGGGATTTATGGTCACAGTATCTGGCGCCGAACTATCCGGTGCCATTTATCGATCAGCTGAAACAGCTGGTCGAACTGCACCAGGCGGCCGAACTAGCCATGAAGGACTTAGTTGTCCGGCTGTGGCCTGCGGAGTCGATTCCAAGCAGCTACTTCGGACTCGTCGAGCGGATTGTGGGCGCCTGTCCTCGGCTTGATGCTATCAAGCGATCAGTTTGTATAGAAGGCGCACGTATGGCATTTGCCCGTGCAAAAGTGCATTGGGGGAGGCTTGACGCGGAGAAGCTGATGAGTGAGCGGCCACCGGAGGGTAAGGAGCACCACAAGCCCGAGCTGTATTATGAAGGTGTAATGAAAGGGGACTGCCTTGTGGTGGACAAGTGTGCTGAAGACCTCATATTTCCCTGAGGGCATTTGTGCCGCCTATTGTAATATGGGATAATGGCATGTTTATTATATATTGCCTGTTTTATTTGAACATATGTTCTTCCTGTGCGGCTGTTTATTATATGCAAATTCTGAGGGTTGGCCAGTCATCGGCTTCTGCCCCCTCGTAAAAAGGATACGGAGGTGTTCGGGATATATCTGAACACTCTTTATCCCTTAGTTGGGTCCTTTTAAGGAGGTGTATCTTTCCGCGAACCAGGCAATCGGACTATAAGGCTTCATTACTCTCACTTAGCCATAGGAATTCGAGTATGGTCAGCGCAGCCCCTAGTGTTCGGAAGGCCGAACTAGGGGCTCTATTGCCGCCTGATCAGAAGACCGATCCATCGCACTCAGCATTTATAATGGTGTTGTGCGGAATAAATCTTTAGGATTTTATAACCTCTCGAACAGCAGACCGACTCTCGCTTCATCATGACAATCGGTGTTCGGCTTTCTCTACTGAGGTGCTCGTCCGGCTGAACCGGGACACAATCGCAGTAGTTCTCCCAGCGCTACCTTAGCCGATAGAACGGAACATAAGGTACCAAAACATGGGAGCCGGGCAAACCCAACCAATGACTCAAGACATGATTCGGAGCAGATGCATATAGTGCTATAAGTTCGGGGTGCCGAGCAACCGAAAAGGTGGTCGGACTTTGTTGCCGTACTGCGAAGCCCCTGGTGCAACCAGGAGAACGCGAAGCATGGCCGTCATTTTCGGCAAAAAGGCATCGGTGATAAACGACAGCCGGTGATTTCTATTTAGGTCTACGCATTGTAGTAGGATGATATGTCTATTCATATGAGTATGATGTATGGAAAGAGGTGTTATTTGGCGGAACCTGTTGTGGCCGGACTGGAGGAGGTTGTGAGTGAATCAAGGATGAATCCGAACTGCCTTCTACCTGCATGTTCCTTCCTTTGTGTGTCCGGGCTAATTCCATGCCGCCAGTCCTGTTCTGCGTCAATTGTTAGTTTGCAAATGCGAAATGCTTGAAGGCAGCTGGGTGTCCTCTTGTTGTTGGTCCTAGGGTCCCTAATCGGGCCCTGGTGCGCCCAGCCGTTAGACCGTGAAGTAGTGTGGACTGCGCAATGGGTGTCCGGATAGTTGGTCTGAATAATTTACCACGTGGAATCTAGTCGACGTGGTTTTTCCCGTTAGCATACGGTAAACTTCCGCATGGTGGGAAGGTGCTGAAGATTTATTCTTTGGCGTAGCATTTTTGGGTTATCCGAAGGCAACCGTTAGAGTGGTGGACCAAGAAAACTTGGCCTTTGCGCCTTACATCTTTTAGGAGATGTTTTTCGTGGCGTCATACCCTTGTGGGCTTTGTGTGTTATGGAGCCCCCGGACTACTAGGTCTAGAGGCACTGCAATTGACTTGCTGTGGTTTATGTGATGTTTGGCGATCGGCCGTACTGTTCTGCTCTGGGGCGTGGGGCTCTTGACGAGACGTCTTCCCTTATTGCTTCCAGCGCGCGACCAGCCGCTTTGTTTCGAGGATCCTGCATTCTCTATTGGTATGCTTTGCGGTCCTTCTAGGAGTACCATGAATTTCACATGGTTGATCGAGCGTGTGGCTCAGGCCGAATAGGTTTGAGCTGCTCTTTGTCCGTTGACAGGACTGGTATTTATTGGACCTGGCGCCCGTTTCCTTGACCTGACATTTGTTGTTTTTGCGCCGAGGCTTGAGGGTGCCTCTTTGCATATGCTTCTTACAGTCTTGGACCGTAGTGATGTGTGGGTGTTTGGGTGCATGCCTGTGGTTTTCCTGCTCGAGTTAAAGTAGCCAGTTGTGCCTTGTATGCCCTTTGCCGGGGCTGTCGAGTTCGTACTTTTCGATGGCCAGTACCTTAGGCCACCTTTCCAATAGCGCAACTTGGTCAGCTTTAAGCTGCTCTTGCTTCCTTTGCAGGCTCCTTGCCATGGCCATGAGCCGTCGCTTGAAGCGAACTTGCTCCACTGGGTTTGCAGGTACACCGAACTCATCATTGCCGAGGCTTGCCTCATCGTCGGAGGGGGGTGTATACTTGCCCCTCTCCAAGTATCTCATCGTGACCGGTCCGGCCTGCTTAAGGGTAGGCTGCCCAGGGTTGTATTCCTCTTCGGCACCATCCGGACTGCTTTCATCTCCGGGGCCGGTGTCGATGTGGCGGGGCTTGGAGTGGCGCCGATGACGCACACGTTTTGCTTTTCTCCCTGAGGGGTTGTCCTCCGTTGCCTCGCCACCATTGGTTTCCTTTGGAGTGTCCACCATATATACATCGTATGAGGAGGTCGCTGCCCACCGCCCTATGAGCGGTGGTTCCTGTAATTCTCCTACATCGTCGTCCATACCGTCGATGTCTTCGAAGTCAAAGTCAAGTATGACGGTTAGATCCTCAATCGTGGCAATGAAGTGGGTGGTGGGTGGGCAACGAATTCTGTCATTGTCCGCTTCCCACTCGAGTCGGACATAGTTCGGCCCGGAGTCTCCTGACAAGGAGAGAGACTTCAATAGGTCCAGCATGTCGCCAAAGGGCGAGTGTTGAAAGACGTCCGCCGCGGTGAACTCCATCACCGGAGCCCAACCAGGATCGGCAGGCTCGGGGGCGCGTAGACTGGAACCTACATCTGGATATGGATCCGGGGGTCCAGAGTCACATGCTCCCTCAGAGGTGAGACCTGTGTTCGGCTCCATTGCCGACGAGGGTATGGCTTGCGGGGCGGGGTCCAACCCTCCGTCCTTAGGCAATGCAACCTGCCCCGGATTCAGATCCGAGGCTTCTGCCGGGGTGATATCCCGCGCAACGTCTGACAGCAGGTCCAAGCCGTGCTCATCGTGACTGTTCGACGCTTCTGGCACCGGCCCAAATCCGTCGAAGATCAAGTCCCCGCGAATATCCATCGTGTAGTTCAAGTTTCCGAACCTGACCTGGTGGCCGGGGCCATAGCTATCGATCTGCTCCAGGTGGCCAAGTGAATTGGCCCGCAATGCGAAGCCGCCGGACACGAAGATCTGTTCGGGGAGGAAAGTCTCGCCCTGGACAACGTTGTTGGTGATGATTGAAGGAGCCATCAAGCCTGACAACGACGAGACAGATGAACTCTCAATGAAAGCACCAATGTCGGTGTCAAAACCGGCGGATCTCGGGTAGGGGGTCCCGATCTGTGCGTCAAGGCTGATGGTAACAGGAAGCAAGGGACACAGATGTTTACCCATGTTCGGTCCCTCTCGATGGAGGTAAAACCCTACTTCCTGCTTGATTAATATTGATGATATGGGTAGTACAAGAGTAGATCTACCACGAGATCGTAGAGGCTAAACCCTAAGAGCTAGCCTATGATGGTATGAATCTAACTGTGATCGGCCTTCTAAGGACCAACCTCTCCGGTTTATATAGACACCGGAGAGGGCTAGGGTTTACATGGAGTCAGTTACAAGGAAGGAAATATAATATCTGGTTCGCCAAGCTTGCCTCCCACGCAAAGGAGAGTCCCATCCGGACACGGGCCGAAGTCTTGAGTCTTGTACCTTCACGCTTCAATAGTCCGGACATTGTACACAGTCCGGCTGTCCGGATACCCCCTAATCCAGGACTCCCTCAACCGGGATCCATGGAGGCCGAAAATTTCAAATTTTCAAAATTCAATCTTTCCATTTTCAAAAAAGTCTGAAAAAATATTCATGTATATAAGAATGAAATGTACATGTGTGTAAAAATTCAAGATGATATACCTTGAATTGCGACTTGTACAAAAAATAAATGCATGGACTTTGGGGATGAACACTATCATGTGCTGAAAAGCCACATGTTTTCACATGCCTTATTTCAACGTATTTCATCATGAAGATTGACACATATGTGCATTATGCCTCCATGTATATATGTACTTTTTCAGATATATTTTTTGAAATGTAAACATATGAATTTTGAATTTTTCAGAAAAACAACCTCCATGGAGCTTGGCCTCCAAAAGCAATTTTCAATTCTCGGCCCCTTTTTGATAGTATCCACATACATATGGATTCAATGTGGTATTGGATCACTAAAATAAAAGGCTAAGTCTTAGCCAACTTGAAGAACGGGGGGTCATCAATCATTTCCCTTGTTGTACATTTTGAAATACTAGTAATTATGCATGTGCAACGCGCGTTTCGAAAAATATAACGTACTATAGTAACCCCCACAAAGTACACATTGCATTGGACTTCCATATAACTTTAGAGAAAATCCATGAAACTTGTCACACAAGCATTATGAAATAGTTCCAACTTTCAAACATGCTCACAACACATGCAATCACAAAATAATCATATTATGGTATAATATAAACCATTTGCTACTTTGTATTCTCCCGTGTAGAAAGTGACTTCCTTTCTTTTGTGTAAGATATAACTAAATCTAAGAAGGGCTATAAGAAATCAATGCAAATACATACTAAACCATTCACAATACAGAGTAATATTGGGGGGTACATCCAAGATAAGACGTAACGAATATGCTTCTATGATCATCTAAACTAACAATTAATCTAACATAATTTTCATTCCTTGCATTGCACATGTACGTCCGTCATGGCTGCATAACACGCATAGAGAAAAAAGAGGTATGGTATTACAAGGAGATGATTAACATATACAGTAAAAAAATATTAAAGAGTGAATAGCATGACGGAATAAGAAACCTCCATTCATCCCTCCAAGACATCTTTGTACACAATAAAAGAACAAAGAAAAAATAAAAGTGAGATGCGAAATAATAGAATGAAAAAAGGTGTAAACAAAAGGCATTGGTTGTATTGGCGTCGAAGCAGTATAATCCTCCTTTTGGTGCGCCCTCAAGGCTTGTGATGTCAAATTGCCTTGGTCCCATTTGATCAATACATAAAGAAACCGCAACAATACCTTACATAAAAGAAAACACGATATGTATGATGATATGAAGTAATCCAATATGTTACTAGGTGCCTCTGGTAGAGTGGATGATTGACGCCCCCGACATTCTTAGAATTATCTTCGGTTTTCTTTCGATAGCGACGAGCATTTCGCGGCTTTAGTAGGTATTCTTCTTTCTTGTCTTTGGACATTCAGGCATAGTGACGTGATCCTTTTTCATTTATATTCCTTCTTTTTTTTGGCTGGTGATCATTCCTCATTGAGTTTGCAACAATGCATGTTGAACATGGTAGCAGAGGTTTCATAAGTGAACATGTGGTCCTTGATACAATAGGAGACGAGTTAGCCATATATTTGTGTGTGGTAAGTGGCATAGGCCTCAATGATTGCTTGGATTATTGAGATCCTTCCACATTAGTAACATTTAGAGTTGTAACCTTTTTCAGTTGGTGAGCTATAACTGCTTCTTTAGATATTCCGTTTTCTTCTCATCAGACAACCAAGCAAACCAACTCCTACCACTACTTTGTTTTTGTCCCCGGTTTTTCTTCGTAGTTATGTTGGTTAGGTGTTTAAGAAGGAGAACGTTCCCGCGTGGGAGATGTGGATGTGTTTGGTTCATTTCTCATATGGGACAAATTGTGGGAACAAGATAAGCCCGCTTAGAAATGTGAGGAAACAAAAGATGTAAATTATCTAAATTCGCAATGTAATAAATGTACTACTCAAAAAATCCCTTAGATTGGTAATGCATAAAGCAAAAAGAATTGTATAAAATGCCACAATCCCATCAATTAGACTCCTCTCCCATAAACTTTCACAATAACTATGTGTTTTTCCGCCGCTATTAAACTTGTTTTCAACTACAAGAACAATCAACTATTCATGGAGAAAAAAATATCATTCATCTAATATTAGTTAACAAAAAATTATTAATATAAGTGGAAAACAATCAACTATATTGATGAGAAGCCATATTAGTTAACAATCAATTATTAATGTTAGTGGAAGAAGAATAAAAACACAACCGTAAAAAAATGAAAATTTTATCAAAATAGGAAATAAACAAATGTAAAACAAACTGGGAAATTAGCAAAAACTAAGCATATGCATGCCTCGCAATGGATCACATCAAACAATGTAGTTGTTGATTAATCTATCCTAAAAAATCCGAACTATACTGGATTTTTTTTCAAAACCTTTCTATGCCTCGCAATGGTCATATAGACAATTAAGTTGTTGCTAAACTTCAGAGGACACGGTGTAGTTATTAGCTTGTCGAAGGAATTCATGAAATCGTCATGTTCAAAATAGGGACCTTTTGGAATTCCACATGTCATTCAGATTTCACTAGTTAATGGTATTCATGCTTCAATTTTGCCCAACGGTGATTCAAAATTTCACCTACAATATTAATCAATAGGAACACATGCGGTGTCATACAACCAAATGATGCATGTCTAAGTGATTTCCGTTATATTGACAAGTAAAATTGCAAGGTACGTAAAAAATATAAAATGTACATGCATGTATAAATGAACTCCCTCAAAGCGTTCACAAACGATCACTCGAACGGAAGATCAAAAGCACGACCTCTCCATAGTTTGCGAGCGTACAGTTTTCACGATCTGGCAGCGCTTTGCCTACAGAGATTGTCGTCGCCGAAGAATTAGAGGGAGAAGATTAGAACCACACTGGATTTCTAATTATGAGGACTAGAGAGGATTAGGTCTAGCTCTAGTTCGATCAACTAGAACTAGAGAACTAGAGGATGCTCCAAAACTCGTGTGTCCAAAATCTCTAGTATATATAGGTTGGAGGAGGGGAGGAGGCCACAAGGGGGAAGGTTCCCTCCCCCTTGCGCCGGCCCTAGGAGGGGCAATCCTACTCCAATTCGGCCTCCCCAAGCTTCTGCAAGAAGCTAGGGGGCGCCTCCACCTAATGGAGGCCCATTAACTTTTCCCCTATATGCCTCATTAATATTTTCCTTGGCACATTGATAGCTCTGCAACAGAGAGATTCGGGGCACCGGCCGCTGGCCAAGCCCTGTTTAGAGCCTCTGCTACCGTCGTAGTCGCCTTGATGCGGGGTCTAACCCAATTGTATAAGAGTGGCGCCACTTCTTGAATCCCGATTCCATGAAGCTAGTGGTCCTCCCAGAAATAAGCACCAGTGTCATCTCACACGTTAACAAATACGGCCGCACGATAGATAGCCAAGGATTCCAGAGGCACAACTATATCAAATTCAAACAATTCATATACTACTCATTCTTTTAGGCGTGTGTTTACACCGTGTTTCTTTTAGAGAATTTTACTTTCTTTAGAAAATTAAGAAATTTTACTATGTTTGTGGAAAAGAGATTTTTTTCTTGCTTTTTTTAGGGTAACAAACCCGCTTTATTTAAGTAAAGTCTGGGATCTCATCAGAGACCACATCTAACACAAAGTCTGGAGGCACCATTAGCCAAAGCTTACATAACTCTTCCCCTACCCCTACCTTAGCTAACTTTTGTGCGGCGTTATTAGCAGTCCGTCGTGCCCATGACACATTCACATTGTTGAACGAACTAAGCATCTGCTTGATCTCCTCTACTAGCGGCCCCGATGCCGACAGGTTCTTGTTCGTGTCTCCCAGCATGCTCACGACCACTTTGCTGACCGTTTCAAGATGTAGGTTCTCAACGTTGATCTCGCTAGCTAGCTCGACCGCCCATCGGCACGCCATAAGTTCTGTCGTCTCGGCGTCCGCAACACCAGTGAAAAAGTTGCATGCAGCCGCATGGAAATCGCCTTGGTCGCCCAGAGTATGACGCCTCCACCACCGTTGCCCTGTTTATGGAGACGGCACCGTCGGCGTTGGCTTTGACCCATCCGCCTCCGAAGTGTTGGGGAACGTAGCATGCAATTTCAAAAAAATTCCTACGATCACGCAATATCTATCTAGGAGATGCATAGCAAGGAGAGGGGAAGAGTGTGTCCACGTACCCTCGTAGACCGAAAGCAGAAGCGTTAGTTTAACGCGGTTGATGTAGTCGAACATCTTCTCGGTTCATCCGATCAAGTGCCGAACGTACGGCAGCTCCGAGTTCTGCACACATTTAGCTCGATGACGTCCCTCGAACTCTTGATCCAACAAAGTGTCGAGAGAGAGAGTTTCGTCAGCATGACGGCATGGTGATGGTCAAGTGATCTGCGCAAGGCTTCGCCTAAGCACTATGACAATATGACCGAAGGAGTAAACGACGGAGGAGGGAACCGCAAACAGCTAAAAACAATTGATGTGTCCTAGAGGTGCCCCTCGCCCCCGTATATAAAGGAGGGAGAGGGGAGGAGGTCAGCCTAGGGGTGCGCCAAGTGGGAGGAGTCCCTTTTACCAGAAGGGGAAAGGGGGAAGGAGAGGGAGGAGGAGAAGGAAAGGGGGGCCGCGCCCCCTCCCCTAGTCCAATTCGTACTCCTCCCTTGGGGGCGCGCGCCACCCCTTGTGGGCTGGCCTGCCTCCCTCCTATGGCCCATATGGCCCATATCTTCCCCGGGGGGTTCCGGTAACCCCCTTGGTACTCTGATATGTACCCGATACATTCCGAAGCACTTCCGGTGTCCGAATACTATCGTCAAATATATAAATATTTACCTCTCGACCATTTCGAGACTCCTTGTCATGTCCTTGATCTCATCTGGGACTCCGAACAATCTTCGGTCACCAAAACACATAACTGATAATACAAATCGTCATCGAACGTTAAGCGTGCGGACCCTACGGGTTCAAGAACTATGTAGACATGACCGAGACACCTCTCCGGTCAATAACCAATAGCGGGACCTAGATGCTCATATTGGTTCCCACATATTCTATGAAGATCTTTATCGATCAAACTGTAATGACAACATACGTCATTCCCTTTGTCATCGGTATGTTACTTTCCCGAGATTCGATCGTCGGTATCTTCATACCTAGTTCAATCTCGTTACCGGCAAGTCTCTTTACTTGTTCCGTAATGCATCATCCCGCAACTAACTCATTAGTCACTTTGCTTGCAAGGCTTATCATGATGTGCATTACCGAGAGGGCCCAGAGATACCTCAACGATACTCGGAGTGACAAATCCTAATCTCGATCTATGCCAACCCAACAAACACCTTCAGAGATACCTGTAGAGCATCTTTATAATCACCCAGTTACGTTATGATGTTTGATAGCACACACGGTATTCCTTCGGTATTCGGGAGTTGCATAATCTCATAGTCAAAGGAATATGTATAATTCATGAAGAAAGCAATAGCAATAAAACTTAACGATCATTATGCTAAGCTAACGGATGGGTCTTGTCCATCACATCATTGTCCTAATGATGTGATCCTGTTTATCAAATGACAACACATGTCTATGGTTAGGAAACTTAACCATCTTTGATTAATGAGCTAGTCCAGTAGAGGCATACTAGGGACATTGAGTTTTGTCTATATATTCACACATGTATCAAGTTTCCGGTTAATACAATTCTAGCATGAATAATAAACATTTATCATGAAATAAGGAAATATAAATAAAAACTTTATTATTGCCTCTAGGGCGTATTTCCTTCAGTCTCCCACTTGCACTAGAGTCAATAATCTAGATTAAATTGTAATGATTCTAACACCCATGGAATCTTGGTGCTGATCATGTTTTGCTCGTGGAAGAGGCTTAGTCAACGGGTCTGCCACATTTAGATCCATATGTATTTTGCAAATCTCTATGTCTCCCTCCTTGACTTGATCATGGATGGAGTTGAAGTGTCTCTTGATGTGTTTGGTTCTCTTGTGAAGTCTGGATTCCTTCGCTAAGGCAATTGCTCCAGTATTGTCACAAAAGATTTTCATTGGACCCAATGCACTAGGTATTACACCTAGATCGGGTATGAACTCCTTCATCCAGACTCCTTCATTTGCTGCTTCTGAAGCAGCTATGTACTCCGCTTCACACGTAGATCCTGCCACGACACTTTGCTTGGTACTGCACCAACCGATAGCTCCACCATTCAATATGAATACGTATCTGGTTTGCGACTTAGAGTCATCTGGATCATTGTCAAAGCTAGCATCGACGTAACCATTTACGACGAGTTCTTTGTCACCTCCATAAACGAGAAACATATCCTTAGTCCTTTTTAGGTACTTCAGGATGTTCTTGACCGCTGTCCAGTGATTCACTCCTGGATTACTTTGGTACCTCCCTGCTAGACTTATAGCAAGGCACACATTAGGTCTGGTACACAGCATTGCATACATGATAGAACCTATGGCTGAGGCATAGGGAATGACTTTCATTTTCTCTCTATCTTCTGCAGTGGTCGGGCATTGAGTCTTACTCAACTTCACACTTTGTAACACAGGCAAGAACCATTTCTTTGACTGATCCATTTTGAACTTCTTCAAAACTTTATCAAGGTATGTGCTTTGTGAAAGTCCAATTAAGCGTCTTGATCTATCTCTATAGATTTTGATGCCCAATATATAAGCAGCTTCACCGAGGTCTTTCATTGAAAAACTCTTATTCAAGTATCCTTTTATGCTATCCAGAAATTCTATATCATTTTCAATCAACAACATGTCATCCACATATAATATTAGAAACGCCACAGAGCTCCCACTCACTTTCTTGTAAATACAGGCTTCTCCAAAAGTCTGTATAAAACCATATGCTTTGATCACTTCATCAAAGCGTATATTCCAACTCTGAGATGCTTGCACCAGCCCATAAATGGATCGCTAGAGCTTGCACACTTTGTTAGCACCTTTAGGATCGACAAAACCTTATGGTTGCATCATATACAACTCTTCTATAAGAAATGCATTAAGGAATGCAGTTTTGACGTCCATTTGCCAGATTTCATAATCATAAAATGCGGCAATTGCTAACATGATTCGGACAGACTTAAGCATCGCTACGGGTGAGAAAGTCTCATCGTAGTCAACTCCTTGAACTTGTCGAAAACCTTTTGCAACAAGTCGAGCATTGTAGACAGTAAGATTACCATCAGCATCGATCTTCTTCTTGAAGATCCATTTATTCTCTATGGCTTGCCGATCATCGGGCAAGTCAACCAAAGTCCACACTTTGTTCTCATACATGGATCCCATCTCAGATTTCATGGCCTCAAGCCATTTCACGGAATCTGGGCTCATCATCGCTTCCTCATAGTTCGTAGGTTCATCATGGTCTAGTAACATGGCTTCCAGAACAGGATTACCATACCACTCTAGTGCGGAACGTACTCTTGTTGATCTACGAGGTTCGGTAGTAACTTGATCAGAAGTTTCATGATCATCATCATTAACTTCCTCACTAGTTGGTGTAGGCATCACGGGAACGGTTTTCTGTGATGAGCTACTTTCCAATTCGAGAGAAGGTATAGTTACCTCATCAAGTTCTACTTTCCTCCCACTCACTTCTTTCGAGAGAAACTCCTTCTCTAGAAAGGATCCATTCTTAGCAACAAAAATCTTGCCTTCAGATCTGTGATAGAAGGTGTAACCAACAGTTTCTTTTGGGTATCCTATGAAGACGCATTTCTCCGATTTGGGTTCAAGCTTATCAGGCTGAAGCTTTTTCACATAAGCTTTGCAACCCCAAACTTTAAGAAACGACATCTTAGGTTTCTTGCCAAACCACAGTTCATACGGTGTCGTCTCAACTGATTTAGACGGTGCCCTATTTAACGTGAATGCAGTGTTGGGGAACGTAGTAATTTCAAAAAATTCCTATGCACACGCAAGATCATGGTGATGCATAGCAACGAGAGGGGAGAGTGTCGTCCAAGTACCCTCGTAGACCGAAAGCGGAAGCGTTAGCACAATGCAGTTGATGTAGTTGTACGTCTTCACGATCCGACTGATCCAAGTACCGAACGTACGGCACCTCCGAGTTCAGCACACATTCAGCTCGATGACGTCCCGTGAACTCCGATCCAGCAGAGCTTCATGAGAGAGTGTCGTCAGCATGACGGCGTGATGACGGTGATGATGTTGCTACCTACGCAGGGCTTTGCCTAAGCATGGCTACGATATGACCGAGGTGGAATATGGTGGAGGGGAGCACCGCACACGGCTGGGAGAGATCAACAGATCAACTTGTGTGTTTAGGGGTGCCCCTTGCCTGAGTATATAGAGGAGGAGAGGAGGGGAGGGGTCGGCCCTCTCTATGGCGCGCCCTGGGGACTCCCACTCCCACCGGGAGTAGGATTCCCCCCTTTCATGTAGTAAGAGTAGGAGTCAAGGAAAGGGAAGAGAGGAGAGAAGGAACGAGGGGGCGCAGCCCACCCCCCTAGTCAAGTTCGGACTAGGACTTGGGGGGGGGGGCGCAGCCTCCCCTCTCTCTTTCCCCTAAAGCCCAATAAGGCCCATATACTCCCCGGCGAATTCCCGTAATGTCAGGACCCCGACTCAATGTCACATCGATCTAGCCTGTAACACATCATATCACTTTGCGGCCTCACGCACGGTATCCCAACGGGTGTCGCCTTACCTTAGCCCGGGACCGTTTGCGCCTTTTGGCACACGTATATGATAGTGTCGCTAGCATCCATATGAAAAGGAGCCCGGGCTGACATGACTAGTCGTAAACCCAAAGTGGCACAGACTTACAGGACAGGCATCCATGACCCAAAGATCGAACGTGTCGGTCATCGACAAGTAAGTTCGGGCTGTAGCTGAGCTAGCAGGACTCCGGTACTCGGTCGTGACATTTCCTCGAAGGGATGAACCACAGAACGAAGAAGGACACATGCCGGCCAGCCCAAGTGTTCGGAGCAAGAGCAAGCTACCATGGCTCGATGGAGACACTAGGAGACATTTCCGTAAGAGAGGCTACTAAAGATAAACAACTAGATAGTCGATCCACACATACCAAGCATTTCAATAACATACACACAATATGCTCGATATATGCGAATACAACATGGCATCACAACATGACTCTCGACTCAAGTATTTACTCATTAGGCTCGAGGAGCGAGATATTACAGACATGGGTCTCATGACCCAACATTTGAGCATACAAGTCAAAGCACAAGCGGAAGCTAACATGTCCGAGTACGCATAACTACAAATGAAAAAGGCTTAGAAGCCCGACTATCTACCGAGATCTGCCGAGGGCACAAGATCGTAGCTGAGGTATCAAGCTAAACGTCAAGTCCAAGCGGAACTACTAGCGAGATCAAGTCTCTCTCGCAAAAACATAAAATAGGCAAACGTGAGTACAAATGTACCCAGCAAGACTTACATCGAACTAACTACATATGCATCATTATCAACAAAGGGATGGTGGAGTTTAACAAAGACAAGCCAGCTTTGACTCGGTGGCTATCTGAACTACATCGCAAGTAACTCTTTTGAGGTGGCGCACACGAGTCCACATATTCACCATATCAATACACCACTATGGATCCGCACCCGCCTCCCCACGAGAACGCCATCCATAGCACTCACGCTTATCTTGCGTATTTTAGAGTATCCACTTTCACTTGTCTATGAGTATGCAGGCAAACCGTAAGTCCTTTTCGCGGACACGGCTATTGAATAGATGATGTTAACCCTGCAGGGTGTACTTCTTCACACGCGCTCACCACTTACGCCGTTTACACGACATGTACTCGGCAACCTTCAAGCGGAAGCCCAACGTGGGTGTCGGCCACGACCTACCTAAACACTCAAGTCCCTAGTCCGGGTTTATCGCCTATTTGGGTTCCATCTATGAGGAGTTCGGCCAAGTTTCGCTCACAGCCCCAAACGATGTGAACAGGTTCCCGAGACACCAAACGGGCGCCCAGACACCGTGCCACGTGCCTACCGCATCACAGCCCACCCCTACGGTCGGCGCTGCGCCAAGACGGCCTCCAAAGATACTACAAACACGTAAACTACTTGCAACTCCGGACAGAGGACAAGGGTGATTAAGAAGCCGAGGGGTCCATTGGTTTCGGGCCCAATGCGTGGTAGTAGCTGAATCATGGATCACAAACACGTAACTCAGTTCCCGAGGGCGGCTGCAATGAGACAACCCACCATGTACTCCTACATGGCCTCTCACCGCTACCTTTACCAAATCGTGTTCACACACTTAGCTCACACACAAGAGGACATGTTCACGCACCTCGATTCATCCTCGATGAATCGGACCGACTCAACTCTAAGCGAGAGCAGGCATGACAAACAAGCATGTATGAGTAGGCACAACAGGCTCAAACAACTCCTACTCATGCTAGTGGGTTTCATCTATTTTGTGGAATGACAGTCATGCAAAGGATAAAGGGGTTTAGCTACCGCAGCAAGTAACAAATGATTCGTTGTTGTCCTAATGCAGTAAAAGAGAGCAGGAGCGAGAGAGTGGGTTTATATCGGAATGAACAAGGGGGTTTTGCTTGCCTGGCACTTGAAGATATTATAGCTCTTCATCGGTGTCATCGAACTCATCGTCGGAACCACGTCTATCGAGAGGGGACAAACACTGGCAACTGAGAAAGAACACAATCAATGCAATGCTACAATATGATGCATGATCATGACATGGCAATATGCTGTGATTTGAGCTAATGCACCTAGCTATGATTTAAATGAAGTTGGTTTGAATACATGATCCAAATTCAAACTCCATATGTGATTATTTAAATGCCCTTTATGTGTTTTGTCCAAAACAGAGGACAAACATTGTTCAAACATGCATGAAAATGGTACAGATGGATTCCTTGAATTTTTCTGATAATTTTTCATATATAATTTATTTGATTTGGAGCTACGGTTGATTTTATATGAATTTTAGAAGTTTAGGCCATTTTTCTGAATATATTAAATCATTTAGGATTTATTAAAATTCCAGAAAGGAATTATTGCGTCAGCATGACCTCATAGTGACGTCATCAGGTCAACGGGCTCCAGCCAGGTCAAACCTGACCAGTGGGGTCCACTGGTCAGTGACCCAGGGCTGTTTAGCTCGCTGACAGGTGGGGTCGGGTCAACGGACATGTCAGCATAGTCAACTCTGACTGGTGGGTCCCGCCTTATTAAACTAATCTAAATAGAAAATAATCCCAGATTAGTTAGGGCGTGGGGCCCAGGTGTCAGAGAGCTAGGGGGGTTTGTTAGGGTGTCATTAGTGGCTAATGGCAGCGCCACGTCGGCCGCCGGAGAGTTGCGCGGCGACCAAAACGCGGCGGAGGGCATCGGGATTTCGCTACGGGGCCCGGGTTGGCGCGCGGGGAGCATCTACGGGGAGCTGGCGGAGTGGCGCAAGCAGTGGAGGAGGCGGCTGGAGCTGGGGTGGCCTACAGAGGCACCGGCGACGAAGCTTACGGGCGGGCTCGAGCGTCTTGAGGATGCGATTCTGCGGCGGCCGTGGCGATGTGCGATTGGCACCTCTGGCGTCTCGTGGTGCGGTGAGTACGATGAGCACATTCCCAGACCAAATGGTCACGGAGCATCACCGGCGCATTTAGCGCAGCGGCGGCGGGTTTCGTCAACAAGGGGCGGCGGCTCTGGCGTGTGAGCGAGAACGGAGAGGGGAGAAGGGCAGGAGCTCACGGAGTCGGTTGAAGCAGACGGCGAGCTCTGTGGAGGCCCTGTGGGACGATTTAATTGGGTGGCGGCATCCGGCGGCCGTGGGACGGGGAGAAGGGTCGTGGCGTCGTTTGGGGTCCTCCGGCCTTGCGTGGGTCGGCGGAGAGGTGCTCGGGTTCTAGGCGGAGCTTGTGGGCTGGTCGAGAAGCGAGGCGAGGCGGCGGCAGCAGAACGGTGGTCGGTGATGCACGGCAGCCTTCGGCGCGGCAAGGGAGAGAGCGGAGGAGGGAAGGCGTTCGAGAGAGTGAGAGGGGACCGGGGTGGAGGGATCCAGCGCCGGGATGCAGGCGCAGGGAGGTGGAGGTGGCGGGGTGTGCTGCAAGGCTGGTGGCCACGCGCCTTCGCCCTCCCGGCAAAAGGAGGAAGACGACAGGGGTGGAGATGGGCTGGGCGGCCAGCAGAAGAAGCCGCATGTGAGCTGGGCGGTTGGTGGGCGCTGTAGGTCCAGTGAGCATCCTCTCTCTCTGTTTTTACTTTTACATTTTCTATTTCGCTATTTGTTTTGGTTTAGTAATCAAGCTAAACCATTTTATAAAATCTGAAAATAATTATGTGGCTAGAACTAAAATATACCAACCCACATAAAATGTTCCAGAATTATTGGACATATATTAGTTATTTATAATTTATATATCCAATGCAAATAGTTATTGTATTTATTTCAAAGGCCCAAAATAATTAACTCGAGATACCAAAAATATTGTTTTGAGTTTTACCTCCTTGCAATATTTTCAGGACTAAGAGGAACATTTTCTTGGACTTCTTTGAGAAGATTTTAATGTTGATCATTTTTAGAAGGTTTCTGAGGCTTTGAAAATCCCTCAATTCAAATTTCATTTGAATTAAAACATGATGCACACATGAGGGTCTAACCTAGTGCACAACAGAACCAGGGATGTGACAACTCACCCCCACTAAACAAGAATCTCATCCCGAGATTCAAGCGTAGGGTAAGAAGACACAGGGACACAAGCTAACACGATCTTCATGATCCAGGTTGCACTTCATAAGAACGTTGATTCGATCACCATCTTGTTTCGATGTCTTGCTTCAGGAACTCTTACCAACATGACAACGAGAAGGAAAAGAAACTCTAGAAGGGTCGATCTTTTCGAAGATCAACAACTTAGGATCAACTCACGGGGTGAGTTATAAAAATATCTCTCGAGCGATTGTTTGGAGGGGGTTCGGTAGATTGGCATACTCGGACTAATATGGATGATGTGGATTACCTTGTTGAAGACAACGCAAGGATGATCTTTCTTATCATCAGAAATGGATGGGACCCATGGTAGGACCACTTTTGAAGATGATCATGATCATAATTCCGAGAAGGTAATCCGAGTAGGGTGGCACGATGGCAAAGGCAAGCTGGGAACAACATGCAAATGATGGGAATGATTCTAGTAACTGGGAAGAAACCCAACAGCAGAGTGTGATTCCACTATTGGAATGGTTATAACATAACCAAGGAAACTGAGAACAATCCCAGTTAGTGCCGGTGATAATACGTAGTGCTTGTGCGTGCTCTCAAGAACTTGAGCATTTCCATATTCATCAAGGTTTTACCAACATCCGTGTCAAGGGTGCTGACAACACAACATACTACCATGATGAATAGCGATGGACGATGCAGATGCAAAGGAAGATAACACTTTCTCAGATTCCATCTTAGCGAGGCCAAGAACAAAATCTGGATGATCGACCGAGAGACATTTAGCACTCCGCTTCTAATGTTCTCCTTGATGTGCTAGCGTAAGCCATTTATTGATATGGTTTGGTATCTAGAACATCAAGTAAAAGGTCGGACTTCGGAAACACAAAAATCATAAGGCACAACTAGGGAGTAAATCCTACGAAGTCCTTATGGGGAAGTGGCCAACTTTCTCAATCAAGATACTACAATAGCAGGTCTTCCGGCGGGGAGTGTTGGCCACGACATCCACTCAACCGGTTATCGCGAGACCAATATTATAGTTTTTGGGAAATGTTCCAACCATCATATCTGCCTGAGATTCAGATCTGGTTGGTGTCAGAATAGTCCAGACTCATCGAGTCTAGAAAGAAAAATGAAAGTTTGCAACACAAATCGACGAGATGACGTCGCGAGATTCTCGGGAAATGAACTACGATAGCAAGCTCCAAAACATGAGCTGGTTTTGCTACAAACATGGGAACACGTTGTCCTAGACAAACATGATTCCATGGTAGTCTTACAATAAAACACTACCGAGTTCCGGTGGGGAACCATCATCGAGGATACCGAAGTCCTTGCAAAGGGTATACTCTTAAGAAGGAGCTTCTTCTCCTTGAACAAATCAATCAGTGGCTTGGTGAGCTAGGGACACAAATAGAATGGAGGTAGCGAGCCTATCAAACCATAGCATACTTCGCACATGCATGACTGACTTGAGATGGTTCTAGAGGAGGCAACATTGACTTTCTCAAATTCACTGCGGCAACTTGCATCAAATGCACATGATTCAGAGGAAGTCACTTCTTACATCCGAACATATGCTTCATGAGCTAGCATGAACAAATGTTTTCAAAAGTTTCCAACACTAGCTTAATGTTCAACAAAATTATGGAGAAGACAAGGATGTTGTCGATGGGCTCAACAACAATTCATTCAGACTCCCATGGAGATGGAATTCCATAACTATGTGGACAAGGTGGTAGTATTGGTCAGACCCCAAAGATATAACGGTGTATGCTCGAGGAAAATCCACGAGTAAGACAACATTACGAACATCGTTGGTTCTGATTTGATTTGAGGATAGCCCATACTCAAATCAAAGTTTTAGCAAGGTAATAGCTCCAACAACTGATCACGAGGACCAATTGATGGGGATATCATCTTTATTCAACACATATACAAGATATCCCTTAACATGAGCTAAGTCGGACAAGCTTTCATCTTTCAACTCTCCAAGTTGTTGTTTAGCTTAACCAACTAGCACAGGGGTATGCAACACGGATTCTTGGAGAAGGGGTGGTTACAAGAAACCAACTTGATCACGAACTCAACATAGCGGTCAGGTGACAGCCTGGTAATACTTCCGAGAAGATATATGGAAAATCACGAACCACCGATATGTCACTAAGCTCGAGAACAATCTTGCTTTTCAGGGCAAGATGATATGGTGAAATAAGCAAGGAATTGGATAATCCTAACTCATTGATCGAAGAGTGCACCAGGAAATATGGACTAGGTAGCACGATCAATCTTAGGATGATGATTCAATAACCAACACGCTAAGAATGAAATTGTTGTCCGTTAACTACCAAGCAACAGAGTACTAGCAGTATTGATTTCACACACCACGATTCACTTGTCGGCATTCCGGTTACAATAACACGGAAACCGAGGAATGATCAATGACGGCAAGAAGTATCACTGTACCAAGAGTTCATAGGATGGTGTGTAATTCCTATAATAATCCCGATATAAAAGATGGTAATACTCAAGGTAGAAATGAACAAAAGCTGGTGGCATTTTGATGCGTGGAATACAACTGCTTTGACCCAATCCTAGAAATGGACAAGGTACTGGAGTTTGTTTCTCCTAGTCATTCAGGAATAGAATGGCTTGATGGACCACAGAAGTAAAGGCATCGATGAACACGAATGCACGACTACTCCCGACCATCAATCGATAGACGAAGGTCAGTATACAACTAAAGGGGGACAACTCAAGGAACATATGATTTTCTGAGTTGTGGATGCACAGATTAGTATGTCGAACCAAGTTCAACATTTCTTCCGAATAACCTATGCAGAAAGGTAGAACTGGCAGAGTCACAACATGGAGTCGATAATTCATCGAGAGCACTTTTGTTGCAATCTTTTGGTTCAACGAGAACTGCTGCCATAAGCGGTTCATAGCATTTGGAAGAAGGAAATACCACGGACCTCGAGGACTATCGCAAAGGTTACTAATAGCCTAAAGGAACTAGCAAACACTATCAGCATGAGGTAAGTGGGGTGAACCTCGGGTTCAGAAACCCAAAAGTAGAATACCTACTACTAAGTGGCATCACGGGATGCTTTTGGGAATAAAGGCCAGAATCATCACGCTGGGATACAGATCATGGCTAGATTACTAGATGATCCCCTAAGACACCTAGGGTCATAATAATAATTCCAACTTATATGTCAAGGCAATAAATTACCTCAACGCACCGACTAGTGTGCTTATTCTGACCATAAAGGACACCGAGAACGGAAGGAAAGGATTTGCAAATGCATCAGACTATTTAGAAACCTAGGATGACTCGGACAGCATAACGGCTATAAATGCTCAAAAGTTTGGAGACATACTACAAAAATGGTGGCATAGCCACTCAAAAGCACAATATCAAAGTTTCGAGATCAACAGTTATGAACATACGGAAGTAGTAAAACTGAACTGAGATTTGAAACTAACAATTCTATAGGTCTATGGATTAGTAACACGTCATCCTGATAGATAGATGAGAAGGCCTAGTTCTTAATCCCCGTAGAAGAGAAGAGGTTGACTCAGATCAGAAGGCCATGAGGTATAAGGAGTAAAAAGAGCCTTACGTTCCTTCCCACAATCAATTCCCTTACATAACTAAAGCATTTCTAGACACAACTTCGACCAGTTTGGCTTGGTAATCCGCAGACGATCAAGCTCGATACCAAAGCTGTCGGGACCCGACTCAATGTCACATCGATCTAGCTCAGTAACACATCATATCACTTTGCGGCCTCACGCACGGTATCCCAACGGTGTCGCCTTACCTTAGCCGGGACCGTTTATGCCTTTTGGCACACGATATGATAGTGTCGCTAGCATCCATATGAAAAGGAGCCCGGCTGACATGACTAGTCATAAACCCAAAGTGGCACAGACTTACGAGGACAGCATCCATGACCCAAAGATCGAACGTGTCGGCCATCGCAAGTAAGTTCGGGCTGTAGCATCGAGCTAGCAGGACTCCGGTACTCGGTCGTGACATTTCCCAAGGACAAACACAGAACGAAGAAGGACACATGCGGCCAGCCCAAGTGTTCGGAGCAGTAGCAAGCTACCATGGCTCGATGGAGACACTAGGAGACATTTCCTAAGAGAGGCTACTAAAGATAAACAACTAGATAGTCGATCCCACACATACCAAGCATTTCAATAACATACACACAATATGCTCGATATGTGCGAATACAACATGGCATCACAACATGACTCTACGACTCAAGTATTTACTCATTAGGCCCGAGGAGCGAGATATTACTGATGTGGGTCTCATGACCCAACATTGAGCATACAAGTCAAAGCACAAGCGAAGCTAACATGTCCGAGTACGAGACAACTACAAATGAAAAAGGCTTAGAAGCGACTATCTACCGAGATCTCGCCGAGGGCACAAGATCGTAGCTGAGGTATCAAGCTAAACGTCAAGTCCAAGCGGAACTACTAGCGAGACCAAGTCTCTCGCAAAAACATAAAATAGGCAAACGTGAGTACAAATGTACCCAAAGAAGACTTACATCGTAACTAACTACATATGCATCATTATCAACAAAGGGATGGTGGAGTTTAAAAAGAACAAGCCAGCTTTGACTCGGTGGCTATCCTGAACTACGATCGCAAGTAACTCTTTTGAGGTGGCGCACACGAGTCCACATATTCACCATATCAATACACCACTATGGATCCGCACCCGTCTCCCTACGAGAACGCCATCCATAGCACTCACGCTTATCTTGCGTATTTTAGAGTATCCACTTTCACTTGTCTATGAACCTGCATGAGCAACCCGAAGTCCTTTTCGCGGACACGGCTATTCAATAGATGATGTTAACCTGCGGGGTGTACTTCTTCACACACGCTCACCACTTACCGCCGTTTACACGACATGTACTCGGCAACCTTCAAGCGGAAGCCCAACGTGGGTGTCGGCCACGACCTACCTAAACACTCAAGTCCCTAGTCCAGGTTTATCGCCTATTTGGGTTCCATCTATGAGGAGTTCGGCCAAGTTTCGCTCACAGCCCCAAACGATGTGAACAGGGTTCCCGAGACACCAAACAGGCGCCCGTACACCGTGCCGCGTGCCTACCGCATCACAGCCCACCCCTATGGTCAGCGCCAAGCACGGCCTCCAAAGATACTACAAACACGTAAACTACTTGCAACTCCCGGACAGAGGACAAGGGTGATTAAGAAGCCGAGGGGTCCATTGGTTTCGGGCCCAATGCGTGGTAGTAGTGAATCATGGATCACAAACACAGAACTCAGTTCCTGAGGACGGCTGCAATGAGACAACCCACCATGTACTCCTACATGGCCTCTCACCGCTACCTTTACCAAATCGTGTTCACACACTTAGCTCACACACAGTAGGACATGTTCACGCACCTCTGATTCATCCTCGATGAATCAGACCGACTCAACTCTAAGCAGTAGCAGGCATGACAAACAAGCATGTATGAGTAGGCACAACAGGGCTCAAACAACTCCTACTCATGCTAGTGGGTTTCATCTATTTACTGTGGAATGACAGGTCATGCAAAGGATAAAGGGGTTTAGCTACCGCAGCAAGTAACAAATGATTCGTTGTTGTCCTAATGCAGTAAAAGAGAGCAGGAGCGAGAGAGTGGGTTTATATCGGAATGAACAAGGGGGTTTTGCTTGCCTGGCACTTCTGAAGATATTATAGCTCTTCATCGGTGTCATCGAACTCATCGTCGGAACCACGTCTATCGAGAGGGGACAAACACTGGCAACTGAGAAAGAACACAATCAATGCAATGCTACAATATGATGCATGATCATGACATGGCAATATGCTGTGATTTGAGCTAATGCACCTAGCTATGATTTAAATGAAGTTGGTTTGAATACATGATCCAAATTCAAACTCCATATGTGATTATTTAAATGCCCTTTATGTGTTTTGTCCAAAACAGAGGACAAACATTGTTCAAACATGCATGAAAATGGTACAGATGGATTCCTTGAATTTTTCTGATAATTTTCATATATAATTTATTTGATTTGGAGCTACGGTTGATTTTATATGAATTTTAGAAGTTTAGGCCATTTTTCTGAATATATTAAATCATTTAGGATTTATTAAAATTCCAGAAAGGAATTATTGCGTCAGCATGACCTCATAGTGACGTCATCAGGTCAACGGGCTCCAGCCAGGTCAAACCTGACCAGTGGGGTCCATCAGTCGATGACCTGTGGCTGTTTAGCTCACGATGTGGGGTGGTCAACGGACATGTCAGCATAGTCAACTCTGACTGGTGGGTCCCGCCTTATTAAACTAATCTAAATAGAAAATAATCCCAGATTAGTTAGGGCGTGGGGCCCAGGTGTCAGAGAGCTAGGGGGGTTTGTTAGGGTGTCATTAGTGGCTAATGGCAGCGCCACGTCGGCTTCGCCGGAGTTCTGCCGGCGGCGACCAAAACGCGGCGGAGGGCATCGGGATTTCGCTACGGGGCCCGGTTTGGCGCGCGGGGAGCATCTACGGGGAGCTGGCGGAGTGGCGCATGCAGTGGAGGAGGCGGCTGGAGCTGGGGTGGCCTACAGAGGCACCGGCGACGAGCTTTACGGCGGCCGGAGCTCGGGCGTCTTGAGGGATGCGATTGCGGCGGCCGTGGCGACAAAGCGATTGGCACCCACGGCGTCACGTGGTGCGGTGAGTACGATGAGCACATTCTCAGACCAAATGGTCACGGAGCATCACCGGCGACGCAGCGCAGCGGCGGCGGGTTTCGTCAACAAGGGGGCGACAGCTACGGCGTGAGAGCGAGAACGGAGAGGGGAGAAGGCGAGAGCTCACAGTGGAGTCGGTTGAAGCAGACGGCGAGCTCGGGGAGGCCCTGTGGGACGACGAATTGGGCGGCGGCATCCGGCGGCCGTGGACGGGGGAGAAGGGTCGCGGCGTCGTCTTGGGGTCCTCCGGCCTTGCGTGGGTCGGCGGAGAGGTGCTCGAGTTCTAGGCGGAGCTTGTGGGCTGGTCAGAGAAGCGAGGGAGGCGGCGGCGGCATGCAACGGTGGTCGGTGGCGACAGCAGCGCTTCGGCGCGTCTTGGAGAGAGCGGAGGAGGGAAGGCGTTCGGGAGAGTGAGAGGGACCGAAGTGCGTGGCGTCGCAGGAGGGATCCAGCGCCGGGATGCATGCGCAGGGTGGAGGTGGCGGGCGCGTGCTGGCGGTGTGGCACGCCGCACCTTCGCCGTCCTCTGGCAAAAGGAGGAAGACGACAGGGGGGTGGAGATGGGCTGGGCCGGCTTCAGCAGCAGGCCGCACAGGAGCTGGGCCGGTTGGTGGGCGCCAGGTAGGTCCAGGTGAGCATCCCTCTCTCTCTGTTTTTCTGTTTCTGTTTTCTATTTCTGCTATTTGTTTTGGTTTAGTAATCAAGCTAAACCATTTTATAAAATCCTGAAAATAATTATGTGGCTAGAACTAAAATATACCAACCCACATAAAATGTTCCAGAATTATTGGACATATATTAGTTATATATAATTTATATATCCAATGCAAATAGTTATTGTATTTATTTCAAAGGCCCAAAATAATTAACTCTGAGATACCAAAAATATTGTTTTGAGTTTTACCTCCTTGCAATATTTTCAGGGACTAAGAGGAACATTTTCTTGGACTTCTTTGAGAAGATTTTAATGTTGATCATTTTTAGAAGGTTTCTGAGGCTTTGAAAATCCCTCAATTCAAATTTCATTTGAATTAAAACATGATGCACACATGAGGGTCTAACCTAGTGCACAACAGAACCAGGGATGTGACACGTAACTCTCCGGTACTCCGATAAATACCCGAATCACTCGGAACCTTTCCGATGTCCGAATATAGTCGTCCAATATATCGATCTTTACATCTCGACCATTTCGAGACTCCTCGTCATGTCCCCGATCTCATTCGGGACTCCGAACTACCTTTGGTACATCAAAACACATAACTCATAATATAAATCGTCACCGAATTTTAAGCGTGCGGACCCTACAGGTTCGAGAACTATGTAGACATGACCGAGACATGTCTCCGGTCAATAACCAATAGTGGAACCTAGATGCTCATATTGGCTCCCACTTATTCTACGGAGATCTTTATCGGTCAAACCGCATAACAACATACGTTGTTCCTTTTGTCATCGGTATGTTACTTGCCCGAGATTCGATCGTCGGTATCTCAATACCTAGTTCAATCTCGTTACCGGCAAGTATCTTTACTCGTTATGTAATGCATCATCCCGCAACTAACTCATTAGTCACATTGCTTGCAAGGCTTATAGTGATGTGCATTACCGAGAGGGCCCAGAGATACCTCTTCGATAATCAGAGTGACAAATCCTAATCTCGAAATACGTCAACTCAACAAGTACCTTCGGAGACACCTGTAGAGCACCTTTATAATCACCCAGTTATGTTGTGGCATTTGGTAGCACACAAAGTGTTCCTCCAGTAAAGGGGAGTTACATAATCTCATAGTCATAGGAACATGTATAAGTCATGAAGAAGGCAATAACAACATACTAAACGATCAAGTGCCAAGCTAACGGAATGGGTCAAGTCAATCACATCATTCTCCTAATGATGTGATCCCGTTAATCAAATGACAACTCATGTCTATGTCTAGGAAACTTAACCATCTTTGATTCAACGAGCTAGTCAAGTAGAGGCATACTAGTGACACTATGTTTGTCTATGTATTCACACATGTATTATGTTTCCGGTTAATACAATTCTAGCATGGATAATAAACATTTATAATGAAATAAGGAAATAAATAATAACTTTATTATTGCCTCTAGGGCATATTTCCTTCAGTCTCCCACTTGCACTAGAGTCAATAATCTAGTTTACATCGCCATGTGATTTAACACTAATATCACATCTGTTTGTGATTAATACCCATAGTTCACATCGTCATGTGATCAACACCCAAAGGGTTTACTAGAGTCAATAATCTAGTTCACATCGCTATGTGATTAACACCCAAAGAGTACTAAGGTATGATCATGTTTTGCTCGTGAGAGAAGTTTAGTCAATGGGTCGCTCACATTGAGCCGTATGTATTTTGCAAATATTCTATGTCTACAATGCTCGCATGGAGCTACTCTAGCTAATTGCTCCCACTTTCAATATGTATCCGATTGAGACTTAGAGTCATCCGGATCGTGTAAAAGCTTGCACCGATGTAACTCTTTACGACGGGCTCTTTTATCACCTCCATAATCGAGAAATATTTCCTTAGTCCTTACTAAGGATATTCTTGACCACTGTCCAGTGATCTACTCTTAGATCAAAATTGTACTCCCTTGCCAAACTCAGAGCAAGGTATACAATAGGTCTGGTACACAACATAGCATACTTTATAGAACCTATGACTGAGGCATAGGGAATGACTTTTCATTCTCTTTCTATTTTCTGCCGTAGTAGGGTTTTGAGTCTTACTCAACTTCACACCTTGCAACACAGGCAAGAACTCCTTCTTTGACTGTTCCATTTTGAATTACTTCAAAATCTTATCAAGGTATGTACTCATTGAAAGATCTTATCAAGCGTCTTGATCTATCTCTATAGATCTTGATGCTCAATGTGTAAGTAGCTTCACCGAGGTCTTTCTTTGAAAAACTCCTTTCAAATACTCCTTTATGCTTTCCAGAAGATTCTACATTATTTCTGATCAACAATAAGTCAATCACATATACTTTATCAGAAATGTCGTAGTGCTCCCACTCACTTTTCTGTAAATACAGGCTTCACCACAAGTCTGCATGAAACTATATGCTTTGATCAACTCATCAAAGCATATATTCCAACTCCGAGATGCTTGCACCAGTCCATAGATGGATCACTGGAGCTTACACACCTTGTTAGTATCTTTAGGATCGACAAAACCTTTAGGATTGACAAAACCTTCTGGTTGTATCATATACAACTCTTCTTTAATAAATCCATCAAGGAATGCAGTTTTGACATCCATTTGCCAGATTTCATAAAATGTGGCAATTGCTTACATGATTTGGACAGACTTAAGCATCGATACGAGTGAGAAAATCTCATTGAGGGAGTCCTGGACTAGGGGGTGTCCGGATAGCCGAACTATCATCTTTGGCCGGACTCCAAGACTATGAAGATACAAGATTGAAGACTTCGTCCCGTGTCCGGATGGGACTTTCCTTGGCGTGGAAGGAAAGCTTGGCGACACGGATATGTAGATCTCCTACCATTGTAACTGACTCTGTGTAACCCTAGCCCTCTCTGGTGTCTATATAAACCGGAGGGTTTTAGTCCGTAGGACGAACAACAATCATACCATAGGCTAGCTTCTAGGGTTTAGCCTCCTTGATCTCGTGGTAGATCTACTCTTGTACTACCCATATCATCAATATTAATCAAGCAGGAGTAGGGTTTTACCTCCACCGAGAGGGCCGAACCTAGGTAAAAACATCGTGTCCCTTGTCTCCTGTTACCATCCGCTCGACGCCTACAGTTCGGGACCCCTACGAGATCCGCCGGTTTGACACCGACATTGGTGCTTTCATTAAGAGTTCCTCTGTGTCGTCACCTATAGGCCCGATGGCTCCTTCGATCGTCAACAACAACGCGCCCTGTGGTGAGACTTTTCTCCTCGGACAGATCTTCAGATTCGGGCGGCTTTGCATGCGGGCCAATTCACTTGGCCATCCGAGCAGATCGAAGCTACGCCCGCCATCGTCGATTTGGAAGTTTGAACTATACGGCTGACATCCGCGGAGACTTGATCTTCGACGGATTCGAGCCACAGCCGAGCGCGCCGCACTGTCACGATGGGCATGATTTAGCTCTGCTGCCGGACAGTGCCTTGGAGGCCGCACAAGAGTCCGCTCCGACCCTTAGCTCGGAGCCGGCTACGTCGATCGAGGATGGGTGGCTGGACACCGCCTCGGGGGCTACTACCTCTATGGCGATAGAGCCGAATACCAACCCTTCCCGTGTGAAGCTCGTGACTCCAAGGTGCCGGACTCCTCTCCGGACCCCGAACCTTCCGCGGCCCTGCCAATCGAACCCGATTGGGTGCCGATCATGGAGTTCACCGCCGCGGACATCTTTCGGCACTCGCCTTTTGGTGACATCCTGAATTTGCTAAAGTGTCTCTATCAGGAGAGCCCTAGCCGGATTATGGTCAGAACGGTTGGGATGCGGACGACGAAGAAATTCAAAGCCCACCCACAACCCACTTCGTAGCCACTGTCAATGACTTAACCGACATGCTAGACTTCGACTCCGAAGACATCGACGATATGGACGACGATGCCAGAGACGACCAAGAACCAGCGCCTACAGGGCACTGGAAAGCCACCTCGTCATACAACATATACATGGTGGACATCCCAAAGTATGGGAATGGCGATGGAACAGCGGAGGACGACCCCTCCAAGAAACAGCCTAAGCGCTGGCATCAGCGGCGCCGCTCTAAATCCCACCACAGCAAAAATGGAGATTCCGGCACCGGAGACAATCACACCGGACAAGTGCGAAGACAACCCCTCCAAAGAAGATTCAGCACAGGAGGATGGGGAAGCCAGCCCTCATGAGAGAGCGGCAGACAGAGAGGTAGAGGACAATAATTATATGCCTCCCTCCGGAGACGAGGCGAGCCTCGACGACGACGAATTTGTCGTGCCTGAGGATCCTGTCGAACAAGAGCGTTTCAAACGCAGGCTTATGGCCACGGCAAGCAACCTCAAGAAAAAGCAGCAACAACTTAGAGCTGACCAAGACTTGCTAGCCGACAGATGGACTGAAGTCCTTGCGGCCGAAGAGTATGAACTCGAACGCCCCTCCAAAAGCTACCCCAAACGCAAACTGCTACCCCGATTAGAGGAGGAAGCACATGAACCTACATCACCAGCGCACAATACGGTCGACCAGCCACCTCGTGGCCGCAACAGAGAGGCCTCTAGGCCCTCCACTAAAGCCGCACCCCGGCGTCGCTCGAAAAGTACAAAGCCATGGGAGAATGCGCCGGACTTGCGAGACATATTGGAGGATAAGGCAAGACAAACAAGATCGATCTACGGATCGCGTGGGCGCCCCACGATACGTGACGACAACCGTCATGCCGGATATAGCAATTCTGGCCAGGCCGAACACAGTAGACAAAGCTCGTTTGAGTTGTGTCGTGATATAGCCCGATACAGAGGCGCCGCACACCCACTATGCTTCACAGACGAAGTAATGGATCATCAAATCCACGAGGGTTTCAAACCCGTAAACATTGAATCATACGACGGCACAACAGATCTTGCGGTTTGGATTGAGGACTATCTCCTTCTCATCCACATGGCCCGCGGTGATGATCTACATGCCATCAAATACCTCCCACTCAAGCTTAAAGGACCAGCTCGGCATTGGCTCAATAGCTTGCCAGCAGAATCAATTGGGTGTTGGGAAGACCTAAAAGCCGCATTCCTCGATAACTTCCAGGGCACATATGTGCGACCACCAGACGCCGATGACCTAAGCCACATAATTCAGCAGCCAGACTAATCAGCCAGACAATTCTGGACACGGTTCTTAACCAAGAAAAATCAAATCGTCGACTGTCCGGATGCAGAGGCCCTTGCAGCCTTCAAACATAACATCCGCGATGAGTGGCTTGCCCGACACCTAGGACAGGAAAAGCCGAAATCCATGGCAGCCCTCACATCACTCATGACCCACTTCTGCGCGGGAGAGGACAGCTGGCTAGCTCACAGTAACAACTTGACCAAAAACTCTGGTAGTCCGGATACCAAGGACGGCAATGGCAGGTCACGTCGCAATAAGCACAGGCGCCGCATTAACGGTGATAATACTGAACATACGGCAGTCAATGCCGGATTCAGAGGCTCTAAACCTGGTCAGCGGAAAAAGCCATTCAAAAGAAATACTCCGGGCCCATCCAATTTGGACCGAATACTCGATCGCTTGTGCCAGATACACGGCACCCCCGAAAAGCCAGCCAATCACACCAACAGGGATTGTTGGGTGTTCAAGCAGGCAGGCAAGTTAATCGCCGAAAATAATGACAAGGGGCTGCATAGTGATGACGAGGAGGAGACCCGGCCGCCGAACAATAGAGGACAGAAGGGTTTCCCCCCACAAGTGCGTACGGTGAACATGATATATGCAACCCACATACCCAAAAGGGAGTGGAAGCGTGCACTCAGGGACGTATACGCGATGGAGCCAGTCGCCCCAAAGTTCAACCCGTGGTCCTCCTGCCCGATCACTTTTGATCGAAGGGACCACCCCACTAGCATCCGCCATGGCGGATTCGCCGCATTGGTTCTAGACCCAATCGTCGACGGATTTCACCTCACTAGAGTCCTGATGGACGGCGGCAACGGCCCGAACCTGCTTTATCAGGATAAAGTGCGCAAGATGGGCATAGAACCGTCAAGGATTAAACCCACAAAAACGATCTTTAAAGGTGTCATACCAGGTGTGGAGGCCAATTGTACAGGCTCAGTTACACTTGAAGTGGTCTTCGGATCCCCGGATAACTTCCGAAGCGAGGAGTTAATCTTCGACATAGTCCCGTTCCGCAGCTGCTATCATGCACTGCTCGAGCAAACCGCACTTGCAAAGTTCAATGCGGTGCCACACTACGCATACCTCAAGCTCAAGATGCCAGGCCCTCGAGGAGTCATTACGATCAACGGAAACACCGAACGCTCTCTTCGAACGGAGGAGCATACAGCGGCTCTCGCGGCGGAAGTACAAAGCAGCCTCTTAAGGCAATTCTCGAGTCCGGCTGCTAAGCGGGCGGACACCATCAAGCGCGCCCGGAGTAACCTACAACAAGACCATCTGGCACGTTCAGAGCACGCGTAGCAATGCGGCCCCAACCCCAGCCCTCGCGAAATCGCGAAACCAGTACCACGCGTACATAACTACGCTCTGGAGATACCATGGGCACAGGGGGAGGGGCACGACCACGGAATGCCTAGAGTGCGGTTCAACCACACCAGGGGCTCCCAAATGTGTCATTCTTTTTTTATTCTTAGGACTCCGTTCTCCAGAAGCCCTGTCCGGCAGTAGACTTGCCGAACTCACGATGCAACAGCCAGGGAAGCAGAAAAGCTACGTCGAGTATCCAGGTGGTCTCCATTACAAGCAGTATACCTGTTTTACATAACATTCCGCAGCCTACCCCTGGAGGGGGACATGTTAAATAGTCCCATCCCTTGCTTATCGCACTATTTGTATCATTCTGCTTTCATTGCAGTACTTTTTAAATAAACAATGCATCGCTTTTTGCCTATCATTGCATTCCTTATATATATATATATATATATATATTCACTTATGACATGTTGCACCCATACGCTTTGGTACGGCCAAGTACACCAGGGGCTTAAGTTTCCCAAAGTATGGTGTGATAAGTCTGAACACTTTCACAAGTGCGGCACCCCGAACTTATAGCATTATATGCATCGGCTCCGAATCATGTCTTGGGTCAATAGTTGGGTTTGCCTGGCTCCCATGTTTTGGTACCTTACATTCCGTTATATCGGCTAAGGTAGCGCTGGGAGAACCACTGCGATTGTGCCCCAGTTGAGCTGGGTTGAGCACCTCAGTGGAGAAAGCTAAAACTGACCATCAAGATAAGGCGAGAGCTGGTCGCTGTTCGAGAGTTTTTTTCGAGTCCCTAAAGACTTATGCCGCTTAGAGCGAGGAGCCGGCTTTGTCCGGCCCAGGCGTGGATAGCGCCCCGAATTCAGCCTTCCGAACACTAGGGGCTTCGCCAAAATTTAAAATTATAGAATTCTATGGCTAAGTGAGAGTGTTCAAGCATTATAAGTCCGGTTGCCTCGTTTGTTGTGTTGAGCGCCTCCCTCGAAGGACCCAAAAATGGGAAAAAGAGCGCTCAAGTTTATCCCGAACACCCCAGCACTCGCTGCATGGGGGCTGAAGCCAACGACTTGCCATCTCGCAGATTTGATAAACGGCCGCACAGAAGGTAATATTTTAAATTAACAAGCGTTGCTTAGCGCATATGAACCAAGTTTTCAGCGCACAGGATAACAAAATGTGAGTCTATTAAAAAATTACATCTTTGGAGCATTCACCCGCTATAAGGCGGGCACCCTTCAGGACACCCTTATAATACATCTCGGGCGTGCGATACTCCTTGCCCGGCGGTGGCGCGTCCGTCACAAGCTTCTCGGCGTCCATCCTGCCCCAGTGCACTTTAGCACGGGCAAGGGCCCGACGGGCACCTTCAATACAGGCGGAGTGCTCGATGACTTCAACCCATGGACAAAGGCCCACCAGCCGCCGCACCGGATCAAGTAGCTCCTGGCATGGCTTCTTTGGGCCACAAACGAACTATGAGGCCCTTCATAGCCTGTTCGCCACCTTGTGGAGCTCGACCAGCTGCTTCACTGGTCGCAGGCACGGATGTCCGCCTCAAAGACATCTTGAGACCGAACACCTTTTCCGTTGAGCTCCCCTCCTCGGCCCGGTAGAATGCGGTAGCATTGGACACACTGCGGGGCAGATCTGCGAATGCTCCTGGAGAACTCCGGATTCGGGTAAGTAACAAATAATTCACTTTTAGATGCTTGCTTTGCATGAAGAATGCCTTACCCGCCGCTATCTTCTTTATCGCCTCAATTTCCTGGAGGGCTTTTTGGGCTTCGGCCTTGGCGGATTTGGCACTCTCAAGAGCCGAGGCGAGCTCGGACTCTCGAGTGTTAGAGTCACGCTCCAAACTCTCGTGTTTCTCCACGAGAGCCTGGAGCTCTTGCCGCACCTCTGCCACCCGCGCCTCCTGCTTCTCTTGCTCGGTGCATTCCGTGGCCGCATTGCGTTCGTCCTTGGACACAACTTCCTTCAGGGTCACCACCTCGTTCGTGGCCCCTGCAATATCCACGTTATTCATGTCATTTTTTGCAACCAAATCCTTTTCTATAAGGTATCACTTTAACAAGGTATTACTCACGTTCCTTGTCCTTGAGCTGCTTCTTGGCACGGCCGAGCTCATTCTCGGACCGCTCGAGGCTCTGCTTCAAGGCATTGACCTCCGTAGTCAGTGCGGCAGAGGTCAGCAGCGCAGCCTGCATTCCCATATTGACATATTTGTGTTAGACTCCTACGTATATCTTTTTAGATCCTCAGTTAGGCTTTTCTTTCCGAACACCAAACTAAGCATCAGGGGCTACTGTCTATGCGGTACTATTTTTACATATCTTAAATTACTTACCTCAAAGCCTGTTAGAAGGCTGGTACAGGCTTTAGTCAGCCCGCTCTTGGCGGACTGAACCTTCTGAATCACCGCACTCATTACAGTGCGGTGCTCCTCGTCGATGGAAGCGCCATCGAGCGCCTCCAGCAAATTATCCGGCGCCTCCGGTTGGACGGAGGTCACCGGCGTCGCAGTCTCGCCCTTCTTACGAAGGGGCCGCCCGCCAGACTCCGGAACCACTAAAGGTTTCGGTGTGGAGTCTGGTCCAAAGTCCGGGAGGTTGCCCTGCGGCACCTCCGGGGCCTCCTCCTCCTGGCTGAGCCCCTTCTGGGGCCCCACCTCGGCGTCGTTTGTGTCACGAGGGGAGGAGGCGGTCGGAAGTGAAGTGCTATTCACATCCGAAGAACCCAGGGACCTGCTCGACGAAGCGGGGAGATCGTCCTTGGGTGGGCTACATGGTTGTACTCGGTGTTAGAAGACACTATGCGATGAAAGAAAAATCATGAGTTATTCTGGAATCCGGACACTTACGATCTCGCCAGGGGCTTGACCCTCCAAGGCCACTCCTCTTCGCCGTCGTCGGCGTTGGTGGAACAGTCCGGAGGAAGTGTCCTTCCCTTCTTGGACCCTTCGGCCTCCTCCGTTGGGGAAGCCTTCCTTTTTTCTCTCCCCCCACTGGGGGGGAGGCCTTTTTCTCCTCCTCATCTTCGTGGGAGGAGTCCGCCTCGGAGTCATCGGACGATGAGTCCGATAACACCTGGTGCCGGTAACTCCTCCAAGTTCCCGTGGCCTTCTTCTTGGCCTTCTTCTACGGCACCACGTAAGGCGGCAGGACCAGCAGCCCCGTCAATCGGGCGTCCGCTGGGTCTTCTGGCAGGGGAGCCGGACAGTTAACCTGCCCGGACGTCTTCTGCCAGGCCTGTTAAAGGTAAAGGGAGTTTAGATCCCGCATAGAGTCAAACTATGGAAAACAAGTCTCCCGTAAAGGGTAAAATAGCTTACCTCACCGGCTTGACGCTGCGAGCTGAATCCGCGATCTTTTGTAGTGGATGCGGGAGCCTCGGCGCCCTTGAACAGCACCTTCCAGGACTCTTCGTACGTAGTGTCGAAAAGCCTGCTCAAGGTTTGGTGCTGTGCCGGATCGAACTCCCACAAGTTGAAAGCCCGTTGTTGGCACGGGAGAATCCAGCTAATGAGCATGACCTGGACTACGTTGACAAGCTTGAGCTTCTTGTTCACCAGGGTTTGGACACAGGATTGGAGTCCGGTCAGCTCCTCCGAATCGCCCCATGTCAGGCTCTTCTCTTTCCAGGAGGTGAGCCGTGTGGGGATGCCAGATCTGAATTCGGGGGCAGCTGCCCATTCAGGGTCACGCGGCTCGGTGATGTAGAACCACCCCGATTGCCACCCTTTGATGGTTTCCACGAGGCGCCCTCGAGCCAGGTGACGTTGGGCATCTTGCCCACCATGGCGCCTCCACACTCCGCTTGGCGGCCGCCCACTACCTTTTTTTTGAAGGGCCAGTGACAGTGGGAGAGGCTCCCACTGACTTTGTATTACTCACAACAAAACAGTTACATTTGTGTTACATAGAGTTTTAGGCCCCCTGGCCATGATGTTTACAAAAATGGGAGCTAGCTGTCCAAACTAATAATGAAATCAGAGAGAAAAGGATGAACTTTCTCAGGACAGCTGTGGGTCACCAAACCCAGCAGATGTTTGAACCTAGCTAACCACGCCCCGAACGAATGCGGGACCCCCCTGAAATGTTGGTTGTTCCTTTCCATCCATAGGCTCCAAGCAGCGAGCAAGAAGATATCCATGAAAAGCGGCCGACGCCAGTCCTCTCTCCCACCATGCAAGATGGCAAGCCTATTGGTTCCCCCTGGCCACGTCAGACCAATACTACTCCAGCACTGTTGGGCAAAAGGGCACGTGAAGAAGAGATGTTCCACGGTTTCCTCAGGCGGGTTCTGGCAGAGCATGCAATTATAGTTGCCCCCAGCCACAGCATAGTGCCGCCGCTTCAGCATATTCCTGGTGTTCAAATGATCGACCATAAGCAGCCACCCACACATCTTGAACTTGACCGGGCATTTGGATTTCCAAAGCCATCCGAAGGCCTCATCAGCCATTACCTGCCTGGAACAGTGGATGTAGTATTTCTTAGACGAGTATCGTCCCAGGTCACAGACCCAAGCATCAGCCGAGCCGCTGTCCAGACTGACATGCATGGATCCTTGCTGTATCTCTCTGATCTCCTCCCTGGCCTGGATCGAAAGAGGTAGACTAAAGATCGCGGCCGGATCAGTGGTTCTGAGAATTTTGGCGACAGAATCATCCACTACCTTCGGCTTGACATTAAAAGTCTTCAGCCATAAGCCGAAGTGGGGCTGGATGTAGAGGAAGGCCTCGCACACGACGATAAATGCCGAGATGTTGAGGATGAAATTCGGGGCCAGATCATGGAAATCCAGGCCATAGTAGAACATGAGCCCCCGGACAAATGGGTGGAGTGGGAAGCCCAATCCGCGGAGGAAATGGGGGAGGAACACCACCCTCTCATGGGGCCTGGGGGTGGGGATGAGCTGCCCCTCGTCGGGGAGCCGATGCGCAATGTTGCTGGACAGGTATCCGGCCTTGCGCAACCTTTTGATGTGCCCCTCCGTGATGGAGGAGGCCATCCACTTGCCTCCCGCTCCGGACATGGTTGGAGAAGGTCGAGGTGAGATGTGCGGACTTGGGCGCTGGAGCACGAGTGCGCAGAGATGGACAAGCAAAGGAGGAAGAAGGCATAGGTGAAAAGGTGGATCCTTATCCCCTTATATATGGGCGGACGAAACTATGCGTCCCCACCAGCC
Organism: Aegilops speltoides; assembly: GCA_021437245.1. Taxonomy (NCBI): domain Eukaryota; kingdom Viridiplantae; phylum Streptophyta; class Magnoliopsida; order Poales; family Poaceae; genus Aegilops; species Aegilops speltoides. The sequence continues at coordinate 107,762,183 of CM038144.1, read as the reverse complement.
TGTAAAACTCGCTTATCTCCCAAGCGCCGCAATCAATGGCGTAGTTGGGTTACCCACGCCCGTATTGATGAGAATCCCGGAATAAGGGGACACGATCTCTGCTTTGACAAGACGTGCCAAGGAAACCGCTTCGCTAAACGCGCTGAGGTGGAACAGTAAAAACAATTCGAATAAAGGCTTGGTCATGGTGTGACGTCATACCACGAAATACGTCGGCAAATTGAACCTGTGTAAATATTATTCTCTCTACGGTGGTATGTGGAATTTATTTTGCAGAGCCAGACACTATCCTGGTGTTCGAAATCTTCTATGAATTATTCGAAGGAGGAACCCGCCTTGCAATGCCGAAGACAATATGCGCGCCAGACTCGTCGTCATTGAAGCTGGTTCGAGGGCTCTTGAGGAGTCTGGACTAGGGGTGTCCGGATAGCGGACTATCATCTTTGGCGGACTCCAAGACTATGAAGATACAATATTGAAGACTTCGTCCCGTGTCCGAATGGGACTTTCCTTGGCATGAAAGGCAAGCTTGGCGATACGGATATGTAGATCTCCTACCATTGTAACCGACTCTGTGTAACCCTAGCCCTCTCGGGTGTCTATATAAACCGGAGGGTTTTAGTCCGTAGGACGAACAACAATCATACCATAGGCTAGCTTCTAGGGTTTAGCCTCCTTGATCTCATGGTAGATCTACTCTTGTACTACCCATATCATCAATATTAATCAAGCAGGAGTAGGGTTTTACCTCCACCGAGAGGGCCCGAACCTGGGTAAAAACATCGTGTCCCTTGTCTCCTGTTACCATCCGCCTAGACGCACAGTTCGGGACCCCCTACCCGAGATCCGCCGGTTTTGACACCGACACTCATCTTATTCAACACCTTGAACTTGTCGAAAAACTTTTTGCGACAAGTCGAGCTTTGTAGATAGTAACACTACTATCAGCGTCTGTCTTCCTCTTGAAGGTCCATTTATACAATATGGCTTGCCGATCACCGGGTAACTCCACCAAAGTCCACACTTTGTTCTCATACATGGATCGCATCTCAGATTTCATGGCCTCAAGCCATTTCGCGGAATCTGGGCTCATCATCGCTTCCTCATAGTTCGTAGGTTTATCATGGTCTAGTAACATGACTTCCAGAATAGGATTACCGTACCACTCTGGTGCGGACCGTACTCTGGAAGACCTACGAGGTTCTGTAGTAACTTGATTTGAAGTTTCCTGATCATCATCATTAGCTTCCTCACTAATTGGTGTAGCAATCACTAGAACTGATTTATGTGATGAACTACTTTCCAATTCGGGAGAAGGTACAATTACCTTATCAAGCTCTACTTTCCTCCCACTCACTTCTTTCGAGATAAACTCCTTCTCTAGAAAGGATCCATCTTAGCAACGAATATTTTGCCTTAGGATCTGTGATAGAAGGTGTACCCAATAGTTTCCTTTGGGTATTCTATGAAGACGCACTTCTCCAATTTGGGTTCGAGCTTATCAGGTTGAAACTTTTTCACATAAGCATCGCTGCCCCAAACTTTAAGAAATGACAACTTTGGTTTCTTGCCAAACCACAGTTCATAAGGTGTCGTCTCAACGGATTTTGATGGTGCCCTATTGAAAGTGAATGCAGCAGTCTCTAATACATAACCCCAAATGATAGAGGTAAATCGGTAAGATACATCATAGATCGCACCATATCCAATAAAGTGCAGTTATGACGTTCAGACACACCATTACGCTGTGGTGTTCCATGTGGCATGAGCTATGAAACTATTCCACATTGTTTTTTAAATGAAGGCTAAACTCGTAACTCAAATATTCTCCTCTACAATCAGATTGTAGAAACTTTATTTTCTTGCTACAGTGATTCTCCACTTCACTCAGAAATTCTTTGAACTTTTCAAATGTTTCGGACTTGTGCTTCATTAAGTAGATATACTCATATCTACTCAAATTATTTATGAAGGTCAGAAAATAACGATACCTGCCACGAGCATCAACACTCATTGGACCGCATACATTGGTATGTATTATTTCCAAAAAGTCAGTAGCTCGTTCCATTGTTCCGGAGAACTGAGTTTTAGTCATCTTGCCCAAAAGGCATGGTTCGCAAGCATCAAATGATTCATAACCAAGTGATTCCAAAAATACATCTGTATGGAGTTTCTTCATGCGCTTTACACCGATATGACCCAAACGGCAGTGCCTCAAATAAGTTGCACTATCATTATTAACTTTGCATCTTTTGGCTTCAATATTATGAATATGTGTATCACTACGATCGAGATCCAACAAAATATTTTCATTGGGTGTATGACCATCGAAGGTTTTTATTCATGTCAACAGAACAACAATTATTCTTCGACTTTAAATGAATAACCGTATTGCAATAAACATGATCAAATCATATTCATGCTCAATGTAAACGCCAAATAACATTTATTTAGGTTTAACACTAATCTCGAAAATATAGGGAGTGTGTGATGATGATCATATCAATCTTGGAACCACTTCCAACACACATCGCTACTTCACCCTCAACTAGTCTCTGTTTATTCTGTAACTCCTGTTTTGAGTTACTAATCTTAGCAACCGAACAAGTATCAAATACCCAGGGGTTACTATAAACACTAGTAAGGTACACATCAATAACATGTATATCAAATATACCATTGTTCACTTTGCCATCCTTCTTATGTACCAAATATTCAGGGCATTTCCGCTTCCAGTGACCATCTCCTTTGAAGTATAAGCACTAAGTTTCAGGCTTTGGTCCAGCTTTGGGTTTCTTCACGGGAGTGACAACTTGCTTGCCATTCTACTTGAAGTTCCCTTTCTTTCCCTTTGCCCTTTTATTGAAACTAGTGGCCTTATCAATCATCAACACTTGATGCTCTTTCTTGATCTCTATCTTCATCGATTTTAGCATCACGAAGAGCTCAGGAATCATTTTTGTCATCCCTTGCATACTATAGTTCATCACAAAGTTCTAGTAACTTGGTGATGGTGACTAGAGAACTCTGTCAATCACTATCTTATCTGGAAGATTAACTCCCAATTGATTCAAGCGATTGTAGTACCCAGACAATCTGAGCACATGCTCACTGCTTGAGCTATTCTCCTCCATCTTTTAGCTATAGAACTTGTTGGAGACTTCATATCTCTCAACTCGGGTATTTTCTTGAAATATTAACTTCAACTCCTGGAACATCTGGTATGGTCCATGATGTTCAAAACGTCTTTGAAGTCCCGATTCTAAGCTGTTAAGCATGGTGCACTAAACTATCAAGTAGTCATCATATTGAGCTAGCCAAACATTCATAACATCTGCATCTGCTCCTGCAATAGGTCTGTCACCTAGCGGTGCATCAAGGACATAATTCTTTTGTGCAGCAATGAGGATAAACCTCAGACCACGGACCCATCATTGCTACTATCATCTTTCAACTTAGTTTTCTCTAGGAACACATATAAAACATAGGGAAGCAACAACGCGAGCGATTGATCTACAACATTATTTGCAAAATACTATCAGGACTAAGTTCATGATAAATTAAAGTTCAATTAATCATATTACTTAAGAACTCCCACTTAGCTAAACATCTCTCTAATCATCTAAGTGATCACGGGATCCAAATCAACTAAACCATAACTGATCATCACGTGAAATGCAGTAGTTTTCAATGGTGAACATCACTATGTTGATCATATCTACAATATGATGCACGCTCGACCTTTCGGTCTCAGTGTTCCGAGGCCATATCTGCATATGCTAGGCTCGTCATGTTTAACCCGAGTATTCTGCATGTGCAAAACTGGCTTGCACCCATTGTAGATGAACGTAGAGCTTATCACACCCGATCATCACGTGGTGTCTCGGCACGACGAACTTTGGCAACAGTGCATACTCAGGGAGAACACTTTTATCTTGAAATTTAGTGAGAGATCATCTTATAATGCTACCGTCAAACAAAGCAAAATAAGATGCATAAAGGATAAACATCACATGCAATCAATATAAGTGCTATGATATGGCCATCATCATCTTGTGCTTGTGATCTCCATCTCCGAAGCACCGTCATGATCACCATCGTCACCGGCGCGACACCTTGATCTCCATCGTAGCATCGTTGTCGTCTCACCAACTATTGCTTCTATGACTATTGCTACCGTTAGTGATAAAGTAAAGCAATTACAGGGCAATTGCATTGCATACAATAAAGCGACAACCATATGGCTCCTGCCAATTGCCGATAACTCTGTTACAAAACATGGTCATCTCATACAATAAAATTTAGCATCATGTCTTGACAATATCACATCACAACATGCCCTGCAAAAACAAGTTAGACGTCCTCTACTTTGTTGTTACAAGTTTTACGTGGCTGCTACGGGCTGAGCAAGAACCGTTCTTACCTACGCATCAAAAGCACAACGATATTTCGTCAAGTTAGTGTTGTTTTAACCTTCTCAAGGACCGGGCATAGCCACACTCGGTTCAACTAAAGTTGGAGAAACTGACACCCGCCATCCACCTATGTGCAAAGCACGTCGGTAGAACCAGTCTCGCGTAAGCATACACGTAATGTCGGTCCGGGCCGCTTCATCCAACAATACCGCCGAACCAAAGTATGACATGCTGGTAAGCAGTATGACTTGTATCGCCCACAACTCACTTGTCTACTCATGCATATAACATCTACGCATAAACCTGGCTCGGATGCCACTGTTGGGGAACGTAGTAATTTCAAAAAAATTCCTACGCACACACAAGATCATGGTGATGCATAGCAATGAGAGGGGAGAGTGTCGTCCACGTACCCTCATAGACCGAAAGCGGAAGCGTTAGCACAACGCGGTTGATGTAGTCGTACGTCTTCATGATATGACCGATCCAAGTACCAAAGGTACGACACCTCCGAGTTCAGCTCACGTTCAGCTCGATGACGTCCCGTGAACTCCGATCCAGCAGAGCTTCACGGGAGAGTTTCATCAGCACGACGGCGTGATGACAGTGATGGTGTTGCTACCGATGCAGGGCTTTGCCTAAGAACCACTACGATATGACCGAGGTGGAATATGGTGGAGGGGGGCACCGCACACAGCTGGGAGAGATCAACAGATCAACTTGTGTGTTCATGGGGTGCCCCTTGCCTGAGTATGTAAAGGAGGAGAGGAGGGGACGGGCCGGCCCTCTCTATGGCGCGCCCTAAGGAGTCCTACTCCTACCGGGAGTAGGATTCCCCCCTTCCATGTAGTAGGAGTAGGAGTCAAGGAAAGGGAAGAGAGGCCCCTAAAGCCCAATAAGGCCCATATACTCCCCGGCGAATTCCCGTAACTCTCCAGTACTCCGATAAATACCCGAATTACTCGGAACCTTTCTGATGTTCGAATATAGTCGTCCAATATATTGATCTTTACATCTCGATCATTTTGAGACTCCTCGTCATGTCCCCGATCTCATCCGGAACTCCGAACTACCTTCGGTACATCAAAACACATAACTTATAATATAAATCGTCACCGAATTTTAAGCGTGCGGACCCTACGGGTTCGAGAACTATGTAGACATGACCGAGACACGTCTCCGGTCAATAACCAATAGCGGAACCTGGATGCTCATATTGGCTATTCTACGGAGATCTTTATCGGTCATACTGTATAACAACATACGTTGTTCCTTTTGTCATCGGTATGTTACTTGCCCGAGATTCGATCGTCGGTATCTCAATACCTAGTTCAATCTCGTTACCGGAAAGTCTCTTTACTCGTTATGCAATGCATCATCCCACAACTAACTCATTAGTCACATTGCTTGCAAGGCTTATAGTGATGTTCATTACTGTGAGGGCTCAGAGATACCTCTCAACAATCGGAGTGACAAATCCTAATCTCGAAATACGTCAACTCAAAAAGTACCTTCGGAGACACCTGTAGAGCCGCTTTACAATCACCCAGTTACGTTGTGAGGTTTGGTAGCACACAAAGTGTTCCTCCGGTAAACGGGAGTTACATAATCTCATAGTCATAGGAACATGTATAAGTCATGAAGAAAGCAATAGCAACATACTAAACGATCAAGTGCTAAGCTAACGGAATGGGTCAAGTCAATCACATCATTCTCCTAATGATGTGATCCCGTTAATCAAATGACAACTCATGTCTATGGCTAGTAAACTTAACCATCTTTGATTCAACGAGCTAATCAAGTAGAGGCATACTAGTGACACTATGTTTGTCTATGTATTCACACATGTATTATGTTTCCGGTTAATACAATTCTAGCATGGATAATAAACATTTATCATGAAATAAGGAAATAAATAATAACTTTATTATTATCTCTAAGGCATATTTCCTTCATGCAGCTGTCTAATGCATAACCCCAAAACGATAGTGGTAAGTCAGTAAGAGACATCATAGATTGCTGATACGTCTCCAACGTATCTATAATTTTTGATTGCTCCATGCGACTTTATCTACTGTTTTAGGCAATATTGTGCTTTATTATCCACTTTTATATTATTTTTGGGACTTACCTATTAACCGGAGGCCCAACACAGATTTGCTGTTTTATGCCTATTTCAGTGTTTCGAGGAAAAGGAATATCAGACGGAGTCAAAACGGAACGAAATCAACTGGAGAAGTTATTTTTGGAAGGAAAGCAACCCAGGGAACTCTGAGTGCATGTCAGGGGAGATACGGGCTGCCCACGAGGGTGGGAGCGCCCCCCCGGGCATGCCCCCTTACCTCGTGGGGCCCCTGTAGCTCTGCCGACGTACTCCTTTCACCCATATATACCTACGTACCCTAAAACTTCCAGAACAGAAGATAGATCGGGAGTTCCGCCGCCGCAAGCCTCTGTAGCCACCAAAAACCTCTCGGGAGCCCGTTCCGGCACCCTGCCGAAGGGGGATTCCATCCCCAGTGGCCATCTTCATCATCCCGGCGCTCTCCATGATGAGGAGGGAGTAGTTCACCCTCGGGGCTGAGGGTATGTACCAGTAGCTATGTGTTTGATCTCTCTCTCTCGTGTTCTCTCTCGTGTTCCCTCGATGGCACGATCTTGATGTATCTCGAGCTTTGCTATTGTAGTTGGATCTTATGATGTTTCTCCCCCTCTACTCTCTTGTGATGAATTGAGTTTCCCCTTTGAAGTTATCTTATCGGATTGAGTCTTTTGTGAGAACACTTGATGTATGTCTTGCCGTGATTATCTGTGATGACAATGGGATATCATGTGCCACTTGATGTATGTCTTGGTGATCAACTTGCGGGTTTCGTGACATTGGGAACCTATGCATAGGGGTTGGCACACGTTCTTGACTCTCCGATAGAAACTTTGGGGCACTCTTTGAAGTACTTTGTGTTGGTTGGATGAATCTGAGATTGTGTGATGCATATCGTATAATCATGCCCACGGATACTTGAGGTGACAATGGAGTATCTAGGTGACATTAGGGTTTTGGTTGATTTGTGTCTTAAGGTGTTATTCTAGTACGAACTCTTTTATAGATTGATCCGAAAGAATAACTTGGAGGTGGTTTCATACCCTACCATAATCTCTACATTTGTTCTCCACTATTAGTGGCTTTGGAGTGACTCTTTGTTGCATGTTGAGGGCTTGTTATATGATCTATCTATGTTATTATTGTTGAGAGAACTTGCACTAGTGAAAGTATGAACCCTAGGCCTTGTTTCCTATCATTGCAATACCGTTTACGCTCACTTTTACCACTTGTTACCTTGCTGTTTTTATTATTTCAGATTACAAAAACCTATATCTACCATCCATATTGCACTTGTATCACCATCTCTTCCCTGAACTAGTGCACCTATACAATTTACCATTGTATTGGGTGTGTTGGGGACACAAGAGACTCTTTGTTATTTGGTTCCAGGGTTGTTTGAGAGAGACCATCTTCATCCTACGCCTCCTATGGATTGATAAACCTTTGGTCATCCACTTGAGGGAAATTTGCTACTGTCCTACAAACCTATGCACTTGCAGGCCCAACAATGTCTACAAGAAGAAGGTTGTGTAGTCGACATCAAGCTCTTTTGTGGCGCCGTTGACGGGGAGGCTAGGTAAAGGGCACTCACTTACACCCCGTCAACTAAGCCCTTTTCTGGCGCCGTTGCCGGGGAGGTGAGTGCTTGAAGGTATATCTTTAGATCTTGCAATCGAATCTTTTTGTTTCTTGTTTTAGCACTAGTCTGGTTTATAAAAGAAAACTACAAAAAAATGGAGTTAAGTTTGTCTCATACGCTTCACCTTTTTAATATCTTTCGTGAGTATGATGGAAAGGAAAATTGTGCTCAAGTGCTAGAAGAAGAATTACATAGAATACTTGGCATGAAATATGAGAATAATGAGCATGATTGCAATGTTTTTAGTATGAATTCCTTGAACATCCATGATGCTAATGATATGCAAAGCCACAAGCTTGGGGAAGCTATGTTTGATGAAGATGATATTTTTTGTCCCCCAAGCTTTGATGAGCAAATTTACTATGATGAAAGCATGCCTCCTATCTATGATGATTATTGTGATGACACGAATGCTTTAAAGAATAATGATAACCATGAAACTTGTCATCTTGATCTTAATTTTCAATCATATGATAGTTATTTTGTTGAGTTTGCTCCCACCACTATTGATGAGAAGAATTTTGCTTATGTGGAGAGTAGTAAATTTTCTATGCTAGTAGATCATGAAAAGAATGCTTTAGGTGCTGTTTATATTGTTGAATTCATTCATGATGCTACTGAAAATTATTATGAGGGAGGAATATATGCTTGTAGGAATTGCAATAATGTCAAGTTTCCTCTCTATGTGCTTCAAATTTTGAAGCTATGCTTGTTTTACCTTCCTATGCTTGTTGATTATTGTTCCCATAAATTGTTTGCTCACAAAATTCCTATGCATAGGAAGAGGGTTAGGCTTAAATGTGCTAGTCATATGCTTCATGATGCTCCCGTTATGTTCCAATTCTTATCTTTTATGTGAGCATCATTGTCATCATCATGCCTAGCTAAAAGGCATTAAAGAAAAGCGCTTGTTGGGAGACAACCCAATATTTATCCTTACTGTTTTTGTGTGTCCACATGATTATGCTACTGTAGTAATCATGTTTTATAGCTTTTGTTTCAATAAAGTGCCAAGTAAGACCTTTAGGATAGCTTATGGTGATAGTTGTGTTGATCCTGCTGAAAATCAGAAACTTTTGCACCCAGTAAATTAGTTTTGTTAATTCACAGAAACGGGATTCTAATCTGCTTCTTTTTGCTCTGGATTGGTAAACGAATTTCTTAGGACTTCCTAATTTGGTAAGATTTTTGTTTTTTCCAGAAGTATACGTTTGATACAGATTACTACAGACTGTTCTGTTTTTGACAGATTTTGTTTTCTATGTGTTGTTTGCTTATTTTGATGAATCTATGAGTAGTATCGGAGTGTATGAACTATAGATAAGTTGAAGTACAGTAGATATTACACCCATATGAATTTAGAATGAGTTCATTACAGTACCTAAGTGGTGGTTTTATTTTCTTATACTAACGGAGCTTACGAGTTTTCTGTTAAGTTTTGTGTTGTGAAGTTTTTAAGTTTTGGGTAAAGATTTGATGGACTACGGAATAAGGAGTGGCAAGAGCCTAAGCTTGGGGATGCCCAAGGCACCCCAAGGTAATATTCAAGGACAACCAAGAGCCTAAGCTTGGGGATGCCCCGGATGGCATCCCCTCTTTCGTCTTCGTTCATCGGTAACCTTACTTGAAGCTATATTTTTATTCACCACATGATATGTGTTTTGCTTGGAGCATCATTTCCTTTTGTTAGCTTTTGCTTGCTGTTAGTTATAATAATGTTTTGCATCTTTAGTTCCAATAAAGAAGTCAAGGATAGCCTTTGCCATGCTTATTTTGCTAGTATACATGTTGCTGTTTGAAAACAGAAAGTTTACCGCTGTTGCAAAAATTCCCTAGAAAAGAAAGAAAATGGTATAATGTTGATTTTTTTGCATATTGAGCTCTGATAAATTTATTACAGTGGGAATTTTAGGTCATAATTTTTGGGGTCAGGGAAGTATTGATACTCTTGCATTCTTTACAGACTGTACTGTTTTGGCAGATTGCTGTTATGATTGCATTGTTTGCATATGTTTGCTTGCTTAATGATTCTATTTCAAGATAGGAGTATTAAATATGCAGAGGCATTTAGTATGCAATTTGAATAATAATTTTAGTGATTTGTTACAGTAGAAAATGATAAGGTTTTTCATTGGTTTATACTAACCTATCTCACGAGTTCTTGTTGAGTTTGTTGTGAATGAAGCTTTTGATAAAAAGAGAAACCATGATATGAGAGGAATTGAGAAGACACAAAAGTTCAAGCTTGGGGATGCCCAAGGCACCCCAAGATAATATTTCAAGAAGTCTCAAGCATCTAAGCCTGGGATGCCCCAGTAGGCATCCCACCTTTCTTCTTCAACAACTATCGGTTAGTATCGGTTGAGCCTAAGTTTTTGCTTCTTCACATGAGTTGTGCTATCCTTGCAATGTAGTTTTCTTTAGCTTTGCTTGCTGTTTGAATAAAGTATCAAGATCTGAAATTATTAAATGAGAGAGAGTCTTCACATAGTTGCATAATTATTTAGCTACTCATTGACCTTCACTTATATCTTTCGGAGTAGTTTGTCATTTGCTCTAGTGCATCACTTATATCTTTTAGAGCATGGTGGTAGTTTTATTTTGGAGAAATAGTTGAACTCTCATGCTTCACTTAGATTATTTTGAGAGTCGTTAATAGCATGGTAATTTGCTTAATATTAATATACTTGGTATTCAAGATATGTGAAACTTTCTTTTGAGTGAATTGAATACTGAGATAAGTTTGATGCTTGATAACTGTTTTGAGATATGGAGGTGATAATATCAAAGTCATGCTAGTTGAGTAATTGTGAATTTGAGAAATGCTTGTGTTGAAGTTTGCAAGTCCCGTAGCATGCACGTATGGTTAAAGTTGTGTAACAAATTTGAAACATGAAGTGTACCTGGCTTGTGCATCCTTATGAGTGGCAGTCGGGGACGAGCGATGGTCTTTTCCTACCAATCTATCCCCCTAGGAGCATGCGCGTAGTACTTGATTTTTGATGGCTTCTAAATTTTGCAATAAGTATATGAGTTCTTTTGACTAATGTTGAGTCCATGGATTATACGCACTCTCACCTTTCCGCCTTTGCTAGCCTCTTCGGTACCGTGCATTGCCCTTTCTCACCTTGAGAGTTGGTGCAAACTTCGCCGGTGCATCCAAACCCCGTGATACGATATGCTCTATCACACACAAACTTCCTTATATCTTCCTCAAAGCAGCCACCATACCTACCTATCATGGCATTTCCATAGCCATTCCAAGATATATTGCCATGCAACTTCCATCATCATATTCATGACATACATTACTTTTGTCATATTGCCATTGCATGATCATGTAGTTGACATCGTATTTGTGGCAAAGCCACCATGCATTATTTTCCATACATGTCACTCTTGATTCATTGCACCATCCCGGTACACCACCGGAGGCATTCATATACAGTCATACCTTGTTCTAAGTTTCGAGTTGTAATCCTTATGTTGTAATCAATAGAAGTGTGATGATCATCATTTTTAGAGCATTGCCCAAATTAAAAAAAAGGAGAAAGGCCAAAAAAAAGAAGAAAGGCCCAAAAAAATATAAAAAAAGTGCAATGCTGCTATCTTTTTTCCACACTTGTGCTTCAAAGTAGCACCTTGTTCTTCATGTAGTGAGTCTCACATATTGTGCTTCAAAGTAGCACCTTGTTCTTCATGTAGCGAGTCTCATAAGTTGTCTTTTTATACTAGTGGGAATTTTTCATTATAGAACTTGGCTTGTATATTCCTACGATGGGCTTCCTCAAATGCCCTAGGTCTTCGTGAGCAAGCAAGTTGGATGCACACCCACTAGTTTTCTTTTGTTGAGCATTCATAGCTCTAGTGCATCCGTTGCATGGTAATCCCTACTCCTCATGTTGACATCAATTGATGGGCATCTCCATAGCCCGTTGATTATCCTCGTCAATGTGAGACTTTCTCCTTTTTTGTCTTCTCCACACAATCCTCATCATCATATTCTATTCCACCCATAGTGCTATATCCATGGCTCACGCTCATGTATTGCATGAAGGTTGAAAAAGTTTGAGATTATTTAAGTATGAAACAATTGCTTGGCTTGTCATCGGGGGTATAGAAGTTGGGAACATCTTTGTGTGACGAAAATGAAGCATAGCCTAACTATATGATTTTGTACGGATGAACTTTCTTTTGCCATGCTATTTTTAGAAGACATGATTGCTTTGATTAGTATGCTTGAAGTATTATTATTTTTGTGTCAATATGAACTTTTGTCTTGAATCTTTCGGATCTGAATATTCATATCACAATTAAGAAGACTTCCAGAACAGAAGATAGATCGGGAGTTCCGACGCCGCAAGCCTCTGTAGCCACCAAAAACCTCTCAGGAGCCCGTTCCGGCACCCTGCCGGAGGGGGATCCCATCACCGGTGGCCATCTTCATCATCCCGACGCTCTCCATGACGAGGAGGGAGTAGTTCACCCTCGGGGCTGAGGGTATGTACCAGTAGCTATGTGTTTGATCTCTCTCTCTCGTGTTCTCTCTCGTGTTCCCTCGATGTCACAATCTTGATGTATCCCGAGTTTTGCTATTGTAGTTGGATCTTATGATGTTTCTCACCCTCTACTCTCTTGTGATGAATTGAGTTTCCCCTTTGAAGTTATCTTATCGGATTGAGTCTTTTATGAGAACACTTGATGTATGTCTTGCCGTGATTATCTGTGGTGACAATGGAATATCCTGTGCCACTTGATGTATGTCTTGGTGATCAACTTGCGGGTTTCGTGACATTGGGAACCTATGCATAGGGGTTGGCACACGTTCTTGACTCTCCGATAGAAACTTTGGGGCACTCTTTGAAGTACTTTGTGTTGGTTGGATGAATCTGAGATTGTGTGATGCATATCGTATAATCATGCCCACGGATACTTGAGGTGACAATGGAGTATCTAGGTGACATTAGGGTTTTGGTTGATTTGTGTCTTAAGGTGTTATTCTAGTATGAACTCTTTTATAGATTGATCCGAAAGAATAACTTTGAGGTGGTTTCGTACCCTACCATAATCTCTACATTTGTTCTCCGCTATTAGTGGCTTTGGAGTGACTCTTTGTTGCATGTTGAGGGCTTGTTATATGATCTATCTATGTTATATTGTTGAGAGAACTTGCACTAGTGAAAGTATGAACCCTAGGCCTTGTTTCCTATCATTGCAATACCGTTTACGCTCACTTTTACCACTTGTTACCGTGCTGTTTTTATTATTTCAGATTACAAAAACCCATATCTACCATCCATATTGCACTTGTATCACCATCTCTTCACCGAACTAGTGCACCTATACAATTTACCATTGTATTGGGTGTGTTGGGGACACAAGAGACTCTTTGTTATTTGGTTGCAGGGTTGTTTGAGAGAGACCATCTTCATCCTACGCCTCCTACGGATTGATAAACCTTAGGTCATCCACTTGAGGGAAATTTGCTACTGTCCTACAAACCTGTGCACTTGCAGGCCCAACAACGTCTACAAGAAAAAGGTTGTGTAGTAGACATCAATCGCATCATATCTAATAAAGTATGGTTACGACGTTTGGACACACCATTACGCTGTGGTGTTCCAGGTTGAAAGGATCAAGAAGAGGTGTCTAGGGGGGGTGATTAGAGCCTCAACAAAGAAAAGTAGCAGTTTTAAAAATCTTTAAGTTAAGGTGGAGTTTTAGCACAAGTTTAAACATTCACAATACATTGCAAGCAAGCATGACAAGAGTATATGAGCAGCGGAAAGTAAAGCATGCAACTTGCAAGAAAGTAAAGGGATGGGATTGGAGTGTGCAAACGCAATTGGAGACGCGGAGATTTTTGGCATGGTTGTGATAGGTGGTGCTATCATACATCCACGTTGGTGGAGACTTCATCCCACGAAGGGTAACGGTTGCGCGAGTCGATGGAGGGCTCCACCCACGAAGGGTCCATGTAGAAGCAACCTTGTCTATCCCACCACGGCCATCGCCCACGAAGGAATTGCCTCACTTGGATAGATCTTCACGAAGTAGGCGATCTCCTTTCCCTTACAAACTCCTTGGTTCAACTCCACAATCTTGACGGAGGCTCCCAAGTGATACCTAACCAATCTAGGAGACAACACTCTCCAAAAGGTAATAGATGGTGTGTTGATGATGAACACCTTGCTCTTGTGCCTCAAATGAAAGTCTCCCCAACACCCAACTCTCTCTCACAGATTTGAATATGGTGGAAAGATGATTTGAGTGGAAAGCAACTTGGGGAAGGCTAGAGATCAAGATTCTTGTGGTTGGATTGGAATGTCTTGGTCTCAACACATGAGTGGGTGGTTCTCTCTCAAAAAATGAATGCTGGAAATATAGGCACATTCTGATGGCTCTCTCATGAATGGAGGATGGGTGGGGGGGTATATATAGCCTCCACACAAAATCTAACCGTTACACACAATTTACCAAACTTGGTGAGACCGAATACTAAAACTCGGTCAGATTGATATGGTTCAAAATGTGAATGTTAGGCTTTTTGGTGGGACCGATGTGCTAGGGTTAGGGTAAAACCTCAACTCGGTTTGACCGATTACACAAACTCGGTGAGACCGATTTTGGTAATAAGCAAACAGAGAGTTGGTCAAGCAAACTCGGTGGGACCGATTGCATATCTCAGTGGGACTGAAATAATTGCAACTGGCAATAGAGAGTTTGCAAGCCCATCTCGGTGAGACCGAGATCCCATCGGTGAGACCAAACTGATTAGGGTTTAAGGCAGTGGCTATGTCAAGTGAACTCGGTGGCGCCGGATAGATCAAGTCGGTGGGGGCCGAGTTTGACTTTAGGTTTAGGACATGTGGAAATGAGAAAGTGGTTGAGGGCTTTGGAGCATATCACTAAGCACTTTGAGCAAGCAAGCCATTAAGCAACACCTCATCCCCTTTTAATAGTATTGGCTTTTCCTATGGACTCAATTGATCTTGGACCACTAAAATGAAAATGTAGAGTCTTGAGCTTTTTGCCAATGTTTGTCCTTAGCATGTTGAATGGGTTCCACATCTCTTGTCCTGCCACTCCACTATTGAACTCATCAGAAATTACTAGATAAAAGTATTAGTCCAACAAGAAGTATGTTGACATTAATTACCAAAATCACCCAGGGAGCACTTGTGCTTTCAGTCTCCCCCTTTCTGGTAATTGATGACAACATATATATCAAAGCTTTAGATAAAGATATAAGGAATAGCAAGTAAAGCTTTGGAAAGACATGTAACATGCATAGGCCCCCCCTACATGTATGCAATCATATGAATATGGAATATAAGAGCATGTGAATGCATAAGAATGATAGAGCAAGCAATGAGTTACATGTATCTTGGCTATATGCATCGGAGCAACTGATGTGACTATAGGAAATGTACCTCCATGTTCATGAGTCCTTCTTGCAAACAATATGTACATCAGCAAGAGATCATCATGCACATGAGTGTGATGCATATACTTACCTTGTTGTCATGAGCTGGCTTCGGAAGAGATGAACCTGAGTAAACAAGGTTAGATAACACAGGAATATCTACTAAACAGAGCAAGAACAGTAAACCACAAGAGTACCAAGATTGGAATGACATGTAGTGAGTGAGTACTTAGTAATCTATTTGGATATAGACATGTCCCCAAAAAGTAAAGATATGTAATGATTTCAAAGATTTCCTTCCCTTAAATGTCTCTCTCCCCCTGAATCTTATTTGGATAATGGGAGAAGATAGGGAATAGAAAATCAGAGCAAAACAATAAATCAGATCAAAACAATCATAACACATACTAACATGTATTTCCCCTCTTGAAGACATGTAACTTCTCTCCTTTATGGATAATAAGCATCTGGAGAAGCTTAAGGTGTGCATTCTCTCTTATGTGATAAGCTTTCATGTGCTCTCTCTCCCCCTTTGACATCAATTTCTAAGAAGGGATCTTCTGGAGGATGAGTCAAGTAGGTTTGGTCCTTGAGTCACACTACAAAGCAACATGTGATATAAGATGCTGGTAGAGGACAAGAATCATTGCGTGGAGCTGGAATAAATATGCAGGATGCAAATGGCAAAGTGTTTTCTCAGCATTGAAATTGGTAACACCGAGTTTTTTTCCGGTGGCACCGAGTGGTTTCGGTTTAGCCGAAAGAAACAAACCGGTGAGGCCGAATTCAACATAGAGAGAAAACAATTGTCAGCTCAGCTCACTAGGCAAATAAGATCTCACAAAGATTTGCGAGGAATTAATGAAAGATTTGCAATGAATTGGATGCAGGGAATGCAAAACATTACAGAGAAAAGAAAAGAAATCTAGATGAAGTTTTTTAAAAGGGGGAACAAACATGCAGAGATAAATGCAAGAACATAGGGAAACACTAGAGAACTTCATCTAGAATTGGTCGGCAACAAAGTCACCTATGTTAGAGTATATTGACTGAGGAGTCAAGTGAGAACACTTGATCGTAGGGCATACTCATCGTTTAAGCTCGAAATGGGGTTGCCATTTTTCGTATAAGCAATTTTATGTATTCACATCTTGTTGAGATGCTTTGACCCATGTCTTGGGGTAAAGCTTCTCTAAGTTGGAATATCATACCTTGGTTGGTGGTGTTGATCTTGATCATGTAGTTTACCTTGTGTGGGATGCTCAAGGTTGATGTAGCTCATCAAAAGTTGGGAGCACCACTTGCAGTTTGAGTTCACCTACCTACATGGGTTAGTCTTGCAAGGAAGAGCACTTGTATATCCAAAATGACAAGCATGAAGTTTGATACGTTGATATATATATATATATATATATATATATATATATATATATATATATATATATATCGAGAGAGAGAGAGAGAGGCACTATTCTAATCTTGGGATTAGAATAACTATTTGGATCACAGCCAGCCCTATATAGGAGCCACTAGGTGTTCCCGAACTCCCGAAAACCCCACCGGGTAGATTACAGAAAAAACATCTCCCCACCCGCTGGCCCGATCCCCACAGTGACCTCCCTCGATACCCTTCCCCGAGTGCCGCCACCCTCCCTGGATCTCGCCGCCCCGCGCGCCTGCTCCCGCCAGCCGACCTACCCAAGGCGCCGCCCCCCTCCCCCGACGTACGAGCGCGAGGTCACTGGGCGCCGCCCACGCCACCGGGAACCTGCTGCCGCACTTCCGCCATGTCCACACGCTCCTCCGCGCCCCAATCGCCGCCGCCGCCGGGGATCCTCGAGCACCATCGACCTGGCACGCTGTCCATGGTCGCCTCCCCACGCAGTCCCCTTCTTGCTGCCGACGTGAATCCGGTCAACCCCTTCCTCTTCTCATTTTCTTCCTTCGGTGATCTCTGCTGGATCCTGTCGCCGTCAACACCAAGCATTGGAAACCCGGGCCTGCACTCCATCGCTGCCATGGACTGCTCCGCTGCCATCCCCGTCGTGATGTGTCCACGGACTGCTCCCTGCTCTCATGCGTAACTCCCCTCCCGCCTCCTCCTCTTCTTGTCCGCCCCCCCGGGCCAATCCCGCCACCATGCGTTGGCTCTGCACCCCCTTCCTTGGCATCCCCGCGCGTGACCTTCTCTGGCGCCTGTGATCGACCTTCCTGGTGTCTCTTGCTTGAACCTGTGCACCACTGCTTCCGAACCAGCTCTACTCGTTCAAGTTACAGGTAACTTTGATATTTGTTTCTCCAATATTGTTGTTATGGATGCTTCTCTGCTGTTCATCTTAGTATGCTAAAAAAGAATCATGAATGATTGGGTCTGTATCTGCATAAAAGAGATCCCCTTTATGAGTATTGATTTGATAATTCATTTCATATGTTGTTAAAAAAAGAATTAACTGTGATGTGAGGAATTGAGATGTATGTGATAATGCGTGTGTTCATGCACTGGTGTGTGTGTGTGTGTGTGTGTGTGTGTGTGTGTGTGTGTGTGTGTGTGTGTGTGTGTGTGTGTGTGTGTGTGTGTGTCCGAGGATCTTTCTGAACTTCTTCGCCTCAACAAAAAGAGAATCCTAATGTGTAGTTCTTGTGTGTGTGTTTTGTCCTTCATATCATTTTCTTCAGGGGCAGTGGAAATCACCCTCACCCTGATCCAATCTACAGCACCGCCCCCCGAGTCCTCCGAACGCATCCCCGGGCCGTTCAACAATTTTATCCTGGTCCGTTCGCCTTGACCCTAAGCCGTTCAACGACGGAGCCGCCGGCTGTTCATGAACATAGCACCCGGGATCTTGCTGCCCACCATCCAGTTCAACTTTTGCTGAATTCGGTAAAGGGAGACGCCGACTCCTTCCCCCTCCAGCGCACTACCTAAGCCCCTCTGCCCAGCGTCACCGCGACCAGGGGCCCCCGTCTCCCGCCCCTCCGGCCTTCTTCCCTGGAGCCGGAGGCCTCCTTCTTGCACAGAGCCAGCGGCGGCTCCGCCTTCCTTAGTCGTGGTTTTCCTTATGTTCACCTCAGTCATCTACTGCACCGTTAGTGCACTCAGTGGCGTTAAGAAAATTTGTGTTGTATGACCTGAAGATGTTTGTTTCAGTGTAGGGAAATCAAAACACTTCGGCTCCCTCCGAACTAGCAGTCCGTCACCTTGGTCACGAGTAGTCGATCGCCTCGCAAGCTAGCAATTTGTTGCCGATGTTGCTCCTCTTGATTGTGTAGGTCGAGCTGCTCCTGTGTCGGTTAGCCGTCCTGGGCCCTACCACCGGCTCCCTCGAGCTCTTCCGCCCTTCTGCTCCATCCTCTGCCCATCAACCGCTGGACCCTGAGCTCGACCAGCCTCAGTCGTGTGTGCAACCATGCACTGGTGCGCTCTGTTTGTGGTGTGTTCGTGCGTGCGTGCCCTGTTTTGGCTGCGTACGTGTGTGGTGTTGTGTTGGAAAGTTAAGCTACTGTATATTGGGAAGAGCTAATTCATTTTCAGTAAAGATACTGCCTCAGTGCCTTCTTCTCGAATCAAACATTTAGCTTGCTATGCGTTTGGAGAAAAGAATAAACAAGATATCTCAAACCGGCCCTGGTTGGATATGGTGAGAGAAGATGCTAATTTTGTGGTGGAGAATTGTAGTAACGCCAAGTTAGTGCTTGTTTTGTGTATAAAAAGGATTACGTACATGTAATTATTGTATGACCAGGCCACTAGAGATTTTGTTTTGCAGGTGTACAATGTCTTTTCGCTACAGATCCTTATGGTCAATGATCTCCAAATTTTACTGTCTTTACTCTGCTTGTGCAACAAGTTCAAATATACGAAATATAAAAGTTCAAATATGTAAAAGAGAAAAAAAGTTAGTCTACAAAATTTACTTCTAAAAAGATCATGTAAATTAGCACAGAAGTTCAAATATAAAATCAACAAAAATATTTTCATGTTTACAAACCCAAAAGAAGGTCATTAAAAAAAGTATCTCAAACAATTTTGTAAAAAAAGATTTTCTCTGTTAAAATAAACCTAGAAGCTCAAATTTAAAATCGAAGCGGCTCGAGGTCTATCAAAAAGTAGGATTTTTCCCGTCACTAAAAGAAATAAACCAGGAAGTCCATATTAAAAAGATGGAGAAGTTCGATGATTATAGAAAACTCAGATTTTCCTCGTTATTAAAGAATGGAAACAAGAAGTTCAAAAATTAAATAACCAGCAGTTCAACTTTTAAAAATATAACGCTTCAAAATTTCATAAAAAAGATTAAGAAATAAAACCAGGAAGTCCATATTAAAAAGATGGAGAAGTTCAATGATTATGGAAAACTCATATTTTCCTCGTTATTAAAGAATGGAAACAAGGAGTTCAAAAATAAAATAACAAGAAGTTCAACTATTAAAAATAGAGCGCTTCAAAATTCTTAAATAATGATTAAGAAAATTAGATTAAAAATTTATAAAAACTCAAATATTTTCACGTAACCGAGAGAAGATCAGGTTGATAACTGCCAGAAGTTCATGTACTACACACTGTGCATTTGTATGAAAAAAGAATGAAAAAGCAAAGGCTACAAGTTTCGTTGCTAGAAGTTCAAGTGCTCAACCCGAGAAAGTTCAAAAATTCTTGTGAGAGAGGTTGAACAAAAATACGTGACAGAAGTTTAAGGTGAAAACAGCGGGAAGTTCAAGCAAAGGCTAAAATTTCGTTGCTAGAAGTTCAAGTGCTCAGCCCGAGAAAGTTCAAAAATTCTTGTGAGAGAGGTTGAACAAAAATACGTGACAGAAGTTCAAGATGAAAACAGCGGGAAGTTCAACTACTACATGAAATGCATTTCAGATAAGAATATAAGCATAGAAAACTAAAAGCTTCGAAGGTTTGATGTAAGAAGTTCACGTGCTCCTCCCGATGAAGTTCGAGATCTCTAGTGCAAGACGTCCAACCATCAACTACATGATAAAAACAAGTAAAAATGATGTTGTTTTTGCCATTTTTAATACTGCTCTCAAACGGTAACGAATTTGTGACAATTGTCTTGATGAAAAATTTAGTTGCTCGAAGTTCAAGTGACCTGCCCGGGAAAGTTCAAAAAAGGATTTTGCCCGTTACTAACAAATAAAACTAAGAAGTTCAAATTTAAAAAATGGTGAAGTTCATTGTCTGTAAGAAATGCAAATTTTTCTCATAATTTTTCCCATTACGAATGAAAAACACAAGAAATTCAGTTCGAAAATATCCAAGAAGTTATACGATGTTTATTACAAAATTAGCATTTTTTCCCGTTACAAATGAATGACACCAAGAAGTCCGAATTGGAAAAAACCAGGAAGTTCAGTTTTAAAACTTACAATAGTTCAATGTATATGAAAAAATAGATTTTCCTCGATAATAAATAATAAACCAAGAAGTTTAATTTCAGAAAATGGAGCAGTTCAATATTTATCACCAAAACTTCAATTTTTCCAATTGCTAACGAATAAACCAAGATGTTCAGTTCGAAATAACAAAGAATTTGTATAATGTTTATTACAAAACTAAGATTTTTTCCGTATAAAAATCAAATGCAATTCTTTACTGAAAATATAAAAAGGTGAAGTTCAAATTACAATAACAGAGAAGTTCAGAGTTTATTAAAACCTAGGATTTACCTATTGAAAAAATAAAAAACATAGCGCCATTTTTTGCACTTTTAAAAACAACTCATAAATGAAAAGAATGGTTGATAGAAGTTCAATTGCTCAGCGAGGAAAATTTCAAAAAAATCTTGTGAGAAAGGTTCACCGTGTATTTAGATATCCAAAATACATAAAAAATATGTTTTTTTGTGTTTTAAAATAATTCTCTCAAACCAGAGAAAAGTTCAAAGTGATAACAACCGGAAGTTCACGTACTACATGGTGTGTATTTCATACAAGAAAAATACAAATAAAGTGAAACAGAGTGAAGTTCAAACAGACATGCCCTAGAAGTTCAACTACTTCAGGCAGTGCGAAAAACAGCACGTCAAAAAATAGCACGTCAAAAACAGAGTGAAGTTCAAACATACATGCCCGAGAAGTTCAACTACTTCACGCAGTGCATTTCCATTCGCGATGAAGGCAGAAATCATGATCTTGTCATTTTCTAAATTACTTCAAAACGATAGGAATATCATTTGTGTAAATTCAAGTCCTCGGTCGGAGAAAGTTAAAAAAATATTGTGAGAGGTTTGTATAAAAAGAATATCATTTGTGTAACACTGACAAAATGGATGGGAAAATTACAAACAAAAATATGTCACAGAAGTCCAACGTGAAAACAGCAGGAAGTTCAACTACTACACTGAATGAATTTCACAAGAAAAACTTTTAAAACTATCGCAAGTATAAAAAAATGATCAACACGGAAAAGTTGCGTGTTTATAGCAGCTTTCCATCGGTATATCACTTGCTTAATTCCGGTGAGTGAATGAAGAGCTACGAGCAAAAAAAATTCTGTTTCGCGATAAAGGCAGAACGAGTGATCTCGCCGTTTATGAAATTACTTGAAAATTGCTGGGATTCAAAGAAAACTATCAACATGAAAAAGTATTGCATTTTTCGTAGCTTTTTAACAGTATATTATTTGCCTCGATCCGATGAAGTTTGTAGAAATTACGGCGAAAATACATTTTTAGCTATTTTCAAAATCAACATAAAAGCATAATGAATTTGGAGAAACAATATATACCAAAAAGTTTCGCATTTGTTCAGGCTTTCCAACGCCATATGATTTGCTACGTTCGGACGTATGATTAAAAAAATATCGAAAATACAAACTTGGTACAAATTGTACTATTTTCTAAATTACTCTTAAACTATTCAAAATTAGAAAAAAAAACTTTCAACATGAGAAAAAGCGCATTTTCATAAGCTTTCCAACGCCATATCATTTGTCTCAATTGGATTAGGCATTTAGAAATGGCAACTAAAATACGAAGTCGGTTGTTCGATTTGCGAAATTTTATGATTTTCCACATTACTCTTTAACCATAGTGAATTAGAAAAAACTTTCAGCATGTGGAAGGAGTGGTTTTACAGCAGCTTTCCAACGCCATATTATTTGCCTCATTCCGATAAACGGCTTAGAAATGCGATTGAAAATATGATTCACGTTTTTTGTATGAAGAAAAAACGGTTTTCAAAATTGTTCTTAAACCACTTACATTTTTCCCAAATTTGAAGTTGGGTCATCATACTGGTGTCCATAGCTTTCCAACGGTATATCGCAAGCCCCATTTGGGCAATGTTGACGGAAGTTCAACCTAGCACTATGGGAAGTTCAGGTCGAACAAATCAGGCAGTAAAATTGCAAAAAAAAAACACAATTTCATCACGACCTGAGAGCAAAATACGCAAGCGAGCGATATTTCTATTTAAAACCGGTATTTAGTTGCTAAAAAACTTTTCTAGATTACACTAACATCATATAGAACATTACTAACCAGAATAATTCGCGAGGGAAGCCACTATTGCAAAGATAGCCCAAAGGTCGGATCGTATAGAGGGAAGTTCAGGCGCGTGTACAAATAAAAATACATCGCAGAAGTTCAACGTGAAAATAGCATGAAGTTCAACTACTACGCTGAATGAATTTCAGATGAAAAACTTTTAAAATCGTTGCGAGTATGAAAAAATGATCAACACGGGAAAGTTGCGTGTTTACAGCAGCTTTCCATCGGTATATCACTTGCTCAATTCTGGTGAGTGGATGGAGAGCAAGGAGCAGTGGATAGAGATATATGAGAAAATAAAAGCACGTGAAAAACAGAGTGAAGTTCAAGTACACGTGCCGAGAAGTTCAGGTTCTTCGCGCGGTGCATTTTTGAAGAATCAGTTTCGCGATAAAGGCAGAACGAATGATCTCGCCATTTTTGCAATTACTTGAAAACGGCTAGGAATCAGAGAAAACCATCAACATGGAAAAGTTTCGCATTTTTCGTAGCTTCTCAGCGGTATATTATTTGCCCCATTCCGATAAAGTATGTAGAAATTATGCCAGAAATACGTTTTATTCATTTTCCGATTTGACTTAAAACTGTAAGGAATTAGGAGAAATAATATATACAAAAAAGTTTCGCATTTGCTCAAGCTCTCCAACGCCGTGTCATTTGTTGCATTCAGACGTACGGTTAAAAAATTAGCTCGAAAATATGAACTCGGTAGAACTTGTACCGTTTTCTGAATTACTTTTAAACCATTCCAAATTAGAAAAAACTTTTAAACTGAAAAAGTAGAGCATTTTCACAAGCTTTCCAATGCCATATTATTTGCCTCAAATGGATTAGCCGTTTAGAAATTACATTGAAAATACGAAAAACGCGTCCAAATGGACAGCACTATTATCATGGTTGATAGAGCCTGCCTCCCGCGCGCCATGCCCGATCCAGCCTGCCTCCCGCGTCCCCGTCCCCCTCCGCCCAGCCTCCCCCGCCTCCCCTAGAGCTTCTTCCCCGGGGCCGTTCAAACCCCGGTCGAAGCAGCCGGCGCCGCTCCCCCCAAATCGCGCCGCCATCACCGTCACTGGGTTGCGCCGCCACCGCCGCCCTCCCCAACCGGCGCCCCCCGGCAGGAATGCGCCACCGCTCCCAACTGGTACCCCCACCGGAACGCACTACCCCCACCACCAACCGGCGTCGCCCCCCGTCGGGAACTCACCACCGCCCCCAACCTCCAGCTTCGCCCTCCGCTATGGCGGCCGCCGGCGGCCTTCCATCCGCGCTGGAGTCGCCCCATGCCAGGATTTGGCCCCGCAGAGCCCCTCGCCTGAATCTGGCCCCGGCGATGCCCCACGACTGGCTCCGGCCGTCGCGCTGCCTCCGCCCTGGATCTGGCCACCGTGCTGCCTCCTCCCTCTCGATACGGTCGCCACGACACCTCCTCCCCCAAGACCAGCCTGCGGGACAGCTCTGGCCGCCGTCACCAGGGAGCCCCGCCGCCTACCTCCCTCAGATGCCCCGTCCCACATGTCGGATACCGCCATCGCGCTAGGATGCCCACGCGCCGGATCCCGCCACTGTACCAGGCTCCATCTCCAACCCGCCGCTGGTATGGTCCGGCTCTTCCACTCCCGCTGGCCACCAGCGCGAGCCCGCCGCCCGCCATCACCTGCCGTCATAGGCACCCCCTAGTCATCCTCCCCAGCTCAGGCAAGTGAGCGCGAGCAGCAAGTAGACGAAAAGTTCTGCCCAACGCCCCTAGACTTCCAACACATCGTGATGCATTTTTTTATGTGCTATTGGATGCATAATTATCACTATATGCGTTTGTATTTCCCGACAGGTTTCTTCATGCATTTCGTGGTGATGGATAGAAATTCTTTCTTTGTTTATATAGAAGTTCAAAATGAATAAAAATGGCGGTCCGATGTTTATTGAAAGCCACTTTGTTAAAATCTACTAGATCTGAGATTCCCATGTGCAGAAAATCCTGGTAGGAAAAGTTCCCATGAACAATGTGAAAAATGTTGTTTCAGATGAATCAGTGTTTTTGCTTGATTTATGTTATAGCGCGTGGTTTGAAGTTCATGTTCTCAAGATCGTGAAATTCAAAAAACTGTACCTGAGAAAATTTCAATAAGAGCTTTCTTTGCGTAGTGCTTCAAACATATTATTTGCTCATCGTGCTAATGGGGTCGTGGCCCGGGAAGTTCAAACCTTTTGTTTGTGGAAAAATGCCGGTTTCAAACAAGATAAACAAATCCAACATATGATACACCGGGATAAGGTTGTTTTTTAAATTCATTGTGCACATAAAATGATCATTGGAGACATTGACATATTTGTCTTGTTATTTCTCACTACGTTCATTTTTTAGGTGTTGGAAAATGTGTAGAAGAAGTTCAAGTTAAAATAATTGGGCGATTCAACATTTATATAAGAATCAAAATTTTCATAAAAAAGATTAAGAAATAAAACCAGGAAGTTTAACTTAAAAAGATGCAGAAGGTCGATGATTATAGAAAACTCAGATTTTCCTCGTATTAAAGAATGAAAACAAGAAGTTCAAAAATAAAATAACAAGAAGTTCAACTTTTAAAAATAGAGCGCTTCACAAATTCATAGAAAAAAATTAAGAGATAAAACCAGGAAGTCCAAATTAAAAAGATGCAGAAGTTCGATGATTATAGAAAAACTCAGATTTTCCTCGATACTAAATATTAAACCAAGAAGTTCAATTTCAAAAAAGGTAGCAGTTCAATATTTATTATAAAAACTCAAAATTTTCCCGCTGCTAACGAATAAACCAAGAAGTTCAGTTTGAAATAACCAAGAAGTTCGACATTTACTAAAAAACACTCGAACTTCTCCCATTTCTAAAAATACACAAAGAGGTTCAAAAATTGAAAAAAATAGAGCGGTTTGGTGTCTATAAAAATTCATTTTTTTGTTGCTAAAGGGTAGCACGTTTTGTCATTTATTTTTTTTTTAAGCAACCCCATTTCAAAAATAAAGTCAGGAATTTCAAACTAAAATGGAATAGTTTGATGCATACAACAAACTCAAATTCTTCTTTGTTTTCATGCAAAATTAACGTATGAAGTTCCATTTTAAAAAGGTTCTATGATGTTTACTTAAATTATTTTTTTCTTTTATAAGAATAAAACTAAGAAGTTCAAATTAAAAAAGCAGAGAAGTTCAGAGATTATAAAAACCTGGGATTTACATGCTCAATTTTGATGTATGTTTTAGAACTTGGGGCAAAAAAAAGGAGATAGCAGTTCAAAAGTGACAACATCTTGAAGTTCACATACTACATGGTGTGTGTTTCATATGAGAAAAAAAGAATGAAAAGGCAAAGTCTAAAAAATTGTTGCAAGAAGTTCAAGTGCTTGGCCGGTGGAAATTCAAAAATACTTGTGAGAGAGGTTCACCATGTGTTTACATGTGCAAAAACACACACAAAAATGTTGTTTTTGTGAATTAAAATAATTCTCTCAATCCACTACAAATTTAAAGCAAAAATGCTCTACATTAAAAAGTTTCTCATATTCAACAACTTTCCAAGGTGTATAAATATTCTTATTCCAGAAAACGGTTAAAACAAAATGGTGCATGTGTGTTCGAAACAAAAGCTTAACCATATTAGAAAACGTTATGTCATTTTAGCAGGTTTGCAAAGGTATATTATTTGTGCAACTCCAATGTATAGCTGGGGGATTACGGACAGAAAAACGTGACAGAAGTTCAAGGTGAAAAACAGCGGGAAGTTCAACTACTACACGAAATGCGTTTCAGAAGAGAAATAAAAGAATACAAAACTAAAAGCCTAAAAGGTTTGTTGCAAGAAGTTCACGTGCTCCACCCCTGCACTGTTCAAAAATTATATTTACGAGATGCCCGTCATTCATTTACATGTTGTTTTAAAAAGCAAAAAACAACATTCTTTTGCCATTTTAAAAACTGCCCTCAAACGACAACGAATTTGTAACACATGTCCACATGAAAAACTTGTTGTGATTCATAAGCTTTCCACTAGGTATATTATGTGCCACATTTCGATGAACGGTTTAAAATTTTCATGTATACCATTTAAAACACGTTTTGATGTATTCAAAAAATTCTTACCTGTTGAAAGAAGTTCATAGTGAAAACAACGAAAAGTTCAAGTACTGCAAGGAATGCATTTCTGGGGAGAATAAAAATATAGAAAAATAAAAGCTTAAAAGGTTTGTTGAAACAAGTTCAAGTGCTCTGTCCGGAGAAGTTCAAAAATTCTTGCGAGAAAGGTTCACCTTGTATTTCCATGTTCGATTTTTTTCATATAAAAATCGAATACAATTCTTTACTCAAAATATAAAAAGGTGAAGTTCAAACTGAAATAATAGAGAAGTTCAGAGTTTATTAAAACCTAGGATTTACCATTTCAAAAAATAGAAAACACAACGCCATTTTTTGCACTTTTAAAAACAATCTCATAAACGTAAAAATGATTGCTAGAAGTTCAAGTGCTCGGCGAGGGAAAGTTCAGAAATTCTTGTGAGAGAGGTTCACCGTGTATTTAGATGTCCAAAATACATAAAAAATATGTTGTTTTTTGTGTTTAAAATAATTCTCTCAAACCAGAGAGAAATTCAAAGTGATAACAACCAGAAGTTCACGTACTACATGGTGTGTATTTCATATAAAAATACAATAAAGTAAAACAATGTGAAGTTCAAACAGACATGCCCAAGAAGTTCAACTACTTCACGCAGTGCAAAAAAAAGTACGTCAAAAAACAGTACATCAAAAATTAGAGTGATGTTCAAACAGACATGCCCGGGAAGTTCAACTACTTCACGCAATGCATTTCCATTCACGATTAAGGCAGAAAATCATGATCTCGTCGTTTTCTAGTTTACTTCAAAACGACAGGAATATCATTTGTGTAAGTTCAAGTCCTCGGTCGGAGAAAGTTAAAAAAATATTGTGAGAGAGGTTTGTACAAAAAGAATATCATTTGTGTAACAATGACGAAATGTATGGGAAAATTACAAACAAAAATACGTGAAGTCCAACGTGAAAACAGCAGGAAGTTCAACTATTACACTGAATGAATTTCACAAGAAAAAC
Organism: Aegilops speltoides; assembly: GCA_021437245.1. NCBI lineage: Eukaryota > Viridiplantae > Streptophyta > Magnoliopsida > Poales > Poaceae > Aegilops > Aegilops speltoides. The sequence goes on along the minus strand of CM038144.1, from coordinate 107,734,000 downwards.
TTTAAAACCGTTGTGAGTATGAAAAAAAGATCAACACGGAAAAGTTGTGTGTTTATAGCATCTTTCCATCGGTATATCACTTACTTAATTCCGGTGAGTGTTCCGGTGGTTGAATGAAGAGCTATGAGCAAAAAAAGCACGTGAAAAACAGAGTGAAGTTCAAGCAGAACTGCCACAGAAATTCAAGTACTTCACGCGATGCATTTTCGACGAATCTGTTTCTCGACAAAGGCAAAACGAGTGATCTCGTCATTTTTGTAATTACTTGAAAATGGCTGGGATTCAGAGAAAATCATCAACATGAAAAAGTTTCACATTTTTCATAGCTTTTCAACAGTATATTATTTGCCCCATTCCGATGAAGTTTGTAGAAATTACGGCGAAAATACATTTTTAGCCATTTTCAAAATCAACGTAAAACCGTAATGAATTTGGAGAAGCAATATATACCAAAAAGTTTCGCATTTGTTCAGGCTTTCCAACGCCATATCATTTGCTACTATCGGACGTATGATTAAAAAAATAGATCGAAAATACAAACTTGGTAGAACTTGTACCATTTTCTAAATTACTCTTAAACAATTCAAAATTAGAAAAAACTTTCAACATGAGAAAAAAACGCATTTTCATAAGCTTTCCAACGCCATATCATTTGTATCAAACAGATTAGGCGTTTAGAAATGGACACGAAAATACAAACTCGATTGGTCGGTTTGCGAAACTTTATGATTTTCCACATTACTCTTTAACCATAGGGAATTAGAAAAAACTTTCAGCATGTGGAAGGAGTGGTTTTACAACAGCTTTCCAATGCCATATTATTTGCCTCATTCCGATAAATGGTTTAGAAATGCAACCGAAAATACGATTCACATTTTTTGTATGAAGAAAAATCAGTTTACAAAACTGCTCTTGAGCCACTTACATTTTGCCAAAAATTGAAGTTGGGTCATGATACTGGTGTCCATAGCTTTCCAACTGTATATCGCAAGCCCCATTTGGGCAATGTTGTTGGAAGTTCAACCTAGCACTAGGGAAGATCAGGTCGAACAAATCAGGCAGCAAAATTGCAAAAAACGCAATTTCATCACGACCCGAGAGCAAAATCCGCCAGCGAGCGAGATTTCTATTTAAAACCAGTATTTAGTTGCTAAAAAACGTTTCTAGATTACACTAACATCATATAGAACACTACTAACCAGAATAATTCGGTGGGGAAGCCACGGTTGCAAAGATAGCCCGAAGGTCGGGTTCGTACAGAGGGAAGTTCAGGCGCGTGTACAAACAAAAATATGTCACAGAAGTTCAACGTGAAAACGGCATGAAGTTCAACTACTATGTTGAATGAATTTTAGATGAAATTTTTTTAAAATCGTTGCGAGTACGAAAAAATGATCAACGCGGGAAAGTTGCGTGTTTACAACAGCTTTCCATCGGTATATCACTTGCTCAATTCCGGTGAGTGGATGGAGAGCTAGGAGCAGTGGATAGAGATATACGAGCAAAAAAAGCACGTGAAAAACAGAGTGAAGTTCAAGTACACGTGCCGAGAAGTTCAGGTTCTTCACGCGGTGCATTTTTGAAGAATCGGTTTCGCGATAAAGGCATAATGAATGATCTCGCCATTTTTGCAATTACTTGAAAACGGCTAGGAATCAGAGAAAACCATCAACATGAAAAAGTTTCGCATTTTCCGTAGCTTTTCTTCGGTATATTATTTGCCCCATTCCGGTAAAGTATGTAGAATTTATGCCAAAAATACGTTTTTACCCATTTTCAAATTTGACTTAAAACTATAAGGAATTAGGAGAAACAATATATACAAAAAAGTTTTGTATTTGCTCAAGCTTTACAACGCCGTATCATTTGTTGCATTGGGACGGATGATTAAATATTAGCTCAAAAATACGAACTCGATGGAACTTGTACCATTTTCTGAATTATTTTTAAACATTAGCGGTAGTACAAGGAGGGGCCTTGAGACATTCCAATCTCTATTTTTGTGCAGATCAACTAAAATTAAGCACCCCAGTTTGCAGAAATGCTTAAACATTAACAATGGGAGTAGTTGATGAAACATATACTAACAAAGAGAAGCACTTTCTTTATCTACATTGGAAATGAAATGATAGAGAGGACACTCGCTCTATTTTAACTGTATTATTACTTCATTTTATCAGTGGCACTAGGGTCGAGCAGGTGGCAAATGAGGTGTACCGTGCGTCGCAAGGATGGAGGCCGAGGGTGCTTAGATTGGGATGCTGAAGCTGGCTCTTTCAGTCCCTATCTTCCCCTCTGATGTTTTTGTGGTAGCATTTGGGTTGTAATCCAAACTTGGTCGAGCTGGTGCTGCATCCCCCTACCTGCCTAGCTTATGTGGCGAACTTGTCTCCTGCTAGTACTCAGTCCGTTCTAGTAGTAGTTGCATAACTACCCGTTTACACTGAGATGTTGTCGGATAATGGTTCTCTATGGTTGGATTTCTTTAATGAAACCGAAGGAAACCCTCTCTTTCGATATATATATATATATATATATATATATATATATATATATATATATATATATATATATATATATATATCAGTGCCACTAGCGGTGCCAAAACATTGCCTCAAATTAATAGTGCCACTAGATTAAGGTGCAAAATAATAACATTACTGCTTTATCATGGCAGTGCCAAAACAGTAGCACAAGAGCAGACTCAACATGCAGGATCTTTGGCAAACGGTCAGACCAAAAAGGAACATACCTCGTGATGGAACCATGTCTGCAGTCAACGCCATCGTAGAAGGGATGACACCAGTCACCAACATGGATGATTCAATTCATGGGACCTTTTGGTGCAGTTCACCTAAAATGAAGCAATGTCCCATGAGCTAGCAGCTTCTTCTTCAATTTTTTTAAGAAAAGGGCTCCAGCCCCGGTTCCATTTCCATCAGAAAACGAAACCCAAAGAGCTTCTTCTTCATTAGTTGCAATAAAATTGAGCAACATCAAGGTTGGTTGTGAAGCTCCTGGAATGTTCAACTATATATATATATATATATATATATATATATATAATCAGTGCCACTAGCGGTGCCAAAACATTGCCTCAAATTAATAGTGCCACTAGATTAAGGTGCAAAATAATAACATTACTGCTTTATCATGGCAGTGCCAAAACAGTAGCACAAGAGCAGACTCAACATGCAGGATCTTTGGCAAACGGTCAGACCAAAAAGGAACATACCTCGTGATGGAACCATGTCTGCAGTCAACGCCATCGTAGAAGGGATGACACCAGTCACCAACATGGATGATTCAAGTCATGGGACCTTTTGGTGCAGTTCACCTAAAATGAAGCAATGTCCAATGAGCTAGAAGCTTCTTCAAATTTTTTAAGAAAAGGGCTCCAGCCCCGGTTCCATTTCCATCAGAAAACGAAACCCAAAGAGCTTCTTCTTCATTAGTTGCAATAAAATTGAGCAACATCAAGGTTGGTTGTGAAGCTCCTAGAATGTTCAACTATAATTTGGATATCATTTGTCTAGTTCAACTAAGATCAAGCGTGAAATGTATGTCTCTGTCTGCACAAAAAAGGTGGAAAGGAGGGTAAAAACAATTGATGAAACATACATCAAATGAAAACAAGCATCTTCCTTATCTGAATGGCAATGCTACAAGGACAGTAGCAATTTCTAAAGTAGCAGCATTGCTAGATATTAATGTGGGCATTAGGATTAACTATGACAACCATTAAATACGACATTACTTTAATGGTGCCATTGCTTCATTTTCCCATCAACATTGGTTTAACGTGTCCTTACTTTTAGCAGTGCGACTGCTACATTTTACCAGTGGCATTACATAAGAGTGGCTCGGGGCAACAAACATCAGAATAGGATATATGGGTTGATCCCATTTTTGTTCGGTATAGCCACCTTATACTCTGTGAGGCTAGGAAATCTAGTGCTGGACTTACTCTGTTGACTTGTCCCCCAGTCCCCACTTTCTTTCCTTTTTCAACCAATAGATCGGGTTTATATTGAGTTTGTACTGCGTTTCCCATTTCCCTATTAGAACTAGAGACCAGTTGGATAGCCAGTCTTTGCTACTTTTCGCCCCCATTATTTCCTCTTTCAACCAAGTCCTAGATTCAGGTAACAAATCTTCCCCCACCACCCACCCCTTTCTTCCTTGTTTGAACCAAGTAGTACTAGATTCGAGTGCACGAACTAGTTTTACCTCTTAACAGTAAAAAAATTAGGTGGCTTTCGAACAGCCAATCGATCATGTCTACGAGGGGGCCTGAGAAATAGTAAAAGATACAAATGCAGCGACGTCAGGAGCTTGGGAAGTAGAGCAAGGCCGGTTTCGAAGGAAGTTATACCTGAGGGTCGCCGGGATGTCGCTAGGTGGGCGGCGGGAGGCTGGATCTACCCATACTACGGCAGCAAGGAAGAAGGGGTAGGAGGCCCTCTCTAGCCAGCGGTGCTTGGGAGAGAACGGCAAGGCATGCTGATCGGGATGCACCGGCAGTGGGTAAGAGCCGTCGCCGAGGACAACCACGTGAACTTTGCACCTTCTCACCTTCCCCGGCGGAGAGGATCCGGCTGGATCTGTGACCAGCGGTGAGCAGAGAGAGAGAGAGAGAGAGAGAGAGAGAGAGAGAGAGAGAGAGAGTGGCCACCGCTGTTGTGTTTAGATCTGGAGAGAATGAGACGGTGTGAAGAGAGCAACAGTAGCAAGCAAGCGCGGAGGGTCCTGCCTATATAGTGGAGTACTGCTAGTTTTCTTTTGTCTACCGGAGCCGGCTTGACCTCGTCAATGAATGTCTTCATGCACGTGCCCCGGAGGCGCAGTTGTCCTCATTTTGATCTGAAGCACCGGAGTATAACATATAACACGAAAAAATACCACATGACAAGAAACCATAACCTCACTGCCCAAAGGAGACAACATGAATCCTGAGGGACAAACTAGACGAGGATCAAAGCTCAAATTAAAGATAAACTTGTAGAAAAGGGGTCCATAGATAGATGCCCTAATTAACATAGCCGGCTTGACATAGATGGCAACCGAGTAGTCTTCGTGCATGTGGCCCCCATGACTAGTGCCTCGATGTCTACTACGCAACCTTCTTCTTGTAGACGTTGTTGGGCCTCCAAGTGCAGAGGCTTGTAGGACAGTAGCAAATTTCCCTTAAGTGGATGGCCTAAGGTTTATCAATCCGTGGGAGGTGTAGGATGAAGATGGTCTCTCTCAAACAACCCTGCAACCAAATAACAAAGAGTCTCTTGTGTCCCCAACACACCCAATACAATGGTAAATTGTATAGGTGCACTAGTTTGGCGAAGAGATGGTGATACAAGTGCAATATGGATGGTAGATATAGGTTTTTGTAATCTGAAAATATAAAAACATCAAGGTAGCAAGTGGTAAAAGTGAGCGTAAACAGTATTGCAATGCTAGGAAACAAGGCCTAAGGTTCATACTTTCACTAGTGCAAGTTCTCTCAACAATAATAACATAATTGGATCATATAACTATCCCTCAATTTGCAACAAAGAGTCACTCCAAAGTCACTAATAGCGGAGAACAAACTAAGAGATTATTGTAGGGTACAAAACCACCTCAAAGTTATCCTTTCTGATCGATCTATTCAAGAGTCCATAGTAAAATAACATGAAGCTATTCTTTCCGTTCGATCTATCCTAGAGTTCATAGTAGAATAACACCTTAAGACACAAATCAACCAAAACTCTAATGTCACCTAGATACTCCAATATCACCTCAAGTATCCGTGGGTATGATTATACGATATGCATCACACAATCTCATATTCATCTATTCAACCAACACAAAGAACTTCAAAGAGTGCCCCAAAATTTCTACCGAAGAGTCAAGACGAAAACATGTGCCAAATCCTATGCATAAGTTCACAAGGTCACTGAACCCGCAAGTTGATCACCAAAACATGCATCAAGTAGATCACGTGAATATCCCATTGTCACCACAGATAAGCACATGCAAGACGTACATCAAGTGTTATCAAATCCTTATAGACTCAATCCGATAAGATAACATCAAAGGGAAAACTCGATCCATTACAAGAGAGTAGAGGGGGAGAAACATCATAAGATCCAACTATAATAGCAAAGCTCGCGATACATCAAGATCGTGCCAAATCAAGAACACGAGAGAGAGAGAGAGAGAGATCAAACACATAGCTACTAGTACATACCCTCAGCCCCGAGGGTGAACTACTCCCTCCTCGTCATGGAGAGCGCTGGGATGATGAAGATGGCCACCGGAGAGGGATTACCCCCTCCGGCAGGGTGCCGGAACGGGTCTAGATTGGTTTTCGGTGGCTACAGAGGCTTGCGGCGGCGGAACTCCTGATCTAGGTTATTTTCTGGGGGTTTATGTATTTATAGGAATTTTTGGCGTCGGGAACAAATCAGGGGGGTCTCCGAGTCATCCACGAGATAGGGGCGCGCCTAGGGGGTAGGCGCGCCCTCCACCCTCGTGGACGGCTCGGGACTCTTCTGGTCCATCTCTGATGGTCCATGGGCTTCTTCTGGTCCATATAAAATCGTCAAAAATTGGCATGTCAATTGGACTCCGTTTGGTATTCCTTTTCTGTAGAACTCAAAAACAAGGAAAAAACAGAAACTGGCACTCGGCTCTAGGTTAATAGGTTAGTCCCAAAAATCATATAAAATTGCATATAAATGCATATAAAACATCTAAGATGGATAATATAATAGCATGGAACAATCAAAAATTATAGATACGTTGGAGACGTATCAAGCATCCCCAAGCTTAATTCCTGCTCGTCCTCGAGTAGGTAAATGATAAAAACAGAATTTTTGATGTGGAATGCTACCTAACATAATTTTCTAAGTAATTCTCTTTATTGTGGCATGAATGTTCAGATCCGAAAGATTCAAGACAGAAGTTTAATATTGACATAAGAATAATAATACTTTAAGCATACTAACAAAGTAATCATGCCTTCTCAAAATAACATGGCCAAAATCATATAGTTTGGCTATGCTCCATCTTCGTCACACAAAATACTCAAATCATGCACAACCCCGGTTTCAACCAAGCAATTGTTTCATACTTTAATTTTTTCAAACTTTTTCAACTTTCAGGCAACACATGAGCGGGAGCCATGGACATAGCACTATAGGTGTAATAGAATATGATAATGGGGGTTGTGTGGAGAAGACAAAAAAGGAGAAAGTCTCACATTGACGCGGCTAATCGACGGGCTAGGGAGATGCCCATCAATTGATGTCAATGCAAGGAGTAGGGATTGCCATGCAACGGATGCACTAGAGCTATAAATGTATGAAAGCTCAACAAAAGAAACTAAGTGGGTGTGCATACAACTTGCTTGCTCATGAAGACCTAGGGCATTTGAGGAGCCCATTGTTGGAATATACAAGCCAAGTTCTATAATGAAAAATTCCCAATAGTATATGAAAGTGACAAAATAAGAGACTCTCTATCATAAAGATCATGGTGCTACTTTGAAGCACAAGTGTGGAAAAAGGATAGTAACATTGTCCCTCTCTTTTTTCTTTTTTTTTCTTTTTTTATTTGACCTTTCTTTTTTTTGTTTTTGGGACAATGCTCTAATAATGATGATCATCACACTTCTATTCATTTACAACTCAATGATTACAACTCGATACTAGAACAAAATATGACTCTATATGAATGACTCCGGCGGTGTACCGGGATGGGCAATGAATCAAGAGTGACATGTATAAAAAATTATGCATGGTGGCTTTGCCACAAATACGATGTCAACTACACGATCATGCAATGCACTATGACAATGATGAAGCGTGTCATAATAAACGGAACGGTGGAAAGTTGCATGGCAATATATCTCGGAATGGCTATGGAAATGCCATAATAGGTAGGTATGGTGGCTGTTTTGAGGAAGATATAGTTTATGTGTGATAGAGCGTATCATATCACGGGGTTTGGATGCACCGACGAAGTTTGCACCAACTCTCAAGGTGAGAAAGGGCAATGCACGGTACCGAAGAGGCTAGCAATGATGGAAGGGTGAGAGTGCGTATAATCCATGGACTCAACATTAGTCATAAAGAACTCACATACTTATTGCAAAAATCTACAAGTCATCAAAACAAAGTACTACACACATGCTCCTAGGGGAAGGTTGGTAGGAGTTAACCATCGCGTGATCCCGACCTCCACACAAAGGATGACAATCAAAGAAATACCTCATGCTTCAAATTTGTTACACAACTATTACCATACGTGCATGCTACAGGACTTACAAACCTCAACACAAGTATTTCTCAAAATCACAATTACTCTACTAGCATGACTCTAATATCACCATCTTCATATCTCAAAACAATCATAAAGAATCCAACTTCTCTTAGTATTCAATGCACTTTATATGAAAGTTTTTATTATACCCATCTTGTATGACCATCATATTAGGACTAATTATATAACCAAAGAAAATTACCATGTTGTTCTAAAAGACTCTCAAAATAATATAAGTGAAGCACTAGAGCAAATGACAAACTACTCCGAAAGATACAAGTGAAGATCAATGAGTAGTAGAATAATTATGCAACTATGTGAAGACTCTCTAACATTTAAGAATTTCAGATCTTGGGATATTATCAAAAAACAAGCAAAACAAGGCAAAATGACATTTCAAGGATAGCACACATCATGTGAAGAAGCAAAAACTTAGGTTCAACCGATACGAACCGATAATTGTTGAAGAAGAAAGGTGGTATGCCTACCGGGGCATCCCCAAGCTTAGATGCTTGAGACTTCTTGAAATATTATCTTGGGATGCCTTGGGCATCCCCAATCTTGAGCATTTGTGTCTCCTTAATTCCTTTTATATCTTGGTTTCCCTAAATCTCAAATACTTCATCCACACAAAACTCAACAAGAACTCGTGAGATAAGTTAGTATAAACCAATGCAAAACCATTATCATTTTCTACTATAGCAAATCAAAAAAATTATTATTAAACATTTCATACTAAATGCCTCTGCATATTTAATACTCCTATCCTCAAATAGAATCATTAAACAAGCAAACGTATGCAAACAATGCAAACCTAACAGCAATCTGCCAAAACAGTATAGTCTGTAAAGAATGCCAGAGTATCAATACTTACATAACTCCAAAAATTATGAAAATTGACCACACTGTAGAAAATTTACCAGATCATAATATGCAAAAAGTTTCAACAGTTTATCATATTCTGACTTTTCTAGGGAACTTTTGCAACAGCGATAAACTTTCTGTTTTGAAACAGCAACATGTATACTTGCAAAATAAGCATGGTAAAGGCTATCCTTGACATTTTTATTGAAAATAGAGATGCAAAACATTATTCTAAATAACAGCAAGCAAATACTAAGAAAATAAAATGAAGCTCCAAGCAAAACACATATCATGTGATGAATAAAAATATAGCTCCAAGTAAAGTTACCGTTGAACGAAGACGAAAGAGGGGATGCCATCCGGGGCATCCCCAAAATTAGTTGCTTGGTTGTCCTTGAATATTACATTGGGGTGCCTTGGGAATCCACAAGCTTAGGATCTTGCCACTCCTTATTCCATAGTCCGTCGAATCTTTACCCAAAAGTTGAAAACTTCACAACACAAAACTCAACAAAAAATCTTATGAGCTCCGTTAGTATAAGAAAATAAATCACCACTTTTGGTACTGTTGTGAACTCATTCTAAATTCATATTGGTGTAATATCTACTATATTCCAACTTCTCTATGGTTCATACCCTCCGATACTACTCATAGATTCATCAAAATAAGCAAACAACACATAGAAAACAGAATCTGTCAAAAACAGAACAGTCTGTAGTAATCTGTAACTCTCGAAGACTTCTGCAACTCCAAAAATCCTACAAAATTAGGAAATCCTGAGAAATTTGTGTGCCAATCCAGAGAAAAACTAATCAGATATAAATCACATTTCTGGGAATTATCAAAACTAATTTACTAGGCACAAAAGTTTCTGATTTTCAGCAGGATCAACACAACTATCACCGTAAGCTATCCTAAAGGTCTTACTTGGCACTTTATTGAAACAAAAGCTATAAAACATGATTACTACAGTAGCATAATCATGTGAACACACAAAAACAGTAAATTTAAATATTGGGTTGTCTCCCAACAAGCGCTTTTCTTTGTTGCCTTTTTAGCTAGGCATGATGATGACAATGATGCTCACATAAAAGATAAGAATTGAAACATAACGGGAGCATCATGAAGCATATGACTAGCACATTTAAGCCTAAAACACTTCCTATGCATATGGATTTTGTGAGAAAACAACTTATGGGAACAAGAATCAACTAGCATAGGAAGGTAAAACAAGCATAGCTTCAAGATTTTCAACACATAGAGAGGAACTTGATATTATTGCAATTCCTACAAGCATATGTTCCTCCCTCACAATAATTTTCAGTAGCATAATGAATGAATTCAACAATATAACCATCACATAAAGCATTATTTTCATTATGCACAAGCATATAAATTTTACTACTCTCCACATAAGCAAACTTCTTCTCATGAATAGTAGTGGAAGCAAACTCAACAAAATAATTATCATGTGAAGCATAATCCAATTGAAAATTAAAATCATGATGACAAGTTTCATGGTTATCTTTATTCTTTATAGCATACGTGTCATCACAATAATCATCATAAATAGGAGGCATGCTATCATCATAATAAATTTTCTCATCAAAACTTGGGGGACAAAAAATATCATCTTCATCAAACATAGCTTCCCCAAGCTTGTGGCTTTGCATATCATTAGCATCATGGGTATTCAAAGAATTCATACTAACAACATTGCAATCATGCTCATCATTCAAAGATTTAGTGCCAAACATTTTAATGCATTCTTCCTCTCACAATTGAGCACAATTGTCAGAATCCTTATTTTCACGGAAGACATTAAAAAGATGAAGCATATGAGGCACCCTCAATTCCATTTTTTTGTAGTTTTCTTTTATAGACTAAACTAGTGATAAAACAAGAAACTGAAAGATTCTATTGCAAGATCTAAAGATATACCTTCAAGCACTAACCTCCCCGGCAACGGCGCCATAAATTAGCTTGATGTCTACTACGCATCCTTCTCCTTATAGACGTTGTTGGGCCTCCAAGTGCAGAGGTTTGTAGGGCAGTAGCAAATTTCCCTCAAGTGGATGGCCTAAGGTTTATCAATCCATGGGAGGTGTAGGATGAAGATGGTCTCCCTCAAACAACCCTGAAACCAAATAACAAAGAGTCTCTTGTGTCCCCAACACACGCAATACAATGGTAAATTGTATAGGTGCACTAGTTCGGCGAAGAGATGGTGATACAAGTGCAATATGGATGGTAGATATAGGTTTTTGTAATATGAAAATATAAAAAAGGCAAGGTAGCAAGTGGTAGAAGTGAGCGTAAACGGTATTGCAATGCTAGGAAACAAGGCCTAAGGTTCATACTTTCACTAGTGCAAGTTCTCTCAACAATAATAACATAATTGGATCATATAACTATCCCTCAACGTGCAACAAAGAGTCACTCCAAAGTCACTAATAGCGGAGAACAAACAAAGAGATTATTGTAGGGTACGAAACCACCTCAAAATTATCCTTTCTGATCGATCCATTCAAAAGTCCGTAGTAGAAGCTATTCTTTCCATTCGATCTATCCTAGAGTTCGTACTAGAATAACACCTTAAGACACAAATCAACCAAAACCCTAATGTCACCTAGATACTCCAATGTCACCTCAAGTATCCGTGGGTATGATTATACGATATGCGTCACACAATCTCATATTCATCTATTCAACCAACACAAAGAACTTCAAAGAGTGCCCCAAAGTTTCTACCGGAGAGTCAAGACGAAAACGTGTGCCAACCCCTATGCATAAGTTCACAAGGTCACTGAACCCGCAAGTTGATCACCAAAACATACATCAAGTAGATCACGTGAATATCCCATTGTGACCACAGATAAGCACATGCAAGACATACATCAAGTGTTCTCAAATCCTTAAAGACTCAATCCGATAAGTAAACTTCAAAGGGAAAACTCAATCCATTACAAGAGAGTAGAGTGGGAGAAACATCATAAGATCCAACTATAATAGCAAAGATCATGATACATCAAGATCGTGCCAAATCAAGAACACGAGAGAGAGAGAGAGAGAGAGATCAAACACATAGCTAATGGTACACACCCTCAGCCCCGAGGGTGAACTACTCCCTCCTCGTCATGGAGAGAATCGGGATGATGAAGATGGCCACCGGAGAGGGATTCCCCCTCCGGCAGGGTGCCAGAATGGGTCTAGATTGGTTTTCGGTGGCTACAGAGGCTTGCGGCGATGGAACTCCCGATCTAGGTTATTTTCTGGGGGTTTATGTATTTATAGTAATTTTTGGCGTCGCGAACAAGTCAGAGGGGTCTCCGAGTCGTCCACGAGATGGGGGGGGGCGCCCTCCCCCCTCGTGGACGGCTCGGGACTCTTCTGGTCCATCTTCGATGCTCCGTGGGCTTCTTTTGGTCCATAAAAAATCGTCAAAAATTGGCACGTCAATTGGAGTCTGTTTGGTATTCCTTTTCTATAAAACTCAAAAACAAGGAAAAAACAGAAACTGGCACTAGGCTCTAGGTTAATAGGTTAGTCCCAAAAATCATATAAAATAGCATATAAATGCATATAAAACATCTAAGATGGATAATATAATAGCATGAAACAATCAAAAATTATAGATACGTTGGAGAAGTATCACGCCTTGGAGGAATTCAGTTGTCGTTGTTTAATTCTCACTGTGATCTGAAGCACATGACACCTAATTTTGCGAGATGACAAGAAACCTTTTTTAGATTTCTCACCAGAACTACAGCCCTGTACAACACAACCTGCACGATATGTAGACAATAGCCAATCCAGGCGTGTCTGCTAGAGTCTGGTCACATGCATGGACGAATTGATCTTCCGTGTCATGCAGGGATGGTCCAGGCACCAACGTCTGTACAACACTTTTCTAGTACTATCGCTCGTCTCTCTCTTCAATTAACTCACCTGACTTGCAGGGCCGGGGAGTGTGCCTATGGTCGGTTCTCAACTGCAGTCCCACATGTGTGTGCAAATGCAATATGACGCGCGTTCCATTCGGAGAGCGGCGTGCCAGACCGACCGACCGTCTGGGGTGCGACGCGAACGCGACGGGCGTGTTGTATACTGTACTCCGTAAATGTGTACCACCCTTTTCTTGAGGCTTTGCTCCATGGCACAATCCATGGATACAAAATTAGTATACTGTAGTATTTAAAAGTCGAGGGCTGGGCTTTCCCGCGCGGTAGGCGGGGCAGTTCCGCCTAGTCTGTTCGACAGAGACGCGAGAAGATGAGGGAGTAGGCTGCTGCAAACGTAGGGATGTGTGATTTGACAGCGAGTTACTGCTGGACAGGTGGGGCCTGGTGATTTGACTTGCCATTATTATTTTAACTGTGGCGCTACGACCGGCATGAGTCTCCCGATTCCTGACCACCTCCATACAGGTGCCTCTCCGGATTCTCCACCATGTAGAGGCTGGCTCTTGCTTGAGAGCCCACTCCTCCACTTTTTCCTTGCCTCTTTCCCCCACATATGCAAAAATGCCATGTAAAGCGGACTTATAGCCCACTATTGTACTTGATCCTACAGGTGCTAAGCCTGCCACATAGGCATAAAGTCTGATGTGGCAAGTTAATTAAGAAGAGAGAGACTAGTTTGGTGACCCCAGGAAGAAATGGTGCTAAGCGCGTGTACCTAGATGAAGCAAACTTAGCAACAAAAAACTAAGCACCTATGCATTGGGGACATGAGTTGATAAGCCATTTAATGCCCATAGCACACCATTTCATTGGAAGAGGTCACTCCTTGGCAAATGCAATAAATACTACGAAGAAAGAGATAGAGAGAAGTAAATGAAAAATACTCTTATAGCCAACCTTATAGCTAACCTTGTTGTAGTATGAGTGACTAAGTGATGACTATGTATGACATGTCAACATCAGATAGCCTAACACACCGTGTTAAATCTTCAAGGGCGTGACCACGCGAGCGAGGCGACGGTCATGGTAGGCGCAACCATGATACGGGCTGCTGGCAGCCCTTGGATCTGAGATCGAACGGTCGCATGCTAAGTTGCTGAAAATTTGCAGAATAACCCTCCAGGATAGGATATTCACCCATAGGTCTAGAATCACGCCATGCAACTGTTCGATCTCAGATCCAAGGGCTCTCGGAAGCTTCATATCACCTGTAATTTTCCCGACGCTTGACATGACATCGAAAGCCATTTAATTGGGCGTTGAGTAGACATGACGTCTAATTAGCCCCCCATAGTATTGTGCATGAATCCATTTATCCACCAGGCAAGCCACTACCCTGCCGTTCGCACGCGCCCCCCACTCGGCATTTTTACAATCGATAAACTGCTCCTAGACGTCCCGTCCTTTCACATTACGACAGTTCCACTAATCCTAACCCTCCTCCCAAATCCATGGTGTCCCAAATCTTCATGGTCGGCAGTGAGGATAAGGTTAGAACTATCACCGGCGATGAGCTCGACGTCATCTACACCCGTTCTTCCGTGGCGGTGAAAGGATGCCTTGATCGCTTCAGACGCATGTTCGAAAACTCAAATGATGAGTGGGTCGCTGGGCTAGATGTTGAGTACACCACAGTCCTAGGAAAAGAGAAGAATCTAAAGGAGGAAGAGAGGAAGAAGCCCTCCGTGATCTAGGTTTGCGTGCATGACTTATGCTTGGTCTACCACATATACCATGCCGACATTGAGTGCGAGGAATTTAAGAAGTTTCTCAAGGGCAGCCGAGTCAAATTCATTACTGTAGACTTTACGAACGACATTAGAGTCTTGGAACGGATAGGCGTCATTGTTGGCAAACCCTTCGACCTCCAGAATAATGGGATGGTGTCCTCCCGTGATAAGCCTTCAATGCTGACCCTGGCAGGAGCCATGGTTCATCCTTCCTATGGTAAACTGAGGAAACCTCCACACACGTTTCATCGTGCATGGGAGTGGAATGTACTAGATATAGACCACATCCACTACGCTGCAATGGATGGCTACCTTTGTTTCAATATCTACAAGGGTTGGATGAAGAGCAAGAGCCAAGTGTGCGGTTCAAGCAAAGAAGTATCGGCCAAGAGGAAGAAGGACAAGGACGTGGATGAGGACTCCGAGTAAGGTGGCAGTGTCGTTGCTCATGGTGGTTCTAATGCATTATCTACCGGATTATTTGCTTAGTTTAATTTCTGGTGTGCTTAGTTTTATTTGAGGGGTGTGTTGTGCTGAGCCCCCAGCAAAACTGTGTTATGTTTCTCCTTGTTACTTTAACTCCTCAGTACGTACATACTAGTATTTCTTACACTTCATCTTTTAGTTGGTATAGTACTACGACTACCACTCGTTTCTTAACATTATATACGTACAATATATATGGCCAACATCATATAGCCAGTAGTTTAGTTGTCAAAGAATTTCACGGGGCTTACTTTTGTCAAAGAATTTCAGGGTGCTTAGTTTTATTTGAGGGGTGTGTTGTGCTAGACACCATTATTGTGACTCAAATCTCTTTTGCCATGTTATAATGACATAAATACCGATGGACCAACATGCCAGCTCTCCCTCTATCTCACTATAGTAAAATAAAGTATGGGGCCTACTTGATCCCAACAGCGTTCTTATTTTCCTGTAAAATTGTTCGCTTGGTTACTCCTGACAAGCGGGGCCACACTTATCATTGTGAGAATCGGATTATTTTTTTCATGTAACATGGTCAACGGTTTTGACGTGAAAATCACAATGTCTAATGGCATTTTTGAGCAAACATCTAACTTAACAATGGCATTTTTTAGATATCTAATTGCATTTTTGAGCAGGCATCTCATGGATCGATAGCATTCTTGTGTAGTTGTAACTTCTAATGGCAAAACTAAGTAGTGATACACAAACTAGTGGCATAAATAATAAGAACCCAAGAATTAAATAGGTATGCTAATTTCTTTAATAGAATTTAGCACCCCATTTAAGCACGTACTAGCTTTTTAATAGTACTATATGCATAATTTGGTGACGAGCGCTCTCTATATGTAGCACCTTTTTTCTTTAATTTCATCTTGTTAGTTTTGCTTCATGGCACAATCCATCGATCCTACTATTGTACAAAAGTATACATTTTTTAAAAGGCTAGAGGGCGGGGCGGTCTAGCTAGGTCGTTTCAAGAGAGGTGAGGGCCTTTGTGATTTGACGGCTCATTACTGCTGGAAGGCGGGGCCTTGTGATTTGAATGCTCGTATAAATGTTCCAACGACCTGAGGAGGAGCAAAGAACCGTGCGGTATACTCAAGTTTTCCACTGGAGTACGACGGAGGAGCACAAAACACGGCAGCCCAATGCCATATCCTCTACTCTATACTCTTATTATATATTACTAGCAAGAGGCATTGTTATGGCGATAAAGAATGATCTGATTTGCTAGTCATCTCATTTTTAGCACTGTTCTATTCATGCCTCGCAGAGAAGGTGACACGTGCGGTGAAACCCCTGAAGCAAAAGAAGAAACACAGGAGCAAAAGAAGAAGGAAGATTATCACCCCCAAAAAAGAAGGAAGATGCACACACAAGTCTGGGGCGCTGCTCTCACTACATGAAGGGTTGTTGGCCGCGGAGTCATAACTGCTTCTTGATCGCCTCCACGACCTCCATCTCCTTGCGCGTCTCCTCTGCCATCTTCTTCATTGTGTCCATGATGCGGGATTTCTCGACGCGAGCCTTCATCATCTGTTCCACGGCCGCATTACGTACCTTGACAGCAGTCGGGTGCTCGATGTGGAGCTTCGCCAACTCCTCCTTATGTTCCATGATGAGGTCCTATAGCATCTTCATCGAGGAACTACTATTCTCATGCAGCTTCTTCCAGCTGGCGTTCTCCTCCTTCAGCAGGTCGAGCTCGTGGCAGAGCTTCACCTTGTCCTCCTGAAGTTGCAGGATTTCGCCGGTCACCTTCTTCTCCGAGGAAATGCTCTTCAGCAGCATCACCAAGCCGGTGGTCAACTCCCCCTACTCATTGAGCTCAGCGGGCATGCCGTCGAGGCTCTCCTTCAGCAGCTCCACCAAGCCGTGGATGAACTCCTTCTGCTTATTGAGGTGCTTATTGAGCTGATCGAGCATGCCGTCAAGGGATAACGACTCTAGCGCCGCCAGCTTGGCATGTTTGCCTCCGCGGCCAGGGCGCTCCTTGGAGACATCGCCTGCCTGTGAGAGATCTTTTGAGGTCTCTGCATGGCGGCGAGCCCTCTTTTTTTCCCATAGCCTTGGTTGCCGCTCCCTTATTACGAGTAGTTCTCGACCTAGAGCTCTGCACACCGGCCATGGCAAGGACGAACGAAGAAGGACTTATGAGGAGGAAGGTAGAGTAATTTTTGGTTAGGTAGTTCCCCTTTTTATAACCTAAGTACTAGCACTAGTACTAAAACCTGCATAGTGGGAACATGTTCAAGTTAGGCACATACTGGTAGGCGTGAGCAGGCTTGCACTTAATAACAGCACTAGTACTTTGGAATGTGATGGGAACAAGGTAAAGATTAATTGATGGTTTTGGTTTTGAGGCCCGAAACGGCTCCCGATGAGTTTAGTGGAACATAAATTTCTAGTACTCCCGAGGAGTTTAGTAGAACATAAATTGTTTAACATAAAAAATATATCATTAAAAATAGAATATTTGAAGTTTGTAATGATATATTTTTCGTAATGTATGCCTCTTATTAAGTTGGTCAAATTAATGACCTAGATACACGTGCAAGACTGAGATAGAGGGAGTACTACACTGCTCAAATGCGGTCGCACAAGTCAGTGATGTAACTGGTCGTACATGTGAGACCAAGCCGATGCGTGTGCCTTCGGTGAGACACAGGTCCGACCGACCGTCTATTGGTGCGACCGACCGTAAAGTACTTATGCGATGGAGACTTCTGGTTGTGGCTTCGGTTGATTGTCACGACCAAGCATTCTAAAACTAGTGATAAATCAATTACCATCTTTTTCCAAACGACCAAGTATTTTTTTATAGGAAAGCAATACATATAGATGGAGTGATTGTCAAGGCTGCAAACCGACATAGCGTTGCAAGTTCACTGCAACAGCAACCGACTAGGTCACTGCATCGCTGGCGGGGAAGGAGGGCAGCTCACCTCGCCTACGATGCATGCCCAGTGGTGCCTCCGCAACTGGTCCTGGGATTTGGCTTCTCCTACCGCCCATTTGAACAGTTGCACCGGCTGCTCATGCCATTGCGCAGGCATGCGCGTTCTTTCCTCCGTACTTGACTCCCTGAATATGATCTCTGTGTCGGTGTACTAAAGTAGGGGTACCTTAGTACCCCGAACTTGTGCACGGGCGGTCGCAGCACCCCGCGGCAAGGCTTGCCGGGCACCCGCCAAGACCCTCCATCGCGCCCACTACTGCCATTCAAGAACAAAGTATTAACCAAGAAAACAAAGGCCCCGGCAAGAGGAGCTTGCCGGGAAGGACAACCAAAGGCATCACTAGAAGACTTGCCGCGGCGCCCCGCACGCCCCGGCAAGGCCCGACGACCGGCAAGCTTGCCGGCACAACAAGAAGGGCTGCGGCAAGGCACTTGCCGCGGCGAGGCAGCCGCCCAAACTCCAGCGTATCCGGCGACGTGTCATCACAAGGCCATCCCAAGGGCACGTGGCGAGGCACTACGCAGCCATGCGGGGCGAGGTGGCAAACGGAGCTGACAGAGACGCCATCGTGGCAACGGGTGGCTCACTTAACGGTCACTCCTTCGCACTGTTGGGGCGACCGGACGGGCATTAAATGCCCTTGTCCCCTGCCGTCAGAGTTAGGTAGGGGACACTGTTGGTCACTGTTGTACCAACCTGCAATTTTACCTTTCTACCCCCTCTTCCTACGCTGCCACCTGTGGATGCCCCCTTCAGAGTATAAAAGGGAGGCCCATGCGCACGTAGAAGGGGTTCGGTCCATTCGACACCCACATCACCACCATACGCTCGCATGCTCGATCAAGATCAAATAACAAACAAAAAGCTGCAGTAGGGGTGTTATCTCTCCGGAGAGCCCCGAAGCTGGGTAAAAATTGCCCGTCTTCCCCTGCGCGCTCGACCTCGATCTGCTCTGCGCACGCCCTCCGCTCCCTTGCCGGACTAGAAGGGGCCCCCGTGCCCCATAGGTGCTCGGGGCCACAGAGAGAGCCGCCCCGACATCTTTGGCGCGCCAGGTAGGGGGGCGTCGAGGTCGTGAGCATCTGATCCGGTCTCCACGCACGCTACGTCAACGTCATCATCAACATGCCACCGAAGAAGAAGCCTTCGGAGGTGGCCGCTCCGTCTACATCGATTCCGCCACCACCGCCGGAGCAAGCAGGCGGTGGAGTGGACGCCGGCGGAGGAGCGGGCGCTGACGGTGGGACGCATGTCGTCACCAGATCCAAGAACAAGGCCCCGCAAGCGTTGGGGACGGTGCAGATGCCGCACCCTTCCCAGGAGGTGCAAGGTCAACAGCGCCCCGGTGCTCCTAGCACCGTGCTTGCATTGGAGCAAGGCCAAGCTAGTGGGTCGCGGGACGTTTGAGGCCAGCGTGCACGCCAGCATGCTGGCGCGAGTGAGGTACGGTCGCCCGGACGAGATGTTGCTCCTCCCAATCCAGTTGGGAGTCCGAGCACATCCCGCTCCTCGCGCCGCTCATCGCCACCGCCACCCAAGACAGCAGAGGAAGCGCTGGCCCGAGCCCAGCTGCTTCTAGACTACCCTCCGGCGCCGCACAAAATCGACGACTGGAGGATGACCATTTACAGCCTCATCGGCTTCGCCAACAGCGACAAACCCCGGCGACCGAGCGTATCGAGGCCCCGGCAAGGCGCCCAGGCACAAGCCGACACCGACAAGACCGCTGGGGGTGCCACCTCCGTGCACCCCCAGCCCCGAAGGCCAAGATCGCCAGCTCGCCGGACCAACCCCGACGCCGACTCAGCGCCACATTCTCCAAGAACGGCAACATGAAGACGCTCGCACTCGCATCGAGCGCCGGAGAGAAGCGCGACGTCAATCTGACCAGCGTGCTGGGCCCGCCGTCGACGTGCACGCACCCGGAGAACCAGGCGACTTGCCGTACGCGGCAGGTTGCCCTGCGTTCACCCGCGAGCTGCGGCAAGTCCAGTGGCCCAAAACTAAGAACTTCAAGCCAGACGTGCTCGAGAAGTATGATGGCAGGATACACCCGTCGGAGTTCCTCAGCATCTACACCATCGCGGTGCAGGCTGCCGGAGGGCGCGACGAGAAGATCCTCGCCAACTACTTCCCGCTGGTACTCAAGCCTAACGTCAGATCTTGGCTCATGCACTTGCCGGACGACTCCATCTCTTCATGGGCGGACCTGTGTCATCAGTTTGTCGGCGCCTTCACGGGTGGCCACAAGCCTCATGGCCAGGAGAGTGACCTCCACTTGCTCGTCCAGAAGGAGGGGGAGCCCCTGCGCAAGTACATACAGAGATTCAGCCAAGTGCAGCACAATATCCCAGACGTCCACCCCGCCGCAGTTATCAGCGCTTTCCACCAGAATGTGCGCAACCGCAGGATGAGGGAGGAGATGGCGATGTGCAAGATCAGAGATGTCAGCGAGCTCTATGCTCTGGCCGACAAGTGTGCGCGGGCTGAGGAAGGGAGAAAGATTCCCGGAGAGATTGCAGGAGCAGAAGGGTCTGACAGTGAGGAAGAAGAAGGCCAAGTCCGGCAAGGACAGCTCTGGTGCCCACTCCGGCAAGCGCACCTCCCCGGAGCGCTGCGCTGCCGTCGAGGACGCGCCATCGAGCTCCGCCGGCAAGTGCAAGAAAGCAAAGGCAGGTCTACCAAAATCTAAGCCCGTTAAGGACAGCTCTGGTGCCCACTCCGGCAGGCACGCCTCTCCGGAGTGCCGTGCTGCCGTCGAGGACGTGCCATCAAGCTCCGCCGGCCAGTAAGGCGAAGAAAACAACTAGTTCCGAACTTTTGAGTTGCATTCCCTGAAAATCCGTACCTTGTATGAAGAACCTGTGCGCAAAGGGACCGAATCGTGGCTAAGTTGCGCCCTTGATCTGTTTCGAGTCCGCTCAACAATGAAAGCGCGCCGCAACTAGCCCGACGAGTTCCTCCTGCCAGGAGCAACACCACCAACGGGCTGCTGACGTCCCGCACCCGGCGAGTATGTCCGCGCCGGCAGGTTCCCTGAAGGCGCGAGGGTGAAAGCATACAAGGGAGGAAGACAAGGGAGGAGTACGGCCTCGCCGGGTCGTAGAAGACGGAAAAGCTAAGTCGCTCTTGAGTACAGAGCCCTTTTTAAAAACTTTTATGTTATATTCCTCGAACGTTCGTGCCTTATACGTTAAACCTGTCCGCAGAGGGACCAACTCGTGGTTAAGTTGCGCCCTTGATTTGTTTCCGAGTCCGCTCAACAATACAAGTGCGCTGCAACTGGCCCGAGAAGGTTTCTTGCTTCCGCACTCAGCCAGTGTGTTAGCGCCGGCAAGTTCCCTAGAAGCGTAGGGTAGAAACGTACAAGGGACGTAATGGGATAGAGGAAGTAACATGGCAATCCTTGCCGTGGGACGTCCTTTGTATGAGAAACTTGTGCGCGGAGGAGCCGACTCATGGCTAAGCTGCGCCCTTGATTTGTTTTCGAGTCCGCTCAAACAATGAAAATGCGCTGCAGCTAAGCCCGACGAGGTTTCTTGCCGGAGGCTACACCGCCAAAGAAGCTGCCGATGTTCCGACTCAGCAAGCGTGTATGCCCCGGCAAGTTCCCTAAAAAGCGTAGAGTATGAACATACCAAGGACGAAACATAGCATTGCGTTGCCCAACACGAAGTTACGTTACGAAAAGTAACTTATTACAGCGCTGTCTAAGTTGTTCTTATGACTGGAATAACAGCGGCGAGGGAAGAGTAGAAGGACGCACCGGCACCTGGGCCCCGGCAAACCGACGCCGCTGGGGGAGGGGGCTGCAAGTACCAAAGCTCCCTCGCAGCTAGCCAGGGTCGCCGGGAGCTGCAATGCCAGCGGCAAGAGCAAAGGAGAAAGGGCGCAGGCCGGTGTCCCGACAAGCCAGAGTCGCTCGGGGCTGTGATATCAGATGAGTTTTTCATCCCTCATCATGCATCCTCTCATGGACTGGGGAATGCGAGGCCGCGTCCTTGAACGAGTGTGCCTTGTATGGAAAAACCTGTGCGCGGAGGAACTGAATCGCAGCCAAGTTGCGCCCTTGATTTGTTTTCGAGTCCGCTCAACAATACAAGTGCGCCGCAACTGGCCCGATAAGGTTTCTTGCCGGAAGCAGCACCGCCAAAGAAGCTCCGACGTTCCGCACTCAGCAAGTGTGCTTGCGCCGGCAAGTTCCCTCGAAGCGTAGGGTGGAAACATACAAGGCCCAGAATCAAGTAAGGGATATAACCCGGCAAGCATTCCCCTCTTTTCATTAAAAAAACATCCCAGTTTAGTAAAGTCCATAGAGGATGAAAAACATGATAGAGAGGATTACAGATTTCAAATACAGCTAAGGCCCGAAGGTTACAAATTAAAGGATAAGATGCCCGTAATCCCTCTCCTGTTTCTCTCTTCAGGAGGTAGGTCAAGGAGGCCCCGGCAAGAGAAGCTTGCCGGGAAGGGCAAAAGGGGCGCCTAGGTGAGCTACGGGCGCCAGAAGACACCAAGAGAACACCCCGGGGCCGGCCAGGAGCTTGGCGGAGACAGAGGCGCCGGAGGCAGAGCTTGAAGACGGGGTGGCGGGACGTCAGCACACTGTCGAGGGCACCTCGCCCTCGTACTCCGACTTGACGGCCTTGCCGCCACCCCTCTTCCTCTTCCGCAGCCTCCCTACGCCAGCCGCCCAAGGAGACGGCCCCGAGGAGTTCAGAAGGCCGGCGACCCGGATGATGGGGTCGCCGGTGGCGCGCGAGGCAGCGTCCGACGCCTAGTCGGACCCGCCATCCTCGCCGTCGCTGTCGCTCCCCTCCTCATCACTCTCGCTTGAGGAGGGGCCTTCGCTATCGGAGGAGCTGTCCACGCAGCATCTCGCCCGGGTGCCGGAGTCCCCAAAGACCTTGACGGCGAGAAGATCGCCCTCCATTAACTTAAAATGGAGGGTAAACCCTGCCGTCAAGCTGTGGATGTGGGCGAACGTCTTCCACCCTCGATCGAAGTACATCACACCGGGGGCTGGGGATACGACACTAACTCGAGTGCCGCTGATCCCGCAGCCCCTCATGCGCAACTCCAACATCTCGGGCGGATCCGGTTCCATCGCGCTCGCGAACGGGGCCGGAAGCCGGAGGCGGCGACGAGGTGCTCGGCGCAGTTTGATGAAGAACTCCCACGGGTCGTCTCCGGTATGAACCGCCTCGAGGAGAGGAGCTGCCGGCGGAGGCGAGGGTGGCGCACCGCCCCGGCCGCCTCTTCCCCGAGCGCCCCGACCACGTCCTCGACCTCGTCCGCGGCCTCGTCCCCTCCCTCTCCCCCTCGTGGCCGGCTCTGCCACCACAGGTGCGGGATAGGGAGAGGCGCGCTGCCGGGAGGCAACCCTCGCTGCCACCGTTGAAGGACCAGGATTCCCTCCCTCCATGACAGATGGGAGAAAGAGTAGCGGAAGTTGAAAACGAAGGAAGAAGAGGAGGTGCGGACTATTGTGCTTCCCTTCCGCCCTTTTTGAAGGGCGAGGTGGGGGCTCGGCCGCCCCGCTCAGCCAATCAGGGCACAAGGAGGGCAAAGGAGCGGGGCCGACTCGCCATCTTCGCCCGTGACGGCTCGGTCTCCCACCTTCGCCGCCCACGACCCCCCACGCATGGGAGCCGCGTGGCGAAAAAGCGGGGCCGGAGCGACGGATGAAATGACCCCGCCCTGCATCGTGATCACGGGGGCGGATGCCTTAAAGATCGCACGCACCACCCACGTCTCCCACGACGCCGCAATCGACGCGTGCCGTTGCGGGAGAGCGCGGTGGGCATGGAGCCCGATTCTGTGTGGACCCAGGCTGCGCGTGCCCGTGCACTGCTTTGGGCCTGGCCCAACAATGCTCGGCACCGTGTACGACCCAGGCCCGGGGGCTCCTGTCGGTGTACTAAAGTAGGGGTACCTTAGTACCCCGAACTTGTGCACGGGCGGTCACAGCACCCCGCGGCAAGGCTTGCCGGGCACCCGCCAAGACCCTCCATCGCGCCCACTACTGCCATTCAAGAACAAAGTATTAACCAAGAAAACAAAGGCCCCGGCAAGAGGAGCTTGCCGGGAAGGACAACCAAAGGCATCACCAGAAGACTTGCCGCGGCGCCCCGCGCGCCCCGGCAAGGCCCGACGACCGGCAAGCTTGCCGGCACAACAAGAAGGGCTGCGGCAAGGCACTTGCAGCGGCGAGGCAGCCGCCCAAACTCCAGCGCATCCGGCGACGTGTCATCTGGCGCCATCCCAAGGGCGCGTGGCGAGGCACTACGCAGCCATGCGGGGCGAGGTGGCAAACGGAGCTGACCAGAGATGCCATCGTGGCAACCGGTGGCTCATAACGGTCACTCCTTCGCCATTGTTGGGGTGACCGGACGGGCATTAAATGCCCTTGTCCCCTGCCGTCGAGTTAGGTAGGGACTTTGTTGATCCTTGTTGTACCAACCTGCAATTTTACCTTTCTACCCCCTCTTCCTACGCTGCCACCTGTGGATGCCCCCTTCAGAGTATAAAAGGGAGGCCCATGCGCACGTAGAAGGGGTTCGGTCCATTCGACACCCACAGCACCACCATACGCTCGCATGCTCGAGCAAGATCAAATAACAAACACAAAGCAGCAGTAGGGGTGTTATCTCTCCGGAGAGCCCCGAAGCTGGGTAAAAATTGCCCGTCTTCCCCCGCGCGCTCGACCTCGATCTGCTCTGCGCACGCCCTCCGCCTCCCTTGCCGGACTAGAAGGGCCCCCCGTGCCCCATAGGTGCTCGGGGCCACAGAGAGAGCCGCCCCGACACTCTGCCATTAGCCCTAGCTCGAAATCAACGCGATGCTGCCAGATGCTGACATCCCTCAGCATCTCTCCCTTGAGATCGACTTGCGCCTCCGCCTTGTGCTTCGCCAGGCGCAGCTCCTTGGAACTTCTCTCCAATCGATGCGACGCTTCCTCGATCCGATTTGCCCTTGTTGCCCACCACCTGAAACGCAGCCCTGGCATGTCCTCCGGCGCCACCGATCTGTGATTCCAGAGCAATGGATCCCCTCTAAAACACATGTGGGTTTCTCTCAAAGGCGGCAGTGCTGCGGGCCGCAGCGAGAGGGCAGCCCGCGAGATCCTGGGATCTAAGGGATTATCCATGGCGGGATCCGGTGGGTGAGGCGAGGAGGCAAGCCTAGGCGCTGGGAGAGCCCTACGAGGCTAAGATAACGATAGTACTACTCCACTCCGTCCATATTTAAATACAAAGGTCACCAACAATAGCCCTAGCAAAAATTGATCATGCTTCCTGCGCCCTGGTTTATTGGCCCCCTTTTTTCTTGCCACTTTTTATGTCATGCATAAATATTATGTTACTTACAAATATGGTCAAAAGTTGGCACAAAATACGAAGGAGACCAATGGAAGTATTGGCATCCCATGATTTAACTACTCGCATGCGCGCAGTGGAGTAGTAATGTCTTTCTTCCGCCCTCGCATCCACTCAATTTGCATGCGCTGTATTAATTGACCATCAATGAAATGAAGGACTTTACACGCGTCAAATTATCACATGGGGTGGATCTTCGTACAAAAATGAGTCGCCCTGTCTACCCGCGTGTGTGTGCGAGGGAATGAGTGTGTGCGTGGCGTGCGTGCACATCTTTGCTTCGTGCGTGTACCGCCAGTGTGTCTTAGAGAGGATGAGTACATTCTTCTGGAAGCAGCAGCACGTCACTATGATCAATGCACACAAGGAAGTCGCAACAACGCCTCCACATGTGCCACGTAGCTTCTTGAACTGTAAGAGAGACACCGTGTAGCGTGCCATTGGAATTCTAATTTACGTGTTTGCACATACTCGAAGTACTAGTAAGGTACACGTGCATTGCACGCATCAGATTTGGCAACATAAATACCACACTATAGCATGTAAGCTCTAAGTCATATATGCCTGATGTAGACCTTCATTTAATTCTTATAGTTCATCTCATTCAAAATAAATTAGTTTTGATAAAAAAATCTAGGGCCTCTTTGGTTCGTAGGATTTCCAAAACGCGTGCATAGGAAAAACATGGGATTAGAGTGGAATGTCGTCTTGAATCCTACATGATTGTACGAGTGTTTGATTGTGCATAGAAAAAACGCAGGATTCTTTCAAAGTGGTTTGAGTGGATGGGATGTTTCCTATGAAATCTAGTGCAAATGAATCGTATGGAAAAAATTCTATGGTTTACAATCCTACGAATCAAACAACCAAGATAGGAAAAATTCCTAAGGATTAGAATCCTCAAAAATTCCTTTGAGAATCCTTTGAATCAAAGAAGCCCTTAATCTATTTTATGATTCATGTAATTGTGCGTTGTAAAGCATAAAGTAAAAACAAATAATGGCAATTCAACTAGAAAAAAAGTTTGGGCAGTTATGATACGGAAGATTCTAGAACAAAGGAGAAGCACTTGCGTTTTGAGGTTTGTGCATTATGCTTAAGTTCAACCATGGAGTCTGCTAGATTGTACATGTGGCAAAATCCGGTGGGGGGCTAGAAGATGGTGCGAGGGGCCAAGTGGAGGGAGACTATGAAGGAGTGCACAAGTGCGAGATTGATATTTGAAGAGAGGGGGCGAGAACATGCGCTGTTGCGCGCTGTGGCGGAGCCATGAAAAATAAATGAGCTAGGGGGCCAAGCATTGCTAATCCTTTACGAGGAGGGCCAATTCATCAACTTAGACAATTTTACCAGCAATTATCTAATGATCACATTCATATTGGCCTCGATATATAGTGATGTTAGGGGGGGGCAGGGCCGTTGCTGCCCCCTGTCTTCGCCACTGTGCGCGCGTCTGAGAGATGAAGTGGAGGCATGGATGATGAGAGGGGGGCGTTGGATATATAATTAATGTCGGTGTATTAGCTATGTAATCCTATATAGAGAGGTATAGATTGATCGATGTGGACGTGGGAAATAGGGTGAGACCTCACTAGATATAGATTGATCGGTTTGTGTGGAAAACTGTGAAAGACCTAGCTATATATACACACACATAGAGGAACATCAATAGTTGCGCATGCACGTGAGAGATAAAGAATGACTGATATGATGGGGAGGGGGAGGTGTGTGTGTGTGTGTGTGTGTGTGCATGCATGGGAGACTGACCTGAAGAAAAAGATTGCATGTCTGCGATGGATAATGCCGACTGGTACTGTGTGTGCATGCATGCACGAGAGAAAGTTAATGGTATAATTATAAAGAGAAGATGACTGTGTGGGTGTAAAAGACTAGGTGATGTTATAATGAATGTAAAGTAGAATTCAAATATTTGAATAAGAGATCATGATGTTTGAAACCCATGCATGCATGAATATAACTGAGATATGCGTGGTGTGGTTTGGAAACGAGCATGTTGTACTGTATACACATTGAACAAGGTTAGACTGATTTGTATTTGAGATATCGATGGCAGACATCGTTTGGCCACATTGCATCCGTGCATGGACACACTATTCTAATTGGAGATGATGGGTGGCTTTCGCATCACATATCTATATCTATACCCCTATATATATTATATTTTATATTTTTATATAGTGTGCGGATAACTTTAACTTTGAAAGATGGTCGTTGGATGAGGCCAATCCGATGGTGCAGAGATGGAAAATTTGAGCACAACTGGCCGTTGGATATCATCTAGATTCCACCAGATTTTGCCACATGTACAATCTAGAAGACTCCATGGTTGAACTAAAGCATAATGCACAAACCTCAAAACACAAGCGCTTCTTCTTTGTTCTAGAATCTTCCGTATCAGAATTGCCCAAATGTTCTTCTACATGATTTGCCATTATTTGTTTTTTACTTTATGCCTTACAACGCACAATTCTATGAATCTTAAAATAGATTAGCTTTCTTATAAAAACTAGATGATTTTGAATGAAATGAACTATAAGAATTAAATGAACATCTACATCATGCATATATGACTCAAAGCTTACATGCTATAATGTGGTATTTGTTCATAATTTGGTTGCCAAATCTCATGCATGCAATGCACGTGTACCTTACTAGTCTAAATGGTGTTTGTGTGTGTGTGTGTGTGTGTTGTGCTTGTTAAACACATTGTACGTAGTATATCATACATGGTTTAGATTCCGAACATCTAGCTAGAGCATACATGTACTATGATTTGAATTCAACATAAAATCTATACATATATTTGAATTAGAGATCGTATGTACATGTAGTTCGTATTTATGTAGGAATTTACTTCTCCTATATTCATGTCATGTTTTGTGAAGATAATATTTAGATGGTTGTATAACTAACCCGAGTACAATCCCATTCAAACAGGGAAAATGTACTCAAATTTAGTCCATATGCTAGACAACACATATTGTTTTTTTATTGTTGAGGGAAGTGCAAATTGTTTTGGTACTGTACATGTTATGTTTGTTGTCCTGATTTTTTTCATTTTTTTGTTGCATTTGAATGCATTACTAGTAATATAGTAAAATGGGACATAGCTCTCTCTAGTGATGAGGTGCGAATTGTCTTTTTTTGGGGTACACGTTAAGCTTGTTCTCCCGAAATTTCAAGCCGCACCTTGTTATGCCGAAATTTCAAGCTAGCGTTTCTATCTATCGTGCTGTGAAACTCCCGCCCCTTCAACCTGCGCGTTGTTACCCCGAAATATTTAAGATATATCTTTGTATTGTTGTGCTCCGACAACTCCCTCCATCTCAACCCGCGCCTTGCTATTCCAAAATCACAACGCGCGCGAAAACTCCCACCTCCTGTGAAATCCCAACACACGAAATGCCCGTGATACCCCTGAACCAAAAGAACCGCCTAAGTCAAATCGGTGGGGGTACTTTCGTAACTTACCCCACATTTCGGACAAGCGCGTCCCTAAGCCATGGTTCCCCGCTCCCATCCCATCCACCCACCCATTCGTACACCGAGGCTGCGAAAACCCGCGAAGCCCACACCCTCCTCCGTCTGCCACCCAGCCGGAGCCTCTTCCCCGACGAAATCGTCCATAGAAACACCTTGACGTCCCTCATCCACCGTACCGAATGAGGATCCGTCGTCGATCTCATCGTTCCGCCGGTTCAGCCACCCCGTCCTCCATCTCTGAGGAGCTGCCCCGGCGTTCCCCTCGTCTTTCACGCCACCTCCATTCCCACACCGCCGTCTTCACCTGCACCACCGGAAGAGCATCATCATCACTATTTCCTCGGATGAAGCTGAGGCCTGATGGGCGCCACCAAAGAGGTTGTGCACTAATCGCCGCATTTTCTTCCTGATTCGATCTCACGGTGCTGCTGGCGCTCGGTCCCGAGCTGACACGACGCGGCTCCATCCACAGCGGCGTTGCCGGCCACATCCTCCACGGCGTCGCTCCCTCGGCGGCGATGTCCACATCAGTAGGAGCTGCTGCTGCTTTAGCTCTCGCTCGCGCTGCTGCTCTGCTCTTGCTCTCGGTGCCCTGCTTGGTCTGCTCTTGTTATTGCACTTGCTCATGCTCGCGCTGCTGCTCTCGCTCTTGCTCTTGCTTGCGATGTTGCTCCGATTTAGCTACACTTTAGTCAACTAAATCGACTTTTGGGTCGATCAATTTTAGGGGGTGAGGAGTCTGGACTAGGGGTGTCGAACAAGCGGACTATCATTATCCGCGGACTCCCGGACTACGAAGATACAAGATTGAAGACTCCGGCTCATGTCCGGATGGGACTTTCCTTGGCGTGGAAGGCAAGCTTGGCGATACGGATATGTAGATCTCCTACCATTGTAACCGACTCTGTGTAACCCTAGCCTCCTCCGGTGTCTATATAAACCGAAGGGCATTAGTCCGTAGGACAACATACATTACAACAATCATACCATAGGCTAGCTTCTAGGGTTTAGCCTCCTTGATCTCGTGGTAGATCTACTCTTGTATTACCCATATCATCAATATAAATCAAGCAAGACGTAGGGTTTTACCTCCATCGAGAGGGCCCGAACCTGGGTAAAAACATCGTGTCCCTCGTCTCCTGTTACCATCCGCCTAGACGCACAGTTCGGGACCCCCTACCCGAGATCCGCCGGTTTTGACACCGACATTGGTGCTTTCATTGAGAGTTCCTCTGTGTCGTCACCGATAGAGCGGATGCCTCTACCCGTCTTCAAAGACGGTGTTTTCGCCGGAGGGGCCTTGGCCACCGGCCAAACTATCCGGCTTGGTGGTTTTCTCATCACCGGCTGTCCGGCCGCCGCTTTGGCAATGACTTCTCAAGTCGTCGGAAACAATCTTCGCGTCAGCCCTAAAGCTGCCGAACAGTTGGACCCAATAGAGCTCTCGTCTGTTAACGAGCTCTTGGATCGCATCGCTGCCCTGGGAGTCGCTACGGACTACAGTCAGATTGGGCTTAAAACCGATCTGAGGGAGATTAACTCTCCCCAGTCTACCCACCACGTCACAGTGGTAGAAGAGCAAAACGGCAACTCTTTGCCTATGTTGAAAACAATTCATGTCCGGATTCCCGAACCCTCCACGCCGGATTTCCGCGGAGGGACGGACTTCGATCGAGCATCGAACTTAAAATCATGCATCGCTCCGGACTTGCTGGATTGTGTCCAGCAAACCAAGCTTCGAATTTGGAAACCCCTCGGCCTTTGAGCCCCAAGATGGGCGGGGATCCGGATTTTAGTCCACCCACCCGCCCGGACATATGCGATCTATCTCTAATCGGCAAGAGCCCGCTGAAACGATACATCACTATTGGGCAGATTCCTCCTGGTTATGGGCGGGATAAAGGACTGCCGAGAGGAAAACGCAATCTCAATTTTTGCAATAACTCGCACGGACAAGGAATCCTAAACGCCATCGATCGTCGCGAATTACGCGCTTCACCGATCTGGCGTCCATAATATAAAAATCTTGTGCGATGGAGAGTTTCGGAAAACTGAAAATCAATTTTGGGATAATCCGCCCCAAACCGAGTCCATGAGAAAAGGGTGCCTTACACTCGGGCCCCGGATGCAAAAGCGAAAAACAAAAACCCAATAAGGGAAGCGGAACCGTCTTTGGAGGGATGGTTCAATGGACCTATAAACTTCATAGTCACGAGAGGTGCCGTCCCAACACATAGCCCGAGCATGTTGGATATTACGGCGGTGGCCAAAAGTGGCGAGAACTTCTAGCTCGGAAACCACTCCAACAATACCAACCGCGGTATCAACAGTCTTCGAGACCTTCGCATCAAACAATATGCGAAAGCGAACAATCCGCGGACTCGCCGAAGTCTACCAAGTAGCAACAGCAAATCCATGGAGTGACACAACTATTACCTTCAACGCCAGCGACGAGCCTAAATTCCGAACAACTAGAGCACCAGCCGCACTGGTACTTAGTCCCATAGTGGACGGCTTTCGACTGACAAAAGTCCTCATGGATGGCGGCAACAGACTAAACCTCATTTACGAAGAAACTCTGCGAAAAATGGAAATCGACTGGAGCCGTATTGAGCGAAGCAACACAACCTTTAGAGGAATAATCCCTAGCCGGGAAGCGCGCTGCACCGGAAAAATCACACTCGATGTGGTGTTCGGCTCTCCGGACAATTACAGATCCGAAGAGGTCACGTTCCAGGTGGCTCCGTTCAGTAGCGGGTATCACGCCATATTAGGACGAGAGGCATTCACAATTTTTCAAGCAGTACCCCATTACGGGTACATGAAGCTCAAAATGCCAGGCCCGGCGGAATAATCTCTCGTTAGTGATCCGGACATAGCACTCTACCGCGAAAACAAGACAGCCGCACTAGCCCTCGGCGCTATCCGAAGCCTTAACGGCAGAAGAACTCACCGCGCTGCGCTCACGGTGAACAGGGGCGATGTGATACTCGATAAAAGATCCAAGTCCACCTCCTTCAAACCAGCAGATGAAATAATAAAATTCGAGGTCCATCCAGCGGAACCAACAAAGACGGCCTCCATTGGGGCACAATTGAACCCAAGTAGGCGCGCAGACACGCGAATTCGCCGGGAAAATTGGGATATCTTCTCTGGCATCCTTCGGACATGCCGGAATCCCATGAAGGTTGGCGAACACAGCCTAAACATCCTAAAGGATTTAAGCGATCAAACAGGCTCTTCGATGATTTTCGAACCCAAAAGACAGCAATGGGAGAAGAGCTAGCCAAACTCTTGGAAGCGGATTCATTAGAGATATCAAACATCCGGATGGCTAGCAAATCTGGTGATGGTACCAAAGAAGGATAAATCTGGCGCCTGCGGTCGATTTTAAAGACCTCAATAAGGCTTGCCCAAAGGATCCCTTCCTCTCCCCGCATCGATCAAATTATCGATGCTACAGGCGAACACGATTCGTTGTGCTTCCTAGGCGCATACTCGGCTATCATCAAATCAAGAAGGCGAAGCGAACCAAGCCGCAGCGGCATTCATCACTCCATATGGACCATTACGCTTCAACACGATGCCCTTCGACTTAAAAGCGCCGGCGCAACATATCAGCGCATGATTCAAACATGTCCGCCACCCGGATCGGCAAAAGCAATCGAAGCATCGTGAGACGGCGAGTCGTCAAAACAAAACAAGTCGAAACTCTAGTAGACGATTTGAGGCTCACATTCGACAACCTCAGAGCATATGACATCAAGCTGAATCCGGAAAAATGCGTTTTCGGCGTACCAGCCGGAAAGCTGTTGGGCTTCATTGTATCCGGTAGAGGAATTGAAGCAAATCCGGCTAAAATCCGAGCTCTGTCACAGTTGGATATTCCAAAAGACCTCAAGCAAATAAAAAAATTAACAGGATGCATGGCAGCCTTAAGCCGCTTTATCTCCCGTTTAGGAGAAAAGGCGTTGCCCCTCTATCGCCTCCTCAGGCGCACCAAACACTTTGAGTGGACGGATGCCGCCACTGCCGGACTCGAAGAAATAAAGGCCATATTGGCAACAAATCCGGTCCTGGCTGCGCCCACCCTGGGCGAACCAATGTTGTTATACATCGCAGCAACGCACCAAGTTGTAAGCGTGGTCCTCGTCGTCGAACGAGTGACAGAAGGACATAAATTCCCTCTTCAAAAGCCAGTGTATTATGTATCCACTGTGTTAACCCCCTGCAAATCCCGTTACCCACACTATCAGAAGATTGCATATG
Organism: Aegilops speltoides; assembly: GCA_021437245.1. NCBI lineage: Eukaryota > Viridiplantae > Streptophyta > Magnoliopsida > Poales > Poaceae > Aegilops > Aegilops speltoides. The sequence goes on along the minus strand of CM038144.1, from coordinate 107,700,538 downwards.
CGGTGTTCATGGCGTCTCGAAAGCTCCGGCACTACTTTCAAGAGTGTTCAATAACAGTGGCCTCTGAAGTACCACTCAATGACATTATAAATAACCGCGATGCAACGGGCAGGATTGCAAAATGGGCCATCGAGCTCTTACCATTCGACATAACTTACAAACCTCGACAAGCTATAAAGTCACAAGTTTTGGCTGACTTCGTCGCCGAATGGACTGAAGCCAAACTCCCTAAAGAGTACGGCGCATACTCCAATTGGACTATGCATTTCGACGGCTCCAAGATGTTGGCCGGACTGGGGGCTGGCGTCGTACTGACGTCCCCAACCGGAGATCTGATCCGATATGTACTTCAAATAATGTACACGGACTCCAACAATGCAGCCGAATCTGAGGCCTGTTACATGGTCTCCGGATGGCGGTCTCCATGGGCATCAACGCCTAGAGGTGCGGATTCAAACCTTGCAATATCCCAAATAAACGGAGACTTTGACGCCAAGGATCCGAAAATGGCAGCATATCGCAACGCTGTCCTAAAAATATCAGCTCGGTTTGAAGGACTGGAATTCCATCACATAGCTCAAGACAATAACCAAGCGGCCGACGTACTGGCACGCATCAGTGCGAAACGTGATGCTGTCCCTCCTAATATCTTCCTGGAACGGCTCTTCAAGCCATCCGTATTATGGGAAGAGGAGTCCGGTAGTGACAAACCGGAGAAAACCGCACCAACTGGTGATTCGGCAGATGACATAACACCTTCAGCCCACGTTATAATGGCAGTCATTGCCGCGTGGACAGAACCTTTCCTAGCCTACCTACTTAGGCAGGAGCTTCCCGAAGACCAAAACGAGGCCCGTTGTATAGTCCGGCGATCGAAGGCCTACAAGGTCCATGAGGGAGAACTTTATAAGAAAAGTACAACCGGAGTCCTTCAAAGGTGTATCTCCGAAGGGGAAGGGCGAAACCTCCTAGCTGAAATTCATGCCGGACTAGGCGGACACCACGCAGCAGCCCGGGCCCTTGTAGGAAAGGCATTCCGACAGATTTTATTGACCGATGGCCGGGCAGACGCAGCAGACTTGGTCAGCGATCGTTGGTTGTCGACTCTTTGCTAATCGAGCCATATGCCACCCACCGCCCTCAAAACCATACCCATTACGGCCATTCGCGGTGCAGGGGCTTGACATGGTTGGACCCCTTAAAGGGGGAACCCACAAGCAAAGGTACCTATTGGTCATGGTGGATAAATTCACCAAATGGATAGAGGCCAAACCGGTCAAAACGGCAGAGTCCGGACCAGTGATAGACTTTATATCAGGGGTGGTACACCATTACGGAGTCCCCCACAGCATCATCACCGACAACGGCACGAATTAACACAGCCGACGAGGTTAAGTCATGGTGCAAAAATATGGGCATCAAGCTCGACTACGCTTCAGTCTATCACCCTCAAACCAACGGTCAAGTGGAAAGAGCGAATGGTCTAATAATGAGCGGCATCAAACCCAGACTAGTGAGGTCACTTACGAAATCCGACACACAATGGGTCGAGGAGCTCGACTCCGTACTCTGGGGGCTGCGGACAACGCCTAACCGTACTACCGGATTCACACCATTTTTTATGGTATACGGCGCAGAGGCAGTCTTGCCCTGTGACATTATTCATGACTCACCTCGAGTGCGCATGTATGAGGAAAGAGAGGCCGAGCTTGATCGGCAGGACAGTTTGGACACATTGGAGGAAGAACGTGATGTCGCAAAGGCTCGTTCCGCATTTTATCAGCAGCAGGCCCGAAGATATCGAATCAGAGAAGTATGGGCCAAGACTTACAACGTCGGCGAACTAGTTCTACGCCTGCCGGACAAGAAAAAGGACAAGCTCAAGACCAAATGGGAGGGCCCCTTCATTATCGATCAAGTCCTAACCGGCGGAGCATACCGTCTACGAAATGCGTCGGATAACCGACTCGAGCTGAACCCATGGAACGCAGCCCGCCTCCGACGATTCTATGCCTAGCGCCGGACTAAGAGTTTGTCCCCTTCCCCCGTCCAAACTTTTACACTTCGGCTGTCTTTTGTTTCTCTTTTCATCCTTTTCATTTAAAAGCCCTTACGGGCCTATTTTCGCATTTCTTTGCATAAGCATGATGTGCATTCGCACTCATTATTCCTGGGGGCTTCTTTTACAGAAGCTTAATTATACGGGTTTTATACCCAGCACATGTGTCAAGCTTCCACATGTACCTTTTACTCGCCATTATATGCATCGATATGACTTAACTTTTGGCCAAGCTGGGTTGCCTGGCTCCTGTGCTTACCCCTACGTTCCCGATTGTTCGGCTAGGAGGTAAAGGGAGCACCTCTGTGATTATTCTTGCGGGTCGGCGGATGTGTACCTCGGTGGGTGAAGCCGAAAGCTAAGCGTTCTTAAGGGAATATTGGTCGGTGATTTAAAAGATGACTTTTTTCCTATTTACCTATCTGCCCCCAGATGTTTTACTGCTTTCTTCGCAGTCCGGACATGCACTTTAGGGCATGCCTCCCAGGGAAAGGAACCCTTAACGGAACTATTCTCCCTGGAAGATGTTTCTTACTAACCATGTAATATAACATAACTAGTTGGGCACTTATGCGATAAAGCACTAATGACCCTACGCCTGGTCTCCATGCATACCACGGTTGTTTCTTAACCAAAGAGGTATTCGGACACACTCCGGACTCTAGGGTCCCGAGGTCGAAGTGAAAAGGTCGGCAAAGACAAACGATCTACAATCCGGCAGAAGGCATTTCACATGTCACTTTAAAGGATAACATACATTGTCAAATTTACTGACTGTATTCCTCCTCAATCCCGTCTAACAGGCTGTCTAGTTCTGATCCCATTGGGAAAATTTGGCAGCCAACTCTACTTGGATGTATACTAAACTCACAGGGATCTCCTTCCCGTCGGGCCCCACCGGTCCAACTTCGGCCATGTGGTTGGGATCTGCCTTCTTGTACCTCGTCTTCACCATGGCCCAAGCCTCCCTAGCACCTTGATGACAAGCGAAATCTTCCACAAAAGCAGGCGCTGCCGACTCCTGCAGCTTCTCCACAAGCTCCCTGAGGCCCTTGGGTAGGGTGAGGACTGGCCATAAAGCCTGAACGACGCCGCTCATTGCCTGCCAAACTCGTTCGAGTAGCTGCAACAATTCGGGAAGTTGATCACCCATTGATATGGGCATCTCCTCTGCAGGACGACCCGTGAGTATACCTACAAGACAAATTACGTCAAAATGCTTCCTCGCCGAACTCTTCTTTTCAAAAGAGTCCGTTCAAGCACTTACTATAAATGCCGCGCAAGCCGCTGATTCTCCTTAACGGAGCCGGACAGCTCGCCCGGCGCCTTTCAGCTCTTCTCCGAGCATGGCGTTGGCATCTGGAGCTTGTTCCTTTCTGCTGAACCCTATTCAGCACACTCTCTGACCTTTAGTTTGGCGCAGCAATGCTTACTGTCCGGATCTTGTCCGCGGTACTGCAATGTCATTATTAGACTCAAGCATACGCCGCTGGCGCTTATATTTATTAATAAAATGTGTTACGGGAGGGGTCCTTGTGTCCCCTCTGCGGCGGCTGAAATCTTGACCTCAAGTTGGCCTTGCAATCTTGCAGCTCCCGAAATAGCTGGGTGTTCTTCTCGGTAAGTGCCTGCATTTTCAAATGATCCTTAAATCAGTTAGCATAACTACTTTAAGTCTCGGGGGCTACTGGTATATACAACCATTGAAATTCCCTTACCCGTGTGTCTTTCACATACTGCTCCGTGGCTCTGGTAAAACCATTTTGAGCAGCACGGAGATGCGCGTCCCCTGCGTTAAAGGCATCCAACGCCTCAGGGGAAAAGCACGCTTCACGAAATACTGTCCGGCGGCGCCTATGGTTCATGGCGCTCTCCACCTCAGACTTGGTGGCGGACAGTCTATCGGTATCCTCCGTTGGAGAAGGATCCGGCTCGCGTCTTGCGCTCGCCTCCCCCTCCAGGCCGGGCGCTGGAGCCTGGCCGGTGTTGGTCGGATCGGCAATTCCTGCGCTCGCAGTCTGGCGAGCACTTTTTCTCCTACAAAGATCATGAGCACTCAGGCGTTTCCTCAGAACGTTGCTCTGAAAATTTAAATACGAGCTATACCTTTGCGGCGACGTCTCCGCCCGCACCGCGCTCCTTTTTCGCCTACTGGTCCGGACTGGCCTCCGTTGGTCAGCCGCCGCGGGCTCGGCTTCCTGCCGTAAAGGCGCTTCCTGCAAAATACCATCGTTCGCGAAGGTTAGGAATGGGCAGGGAAGTGATAATGGTGTCCGGACTTCGGTCGCGGTCACATGGGAAGCCGGACTTAGTCCGGGGTAGTCTGCCGTAATGGTGACCAAAGCATTGTCTATGCTGAGCTGGTGATACACCCCGTCGATCAGCTCCACCTCGATGTCCTGGTCCTCTTCGGAGGCCGGATCCAGGGATCCTTCTGGGTCCTCGGGTTGCGGAGCAGGACTCACCATGTCCTCCACAGTCCGGTGTAGATCCTGCGCCGAAGACATAATGTAAGAAGCTTAAACTTCGAAAGCATGGGTTGAGCCCTTCAAGGTGTTCGCTTACCCATCCTCTAGGGTTGATCATGGAAAACCCATTCAAAGGGTTCGTTCGAAGGAAGTCCTCCTTCTCCCCCTTGTACAGGCTGGACAGGATCTTTACCAGATCCTCGGTCGAATCCGGCCCTTTGCGGCCGTGCCGGGTGGCATCGTCTTCCCCGTTGAAATCCCACATGGGGTGGCCTCTGTATTGCAGTGGCTGTACCCCTCGCTTGATGCATGTCGCCATGACTCCGATCATGGTCAAGCCGGAGTGAGCCATTAATCTTATCCGGCCCATCAAGTAATGGACGCTCTTGTCTTCCTCAATCGGGGCTCATGAGCGCCCGGTGGCGTTCTTCAAGGGAGCAGCACTAAACTCCGGAGGCCGATCCGGATGGAGTCAGCAGCGGGCGTCTCCTATATAAAACCACTCCGAGGGCGAGATTGGACGCCTTCTTGGGAGTACGGATAGGTATCCGGTCCGGCGATCGCCATATTTCGGCACCGCCCACTTGATATATGGACCCCTCGTAGAGCGAGTGCGAGGCAAAACAGCCTCTTCCACAATGCAAAATGGGGCTCAATGCCCGGGAATAGCTCACAAAGAGCTCGAGCCCGCGATATCACGGGGATGAAGCGGGCGTGAGGTGGTGGAGCTGGAGTCCGTAGAACTTGAGAGCCAGCGGAGGAGCGGATGTATTGAAATCCGAGTCCCTTATCGGATAGGGGACAAAGCATACTCGCTTCCCTTATTGGGGCTTGGAGTGTCCTCCGCCTGCCTCCCACCTTGATAAGTAACCAGTCCGGCCCGGATGGGACCATGAAGGCCGGAGGAGAAATCCTCCGTTTGGAGCTTTACTAGCTCGTTGTGCGAAATAGAGCACCTCCTCCAACTCCCGGCGGTGGGCTGGGAGCGTGAAGAAGAGAGCGTCGGCGATCCATGATGGAATGGATTTCTAGGTCAAAAGCGCTTGGTGGAATATTCATGATAGGAAGGCGGTGTGGTTTGGATCTGGATTCTTGCCTCTTTTATAGGCGGACGACTTCGCACAATTAGGGGTGAAATGCAAAAGGCACCCTGGCTTTTCGCATTCGTGCGACGCATGGAAGAGGGCCATTATTTGGCGTAGAAGCCGAGGAACACAGTATTCAAGATGAGGCCGGACACTATTCGGCAGGTACATGGAATTCGAAGGGAGAACCCGCCTTGCAACGCCGAAGACTATAAACACGCTGGACTTATCGTCATTGAAGCCTAGTTCGGGGGCTACTGAGGGAGTCCTGGACTAGGGGGTGTCCGGACAGCCGGACTATCATTATCCGCCAGACTCCCAGACTACGAAGATACAAGATTGAAGACTCCGGCTCATGTCCGGATGGAACTTTCCTTGGCGTGGAAGGCAAGCTTGGCGATACAGATATGTAGATCTCCTACCATTGTAACCGACTCTGTGTAACCCTAGCCTCCTCCGGTGTCTATATAAACCGGAGGGCTTTAGTCCGTAGGACAACATACATTACAACAATCATACCATAGGCTAGCTTCTAGGGTTTAGCCTCCTTGATCTCGTGGTAGATCTACTCTTGTATTACCCATATCATCAATATTAATCAAGCAGGACGTAGGGTTTTACCTCCATCGAGAGGGCCCGAACCTGGGTAAAAACATCGTGTCCCTCGTCTCCTATTACCATCCACCTAGACGCACAGTTCGGGACCCCCTACCCGAGATCCGTCGGTTTTGACACCGACAGGGGGGCTCGCCGGAGTTAAGGAAGAACCAGTCGTAGCGGGGAGTGGGGCTCGCCGGAGAGGTACCCCACTATCTATCTTAGGGTTCATGGTGGGGGCGGTGGTCGCCGGCGGTGGTGGGGCAGTGGCGTGGGGATCACCGGAGAAAAAGCTCAGCACGGGGGGCCTAGAGGGATGGCCGGGGCGGCGGCGGACCGGCGGTGGGGAGTGGTTTTGGCGGGCGCGCAGCGCACCGCCGACATGGCGGCGAGGCGGCTATTTGGCCGGTGGTGGCTGGCGGCTCAGCGTAGCCTCACCTGATGCTCTACACGACCAGTTGCCCCGGCTCTCGCACGCGCTGTTGTTGTTGCTGCTGCTACTGCTTTTCTGCTACTAGTGCGTTCAGTTTCAACAAAAAAATTTAGTTTCGACAGTTAAGTTTAGTTTCGACAGTTAAATTCAGTTTCGATAGTTAAGTTCAAAGATGAGTGGCTGATGTATTTTACGTCATCTATTGGAGATGCTATTAGAATTCCACTCAGGTTAACGTTGTCTCTCTTGTCCTGCTTCAGCCTCGGCGTCATACAACTCACCGGAGCTGCTCCAACGATGATACCCTCCATCATACCAGAGCAGTACCTCGGGCTCCATCTCCAGACGCCTAAGATCTTCTTCCCCTCCTCCGACAGCCAAGTCAACCGGATCATCCCTACCGACCAACCCAATCACGTTGAGATCGACATGGCTTCGCCAAAGAGGTTGTACACTTGTTGCATCTCTTTTTTACTCTACATGTTATATATATTGTCCACTGAGCACACGCAGTAACATGAAATACGATTAGTTTCTCCTACTATATGACAAGGAGTGAGGTACCAGGCAACTTAGCTATCCATGATGGACTCTCTTGAACACCATCATTATTAATCTTTGCGTGTTTGAGTTGTGCATTTGTCGATGGGCCTGGGAGTTGAGCTAGTAGGGCAGTGGCCTGGGTCCAAAGTAATAGAAGTAGCACAAAAACATTTTTTGAGTGTGGGATTTTCCTTGCTCAAGCCTGCCTACTAGAATCGCCAGTGCTTGAAATGAAAAGTGAAGGAAAAACATAGGAATTGGAAACTTTCCTATGGTACTACTATTCATGAATTTGGTTCAAAGGAATGGAGTAAAGGAAAACTGTAGGATTTGTTCCTTTGGCGTCTCCTTGAAAGAAAAATCGTAGGAATTTTAATTTCCACTTGTTCTCCTTTTCAAATTCCTATTCATGAAGCACAAGACTAAGAGATAGTAGCATAATAGCATTATAATCGTACATTTTCTTGTGGCTTGACTTAATCTCACCATGCCTCTTTGCATCCTGTGATCTTCCATTTCTTGTGAATCAAACATCCAGATTGGCATAAATCCTATGTTTTAAATTCTCTGTTTTGCACATGCATTCCTATCCTATTCCTGTCTATTTCCTATCCCTGCATTATTAGAATCCTCAAATTCAAACAAGCCCTTACACAATTACTTCTGTCACAAATATGTGTCAAAGAAAACCTTGTGTGGTTTGTCCTGCTCCTGCTGCGTTGTATACCACCCTAGTTCAGCTGCTCCAACGACGGAACGGTACACCACAGTAGGGATCCGCTCTCCAGACTGTCTTTCGCCGCCTCAGATCTTCTTCCCCGCCGCCGGCAGCCACGACAACTGCATTACCATCATCAACTGAGCAGATGACCTTGAGGACTACATGGGTCCGCAAGAGAGGTCGCACTCTTCCGTGTCTGCTTATGTTATGCATCGCTTAATATGATGACATGCTATTTTATCGTCATGTTCACCTATTAGACTCCGGGTCAGGTCCAAACTAATGCTGAAACTCGAGTTTTTAAATGGTTGTGGGGTACATATTGGGGCAGCAATAAGTACTATCTGTCTACTATCTGGTTAATCTCGGATGTCTACTACGAGTTTCATGTTGGGTGCAAACAAACATTAAAGGAGCCATTATCTATATTTTTTAACTAAAAGCTATGGTCTATCCACAGTTTGCTACCATCACTCTGGATTTGTGCATGCACTCCTTACATAATCTCACTATGTTTTATTCCTATGCATGTCAGTTATTGTACACAATGGAACTGAACATGTAGAGCAAAAGAGACGAGCCTTGCGGGGCAATAAAATTTCATGCAGACGTCGCTCCATGGTGGGCGCAAAGGCAGCCCCCCCCCCTCCACCCATTTCGGATCGTAATCAAGAGGAAGATAACTGTTCTGAGGGGGACTCGGAAGGAGAAGACCACTCTTATTTACCCCCTGAGGTCTTCGCTCTAACTTGGCATGCTGATGTTGGTAATATCATGCATATGGTGCCTTCAATTGCTTACTGGATACATCAAATATGTCATCTGCTTAGTTTAGACATGCTTTGTGTCAATGCCATCTGTTTAGTTTCTTTATTGTATATGTGAATCATGCAATGACATCTTGTTTAGCCAGGCATCATATATGTGAATTTTGCAATGCCACCCTGGTTATCCAGTCATCTTATATGTGAATTATATCATGACATCATTTTTTTTATTACGTGTTAAATTTGTCAACAATTTTAGTACATTAAATTACTCTTTCTGTGCATCAGCCATTCGGCATGGTCATGGAAAATTCTAAAGTGGAAACAAGGTCTTCAGAGCAGACAATGCTATCTGAAGAAGCGCATGTCTTGCTGGTTATGAATAGCTCCTCAGAGGAGGATTCAGAGACGGATGACCAGTCCTATCCCCCCCCCAGGTGCATGCTCTAACTTGGTAGGGTTATGTTGCTCATATCGTGCGTATGGTATCTTGCATTGCTATGTCATTTGCTTACTTTAGACATGCTTTGTGTGAATGCCACATGTTTAGTGTCTAATTACCATATATGTGAATTATGCGATGTCATCTTGTTGCAAGGCATTATATATGTGAATTATGCAATGCTATCTTGTTGCAAGGCATTATATATGTGAATTATGCAATGCCATGTTGTTTAGCCAAGCGTCATATATGTGAATTATATCATGACATAATTTTTGCTATTTCTCGTTGCATTTGTCGACAATGTTTGTATTTTCAACTGCTCTTCTTGTGCATCAGCCATTTGAGTTGGTGATGGAGAAATCTGGAGTGAAAACAAGGTCTTCAGAGCAGACAATGCTACCTGGTGAAGCGGATATCTTATGGTTACAGATAGCTCTTCATAGGAGGATTCAGAGGCATATGACCAGTCCTATTATCCCCCTGAGGTGTATGCTCAAACTTGGCAGGGTTATATTACTCATATCATGCATATGTTGTATTGCAATGCTTAGTTTTTACATCATATGCATAATATTGAATGCCATCTCCTTAGTTGACACATCATATATGTGACTGCCCTCTGCTCACTTGCTTAGTATATAAATCATGTATTTGAATTATATCATGCCAAGATATTTACATAGACAGCATGTATCTAAATTATGGCATGCCAACCCATTTTCTAAAGACATAATATAGTTATATCATCTCATCCTGTTTACATAGTCATCATATTTTGAATTATGTCATTCTATCCTGTTTAGTTAGTCATCATACATTTGAAATTGTGTCATGTTATCCAGTTTAATTAGCCATCATATATGTGAAATTGTGTCCTGCTATTCTGTTTGGTTAGACAACATAAATGTGAATTATTTCATGCCCTGTTTTCTTCCCTACTATCCATTGCACCTGTCTATCTTACAATGTCTGTACATTCAATTACATTTCTTGTTTATCAGCCATTTCAATTGGAGGGGGTGATGGCAGTATCTGTGGGAGTAAAGAAATGGTCTTCAGAAAAGACTGTGCTACCTGTCGATGCAGATAGAAACACGGTTGTACTTGCCCAAGAACCAACCCCACCACACAGATAGACTCACGCATATTTTACCCCTACCCGGTTGGACAGAGAACCAGCTACACCCCTTCTAACCCGAACCCCAACAAATAGTAACCCAGTTCCAGTTTACACACCACCGTCTCCACCAAAGAGCACCCAAACACGAGCAGTTAGTAAGGCAACTGCAGTGCCCAAAGCACGAGGACCACCACTCCATACCCCAAGTCAACGCTTAAAGTAGAATAAGAATTGTTCTCAGGTCAGGTTCCGTAGCTATGGTTCATACTACTTTGCTCTTGCATCAATGTATTTACTCATACCAACTAATTACAAATTGAAGGATGCAACTGAAACTCCAATGGTGCAACAGGTATGTTTTAATCCTGTTTCTTTAACGTGTTTCCTGTTGTAACTTGCTCTATGTTGATTTCTGAAAGTACAACTATCCCTAGGTGGTTTTGGTAATTATTAACAACATATAGCTCATTGAACTAATGCTATCTCAAGATAAATATTTCAAGAAAGTTCAATGTTTGGCATGGCATGGATTTGAAATGTGGACCCCTCAAAATGCTAAGGACAAAAGTTTGGCTCAAGCTCTAAAGCTCAAGACTCTACATTTTCATTTTAGTGATCCAAGATCACATTGAGTCCATAGGAAAGCCAATACTATTAAAAGGGGATGAGGTGTTGCTTAATGGGTTTCTTGCTCAAAATGCTTAGTAATATTCTCCAAAGCTCTCAACCACTTTCTCACATCCAAATATGTCCCAAACCAAAAGTCAAACTCGGCCCCACCAAAACTTTCTATCTGGCGCCACCGAGTTTAGTTGACATAGCCACTGCCACAAACCCTAGTCACTTCGGTCTCACCGATAGGGATTTCGGTCTCACCGATATGGGATTGCAAACTCTCTGTTTCCCTTCGTAACGTTTTGGTCCAACCGAGATGAGCGATCGGTCCCACCGAGTTCGCAATGCAAACTCTCTGTTTCCTTTTCGTAACGTTTCGGTCTCACCGAAATGAGCGAATCGGTCCAACCAAGTTTGCGTGACCAACTCTCTAGTTAGCTTATTTCCAAAATCGGTCCCACCGAGTTTGTGTAATCGGTCTCACCGAGATTACGTTATGACCTAACCCTAATGGAATCGGTCCCACCGAGTTGACATGTCAGTCCCACCGAAAATCCTAACGTTCACATTTTGAACTAAACCGGTCCGACCGAGTTTCATGATTCGGTCTCACCGAGTTTGGTAAATTGTGTGTAACAGTTAGATTTTGTGTGGAGGCTATATATACCCCTCCACCCACTCTTCATTCATGGAGAGAGCCATCAGAACATGCCTACACTTCCAACATACATTTTCTGAGAGAGAACCACCTACACTTGTGTTGAGATCAAGATCTTCCATTCCAACCACATAAATCATGATCTCTAGCCTTCCCCAAGTTGCTTTCCACTCAAATCATCTTTCCACCAAATCCAAATCTGTGAGAGAGAGTTGAGTGTTGGGGACACTATCATTTGAAGCACAAGAGCAAGGAGTTCATCATCATCACACCATCTATTAACTTTTGGAGAGTGGCGTCTCCTAGATTGGTTAGGTGTCACTTGGGAGCCTCCGTCAAGATAGTGGAGTTGAACCAAGGAGTTTGTACGGGCAAGGATATCGCCTACTTCGTGAAGATCTACCCTAGTGAGGCAAGTCCTTCGTGGGCGATGGCCATGGTGGGATAGACAAGGTTGCTTCTTCGTGGACCCTTCGTGGGTGGAGCCCTCCGTGGACTCGCGCAGCCGTTACCCTTCGTTGGTTGAAGTCTCCATCAATGTGGATGTACGATAGCACCACCTACCGGAACCACGATAGAAAAATCTCCGTGTCTACATTGCGTTTGCTCCCTCAAACTCCTCCCTTTACCTTCATGTGCAATTGTTTTACATTCTGCTGCTATACTCTTAGAATTGCATGTGTAGGTTGATTGCTTGACTTGTGCAAAGTTGCTAAAATCTGCCAAGACTTAAAATTGGGAAAAGGCTAGATTTTTATTTGGTCAAATAGTCTAATCACCCCCCCCCTCTAGACATACTTCCCATCCTACAAGTGGTATCAGAGCTACGATCTCCATTTGCATTGATTTCCATAGCTTTTGGTGATCATAGCCTTGGTTTCACAACCTAGGAGAGTATGGCGTCTAGCGAGGGAAATTACCACCGTAGAGGTCCTTACTTTGATGGTACTAATTTTGCTAGTTGGAAGCATAAGATGAAAATGCATATTCTTGGACATAACCCCGTCGTTTGGGCTATTGTGTGTATTGGCTTGCAAGGTGAATTCTTTGATGGAAGAGAACCAAACCATGAAGCTACCACGGAAGAGTTGAAGATGCTGCAATACAATGCTCAAGCTTGCGATATCCTCTTCAACGGATTGTGCCCCGAAGAATTCAACAAAATCAGTCTCTTGAGAATGCAAAGGAAATTTGGGATATTATATATGATTGATATGCATGAAGGTATCGACTCCGTCAAGGAATCCAAATTGGTTGTGCTTCAAAGTCAGCTTGACAAGTTCAAAATGAAGGATGGTAAAGGTGTCGCTGAAATGTACTCTAGGCTTGCTCTCATCACAAATGAGATTGTCGGCTTAGGAAGTGAAGAGATGACCGACAGATTCATCATCAAGAAGATCCTAAGAGCCTTGGATGGAAAATATGATACCGTGTGCACATTGATCCAAATGATGCCCAACTACAAAGATCTCAAGCCCACTGAAGTCATTGGAATAATTGTTGCTCATGAGATGTCACTCAGGATAAGGAAGAGCTTCAAAACAAGTCAAGTGGTGCTTACAAAGACTCATGCGATGCTCCCACATCATCAGGTGAGAAACAAACCTTCAATGAAGAATTGAGCCTAATGGTGAAGAACTTCAACAAGTTCTACAAGAGTAGAAGCAAGGAAAGAAGTTCCAAGCCAAGGTCCTACAATGACAAAAGATCTTCTAGTCGTGAGCGTAATTGCTACAATTGTGGAAGACCCGGACACTACTCCAATGAGTGTACGGCTCCCTAGAAAAGAAGAGAGGATTCTCCCAAAAGAAGGAGTAGGAGAGAAGAATCACCACCAAGAGAGAGGAGTAGAGATGATCGTTATGAAAGAAGAACCTCTCGAAGAAGCAAGGATTCGGAAAGGAAGGACAAACCATCAAGGAGCTATACAAAACGAAGACATCAAGCTCATGTTGGTGAATTGGTATCCGGCTCCGACTCCGACCATCACTCCGAAAGAAGTTATCACTCCGACTCCGAATATACTCAAGATGAAGGTGTTGCCGGTCTAGCACTTGTGTCAACCAACTGCTACGACATATTTGACTCACCAAATGAAGGAATTGGAAGATGCTTCATGGCTAAAGGTCCAAAGGTATCACACCCCGAGTATGTTGATTTCAATAGTGATGAAGATAATTTGCTAGAAGATGATGATTTACTTGTTGACAACTCTAGTGATGAAAACTATGATGAGCTTGCTATTAATCTTGCTAATCAAGATAAAAAGAATGATGATGATAAGAAGGAGATTGAGCATCTAACTAAAGAACTAAACACTCTTAAGTTAGCTCATGAAACTACCTTGGAAGATCATCGAGAACTTTTAAAGACTCATGAGAAGCTACGCTTTGAAAAGATCAACCTTGAGCAAGAGCATGAGTTTTCAAAAGCAATCAATGATGATCTTCGCAAGAAAAGTTGTTCTTACATTGCCAAGCATTTCTTCTTATCTACTTACATGCCACAAGTAAAATCTAGCAACAAGAACAAGAAAGATTCTTCTTCTAGTAGTAACAATAATCATGCTAAATCCAATATTGTTGCTTCTAGTAGTTCTCTTGATTCCACTAATGATTCTCTTAGCCAAGTCACACTTGAGCAAGAAAATAGCTTATTGAAGGGAATTATAGAGAAAGGTGTTTACAAGAGCCTTGCCTTAAGTAAGCAATTTGAGGAAATTGTACGCAAGCAAGGAAGACACCGGAAGAATCAAGGTGTTGGTTTTGAACGAAAGTTCAATGCCAATGGAGTTGAGTGGGAAGAAGATCAATACCCCAAGACAAAGTTTGTTCCTCAACAAGATAAGTATGATCCTACTTCTTTCCAAGGGACACAAGCTCAAGATGATCTTCCACCACAAGACCACAAGCAAAAGGGCAAGGATAAGCTTCAAGAGGAGATTGATGCATTTGAAGAAGCTCCAAAGGCCTTGGTCAAGTGGGTTCCCAAGACTACATCAAGTTCTACTTCATCAAGTACGACTACAACCCCAAGGATTCCCATCAAAATGATGTGGATCCTGAAGAAGAAGAACTAGAAGAGTTCTTTAGGGTGACTTCGCCAACAAACTTTACTCATACCATTTTGGCAAGGACAAGTGCAAATAACTTCCACATATTGCACTAGTTCAAGGAGTCACAAACCCTCTTGTTGGTAAGACAAGGGACAAGGTAACCTAATGCTTTCATGGACATCATCTTGCTGTGCCGTTTATTTGCACTGGTCGCCAACTTTGACAACCAGTGTATATGATATGTTGCTTTGTTCCCTATATTTGCACTGGTGGCGAACTTTGATGCCCAGTGGATGTAACATGTGTAATAGTCGTGATAGCCTAGCTTAAGTTGCTTGCTTATTTATTTCCTTGTTGTCTTGTTTGTTTGTTTGTTTGTTTGTAGTCAGTGCAGTTCTTTTTCCGCGGTTTGCTAGTGTCCGCAATAACCTATTTTTTAAAACTAGGCCACAATAACCATGGGCCTCCTACGGGCCGTACAAACAATGGGCCTTCTTAGGGCCGTAGAAACAATGGACCTTCTACAGGCCGTAGCATCAATCGGCCTTCTACGGGACCTAGCATCAATGGGCCTTCTACGTCTCGTATGATCAATAGGCCGCACATGGGCCAATAACAGACCGCATTATGGGTCGTAAACAGGCTAGATTTCGAATCGTCCATTCATGGGCTGACAATAATAGGTCGTCGTTAATCGGACATATTTGATGACATTATGAAAACGGCCCAACGGAGTAACGGGCCGCACACAGGCCGATTGTAACCGCGGGCTGAATTTGGCCCATAGGCAGAAAAGGCCAATGACAGGCCGTAAGTAACCGAATGCTGGAAATGAGCCCAAGAATAAATGGGCCCTGAGAAGGCCGAAAGATAACACGGGTTGGAAATGGCCCAATGGAATAATGGGTCGTTAATGGGTATAAAGGGGTACACTATTCATTGCGGGCCAGATTCACCATGGGCCGTTAATGGGCCAAGAGTTACAAATGGTCTCATATGGGCCGAAAGACATCATGGACCATACATGGGCCGGAAGTTACAACGGGCTGGAATCATATTGGAAGGCCCAGATGAAGCTACTGGGCTTAATTCGGATAGGTCGTAACGGACCGTGAGTTAGCGGGCCGTAAATGGGCTATATACGAACATGCCGTTAACAGGCTTTCCGTTGGCCGGCCCGTTACCTTTTGACCAAGTCAAATGGGCCGGCCTTTTCACCGGAATGGACCTCTGTTGGGTCGTGCCACGTGTCGACATATCATAGGCGCCTCCTGTCCAATGAATGTATGACATCTGTCCCAACGGTGAGCCAACACGTGTTTCCTCCGGCCAATGAGAATTTTACACGTGGAAAATCCTCATTGGTCCGGGCTGTTAGCAGGTTATCAGATCCAAAACCGGACCCGATAGCTTAAAACCATCCCATCACGGTGGATGCCACGTGTTGGTCACCCTTAACGAAAGCACTTCCATGACGCGCGATTTATTGTCATGGAAGTGGACACTTCTATGATGATAATTTTGGTAAGGTCATCGAACACTTCTACGACAGCACAGGTATGACTATCTTGATTCTGTCATAAATTTGTCATGGATGTACATGCATGACAGAAAACGTGACCTACTGTGACAAACACGTATCATCACAGAAGTGTACTTTTTTTGTAGTGCAACTTGCAACCAACGCGACAAAGGGGTTGTCAATCCCTTCACGGTTATTCGCAAAGTGAGATCTGATAGAGATGGATAAACTGTAAAGTAATATTTTTGGTATTTTTGGTTTATGGAACGGGAAGTAAAGATTGCAAAATAAGGGAATGGCGACAGAAATTGGCAAGTTCACGGGAAACTAATATGATGTAAAATAGAACCGGGGGCATAGGTTTCACTAGAGGCTTCTCTCAAGATAGAAATTATTATGGTGGGTGAACAAATTACTGCCGAGC